>CM031618.1:24345406-24372906 GCA_018398815.1 Conus ventricosus
AGCAAGCTGCTCGCAAGCCAAGTTATTGTTCTTCATTTTGTTTATTAAAAGGGTCCATTGTGAGATAACATGTTTGTGTACATTGTATACTGACGTGTGTCTTTAGTGCTCTATGTTTATGTATGTTTGTCAGTACAATCACGGGTTAATCTGACAATAAATTGGTTTCAGTCAGTCAGTTTATGTATGACTTGAATAGAATTCCAGCTAAACTGACCAGAGGAGGCAGAACTTGTTTTGCATTCATCAGCTGAAGGCAGAACCAGAGGAATTTGTGTGATGTGAAATTGCTTGTTGCATACACAAGGTTGACACGTAACTGAGTATGTTATTTTTCAGACTTTTAATATTAAAGGCGCTTTATTAGCTTCAAGAGGTTTTTCAGCGGAAGTATGCCTTTGAATCCTTTGGCTTAACAAATGACAAAATGTGGTTTGGCAAGTGTTGAAATTAGAAGGGAAAAACAGAACAAACACACACACACACACGCACACACACACACACACACACACACACACACACACACACACACACACACACAGCGAGAGAGAGAGAGAGAGAGAGAGAGAGAGAGAGAGAGAGAGAGAGAGAGAGAGAGAGAGAATGAATGAATGAATGAATGAATAATTTTATTGAGATCAGCTTACAAGGCCCATTCTCATGGGAAAAAGTACAGTGTGGACAGGGGCTGTTCATGAAATAAATATCAAAGAATGAACATCCAATACATGGTAGAAAAATAACATCGCGATGAGGAAACACTTCACGGAAAGAGTTGTCCAACTGAACACTGATGTCACTGTCAACATGATCGCCAACAAGTTTATCCACAGTCATCAAGATTTCCGTTGTTGACAGCTGTGCTGTTGGAAGTCAGTTTCACGTCTCCCCTATCAGTATAGGGAAGGCTGTCCATGTTTCTTCTCATGTCCTGTAATATGCCAGTATGTGGCTTTTTGTCACGTTATCTGAATGATTACTCTGTGGATTATTCACTTGAGAACTATCCTCCAGATCATTTCTTCCTTGTTAATTCATGATTAGTTCCACTTGCTTCATCTTCGGTCCTGCACTGTGTACCTGCCTTTTCAGTCAGTGGTGGCCTGTCCTCTTCAGAGATCACTGCACTCGACTCATCAACACAGCCCCGAAGTAACAACACTTGGTTTGACAGACACCAAATCCAGCACAGAGGCTTCATCGAAAGCAACTGTCACAGACTGTTTGTTACACTTCCCTGTGTCAGTTTCCTGCTGAATGTCACTGTGCTGTGTATCTCATGCAGGCTGGTACAGCGAGGGAGAGGGGTGGTTATCACACAGCAACATGACACCACAAGCTGCTTGGCTGTTGCCAGTACTGTCATTATAAAACAGGCTTGGTGGCGTCGGCAAAAATTTATTCGACGGAGAAGATGAAAGTTCACTTGCCTGTATCTGCTGTCTCTTTCTATGGCTGTCCGCTCTGTTTCTGTCTGTTCACCTGTGACGGACATTTCCGTCGGTCAACAACACGGTGGCCTTCGTTTTGAGTGGCAGGGGGCTGGTCGGTAGTCTTCAACCGGAGAATGACAACTGTTTGTTTGCCTCTGCCCTCAGTTTTAAATGAGGACAGCGTCATTTCCTGCAGAGCAGCATTGATTGTTGTTTCTAAAACATGTGGAAGACCTTCGACGGGCATACTGAAAGGATTGCAGGTGATACTGGTTCAACTTTATCAGAGCCGCTCAAAACACGTCTTGCTGGGAGCCAGACAAGGGAAACCACTCCAAGAGAGAGAGAGAGAGAGAGAGAGAGAGAGAGAGAGAGAGAGTTTATGGAGGCAAAATATGATAGCAGAGTTAGAGATTGAAAAGAAGGCAGACGGTTATCGATTTTGTGTAAACTGTCTGTGTACCAGGTTTTATTACCTGTCGACCTTTGTGTAAGCTTACACCCGGAGTAATGCCACACCCATACCTTCAGAGTCGTCAGAGAGTACTGGACAACACTGGCGTCTGTTTAGTTATATTCATCATTTGTTCATGAAAACTTAAGTCTCATGAAAATATTAAATATTGCCGTAGTCATTTGTGGTGGTGATGGTGGTGGTGGTGGTATATGTGTGTGTGTGTGTGTGTGTGTGTGGAAATGGGTTTTTATTTTTGCTCTTGACTCCGACATTGTGCCAAAATATTGTTTCTGACGAAACTAGTCCTTACGGCTCATTAACATGTGCACAAGATTTTGTGGAACATCATGGCGAAGAGGCATGTGACTGATGGTCAAAAGAAGGTGTCATCAGGATCATCGCCGCTTCAGACGGCTGGCGGTGGTCTCAAAGCTGACCGGTATTTCCCTTCGGTATACGTATATATGATGCTGCTCGTCACTTCATGTGTGCGTGTGTTGCAAGCACAACCCTTTCTCCTACCTTCCCCACCCTCCATCCCCATTTCTGTAAACTGACTCCCTTTCATCGACCTTTTTACTAAATCCCTTCACCCCTCCCAATATCTTCACCTCCCCTCTCCGTCGCCATCCTTCAGCCCACCCCTCTCCCTCATCCTTTCCATCCTGCCCCCTCCGTCAAATCATTACGTTAGTTGTGAAGCCACAGATGTTTTGGCTGACCGTTTGAATTTAACTCCCCCATTTTTGTCTGGTTTTGTTGTCCGAGACCATTCCCACACGTTTCACTTCGTGGGGTGCCATGGTCTTGACTCTGGAGACACGGGTGTAAGGGGACAGAGGGTCGGCGCTATGGTCGGGGACTTTACTTTGCGCTCATGTGGAAGCTTTCTGTCAGCGGATGACAGGAATAAGCCCGATGAGCTCTTCTCACAGAGCGAAACAGCTGTGGCCTGCTGGTCTCTCTGAGGAAGCAATCGCGTTATGGATGAGTCAGTCAGTGGAGAAGTGATTTTCAGTAACCTTCCACCTGCTCCCTAAAATACACAAAACCTGTAGGAACAGTTCGTCTGCTAATGCTTTGATAATAATTCAATCCAAGGGAATTAACTCTCGCAGGTTGAGGATAACTCAGGGAACTTGCAAGGATCGATGGGATGGTTACCAAGGGAGGTTACAGACAACTGGCAAACTCTGTCATCTTGTTCAGCTTTGTTTATTGCGTGTCCAGAATATTACATGGTGGCAGCGGTGCCTGAACCACTTATAAGGAGAAAAGAATGGCAGAGAGGGACGACGAAGCCGTTCGACGCCCGATCAATCTCCCAGTGCCGAAACCATTTGACCATTGGGCAGCCAGCACACACACACACACACAACCCCTCTCTTCCCAGATCCCGTCCATCTCCCAACCTCTCCAGCCCTTTTCCTTCTCCTTGCCTACTCTACTCACCCCCCCCCCCCCCCCCCCCCCCTCTGTTTCCCCCGCCACCTCACCAGTTGTTGCACCCCCGCATCTCACCATATCATCGTCCTCCTTTGTTCTTTGTTACGCTTGATGGATTTTTCACCTTGATTTGAACTTGTCCTCACGTGCACCCCCCCCCCCCCCCCCCCCCTGTGTGTTGCAGGAGCGGGAGGAGAACATCATGAAAATCTGTAAGACGGACGGGGTCACCTCGCGGACCTCAGCTGTGCTGGACTGCATCCAAGGAAGTAAGTGACCTGCATGTCTGCATGGCTGATGGGGTGGGGGTGGGGGGGGGGGTCTCTGTTTGTTGTTGTTTGTTGTTGTTGCTTTGTTCTTTTTTAAATTTAGGAGGGGGGGGGGGGAATCAGGGAGAATGGTCGGCGCTCTCTGTAAGGATATCAACAGTTCAGCTACCATGCCATGGACTGCGGGTTTTATCGTTTGTTTCTTCCTCAGGAAGTAATCTGTCACGATCTGACCAGTTCAGGATGTGACCTTTTCATCCTGCAGGAGCGTGACAGCTGTGGAAAAGCCCCGGGTGATCGGCCGGGCAACAAAAATGAACATTATAAACTTCCTTCTTTCTTTCTTTCTTTCCTTCTTTTTCATTCGTTCTCTTTTTCCTTTATTCCATTCTTTCCTCGTTTCTTCATTCCTTCATTTCTTGTTTCTTTTCTTCCTTCTTTTGTTGCTTTTTGCTTTTCTCGCTTTCTTTTTTTTTTTCATTAATTCCTTCCTTCGGGTTTTCCCCATTCTGTTGTCTTTTTTTTAATTTCTTGCTTCCATACTTATTTTTTAAGTTTCTTTTGTGGGTTTTTTTCTTTCATTGTTTACCTTTCTTTCCTTCGTTCCTTTATTTGTTTCTTTCTCTTTTTTCTTTTTTCTTTCCTTCCTACATTTCATTCTGTCTGTCTTTCTTCTTTATTTTCCCCGTTTCTGCCCTTTTCTTCTTTTCTTCCTCCCTTTCTTGTTTATCTTCTTTCTTTTATTTACTTTTCTTTTTTCTGGCTTTCATCCATTTTCTTCTTCTCTCCTCGCTTAATTTCTTTCATTTTTCCCTTTCTTTTGTTCGTCCTTCGGTTTTTTGTGTCTTTTTTGTGCTTCTTGCCTTTATTTCTTCCTTTCTTTCTTCTTTCTTCTGCATTTTTCTTCCTTTATTTATTACTCGCTCTTTCCTTCATTTCTTCCTTCCTTCCTTCCTTTTATATTTTCTTTTTTTTTTTTTCCTTCATTTTCTTCTTTCTGCTTTTTTTTGTTCCCCAACCCCCATTTTTCAGGTCCTTTGCCTTTCTTTTCTCTTCCTCTCTTTACCTTCTACTTTTCTTTATTATTTTTTTTGTAGATGGGATCTCCATCCTCCTATCTTTCTCACTTTTTTCTTTTGCTTTATAAACGCTCATTCACCATTCAAGTCTGTATGTTCTATCACTGATGGACATTCTCATGTGAACTTATTTATTTCAGTGTTTCATACAGAGCACCTGGGTTCATTAATGTGCTAATGTTAAATGTCTCTCTTGCTGCCTGCCTACCCTCAATTCTTTTTTTTCTGCGTGCAAATTCGTGTGCTTTTTGTAAAGAGAAACTCGTTAAACCAGGCTGTTCCTAGCACGACTGATGCTTGTAGAATACCCACACACACCTCTACGACACATTGACAGCATTCAAATCAAGTATACGTGGTTGGAAGGAACAAAAAAGCGTGTATATTGCTGTGTCCGAAAGACACTCGATATCATCATTTCCTCGTAGTGCCACTGAAATGACTTTGCGCTTTCTTTTTGTCTGTGGTACATTTAATGACTTGCGACAGAAATTAATTCCGGGGAGTGACACACTTCATTACAGAGTGGCTGCATTTCAAAATTTGGGAAAAAAACGAACCATGTCTCTAGGATTACTGTGTGACCCCTCTGTTTCCATGGGGCAGATGCCGCTGGTGGACACACCCAAAGTAAGGTTGCTTCATCAGTCCGCTTAACAGTTTTTCATTAGTCCGCTTAACAGTTCTTCATCAGTCCCCTTAACGGGGGCCGGAATAGCTCAGTTGGTAGAGCGCCGGACTCGTGATCCTGGGGTTGCGGGTTCGAATTTCGGTATAGGAGGATTTTTCCCTCGGAGTTAACATTGGTTCTGACTCCATTCCCCACACAGTCCTTCGAATGAGACTATAAACCGAGGTTCCGTGTGTGAACGCACGCACAACATCTTGCACACACGTAAAATCCCATCACCAACTTTCGGAAGAGAAGGCCAGTCTGGCCGTTGGTATGGATGACACGTGACACATAGCATGCACCTACCCCGAAGATGGAGTATGGCTGCCTTAATGGCGGGATAGAAAAGGGTCATACACACAAACTCCACTGCCTGGCTATACAGGGAGTGTCCGCAGGAGTATCAGCCTGCGTACGCAGAAAGAAAGAAAAGAAAGTCCCCTTAACAGTTCTTCATCAGTCCCCTTAACAGTTCTTCATCAGTCCCCTTAACAGTTCATCATCAGTCCGCTTAACAGTTCTTCATCAGTCCCCTTAACAGTTCTTCATCAGTTCCCTTAACAGTTCTTCATCAGTCCGCTTAACAGTTCTTCATCAGTCCCCTTAACAGTTCTTCATCAGTCCCCTTAACAGTTCTTCATCAGTCCCCTTAACAGTTCTTCATCAGTGCGCTTAACAGTTCTTCATCAGTCCCCTTAACAGTTCTTCATCAGTCCGCTTAACAGTTCTTCATCAGTGCGCTTAACAGTTCTTCATCAGTCCGCTTAACAGTTCAATCAGAGAAAAAACAAAAACAGAACAAACCATGGGTTTGAAACGCTGCGCTTTTATTGCAGACAGTCGATATCCTGACCATCGTCCTGACAATACGCTCCAAACATTTGCTTGGCCCACGAGCTGAGAACGATCTGTTTGCAATGGAAACACAGGCATTATCTAGAGAGGTGTGGTGTGTGTGTGTGTGTGGTGTGTGTGTGTGTGTGTGTGTGTGTGTGTGTGTGTGTGTGTGTGTTTTCCAGAACAGGTCTACTACATGAAGACTGGAAATTCTTGTTTCGTGCTTCTGTCTAGAAGTTATCGTATACTATTCTCGTGGGAATAATCTACATCGTTCAAATCAAACTTAAAGTTTTCGACTGGAGGCAAGTCCGCTGCACTTGAGTGGAGGAAAGTGTCATCAGCTTATAAAAATCATAAGAGAGAGAGAGAGAGAGAGAGAGAGAGAGAGAGAGATTACAGCCATCTTTTCCAACGGTTATAGTGAACCCTTTGAATAAAACACCACGTTCTCTCAACGGTTGTTCTCTCACGAACGTTGCCATCGTTGTCATAAAAACTTCCCCATAGTGTTGGCAGAACCTGACCGTTTAGCAGATAGTAGAATATGATAGGACAATGGCGCTTTATGTCTGTCTGCTTCGCTAATTATCGTCATCTGTTCGCTAAATGACTTTGATGCGTTTTCATGTGTGACGTCAGGGGCCTTGATTAGTTAGCGCTTTCACTGAAAGACAAAGATGGGCGAAGGAAGAGAGACAGACAGCGTGAACGACAAGCAAGAGCAGTTTTAAAACAGATGTGACATCTGCTAACTGGGATCTGTTCACCTCACACTACCAATACCTTTTCTGCCACAATTTTCCCCCTTTTCCCTAACATAGATTCCTACCGCTTTATATATTTCCTACTCTTCCATAATTTTTACCTGATTTTCCTTTTTCTTCCTTTTCTTTGGAAGGGGGGGGGGGGTAGTTTTTCCTACTTTCCGCCGTTTTTATTCAGGGAGATCCTATTTCACCCTCCCCCAGAGCTCTCAGCCAACGAAGTAAGAGAAGAGGGAAATTTTAAAGGTATCCTTGACACCGTTTCAAAAATAAACCAGTTGGCAGACAACAGGTCATCTGCCTGAGACAGAGATAAAGAATCCTTGCAAAACCTTTCAAAATTCTTGAGGAGCATGAAGAAAGTTGAGGACTAAGAGGTAATTCGGAAAGACTGTTGATGTGTGATAATTTCAGAAGAAATGCTAGGAATGCTATAATTTGGTCTATCATTCTCTCAAAGCTTGGGTACTCATAGATTCTTCTTTCGCGTTCTCTTGCAAACGTGATAAAGCAGTAAACAAAAGAAATTATATGTGAAAATAATGCACATGAAATCAGAAGAAAATATCCAGATCATAACACTGAAAATGGTGATTCTAGTGTTTCTCATACAAAAGTTGTTGTTATTGTTCTTCTTCTTGTTGTTTTACACAGGCTTTAAAAATCACATATCTTGTGTGTCCACGTGTGTGTGTGTGTGTGTGTGTGTGTGTGTGTGTGTGTGTGTGTGTGTGTGTGTGTGTGTGTGTGTGTGATCACCACGGAATGGAATGGCCTGTTATTTATCCATTCTAGAACTTACGGAACATTTCGTTGCGGTGCTGACGGTCGTGTATACAGATTTGCTCGGCATGAAAACCCTCTGTGTCTACCCTGCATTGAATGGGTACCGGCATGAAAACCCTCTGTGTCTATCCTGCATTGAATGGGTGCCGGCATGAAACCCTCTGTGTCTACCCTGCATTGAATGGGTACCTGATTCAGTTCAGAGAAGGTTAGGACAGAAAAAAGATGGGCTCCGTCTTCCATCATGCAGTGCCTTGGACACGGTGAATCTATGACAGTTCACCCCACCCCCCCAACCCCCACCCCCCCGTCAGCTCCCACCTTCCCCCCAACGGCTATTAGATTGTGAGGCTTTGTCCAAGAACTGTGTAGCATGATTACTGCTGATGGTTGACCTTCTAGCTGTCAGTTCTCTGCGGTGATGTCCAACTTCAGTGGTATCCTCCGTGTCTCTTTCGTGTGTTCCACGTACCAAGCTTTAAGACTGTTCTTCGTTCACTCGGGGGATGTTCCACTGATGGGAAAGGCCGCCATGTTCATCCTCGTCTGGTCTGGCCTGTCCTTAGAGTCGGGCGACCCGTTTCATTACCTTGATACTTACGTGGCTTAATGACGACCAAATCTGTTTTGGGGTGTCGGCATGTCGGGTTGGTCTTGCGTTTGGTTGTGGCGTGACTTTTTTCCCACCAGCTATGATGGTGTTTTCAGGGTCAACAGGGCAATAATCAACCAGAACAGGAGGCCAGGAGTTTCCTCCCCATGTCCAAAATGCTGTTTGGCCACGAGATGTGAAGAAGGTTTATTTGGCTTGCTGTATGCGTGGTGTTGGGTTTTGTGGTGTTGTTAACTGGCATCTGCCCTGTGTGTGTGTGTGTGTGTGTGTGTGTGTGTGAGTGTGAGTGTGTGTGTGTGTGTGTTGTGTGTGTGTGTGTGTGTGTGTGTGTGAGTGTGTGTGTGTGTGTGTGTGTGTGTGTGTGTGTGTGTGTGTGTGTGTTGAGTGTGTGTGTGTGTGTGTGTGTGTGTCTGTGTGTGTGTGTGTGTGTGTGTGTGTGTGTCTGTGTCTGTGTCTGTGTCTGTGTGTCTGTCTGTGAGTGTGTGTGTGTGTGAGTGTGTGTGTGTGTGTGTGTGTGTGTGTGTGTGTGTGTGTGTGTGTGTGTGTGTGTGTGTGTGTGTGTTTCCAGAACAGGTCTACTACATGAAGACTGGAAATTCTTGTTTGGGTGTTCTGTCTAGAAGTTATCGTATACTATCTCGTGGGAATAATCTACATCGTTCAAATCAAACTAAAGTTTCGACTGGAGGCAAGTCCGCTGCCCCTGGTGGAGGAAAGTGTCATCAGCTTAAAAAAAATCATAAGGAGAGAGAGAGAGAGAGAGAGAGAGAGAGATTACAGCATTCTTTTCCAACGGTTTAGTGAACCCTTTGAATAAAACACCACGTTCTCTCAACGGTTGTCTCTCACGAACGTTGCCATCGTTGTCATAAAAAACCTTCCCCATAGGTTGGCAGAACCTGACCGGTTTAGCAGATAGTAGAATATGATAGGAAAAAAGGCGCTTTATGTCTGTCTGCTTCGCTAATTTCGTCATCTGTTCGCTAAATGCCCTTTGATGGCGTTTTCATGTGGAGTCAGGGGCCTTGATTAGTTAGCGCTTCACTGAAAGACAAAGATGGGCGAAGGAAGAGAGACAGACAGCGGTGAACGACAAGCAAGAGCAGTTTTAAAAACAGATGTGACATTGCTAACTGGGTCTGTTCACCTCACACTACCAATACCTTTTCTGCCACAATTTTCCCCCTTTTTCCCCAACATAGATTCCTACGCTTTATATTTCCTACTCTTCCATAATTTTTACCTGATTTTCCTTTTTCTTCCTTTTCTTTGGAAGGGGGGGGGGGGGGTAGTTTTCCTTACTTTCCCCCGTTTTATTCAGGGAGATCCTATTTCACCCCCCCCCAGAGCTCTCAGCCAACGAAGTAAAGAAGGGACATTTTAAAAGGGATCCTGACACCGTTTAAAAAAACCCGTTGCAGACAACAGGTCTCTGCCTGAACAGAAGATAAAAAATCCTCAAAACCTTTTAAAAATTCTTTAGAGCAATGAAGAAAGTTGAGGACTAAGAGGTAATTCGGAAAGACTGTTGATGTGTGATAATTTTCAGAAGAAATGCTAGGGAAAGCTATAATTTGGTCTATCATTCTCTCAAAGCTTGGGTACTCATAGATTCTTTTTTCGCGTTCTCTTGCAAACGTGATTTAAAACAGAAACAAAAGAAATTATATTTGAAAATAATGCACATGAAATCAGAAGAAAATATCCAGAGCATAACACTGAAAATGGTGATTCTAGTGTTTCTCATACAAAAGTTGTTGTTATTTTTCTTTTTCTTGTTGTTTTACACAGGCTTTAAAAATCACATATCTTGTGTGTCCACGGGGGGGTGTTGTGTGTGGTGTGTGTGTGTGTGTGTGTGTGGTGTGTGGGGTGTGTGTGTGTGTGTGTGTGTGTGTGTGTGTGTGTGTGATCACCACGGAATGGAATGGCCTGTTATTTATCCATTCTAGAACTTACGGAACATTTCGTTGCGGTGCTGACGGTCGTGTATACAGATTTGCTCGGCATGAAAACCATCTGTGTCTACCCTGCATTGAATGGGTACCGGCATTGAAAACCTCTGTGTCTATCCTGCATTGAATGGGTGCCGGCATGAAAAACCCTCTGTGTCTACCCTGCATTGAATGGGTACCTGATTCAGTTCAGAGAAGGTTAGGACAGAAAAAAAGATGGGCTCGTCTTCCATCATGCAGTGCCTTGGACACGATGAATCTATGACAGTTCACACCACCCCCCCCAACCCCCACCCCCGTCAGCTCCCACCTTCCCCCAACGGCTATTAGATTGTGAGGCTTTGTCCAAGAACTGTGTAGCATGATTACTGCTGATGGTTGACCTTCTAGCTGTCAGTTCTCTGCGGTGATGTCCAACTTCAGTGGTATCCTCGTGTCTCTTTCGTGTGTTCCACGTTACCAAGCTTTAAGACTGTTCTTCGTTCACTCGGGGGATGTTCCACTGATGGGAAAGGCCGCCATGTTCATCCTCGTCTGGTCTGGCCTGTCCTTAGAGTCGGGCGACCCGTTTCATTACCTTGATACTTACGTGGCTTAATGACGACAAAATCTGTTTTGGGGTGTCGGCATGTCGGGTTGGTCTTGCGTTTGGTTGTGGCGTGGACTTTTTTCCCCACCAGCTATGATGGTGTTTTCAGGTCAACAGGGCAATAATCAACCAGAACAGGAGGCCCAGGAGTTTCCTCCCCATGTCCAAAATGCTGTTTGGCCACGAGATGTGAAGAAGGTTTATTTGGCTTGCTGTATGCGTGGTGTTGGGTTTTGTGGTGTTGTTAACTGGCATCTGCCCTGTGTGTGTGTGTGTGTGTGTGTGTGTGTGTGGTGAGTGTGAGTGTGTGTGTGTGTGTGTGTGTGTGTGTGTGTGTGTGTGTGAGTGTGTGTGTGTGTGTGTGTGTGTGTCTGTGTGTGTGTGTGTGTGTGTGTGAGTGTGTGTGTGTGTGTGTGTGTCTGTGTGTGTGTGTGTGTGTGTGTGTGTGTGTGTGTGTGTGTGTGTGTGTGTCTGTGTCTGTGTCTGTGTGTCTGTCTGTGAGTGTGTGTGTGTGTGAGTGTGTGTGGTGTGTGTGTGTGTGTGTGTGGTGTGTGTGTGTGTGTGTGTGTGTGTGTTTCCAGAAACAGGTCTACTACATGAAGACTGGAAAATTCTTGTTTCGTGCTTCTGTCTAGAAGTTATCGTATACTATTCTCGTGGGAATAATCTACATCGTTCAAATCAACTTAAAGTTTCGACTGGAGGCAAGTCCGCTGCACTTGAGTGGAGGAAAGTGTCATCAGCTTATAAAATCATAAGAGAGAGGATGAGAGAGAGAGAGATGAGAGGAGAGAGAGAGAGATTACAGCCATCTTTTCCAACGGTTATAGTGAACCCTTTGAATAAAACACCACGTTCTCTCAACGGTTGTCTCTCACGAACGTTGCCATCGTTGTCATAAAAACTTCCCCATAGTGTTGGCAGAACCTGACCGGTTTAGCAGATAGTAGAATATGATAGGACAATGGCGCTTTATGTCTGTCTGCTTCGCTAATTATCGTCATCTGTTCGCTAAATGACTTTGATGCGTTTTCATGTGTGACGTCAGGGCCTTGATTAGTTAGCGCTTTCACTGAAAGACAAAGATGGGCGAAGGAAGAGAGACAGACAGCGTGAACGACAAGCAAGAGCAGTTTTAAAACGATGTGACATCTGCTAACTGGGATCTGTTCACTCACACTACCAATACCTTTTCTGCCACAATTTTCCCCCTTTTCCCTAACATAGATTCTTACCGCTTTATATATTTCCTACTCTTCCATAAATTTTTACCTGATTTTCCTTTTTCTTCCTTTTCTTTGGAAGGGGGGGGGGGGTAGTTTTCCTACTTTCCGCCGTTTTTTATTCAGGGAGATCCTATTTCACCCTCCCCCAGAGCTCTCAGCCAACGAAGTAAGAGAAGAGGGAAATTTTAAAGGTATCCTTGACACCGTTTCAAAAAATAAACCAGTTGGCAGACAACAGGTCATCTGCCTGAGACAGTGATAAAGAATCCTTGCAAAACCTTTTAAAATTCTTGAGGAGCATGAAGAAAGTTGAGGACTAAGAGGTAATTCGGAAAGACTGTTGATGTGTGATAATTCGAAGAAATGCTAGGAATGCTATAATTTGGTCTATCATTCTCTCAAGCTTGGGTACTCATAGATTCTTCTTCGCGTTCTCTTGCAAAGTGATAAAGCAGTAAACAAAAGAAATTATATGTGAAAATAATGCACATGAAATCAGAAGAAAATATCCAGATCATAACACTGAAAATGGTGATTTCTAGTGTTTCTCATACAAAAGTTGTTGTTATTGTTCTTCTTCTTCTTGTTTTACACAGGCTTTAAAAATCACATATCTTGTGTGTCCACGTGTGTGTGTGTGTGTGTGTGTGTGTGTGTGTGTGTGTGTGGTGTGTGTGTGTGTGTGTGTGTGTGTGTGTGTGTTGTGTGTACATGTGTTTGAAGAAAACACTAATCATTTGATTGAAGACAGTCGGTATCAAGCCCATTCTGCACTTAGTGTGATCACCACGGAATGGAATGGCCTGTTATTTATCCATTCTAGAACTTACGGAACATTTCGTTGCGGTGCTGACGGTCGTGTATACAGATTTGTCGCATGAAAACCCTCTGTGTCTACCTGCATTGATGGGTACCGGCATGAAAACCCTCTGTGTCTACCCTGCATTGAATGGGTACCGGATGAAAACCCTCTGTGTCTACCCTGCATTGAATGGGTACCGGCTGAAAACCCTCGTGTCTACCCTGCATTGAATGGGTACTGATTCAGTTCAGAGAAGGTTAGGACAGAAAAAAAGATGGGCTCCGTCTTCCATCATGCAGTGCCTTGGACACGGTGAATCTATGACAGTTCACCCCCACCCCCCAACCCCCACCCCCCGTCAGCTCCCACCTTCCCCCAACGGCTATTAGATTGTGAGGCTTTGTCCAAAGACTGTGTAGCATGATTACTGCTGATGGTTGACCTTCTAGCTGTCAGTTCTCTGCGGTGATGTCCAACTTCAGTGGTATCCTCCGTGTCTCTTTCGTGTGTTCCACGTACCAAGCTTTAAGACTGTTCTTCTTTCACTCGGGGTATGTTCCATGATGGGAAAGGCCGCCATGTTCATCCTCGTCTGGTCTGGCCTGTCCTTAGAGTCGGGCGACCCGTTTCATTACCTTGATACTTACGTGGCTTAATGACGACAAATCTGTTTTGGGGTGTCGCGCATGTCGGGTTGGTCTTGCGTTTGGTTGTGGCGTGGACTTTTTTCCCACCAGCTATGATGGTGTTTTCAGGGTCAACAGGGCAATAATCACCAGAACAGGAGGCCCAGGAGTTTCCTCCCATGTCCAAAATGCTGTTTGGCCACGAGATGTGAAGAAGGTTTATTTGGCTTGCTGTGTGCGTGGTGTTGGGTTTTGTGTGTGTTGTTAACTGGCATTGCCCTGTGTGTGTGTGTGTGTGTGTGTGTGAGTGTGAGTGTGAGTGTGTGTGTGTGTGTGTGTGTGTGTGTGTGTGAGTGTGTGTGTGTGTGTGTGTGTGTGTGTCTGTGTCTGTGTCTGTGTGTCTGTCTGTGAGTGTGTTGTGTGTGTGTGTGGTGTGTGTGTGTGTGTGTGTGTGTTTGTGTGTGTGTGTGTGTGTGTCTGTCTGTCTGTCTGTCTGTCTGGTCTGTGTGTGTGTGTGTGTGTGTGTTGTCTTCTGTCTGTCTGTCTGTCTGTCTCTGTGTGTGTGTGTGTACACGTGTGTGTTGTGTGTGTGTGTTGGGTGGATCGTTGTCACCTGTGTGGGTGTCAGAAGGCGGGCTGAAATGGGGCCCAGAGAAAGGTCAGGAGGAAAACGGGGGACCCCTCGGCAATGAACGACCTGCGAGCTTAGGTGTCGTCCCCCCGACACCCCCCCCCCCGGCCAGAATCGTCGCTGACTTTGGTTCTTGACCGCCTGTCTGTCTCCTGCCCCCATCCCACCCCCCCCAAACACCCCGACCCCCCCGCCTTTATGTCTGTCTGACTGTCGTCTATCTGTTGTTCTCTCTCCCCTTCTCCTCTCTCTCTCTCTCCCCTCTCTTCTCTCTCTCCTCTCTCCTCTCCAAAAAACAGACCTTCGGGTATATTTGGGAAGTGAGAAATCTAAAAAGGGATTTTTCACATGAAGATGCATGTAGGTGCCCTTGCGCAGGGCGGCATGTTTGTGTGGTGTTGTGTGTGTGTGTTGTGTTGTGTGGGGTGTGTGGGTTTGGGGTGTGTGGGTGTGCGTGCGGCGTGCGTGTATATAGTCGCTTTTGATGATAGGGGTTTAAATTGAGTGTGTTCACTGCATGCAAACGAAAGCGCTATCAGTTCCCAAACTTTACATGTCTGCATTCTTTTGGATGCAGAGCGACCTTGACCCAAAAGTAAAAGGGGGATTTTACCCCCGTCTGTGCCCCCAGCCAACGCCATTTTCCCATTGCGGGTAACTTGTCAAGTTGGGTTCATTTGGTCCTGTTGAATGTGACGTCTCTTTTGTCTTACAAAATCCCTGGCGCCGTTACTTAATTAAACAACCATCTTATTTTGTCTCTTGGTCAGCTAGCTAATACTCAGCTTGGCAGAAGTGACGTTCCCTTGCATGCATTGATATTTTGTGTATTCAGTGTCATTGCCCGAACCAGAAGAGTACCCAGCAAAGACAGACAACTCCCACTGCACCCCCTGATGAAGGACACGTCCAAGGTCCGAGTCCACAAATACAAATTAAGATCCAAATCCGTTCTGTCTCGCAATCAAAGCTGCATTAACATCTGTCAGAGGATCAGTCCTCATTAAAACAAATTCTGTGCACAGTTGTGTCTCTGAGACATATTTTACCTCACTCTGGGACACATCAAACGTTCGCTTGTTTCGATGTGCAAGCACTTTAGGCATGACTGTCCGTTTTCTGTTGTGTGTTTTTTGTTTTGTTTTGTTTTGTTTTGTTTTTCGACTTTTCACTCCTAAATCCCTGTGCCCTACCAGCTGCTTAAAAAGACGAGGAGTCAAAGTCGTGTTTTTCCTCTGTTCGTGTGGATATCTAGCGTTAAACTACATCCTATATCCAAGAACGAAACTTTTTCGCATTAAAACAAACAAACAAACAAAAATCTTTTCGCAAGGAGATCCATTCCCATATAATCCCGCGGTTCCATTACTACTTGACCTCTGCTGTAACTGTGAACTCTGACGTATACAAATCAATCCTTCTCTTGTGACTCATGGTCGTTCTGTCTGTAAGACGTTTGAGACAAAACACGTTACTTGTGCACTTTATATACAGCCGAGCTCTCTGTCGGTTTGCGTTGAACTCTTGTCTTCCATAGCCTGGCTGCCCGTGTCCGCCGAAGGACAGTACAGGGGAGGACTTTCTTCATCGCCCACACCGCCGTCAACAGTACATGCCGACATGACTCCAGAGGCTGGGAGACTAGCCTGCACGCGCCCTGAACTGCCAGACGACTGCCAGGGCCACAAATGTCAGCCCCAATCATCAGCTGGGGAAGGGTGGGGGCGCTGTTGCCTGCCGATCGATTAATTGGAGGCACGCTTTCAAATCTCTTTATAGCGCATTTCAGGGACTTTCCTACGCCCACTCACCCTTACTCCCAGTCTGCCTGCCTGCCCGCTCCCCCGTTGTCTGTCTGTGTGTGTGTGTGTGTGCGTGTGCGTGTGTGTGTGTGTGTGTGTGTGTGTGTGTGTGTGTGTTTCAGGGCATGGTGTTACAAAGCTGTTGGCGTTCCTTTCTAACCACCACCACCCCAAAAGAAATCAATATTCTCTCTCTCTCTCTCTCTCTCTCTCTCTCTCTCTCTCTCTCTCTCTCTCTCTCTCTCTCTCTCTCTCTGTGTGTGTGTGTGTGTGTGTGTGTGTGTGTGTGTGTGTGTGTGTGTGTGTGCATCAGGGCATCAAGTAGATAAACTGTTAGCTATTAATTTTACCCACCACACCATTCAAAAAATTGTGTTCGTGTTCTCTCTCTCTCTCTCTCTCTCTCTCTCTCTCTCTCTCTCTCTCTCTCTCTCTCTCTCTCTCTCTCTCTCACCTATTTTCTTCCTCGTCTTCTTCTTCTTCTTCTTCTTCTTCTTCTTCTTCTTCTTCGTGTTGTTCTTTGTCTTCGTCTTCTTATCTTCTTCTTCTTGACAATTATTGTTTCTTCCATTGTCATAAACTATGTATCCCATCCCTTCCATCAATCTTTCCACCTCCCTCTCTCTTTTTTGTTTAACCCAGTCTCGTTTTTCTTAATAGCCTAATCATCCACTGAACGCTCCCCATCCCACCCCAACCCCCTCTTCACGTCCTACACACACACACACACACACACACACACACACACACACACACACACACACACACACACACACACACACGCACACACACACTTGTACATCTAAGCCAAAGCAGATACAAACACGGGCATACGAACACGCACACACACACACAAACACACACGCGCCCGCGCACGCGCACACACACACACACACTTCTACACACTTATACACACACACACTTATACAGGCACGCGCGCGCGGGCGCGCACACACACACACACACACACACACACACACACACACACACACACACACACACACACACACACAATGACTAGGAAAAACGCGCCCAGTCAGATAAATCTAATATTGTCACTCACAAAAAGCCTTATACTCTCCTTATCAATGAAGGTAAAAGCGCGAAAAGAACTCGGGGCACTTGGGGGAGAGGGGAGAAAGGAAGACTGGAAGGGGTAGGAGAGCGTGGGTAAGAGCGTGGGTAAGTATGAAGGGGAGGAAAGGAGGGGGGGGGGAGAGGGGGGGGGGGAGAAGGGAAGACTGGAAGGGGTAGGACAGCGTGGGTAAGTATGAAGGGGAGGAAAGGAGGGGGGGGGGGGAGAAGGGGGGGGGGGAGAAGGAAGACTGGAAGGGTAGGACAGCGTGGGTAAGTATGAAGGGGAGGAAAGGAGGGGGGGGGGAGAAGGGGGGGGGGGAGAAAGGAAGACTGGAAGGGGTAGGACAGCGTGGGTAAGTATGAAGGGGAGGAAAGGAGGGGGGGGGGGGAGAAGGGGGGGGGGGGAGAAAAGGAAGACTGGAAGGGGTAGGACAGCGTGGGTAAGTATGAAGGGGAGGAAAGGATGGAGGAAGACGGGGGGGGAGAAGGGAAGACTGGAAGGGGTAGGACAGCGTGGGTAAGTATGAAGGGGAGGAAAGGATGGAGGAAGACGGGGGGGGAGAAAGGAAGACTGGAAGGGGTAGGACAGCGTGGGTAAGTATGAAGGGGAGGAAAGGATGGAGGAAGACGGGGGGGGGGAGAAGGGAAGACTGGAAGGGGTAGGACAGCGTGGGTAAGTATGAAGGGGAGGAAAGGATGGAGGAAGACGGGGGGGGAGAAGGGAAGACTGGAAGGGGTAGGACAGCGTGGGTAAGTATGAAGGGGAGGAAAGGATGGAGGAAGACGGGGGGGGAGAAGGGAAGACTGGAAGGGGTAGGACAGCGTGGGTAAGTATGAAGGGGAGGAAAGGAGGGGGGAAGAAGGGGGGAGTTTGGAGAAAACGTAGTGGGTAAAGAGAAGAATGGAATGCAGGAAAGGCAGGGGAGGGGGGGGGAGGGACAGAGGAATAGGAGGGGAGGGTGAGGCTACAACAAAGCTGAGATGGTGTGACGAGTGTTTGGGATTGGTCGGTGCGTCCTCTAGGGGAAGGACTTGGAATATTTTCTCTATCAGAGTTATGTTAGAATTTTACCTCCACCCTCTCTCCTTCTAGTTATGGAAGTAGCAACTTTCCGGTACTAGTCATCGAAAGAAATCTTTATTTTTCTCGGGACTGTTAAATTACTCAAGAGTGGCTCGGAAATAATTTCCTTAGGCTTGTACTCTTAAAAGTACTTGTAGCTCCGAGAGACAGAATTAGAGATAAGTTCAAACATTCAATACTGAATGGACAACAAAGAACTGACACAAGTTAAATGCACATTCACACATCAACTTTACTTGTTTATACAAGGGTGGAATATTCAAATCAATTTTCTAAAGTCAGTTCAGGCTGAATGCTGGTTCCCACTGTTTCATCATTAAGAGAGGGGAAATTCTGGATGAGCTGACTTGGAGTCCACTTGGAATATCAGAACTTGTCTGATGTTGGAGAGGATGGTTGATCTCTCTCTACTTGCTGGTGACTGCCCACTTCTTTGTAGACCTGCTGATCCTGTGCTGGGCTGTGGCGTTTGTCCACCGCCATGCATGCCCAGGCCAGGTTGAAAAACAAACAAAACAGCTGAGAGTCCGGCTTGTCAAGTTCTCCCACTTGCCCTCTGGCTTTCAGTAAATGTGTGAGATCTCAGCCAACAAAGGATTAGACTAGCATATATATATATATATATATATATATATATATATATATATATATATATATATATATATATAATATATATATATGCCATAATGATCAGTCTCTGGTTTCCCTCATAGTTTGAATGAAACAAGGGGTAGGAGACCATAATACAATGCTGAACAATTTTAGTCAGATAACCCTTCAATGTTTCTCATGAACTGAATTACAGTAACTTGAAATACAGTTAGCCCAAGTACACATGTGGTGTTGACTTAAGAGTCTCACGCAACGAAGCATTCCAACGATCAACAGTATTCATAAATCAACTTAACAGTTGTACAGGCATGCTGCTTTTCTGATCAGAATTTATCATTCAATTGTCATCTGAACAGATAGGATCGAATACTGGCAAACGTCAAATGGTTAACAAAGAATGATGAGATTGTTAACAAAGAATCTAAACCAAGCATTTCACTAATTTTTACCAAGTTGTGGCAAACTTTACGACAGAATACTCATTCTTCATCTTGATAGATGTCACCAAGTACTGGCATAAAATTATACTGTTAAACCACATGGCATACATACAATCAATGCATAGTCTCAAAATTTAGAAACAAAGTTTCAACTTACAGTTCTGGGAGATCAGTGAACCTTAGACCAGATCAGAGCAGATGAGATAAATTTTCACTCTCTCTCACTCTCTGGTGTACCTGTGTTGTCTTTGTGGCTGCACTGTGTTAGTCCATCTACAGCTGATCTGTGGAGGAAGTGATTTGCTCCCTGTGAGTTTCCCCATTTTACAGGCCAAACCACTCATTCCACTTCCGGTTCCGGTTGGCTTTGTGTCACTAAAGACAAAGAGAAGGGGAGGGGGAGGGGAAAGGGGGGGTCATCCCTCACCACTTACTGTTGGAAGACCAGTATAGAGCATTCAAAAATGTGCTTGCTGGGCCATTAGGGTTTGAACTGAAGGCGCCTATATCAGCCCATGTCAATTGAGAAAGGACTGTTTAACATAATTGCATCATTCACGAGCCGCACGCATGACCGTCAGTGTGCTGTGTGTGCAAGAGGGGGGATGGAAGGAGGTGTTGGCTTCTCTCTGATCTAACGGAGAGAGAGAGAGAGAGAGAGAGAGAGAGGGGGGAGAAAATGCGCAATTAGGTATGGGAAGGGAGAAGAGAGGGAGTGAAGCGAGCCATATACTTGGAAAGTGGCGTTATATTTTCCCCGTAACACTGTTTTTGAAGCCGGGCTGCCCACAGCTTCCAAACAACTGTGGGGAGAGTGAGAGGGGTGAGGGGTTTGAATTGGGAAAGAAAAAAAAAGGGGGAGGAGTGACGGCAGTGAAAACGTTATTGCCGCTTGTGAGACAAAGGGAGAGAGATAGAAACAGGGGGGAAGAAGGGGGGGGGGGGTAGACCTGGGTGTGTGCGTGTGTTTGTACAAGTAGTACAGGAGGGTGTGTGGAGGGGTAGATGGTGTGGTTGACAATTCGTCACAGATGGCCACTTGCTGAAATAGGTCTGAGGTTGTTTATCCCTATCACTGTCCAGTCCTCTGTTGTTTGAACCTAAAGAAGAGTCTTAAGCTAATATATGGCCTTATTACGATGTTTCGTCATTGTGGTTTGATGTGGTCTTTCTTTGCCTACATTTGCTTTAACCAAACTTACCTTTAAACATGTTACACTCTTCACACACACACACACACACACACACACACACACACACATACACACACATATGCGTGCACATGCATACACAACAAAGAAAAGAAAATGAGAGAGAGTGGGTGGGGGGAGGGGTGGGGGGTTAGGAGGCATTGGTTATTCATGAATCCACCCAACGACCTTGCATAAATGAGACAGATTGCAGTGCAGACTTTTTTGCATGGAAAGGGGAACGATCAGCCCTCGACCAAAACATTGTTTGCCCCCCCCCCCCCCCCCCCCCCCCCCCCCCCCCCCCCCCCCCTTCCTTCCTCACCCTTATTCCTCCCTCCATTGAGCGGGTCAGTCGAGGGTAAGCAGAGGTCACCGTCTGAGCCGACAAAGGGTATTACCTGACCAATGGACAGAGACGTGATGGGTGCTCATCCTCATCGAGTGTCCCCCACAGTGCAGGATTTGGTTCTTATCACAATTCCTGTCAGCCGTCTTGGCTTCGTGTGTCCCCCACAGTGCAGGATTTGGTTCTTATCACAATTCCTGTCAGCCGTCTTGGCTTCGTCCAACCTTTGCCCTTCCTTATCCCATCGTGTCCTGCCCTTTGCAGGTGTGTCCTGTCTTTTTCTACTGTGTTCTACCGTTTTCTACTGTGTCCTACTTATTTTCCTACTGTGTCCGAACTTTTTCTTACCTTGTTCTTCCGTTTTCCAAGAGTGTCCTACCTTTTCTCATGGTGTCCTACAGCTACCTACTATGTCCTTTTTTTTCAAATGTGTCCTACATTTTCCTACAGTGTTCCACCTTTTCCTACAGTATCCTATCTTTTTCTCTTATGTCTAACCGTCTCCTATTGTATCCTGTCTTTCTCTAAAGTGTCCTACCTTTTCCCACTGTGTCTTCTACCTTTTCCCACCGTGCCCTACCTTCATCCTACTTTGTCCCATTTTGTCATACTTTTTTCAACTGTGTCCTACCCCTTTCTACAGTGTCCTGCCTTTTCCCTATTGTGTCCTTCCTTTCTTCCTATGCCTTAACTACACCTGTTTTGTCCGACCTTTCCTGCTGTATCCTACTTTTTGTGTCGTGTCCTACCTTTCCTGATGTGTCCTACCTTAATCTACTTTTGTGTCCTGCCTTTTTCCTACTATTGCCTACCTTTATTCCGACGGTGGTCTGCCTTTTTGCTCTGTGTCCTGCCTTTTCTGCTGTCCTGCCTTTTCTGCTGTCCTACATTTTCATAATGTGTCCTATCTTTTCATACTATGCTCTACCTTTGAATGCAGTGTCCAATCTTTTCTTCACGTGTTCTAGCTTTTTATACACCGTCATACGTTTACCGATTTATCCCACCTTTTCTACGGTGCTCGCGTTTCTTTTTGTGTCCTATCTTTTCAAACTGTGTCCTACATTTTAAAACGGTGTCCTACCTTTTCAAACTGTTTCCTACATTTTAAAACCGTGTCCTACCTTTTCAAACTGTTTCCTACATTTTTAAGCCGTGTCCTACCTTTTCAAACTGTGTCCTACATTTTAAAACCGTGTCCTACCTTTTCAAACTGTGTCCTACATTTTAAAACCGTGTCACACCTGTTCAAACTGTGTCCTACATTTTAAAACCGTGTCACACCTGTTCAAACTGTGTCCTACATTTTAAAACCGTGTCACACCTTTTCAAACTGTGTCCTACATTTTAAAACCGTGTCCGACCTTTTCAAACTGTGTCCTACATTTTAAAACCGTGTCCGACCTTTTCAAACTGTGTCACACCTTTTCATAGCGTGTCCTGCGTTTTCCTCCTGTGTTCAATCTTTTACTACTGCATCCTACCATTCTAATTCTGTTCTACCTTGTGTGCTTATCCTACCTTTTCCTGTTGTGCCCTATCTTTTCGTACTATAACCTATCTTGTTGTGCTTATCTACCTTTTTCTACGGTGTCCTACCTTTTCTCATTGTATTCTACCTTTTTTCTACTGTACTCTTCCTATTCATACTGTGTCCTACCTTTTTCCCATTGTTTGTACCTCTTCCCACACAGTCCTACCTTTTTCCTACTGTGTTCTACCTTTTTCCTACTATGTCCTACCTTTTTCCTACTGTGTTCTACCTTTTTCCTACTGTGTTCTATCTTTTTCCTACTATGTCCTACCTTTTTCCTACTATGTCCTACCTTTTTCCTACTGTGTTCTATCTTTCCTCCTGTGTCCTATCCTTCTTACCGTATCCTGCCTTTCCTACTGTGTCCTGTCTTTCTGTTTGCGTCCAGACTTTCCTACTGGGCTCTACCTTTTTGGACTGTGTCCAACCCGTTTCTGTCTTGTTCAAGCTTTTCTGCTTTTTTCCCCGACATAATCGCTGTATACAGAACATCAGCTTTACCTTCAGCAGATGACGTCTTTCCATTGCCCCACTGGCTGTACTCCACGGCTGAAAGCATTCACGCAGATATTAAACAGATTGTATTTCTTTGATGGGGGGGGGGGGGGTTGTTTTAACAGGGCATTGGATAACAGTGGATGGCCATACTAACAGTTCCCTGGAAGATTCTTTAAGCAAGTCCATTGTATCCTCTCACATGGCTATACCAACGTAAGACAAGGGACACTCAAAACAAAAACAATCAAACAAACAAATCTCCCTCAAAGAGAAGTTCTCAGCAACTTTCCTTCGACTGTTTGAGCGATACTTCCTGATTTCTTCTGGGTTCTTGTTGTCTATGTGTGTGTGTTGGGGAAGAGGGTGCCACAAGCATCGGAGTTTGAGTTTTGTGCCTGGAGTTGTTTCAGCGTGGGAATAGAAGTACATTCGTTGTTCATAAGCTGTTCACCGGAGATCTGATTTACACATCTGCAAATGTCAGCTGTCATGAACAACACAGAAACAAACCAAGCCGAGCGATTATGGTCGAAACGTGTTGTGCTGCCCGCCACGTGTTGTGCTGCCCGCCACGTGTTGTGCTGCCCGCCGGTTTTGGTGTAGCATGCTTCACTTCATGTGTCTCCGAAGGTAATGGTCATGGCGATGAAACCTGGTGATGATAATGGTTTTTGAAACTTTAATTCTGGTGACCTAGCCACGGAGATTCACAAGATATTACACAGGGACTATCATTCAACGATCGGTTTGTGCAAAATTTAAATGTCTAGTTGGCATGAACACACCAACAGTCCTAATCTTATCCATACATTCCATAGATGTATAGTTTTGTTGTTGTTGTTTTTCTGTACGATCTTCTGTGCCACCTCGGTGATATCACACCCACGCCGCGCGCTCATTCGGAACCCGCGTCCACAGCAACAGTCCATCCCGGCCTGCCGCAGCCTCGGCACCAGCAATCCACAGGAAGCTGCCAGTGTCAAGCCGTCAAGAGGCAGTCCACCAGAGGAGACACTGCACTGCTGCCGAGTCACTTCGGTGGTGTTCAGTGGCGCCTGTTCTGATCCAACGTACGCAGGACACAATAATTGCGTAGTTGCAGAGCTGGTGTGAGTGAGCTCTCCCCTGGAAGGCATCACTCCATCCATCCAACAACAGCCCCCATGAATTTGCTGATACCGGTGACCCCGATGAAAACAAACCAAGGCCATGGACGTGAAGAGGACATCATAACCAAGGTCACCATGACAGCAGGGCATGAAAGGCCACAGAATTTGAGACTTTTTCTTTATGCTGATCGATGAGAATGAGGATGATGAAGATGATGCTACGGATTTCCATTCAGGTGTCAGACTGCGTGACAGGGCTGAACTCTATGCTCATTTTCATAATATATCCCGGCGTCAACCAGGCCCGAGAGATACAGACACCCACAATGTTGGTCAGGAAATTTGAACAACACTCCCAGAGACGCATTCATCAAGTGGATGACGCCTATACAAACTCAACTCTGGGCGGGAGCCGATCGGGTCTGCGTCTGGTTTGCGTAAACATAACATACGAACTGATCTAATCTTACCCACACACATTTCACATGTCTAGTTAGCATAAACATAACATACGAACAGTTGTAATTCCACGGGCATGCTTCTCATTTCCAGTAAGCATAAATACAACACGCGAACAGTCCCATTCATGCATACTTCATTTGTCTAGGTGGCATAAACATAAACATACCCTTGCGTATATATGCTCAATCAACAGTAATCATTTAAGCATTCTTTTGCGTAACTATGCTCAATCAACAGGTAATCATTTAAGCATTCTTTTGCGTATATATGCTCAATCAACGGGTAATCATTTGAGCATTCTTTTGCGTCTATATGCTCAATCAGCATGCAATCGTTTAAGCATTCTTTTGCGTATGTATGCTCAATCAACAGGTAATCATTTAAGCATTCTTTTGTGTATCTATGCTCAATCAACAGGTAATCATTTAAGCGTTCTTCACACTGCATGTTCAGGAAGATATGTGTTTTCAAGTCTGTAGCGAGAGAATCTAAGTATCTCAGAGACAAAGGTAGTGTATTACATGTAGCTTTGAAAGAAAAGATATTTCACCTAGGGTCTTTGTTTTCAATGTGGGCAGCCACAGGAGATGATTGTTAAGAAAAAGCAGAGGTGCTGGGAAGGTTTTGGGCTGTGCAGTCAATTAGACAGGAAGGCAGACGCAGAAAGAGCGATGACGGCAAAGGAGAGGGCGGTCAGGTGATCATCAACCCTGTCAAGACTGGCGGCCAGTGCAGAAAGTGCAGAAGACCTTACAAAGACGTAACAAGTGTCATGTTACTTCTTTTCTCTGCGATAATTTTCTGATTGGCATACCTCCACACTGAGCAACGCTGTCCATTCCATATTTCTCTTCTCGTCATCTGTGGCGGTAGTGGTAGTGGTGGTGGTGTGGTTGTGGTAGTGGAGGTGATGGCGGTATTTTCAAGCCGCTTTTGTCGCCAATGTGGATAAGTGCTTGCGTGAGGGCGAGCTGTTTTGCGTAGCGAAGGATAGAGAGGGGGAAGATAAGATAATGTTGCTTATAGCCCAGCCGACCGCAAAGGGCCACATCAGGGCTGGAGAGGGGAAGAGTAGATTTATGATTTATGTGTTTTTGTATTGATGTCTGTATCTTTACGTGTATTTCGGAGGGGGGGGGGGGGAGGAGGGGACAAGAGGGGTCGGGGAAGGGTAAGGAGGTAAGAGAGGGTTACACCGGTGTGATCTGTTTCCACTACCTCCAACTTCTCCTTTGTCCACTCCTCTTTTGAACTAGTACAACTAACTGTATCTTCCCCCAAATCCTCTCTTCATGTCTTCTGCCTTTACCGCCCCCCTCCCAGCAAGAAAAACCAACTGAAAGACTCCATCTTTCTGGAAGAGTTTCCAGATCTGCTGGAGTACATGAACTGTCTAAAAGGCCGTTCTGTACTGGTCGGCGACTTCAACTTCCACTGGGACAATCCAACTAATTGCAATACAGCAAAACTGATGGATCTGTTTCAGTCCTTTGGTCTGAACCAGTCCGTCACCTCCCCAACTCACCGTTCAGGTCACATCCTTGACTGGGTTGTCCATTCTGATGATGACCTGGTCGAGCCACCCACCACCAGTCTGACCCTGACTTCTGACCACCAGGCGGTCCTGGCTAATCTGAACACATCTGCTCCTATTAAGCCTCCCAGGTACGTCGAGTCCAGGGACCTTGCTTCCATCGACCTTGACATCTTCCGAGCTGACCTGCTGTTCTCCCTTCAATCTGTACCTTCACTGTCTGCGGAGCAATTCCATGGCCTACTTCAAGATGTCCTTGATCACCATGCCCCAGTACTTAGACGCAAGATTTCCAGCCGTCCACCCTCACCCTGGTTCCCAGCAGTTGGCCCTGAAGTTCTTGATGCTAAACGTGTTAGACGTAGGGCCGAAAGGCAGTGGCTAAAGACAAACCTCGAGATTCACAAACAAATTTTGCGAATTGCTAGTAATGCTGTGAATGAAATTGTTCAAAAAGCAAAATCAGCCTTCTACAATGCTAAAATATTAGCATGCACAACAACCAAGCAATTGTTTAAGGTCACTGATACACTCATGGGGAGAACAAAATCATCTCCCCTTCCTTCATCTGTCTGTCCCTCTGACATTCCACAGAAATTTTGTGACTTTTTCACTAGCAAAATTAGACTTATCCGTGAAAGTCTGGATGCTCAGTCAGTATCTGAACCTGATATTCCATACAACTCTTTTTCCGGCATTTCATTGACTGACTTTGAACCTGTGACAGTTGCTGTTGTCAAAGAAGTCATCGACAAGACTGTTATCAAAACATGTGTACTGGATCCTCTTCCATCTACTTTATTATCTGCATGCATGGATGTTTTGTTGCCATATATCACTAGTGTGGTAAATGAATCTCTCACTTCTGGTTGTTTCCCACCTGCACTGAAAGCTGCTGTTGTCCGACCTCTTTTGAAGAAACCCTCTCTTGACCCTGAAAACCTAAAAAATTATCGACCTGTCTCCAACTTGTCTTTTCTTTCAAAGATAATTGAAAAGATAGCACTTCTCCAACTCCAAAACCACCTTGACCAAAACAACTTGCTCTATTCGTTGCAGTCCGCCTATCGCACTGGACACAGTACAGAAACTGCTCTGCTGAAAATAATAAACGATCTTCTCTCTGCTCTGGATAATGGTCAGGTTTCACTGCTTTCTCTTCTTGACTTGTCCGCTGCCTTTGATACCATTGATCACTCCACCCTCCTCACTAGACTTCAACATACTTTTGGCATCTCTTCTCACGCTTTGGCATGGTTTTATTCTTACCTTTCTGGTCGAACCCAAATTGTCTCTGTCAATGGTTTTTCTTCAAGCTCTGCTGACTTGAATTATGGTGTTCCCCAAGGCTATGTCCTTGGTCCCATTCTGTTTGTTCTATATACCCAACCCATCTCTGACATTGTAGCCCATCATGACATTTCACACCACTGCTTCTCTGATGACAATCAAATCTACATTTCTGGTGACATCTCTCTCCTCTCCTCCATCATTGATCGCTCACAGCTCTGCATCTCTGACATAAAGGCATGGATGACTTGCAACAAACTTCAGTTAAACAATGACAAAACTGAACTGATCTTCATTCTCCCAAAACGGCTCATGTCTACAATCTCTGTT
>CM031618.1:24375406-24415298 GCA_018398815.1 Conus ventricosus
AGTCAGGAGAGTGAGGGAAGAGTCAGGGAGAGTGAGGAGAAGGAGTCAGGGAGAAAATGAGAGGGAAGAGTCAGGGAGAGTGAGGGAAGAGTCAGGAGAGTGAGGGAAGAGTCAGGGAGAGTGAGGGAAGAGTCAGGGAGAGTGAGGGAAGAGTCAGGGAGAGTGAGGGAAGAGTCAGGGAGAGTGAGGGAAGAGTCAGAGATAGAGAGCAAGTGAGGGAAGAGTCAGGGAGAGTGAGGGAAGAGTCAGGGAGAGTGAGGGAAGAGTCAGGGAGAGTGAGGGAAGAGTCAGGGAGAGGGAAGTCAGGGAGTGAGGGAAGAGTCAGGGAGAGTGAGAGGGAGAGTCAGGAGAGAGTGAGGGAAGAGTCAGGGAGAGTGAGGGAAGAGTCAGGGAGAGTGAGGAAGAGTCAGGGAGAGTGTAGGGAAGAGTCAGGGAGAGTGAGGGAAGAGTCAGGGAGAGTGAGGGAAGAGTCAGGGAGAGTGAGGGAAGAGTCAGGGAGAGAGAGTGAGGAAGAGTCAGGGAGAGTGAGGGAAGAGTCAGGGAGAGTGAGGAAGAGTCAGGGAGAGTGAGGGAAAGAGTCAGGGAGAGTGAGGGAAGAGTCAGGGAGAGTGAGGGAAGAGTCAGGGAGAGTGAGGGAAGAGTCAGGGAGAGTGAGGGAAGAGTCAGGGAGAGTGAGGGAAGAGTCAGGGAGAGTGAGGGAAGAGTCAGGGAGAGTGAGGGAAGAGTCAGGGAGAGTGAGGGAAGAGTCAGGGAGAGTGAGGGAAGAGTCAGGGAGTGAGGGAAGAGTCAGGGAGAGTGAGGGAAGAGTCAGGGAGAGTGAGGGAAGAGTCAGGAGAGTGAGGGAAGAGTCAGGGAGAGTGAGGGAAGAGTCAGGGAGAGTGAGGGAAGAGTCAGGAGAGTGAGGGAAGAGTCAGGGGAGTGAGGAAGAGTCAGGGAGAGTGAGGGAAGAGTCAGGGAGAGTGAGGGAAGAGTCAGGGAGAGTGAGGGAAGAGTCAGGGAGAGTGAGGGAAGAGTCAGGGAGAGTGAGGGAAGAGTCAGGGAGAGTGAGGGAAGAGTCAGGGAGAGTGAGGGAAGAGTCAGGGAGAGTGAGGGAAGAGTCAGGGAGAGTGAGGGAAGAGTCAGGGAGAGTGAGGGAAGAGTCAGGAGAGTGAGGGAAGAGTCAGGGAGAGTGAGGGAAGAGTCAGGGAGAGTGAGGGAAGAGTCAGGGAGAGTGAGGGAAGAGTCAGGGAGAGTGAGGGAAGAGTCAGGGAGAGTGAGGGAAGAGTCAGGGAGAGTGAGGGAAGAGTCAGGAGAGTGAGGGAAGAGTCAGGGAGAGTGAGGGAAGAGTCAGGGAGAGTGAGGGAAGAGTCAGGGAGAGTGAGGGAAGAGTCAGGGAGAGTGAGGGAAGAGTCAGGGAGAGTGAGGGAAGAGTCAGGGAGAGTGAGGGAAGAGTCAGGGAGAGTGAGGGAAGAGTCAGGGAGAGTGAGGAAGAGTCGGAGAGGAGGGAAGAGCATGAGGAAGAGTCAGGGAGAGTGAGGGAAGAGTCAGGGGATGAGTCGGAGGGAAGAGTCAGGAGAGTGAGGAAGAGTCAGGGAGAGTGAGGGAAGAGTCAGGGAGAGTGAGGGAAGAGTCAGGAGAGTGAGGGAAGAGTCAGGGAGAGTGAGGAAGAGTCAGGAGAGTGAGGGAAGAGTCAGGGAGAGTGAGGGAAGAGTCAGGGAGAGTGAGGGAAGAGTCAGGGAGAGTGAGGGAAGAGTCAGGGAGAGTGAGGGAAGAGTCAGGGAGAGTGAGGGAAGAGTCAGGGGAAGTGAGGGAAGAGTCAGGGAGAGTGAGGGAAGAGTCAGGGAGAGTGAGGGGAAAAGTCAGGGAGAGTGAGGGAAGAGTCAGGGAGAGTGAGGGAAGAGTCAGGGAGAGTGAGGGAAGAGTCAGGGAGAGTGAGGGAAGAGTCAGGGAGAGTGAGGGAAGAGTCAGGAGAGTGAGGAAGAGTCAGGGAGAGTGAGGGAAGAGTCAGGGAGAGTGAGGGAAGAGTCAGGGAGAGTGAGGGAAGAGTCAGGGAGAGTGAGGGAAGAGTCAGGGAGAGTGAGGGAAGAGTCAGGGAGAGTGAGGGAAGAGTCAGGGAGAGTGAGGGAAAGTCAGGGAGAGTGAGGGAAGAGTCAGGGAGAGTGAGGGAAGAGTCAGGGAGAGTGAGGAAGAGTCAGGAGAGTGAGGGAAGAGTCAGGGAGAGTGAGGGAAGAGTCAGGGAGAGTGAGGGAAGAGTCAGGGAGAGTGAGGGAAGAGTCAGGGAGAGTGAGGGAAGAGTCAGGGAGAGTGAGGGAAGAGTCAGGGAGAGTGAGGGAAGAGTCAGGGAGAGTGAGGGAAGAGTCAGGGAGAGTGAGGGAAGAGTCAGGGAGAGTGAGGGAAGAGTCAGGGAGAGTGAGGGAAGAGTCAGGGAAGTGAGGGAAGAGTCAGGGAGAGTGAGGGAAGAGTCAGGAGGGTGAGGGAAGAGTCAGGAAGTGAGGGAAGAGTCAGGGAGAGTGAGGGAAGAGTCAGGAGAGTGAGGGAAGAGTCAGGGAGAGTGAGGGAAGAGTCAGGAGAGTGAGGAGAAGAGTCAGGGAGAAGTGAGGAAGAGTCAGGGAGGTGAGGGAAGAGTCAGGAGAGTGAGGAAGAGTCAGGGAGAGTGAGGGAAGAGTCAGGGAGAGTGAGGGAAGAGTCAGGAGAGTGAGGGAAGATCAGCGAAGAGTGAGGAAGAGCAGGGAGAGTGAGGAAGAGTCAGGGAGAGTGACGGAAGAGTCAGGGAGAGTGAGGAAAGAGTCAGGGAGAGAGGGAAGAGTCAGGAGAGTGAGAAAGCAGGAGAGTGAGGAAGATAGGAAGTAGGGAAGTCGGAATGAGAGATAGAGTGAGGGAAGAGTCAGGAGAGTGAGGAAGAGATCAGGGAGAGTGAGGAAGAGTTCAGGTGAGTGAAAAGGAAGGTGGGAGAGTGAGCGGAAAGTGGAGGAGTGAGGAGAGTAGGGGAGTGAGGAAAGAGTCGATTGGGAGAAGCGGGGAAGATCAGAGATGAGCGAGAGTCAGGGGAGTGAAAAGGAAAGCCGGGACATAGGAAGCAGAGAGCTGAGAAATTCTGATGAGGAAAAAAGTGGACAGAGAGGGAAGTGATAGAAGAGCGACATTTGAAGGATAACAGAGATAGCGGGACATCGTGATAGCTGAGAGAGGGGGCAAAAAGGCCAACGTTTGAACAGTGAGAAAAGCAAAACACAGAGAAAAGAAAGTTCGGGGTTAAATGGATGAAACATTAATAGGAAGAGATAGTCGCGGAACAGATAGAATAGATAACATCGAAGAAGGACAGATAGTGTGGGACGTCTGTAAGGAGGGCACAAAGCAACAGGTGGGAAAGGAGGTGAACTGAACAGAAGAGAACATACAGAGCGTGAGTGAAAAAGAGAATACGCCCGGGACATCTGTATTAGATACGAGCTGTAAACATTCTGACAGTGAGTGAAAAAGAGAATACGCCCGGGACATCTGTATTAGATACGAGCTGTAAACATTCTGACAGTGAGTGAAAAAGAGAATACGCCCGGGACATCTGTATTAGATACGAGCTGTAAACATTCTGACAGTGAGTGAAAAAGAGAATACGCCCGGGACATCTGTATTAGATACGAGCTGTAAACATTCTGACAGTGAGTGAAAAAGAGAATACGCCCGGGACATCTGTATTAGATATGAGCTGTAAACATTCTGACAGTGAGTGAAAAGAGAATACGCCCGGGACATCTGTATTAGACATGAGCTGTAAACATTCTGATAGTGAGTGAAAAAGAGAATACGCCTGGGACATCTGTATTAGACATGAGCTGTAAACATTCTGATAAGAGAAAAGGCTCAGGACATACAGATCAGAGAAAAGCCCTGCACATCCAGTTAAGAGAAAAGCCATACAGAGCAGATAAAAAGTTTTTGACATCCTGATCACGGAAACAGCGCTGGACATCTAGATCAGAGAGGGGAAAAAAGGACGTCCAGATCAGAAAAAGAACCAGGGCATTCAAATCATAGGGGGGAAATACTGGCCATCCAGATCAGAAAAAACGGATATCCAGATCTGGGAAAGAGCCATGGACATCCAAGCCAGAGAGAGAAAAAAGGACATCTAGATCAATGAAAAATACCTGGACATCTGGATTTGAGAAAGAGCCTGGACGTCCAGATCAGGAAAGAAAAGCCCAGGAGACACAGAGCAGGGCAAACGCCCTTGACTGCAGACAAGAGGAAAAGCCCTTGACTTGCAGACAAGAGGAAAAGCCCTTGACTTGCAGACAAGAGGAAAAGCCCTCGACTTGCAGACAAGAGGAAAAGCCCTTGACTTGCAGACAAGAGGAAAAGCCCTTGACTTGCAGACAAGAGGGAAAGCCCTTGACTTGCAGACAAGAGGGAAAGCCCTTGACTTGCAGACAAGAGGGAAAGCCTTGACTTGCAGACAAGAGGGAAAGCCCTTGACTTGCAGACAAGAGGGAAAGCCCTTGACTTGCAGACAAGAGGGAAAGCCCTTGACTTGCAGACAAGAGGGAAAGCCCTTGACTTGCAGACAAGAGGAAAAGTCCGGGACATCCTGATCATACAACTCCACATCAAAGAAAAAGCGCTGGGCATACAAATTCAGGGGGAAAGCCATCCCCATACAAATCAAGGGAGAAAGTCCTGGACATACAAATCCGAGGAAGAAACCCCGGACAATGCAGGTCAAAGGAAACCCCTGGACATCCACATCAAAGAAATAGCTCTCTACATACGGATCAGAGAAAAAGCCCGGACATTCATATTAGAAAAAGAGCTCTGGACATTCAAAGCCTGGACATTCAAAGCCCTGGACATTCAATCCCTGGACATTCAATCAAAAGCCCTGGACATTCAATCAAAAGCCCTGGACATTCAATCAAAAGCCCTGGACATTCAAAGCCCTGGACATTCAATCAAAAGCCCTGGACATTCAATCAAAAGCCTGGACATTCAATCAAAAGCCCTGGACATTCAATCAAAAGCCCTGGACATTCAATCAAAAGCCCTGGACATTCAAAGCCTGGACATTCAATCAAAAGCCCTGGACATTCAAAGCCCTGGACATTCAAAGCCCTGGACATTCAAAGCCCTGGACATTCAAAGCCCTGGACATTCAAAGCCCTGGACATTCAAAGCCCTGGACATTCAATCAAAGCCCTGGACATTCAAAGCCCTGGACATCAAAGCCCTGGACATTCAAAGCCCTGAACATTCAAAGCCCTGGACATTCAAAGCCTGGACATTCAATCAAAAGCCCTGGACATTCAAAGCCCTGGACATTCAATCCCTGGACATTCAAAGCCCTGGACATTCAAAGCCCTGGACATTCAAAGCCCTGGACATTCAATCAAAAGCCCTGGACATTCAAAGCCCTGGACATTCAAAGCCTGGACATTCAAAGCCCTGGACATTCAATCCCTGGACATTCAATCAAAAGCCCTGGACATTCAATCAAAAGCCTGGACATTCAAAGCCCTGGACATTCAATCAATAGCCCTGGACATTCAAAGCCTGGACATTCAATCAAAAGCCCTGGACATTCAAAGCCCTGGACATTCAAAGCCCTGGACATTCAATCAAAAGCCCTGGACATTCAATCCTGGACATTCAATCAAAAGCCCTGGACATTCAAAGCCCTGGACATTCAATCAAAAGCCCTGGACATTCAATCCCTGGACATTCAATCAAAAGCCCTGGACATTCAATCCCTGGACATTCAATCAAAAGCCCTGGACATTCAAAGCCCTGGACATTCAATCAAAAGCCCTGGACATTCAAAGCCCTGGACATTCAATCAAAAGCCCTGGACATTCAAAGCCCTGGACATTCAATCAAAAGCCCTGGACATTCAAAGCCCTGGACATTCAATCAAAAGCCCTGGACATTCAATCAAAAGCCCTGGACATTCAAAGCCCTGGACATTCATTCAAAAGCCCTGGACATTCAAAGCCCTGGACATTCAAAGCCCTGGACATTCAAAGCCCTGGACATTCAAAGCCCTGGACATTCAATCAAAAGCCCCGGACATTCAAAGCCCTGGACATTCAAAGCCCTGGACATTCAAAGCCCTGGACATTCAATCAAAAGCCTGGACATTCAATCCCTGGACATTCAAAGCCCTGGACATTCAAAGCCTGGACATTCAAAGCCCTGGACATTCAATCAAAAGCCTGGACATTCAATCCCTGGACATTCAAAGCCCTGGACATTCAAAGCCCTGGACATTCAAAGCCCTGGACATTCAAAGCCTGGACATTCAAATGTAAATAAAAGCCCTGGACATTCAATCCCTGGACATTCAAAGCCCTGGACATTCAAAGCCCTGGACATTCAAAGCCTGGACATTCAACCCCTGGACATTCAATCCCTGGACATTCAAAGCCCTGGACATTCAAAGCCCTGGACATTCAAAGCCCTGGACATTCAAAGCCCTGGACATTCAATCGGAAGAAAAAAAATGGATATTGAAATCAGGAAAGAGCGCTGGACATCAAATTAGGCGAGAAAAGTCATGGACATACAGAACAGTGTAAAACCCCTGGACATACAGATCGGATTTTAAAATTAAAAAAAAACCCAGCAAGTTGACATCCAGATCAGAGGAAAAAGCCCTGGAGACCCAGATCAGAAACCAAAAAACAACACAAGAACACACAGACTTGAAAGAAAAGAAACACACACACACACACACACCACACACACACACACACACACACACACACACACACACACACACACACACACACACACATCCAGATCAGTGAAACAGTTTGGGAGAGGAGAAAGCAGTTAAGCGGGATAGGGCGGAACATCGTACGACAGAATCTGTTTACTTAAACGGGCGGGGGGATGGAAGGGGGGGGGGGGGGGGTTAGTGTGCTGAAATGGGGTTTGGGGTGAATGTGGTTCGAGGCAAATAAGAAATGCAGATGGAAAACAAACATATAGCTGCTCCAAGAGTTACTCAGTTTGGACTCTCTCTCTCTCTCTCTCTCTCTCTCTCTCTCTCTCTCTCTCTCTCTCTCTTCTCTCTCTCTCTCTCTCTCTCTCTCTCTCTCACGGTGGTTGTATAATGACTCTCTTATGCCAGTTGTTAATGCCTATAGGTGCTTGGGTTTATTATTCTCAACACGTTTGTGTTTCGTTGGTGCATGTAAGGACTTGTCTAATAAGGCCAAAAATGTTTTGATATGTATTATGAAAAAGTTATATACTCCAATTCTTCATTCACGTTGTTTATGAAACTGTTTGTCACCCAGGTTCAGCCGATTGTGCAATATGGTTCTGAGCTACGGGGACTAGAAAAAGCGGCTATTTATTGTGAATCGGTTCATGTTTCGCTTTGAAGAAGTTCCAAGGTGTTGCCAGACGTACTCCAAATGATCTCGTTTATGGCGAAACTGGTCGATTTCTAATTTATATTGCTTTTGCCGTTAAATGTATCCGATATTGGCTGAAACCGCTTCACATGGAAGATACCGGAATACCCCGTAAAGCGTATATGTTGTATGACCTAGATACTAAAGGGAAAAAACAACTGGGTAACCAAAGCGCGCCTCTGTCTGTTTAAATACGGGTTTGGATTCGTGTGGTTGAACCAGGGAGTTGAGAAAATAAAGTTTTTTTACATCTTTTTCGCCAGCGATTGGTAGATTGCAGATGGTCTGATCATATTCATGATAGTGACAGGTTTGATTGTTGTAGGAATGTCTCATGTTCTCATGACCTGAAGACTTACTTGACCATAGATATGGATAGGCATTTAAAGCATGTAACAGCAAAATTCAGATCAGGAATATCTGTATTAGCTTGCCATTTTTTTAGATATCGAACGTGTAATACTTGTGATCTGATTTGTCCTCTATGTAGAGAATCACAGGAAACAGAAATACATTTTGTTCTTTGTTGTCCAGCTCTTAGGAGCATCAGAGAAAAGCCATCTTTGTTTAATCTGCTACTATCATCAACTTCCGCTGAAATTGTCAAACCTTTTTCTTTGTTTCTGAACAAAGCCTATAAACTTAGAGAAATCGTTTCTTCTTGAATATGTGACGATTTCCTTTTTCATCCATATCATATGACTGTTTATGATTACTGTGCTTTACATGTTCACACACCCCTTATGGGCTAAGGCCTAAATGAATAAATCATCTGAATCAGATTCTGAATCTGAAAATATCTCTCTCTCTCTCTCTCTCTCTCTCTCTCTCTTCTCTCTCTCTCTCTCTCTCTCTCTCTCTCTCTCTCTCTCGCTCTCGCTCTATCTCCGTTTGACAGAGGAAGTTGTTAGAGGTGAAGGGACAGAGGCGGAGGGGTGGGCCGGGGAATGGAGGGTGGGGGGAGATGAAAAGGGGGTAAGAGAACGCATGAACAGATTCCAGTTTCAGCATCGATTGGGTAAGAGAACGCATGAACAGATTCCAGTTTCAGCATCGATTGGGTAAGAGAACGCATGAACAGATTCCAGTTTCAGCATCGATTTGGGTAAGAGAACGCATGAACAGATTCCAGTTTCAGCATCGATTGGGTAAGAGAACGCATGAACAGATTCCAGTTTCAGCATCGATTGGGTAAGAGAACGCATGAACAGATTCCAGTTTCAGCATCGATTTGAAAAACCTCCCGAACTTTCAGAAAAACGTGTACGTGGGCACTGTTGTATATTTTCAGGTTTCAAATTAAGTTCGTCTTTTGGCTCTATATAAGAATTTAACGAACAGTCCGTTAAAGACAACAGAGATAAGCGTCGGCACTCGCACAGATCTCAAAGGAGAAAGAATATACACTGATGAAGAAAACACATATACATACTCACAGACGCGCGCGCACGCACGCTCACACCTGCACATTAGCGCGCGCGCGCACACACACACACACACACACACACACACACACACACACACACACACACACTTGCACATATACTGGCTGCGGGTTGTGCGGGCGGGCGGGTTTCCGTGCCCGTGCGTGCGTGTGTGTGTGTGTGTGTGTGTGTGTGTGTGTGTGTGTGTGTGTGTGTGTGTGTGTGTGTGTGTGTGTGTGTGTGTATGTGATCGATACAAAACATTTTTCCTGCTAATAAATCAGGACTGAAAGATGATTTCCAAAACCCACTGTGATCTCATAGAATAAGTCCGGAACACACGGGGACATTTTAGAACGCTACAAAGTCCCTTTCTTAGAAAGGCCTAGGATTAAATGTTATGAACGGCGTCCACACAAAACAATACAATATAAATCAACAATACAACACACCGTAATTCAATACACCACAATACACTACAGCACAGTACAATTCAACACATCACAATACAGCACAGTACCATTCAACACACCACAATACAGCATTGTACAATTCAACACACCACAATACAGCATTGTACAATTCAACACACCAAAATACAGCATTGTACAATTCAACACACCACAATACAGCATTGTACAATTCAACACGCCACAATGCAGCATTGTACAATTCAAACACACCACAATACAGCATTGTACAATTCAACACACCACAATACAACATTGTACAATTCAACACATCACAATGCAGCACAGTACCATTCAACACACCACAATACAGCATTGTACAATTCAACACACCACAATACAGCATTGTACAATTCAACACACCACAATACAGCATTGTACAATTCAACACGCCACAATGCAGCATTGTACAATTCAACACGCCACAATGCAGCATTGTACAATTCAACACATCACAATACAGCACAGTACCATTCAACACACCAAAATACAGCATTGTACAATTCAACACACCACAATACAGCATTGTACAATTCAACACACCACAATACAGCATTGTACAATTCAACACGCCACAATGCAGCATTGTACAATTCAACACACCACAATACAGCATTGTACAATTCAACACACCACAATACAACATTGTACAATTCAACACATCACAATACAGCACAGTACCATTCAACACACCACAATACAGCATTGTACAATTCAACACACCACAATACAGCATTGTACAATTCAACACGCCACAATGCAGCATTGTACAATTCAACACACCACAATACAGCACAGTACCATTCAACACACCACAATACAGCATTGTACAATTCAACACACCACAATGCAGCATTGTACAATTCAACACGCCACAATGCAGCATTGTACAATTCAACACACCACAATACAGCATTGTACAATTCAACACACCACAATACAGCATTGTACAATTCAACACATCACAATGCAGCACAGTACCATTCAACACACCACAATACAGCATTGTACAATTCAACACACCACAATACAGCATTGTACAATTCAAACACACCACAATACAGCATTGTACAATTCAACACGCCACAATGCAGCATTGTACAATTCAACACGCCACAATGCAGCATTGTACAATTCAACACATCACAATACAGCACAGTACCATTCAACACACCACAATACAGCATTGTACAATTCAAACACACCACACATACAGCATTGTACAATTCAACACACCACAATACAGCATTGTACAATTCAACACACCACAATACAGCATTGTACAATTCAACACGCCACAATGCAGCATTGTACAATTCAACACACCAAAATACAGCACGGTACAATTCAACACGCCACAACACAGCACAGTAAAATCCAACACGCCACAACACAGCACAGTAAAATCCAACACGCCACAACACAGCACAGTAAAATCCAACACGCCACAACACAGCACCAGTAAAATCCAACACGCCACAACACAGCACAGTAAAATCCAACACGCCACAACACAGCACAGTAAAATCCAACACGCCACAACACAGCACAGTAAAATCCAACACGCCACAACACAGCACAGTAAAATCCAACACGCCACAACACAGCACAGTAAAATCCAACACGCCACAACACAGCACAGTAAAATCCAACACGCCACAACACAGCACAGTAAAATCCAACACGCTACAATACAGCACAATACAATTCAACACGCCACAATATAATACAGCACAGAACAATTTAACATATTGCAATATGTCACGAGTTTGTCACGAGGCCTACGACGTTCGACCCACCTAGGGTGGCGGAATTACTTATTTGTTTATTGTCGTTGCTGTTGTCGTGTATCCGTCCCTTAGGGTGGCTTGTGGTGCAGTTGCACCTTGGTGTGGTTCAGCTCAACTTCGGTCTGCTTTCTCTCTCTCTCTCTCTCTCTAATTCCACCGCCGTGCTATTCATCCTGCAAGTTCACGGGTGGCCGGTACCTTTCTCTCGAACTTTCTGTCTGTCGGCCTCTCGCCTGTCTTTTTACCTGTCGCACGTGCTTCGTTTCTTTTAGTTTGAAGTATGCTCACTCTGTGACGCAGCATGGCATGTTGGCCGCCATTGCTGAGGGAGGTTAGCTCTTCACTCGAGCGGAAGATGTCTCTGGGGGCGCCTGCTCCAGTCTGGTTCTTTACCTTATCGTCGAGAGTACAGTCAGTACTTTCAATTCCTGCAGTCGGCCTGTAGGAGAGGGACATCATTTCTTCTGTTTCCGCATCTTCGCCTCTGTCCTCTCGACTGGACAGAGGGTAGAGAGAGTCCTTTGACCCGCCTCTTCGGGGTCACCCACGGGTAGCTGGTAAGCATCAGTTTTGTGGTCTGTTTATTTCGATTTGTTGTTGTTAGCCGGGCTTAGTCTTCTCTTTTGCGCAATTTTCTTTTGTTTTCGAAATTGTAAGAGGAATATTGTGTGAGACCTTTTCTCTGGTTAATTCAATCTTTAACCTGGCCATTCTAAATTATTTCCAAAAATTCTTTCTCCTGTTTATGTATCTGGTGATGCGGTAGTCGGTGGGGAAGGGAGAGAACCTGGTGATTCAGGGTTGGAACTTGCTTGGTCTCGCTCGTCCGCCCCTGTCACATTCGCCGGACTTTTATCCTTCGGCCACCGTCTGTTGTGTGTGCAAGGAGAACGAGTTTTATGTTCACGAGCGTGCGTACGCATGATTTGTCGTTCGGATGCGTGGTTGAAGATTTGTGTTATTTTAAAATGTGTTTATAAAATGTGACAGTTATGCCATTGAATTATTATTTGCAAATGTGGTGGCAGTTATTAAGCGATGGTCGCTGTGTTGATTTATTTCCTAAGGAAGGAAAAACGTTAAGCGTGAGTGGGAGAAGGGTGAAGATAATTCATATTTGTTTTATAACCTGTTGATTTAATGCAGTCTTTTACCTGCATCGTGTGAGAAGACTTGATTCAATGGGTTTACTGTGTGCATTGAATACACTTCCCCTCGCCCATCATGCGAGTGGCTGTTAAGACTTGACAGCAATGGTCAGACGGTACTGACGGCAGGGTTCCAGTACCCTTCTTCCTTCCTCCTTCCTTCTTCTTTTTCCTCCTCTCCGACTCTCCTCCCAGCTACGTCCTCCCCCCTCCCGGGGGCTTCACCTGGAGCACAAACTGGATGGTGCCACGTGCTGGTCGAGGCCACGTTCTGGCTGAGACCACGGACGAGATGGTGCCACGCGCTGGTCGAGGCCACGCCTTGGTCGGGACCGTGGACTGCTAGGGGAGCCCGCCGTCTCGACTGGCCGGCCTGGACCCCCCGTCCAGGACCTCCAGTAACAGCTACGTCCCCCCCCCCCCCCCCCCCCCCCCCCCCCCCTCCCTCCCCCCCCCGGCGTCCCCGCCTCCCCCGGAACCTCCGCCCGTGGAAGTCGAGGGTTCGGCTTAGGGCGATTGGAGCAACCGGTCATTGTACAATTAAAACAAATCACAATGCAGCACAGAAACCATTCAACACCCCACAATACAGCATTGTACAATTCAAAACCCCACCCAATACAGCATTGTACAACCCAACACACCACAATACAGCTTTGGGTTCCAATTAAACCACGCCACAATGCAGCATTGAAACAATTCAACACCCCACAATGCAGCATTGAAAAATTTCCACACATCAAAATAAAACACCGTCCCAAATTAAACACACCAAAATTTACAGAAATTGTAAAATTTAAACACACCACAAAAACAGCATTGTAAAATTTCAACCACCACAATACAGCATTGTACAATTCAAAAACCCCACAATACAGCATTGAAAATTTAAACACGCCACAATCAGCTTTGTACAATTCAACACCCCCAAAATACAGCAGGGTACAATTCAACACGCCACAACACAGCACAGTAAAATCCAACCGCCAAAAACCCAGCCAGAAAAAATTCCCAACACCCAAAACCCACACCCAGTAAAATCCAACACCCCCACAACACAGCACAGTAAAACCCCAACACCCCACAACACAGCACAGAAAACCCAAACCCACCCCAAAACCCCACACCCCAAAAGTAAAATCCAAAAAAAGCCACAACCCCGCACGGGTTAAAAACCAAAACAGGGCCAAAAACACAGCAAAAGGTAAAATCCAACACGCCACAACACAGCACAGAAAAATTCCAAAACACGCCCCACTCACAGCACGGGTAAAACCAACAGGGCCCAAACACAGCAAAGTAAAATCCAACCCGCTACAATACAGAAAAAAAAAAATTAAAACACGCCAAAATTTATAATACAGCACGAAAAAATTTTAAACCCTTTTGCAATATGTCACGAGTTTTTTTCACGGGGCCCTACGATTTCAAAAACCCACCTGGGTGGGCGGAATTACTTATTGTTTATTGTCTTTTGCTTTTGTCTTTTTAAATCCGTCCCTTTAGGGTGGCTTGGGGTGCGTTGCACCTTGGTGGGGTTTCCCAGCCCCATTTTCGGTCTGCTTTCTCTCTCTCTCTCTCCTCTAATTCCACCCCCCGTCCCTATTCACCCTGAAAGTTCAGGGTGGGGGGGTTTCCTTTTCCCTCTCAAACTTTCTGTCTGGGGCCCCTTTTCCCCCTGCCCTTTTTCCTGTCGCCCCGTGCTTCGTTTTTTTTAGTTTAAAAGTTTTGGCTCCTCTGTGACGCAGCATGGCAGTTGGCCCCCAAATTGCGAGGGAGGTTAGCTTTTCCTCGAGCGGAAGATGTCTTTTGGGGCCCTGCTCCAGTCCTGGTTTTTTTACCTTATCGTCAGAGTACAGCCCGTATTTTTAAATTTTTCCTGCATGGGGCCTGTAGGGGGGGGGGGACATCTTTTCTTCTGTTTCCGCATTTTCGCCTTGCCCCTCTCGACGACAAGGGTAAGAAAAGCCCTTTAAACCCCCCCTTTCGGGGTCCCAGGGGTAGTGGTAACCCTTTTCCCCATTTTTTTTGTGGTCTGTTTTTTTTCCCGATTTGTTGTTGTTACCCGGCTTAGTCTTCTTTTTTGGCGAAATTTTTCTTTTGTTTTCGAAATTGTAAGAAATATTGTGTGGAGACCTTTTTTTGGGTTTAAATTAAATTTTTTAAACCCGGGCCCCTTTAAAATTAATTTTCCCCAAAAATTCTTTCTCCTTTTTTAATGTATCTGGTGATGCGGTTTTCGGGGGGGAAGGGGAAAGAGAACCTGGTGATTTCAGGGGGGAAAATTTGTTGGTCTCGCTCCGGTCCCCCCCTGTCAAATTCCCGGATTTTTACCCTTCGGCCCCCGTTTTTGGGGTGAAAGGGGGAACGGTTTTTGTTCACGAGCGTCCCGAAAGCATGATTTTTTCTTCGGATGCGGGGTTTGGGAAGATTTGTGTTTTTTAAAAATGTGTTTATAAAATGGGACATTTAAAGGCCTTGGGAATTATTTTTGAAATGTGGTGCATTTAAATTAAGCGATGGTGGCTGTTTTGTTTTTTTTTCCCTTTAAGAAGGAAAACGTTAAGCGTGAGGGGAGAAAAAGGGTAAAGATAATTATTTTTTTTTTTAAACCTGTTGTTTTAAATGAGTCTTTTACCTGCATCGTGTGAGAAGATTTTGATTCAAGGGGTTTTTTACTGGGGTGCTTGAATACATTTCCCCCCCTCCCCCATCATGCGAGGGCTGTTAAGACTTGACAGCAATGGCAACGGTACTGACGGGGGGTTTCCCAGTACCCTTTTTCCCTTCCCCCTTCCTTTTTTCTTTTCCACCTCCCCCCCGACTTTTCCCCCAGCAACGCCCCTCCCCCCCCCCGGGGGTTCCCCGGGAGCCCCAACGGGATGGTCCCAAAGTGTTTGGTCGAGGCCACTTTTTCGGGCTGAGCCCCACGGAGGGAAAATGTCCCCCCGCTGGGCAAAGGGCCACCCCCTTGGTCGGGAGGGGTGGACTGCTAGGGGGCCCGCCGTCTCACGGCCGGGCCCTTTGCCCCCCCCGCCCCGGACCCCATTTAACAGCTACCCCCCCCCCCCCCCCCCCCCCCCCCCCCCCCCCCCCCCCCCCCCCCCCCCCCGGGCCCACCCTTTTTAAACGCCCGCTTGGGAGCGGGGTGTGGGCTTTGGGGGGACTCCCTGCGAAAAACCCGGCTCGGAGCACCTAGTCGAAGGGGCTCCCTGGGGCCCTTAAACGGGGGGCCAGGGATGGGGACCCCACTCCGTGGGTGAAAAAAGGGTCAAATACTGGAAAAATTTTTTAAAATTTGGGTTCCATGTATATGTCTTAATGCTTAATTGTAAATTGGGGTACTCTTTTAAGGGTTTGAAATTTTTTAATTTAAAAAGTGATTTTGGGGTTTTGGGGAAATTGCTTGTTTGCGTTTGGGTTGCATGTTGTTGTGGGGGATGCTTGATTGGTTTGGGTTGCATTTTTGGTTTTTTTGGAAAGTTGCTTGGGAAAATTGGGGCTTTTTGGGGGCGTTGGGGGCTTGTCGTGATTGGAAGTTTGTGCGTTTGGGGTGCTTTTTGTGATCGTCAGGGTGCGGGGGTTTGGAATGTTTATTTTGTTTGGTGTAATTTAAATGGGGTGTTGTATCGTAATTTTTAATGTGTGGTTTTTGCGGAGCTTTGGAGGTCAGCACCCCCTTACCCCCACCAAACCGATCCTGCCAGGGAAAGACCTCCAGGGGCCCCTTTCGGACAATTTTTGGGGGGCTCGCCCGGGGATGTAAAGGGCTCGGCTGTCTCTCTTCGTTTCCCCCGAGTACCTTTTAGTTTTGTTTTTTGTATTTTGTTTGTAAAGTTTGTGGGTTTTTTGTTGTGGGTGGTTGGCTGGGTTTACTCAGCGTGAAGGGAGTCTTTTTGGTTGGCCGGGGGAAACACCCGGCGTGACTGGGGGGTCAGGTGAGACCAGGAGGGTCGCCCGCTTCGGACCCCCTTTCCCGGGGGGGAAACCCCCACGCGGGGTAGGGGCCCGTAAGTTTGGGCCCTTTTTTGGGGCCGCCGGGCCCTTCCATTCCTGTGTTGATTTGCCTTTTCTTGTTTTTTTTTTTCTCCCCTCCCATTTTTTATTGAGTACGGGGGGGGGTTGTATGGGGACGAAAAGTTTTTTTTTTTTTTCCCTCTACCGGACCCCGTTGCTGGGTTTTTTTGGTTTTGGGTTTTTTTCCGGCCACCCCCCCGCACTGTTGCTCTGCGGGTAGAGCGGGGTGTTGCCAGAGTGGGGGCCCGGGGCCCAATTTTTTTGTTCTTTTTTTTTTCGGTGGGGCCCCACCGCCCTGTTGCCCTTGCGTAGAGCGCGGTTTTTTCCCCAAGTGGGAAAGGCCCCCCGGAACTTTTTCCGCCAAAACCAAAACAACACATACACACAATACACATGCCCCTAAAATTTTATTTTTTTTTTTTTTTCCTAGTGGAATTTTTTTTTTCCCCCGTTTTTTTGGAAAACTGTGGGGAATTTTTGTTGTAAGGGCACGCCGGCGCTGGTGGTTTTTGGGCGACGCGTGCGTCGAAAAAGAAGGGTATTAAAAAAGTTCTGTAGTCCCTACTATTATTTCCAGTACTTCGACTAGGGTAACTTCTACCAATTCCAGTGTTTGAAAGCAGGTAGTCCAGGGGAGTACTTTTACTACCTCTTCCCCGGGGGGTTTTCCCCTGTCGAGACCCAAACGGCACTTCCGCTGGGAAAGCGCAGAGTAAAAGCAAAAGGAAAAGGGGGGCTTCTTTTGAGTCGCGAGACCAAAACCTTTCCCCTCCAGGCTTCCCCTCGAAAGGGGATCCCCAGAAAAAATTTTCCCTTTATGGGAAAGTCGAACCCAAGGAGGGTCAGAGGATCATCCTCCCTGTCGGGAGGGGGAAAACCCCGTCAGGATATCCCCCTCTGTCCTTAGTTTCTGGAGCGACCCCGACGGGAGGTGGGCCCCAAGTAGGAAAAAACGAGGGAAGGGGGAAGGCCCGTAGGGAAAAACCAAGCCCGGATGGAGGCTCTGCTTTAAGAGGAGCCCTGACAGACAGGAGGTTATGCAAAAAGGGAAAGGCTATTTTTCGTGGGGAGGGGGGCTGTAAGCGGGAGGTCAGCGTGGGAGGGGTGCTAAACAGGAGGCTCAGCGTAGGGAGGAGGCTGCCAACAGGAGGATGGGCCCGTGGGGAAAGGAGACAGGCGGGAAGCCCTCCGTAGGGAAAAACTAACAGGATGGAGGTTTCTGCGTAGGGAGAGAGGGGAACAATTTTTTCGCGGTTCCCCCCAACTGAAAGTCGGGGGGTTTAATCACCAGGCGGGTAAAGAGTTAGGGCCCCCCAAATTTAAAACCCTTCCAGAGCGGGAACCTAGTGGGGAAATTTGAAAAGTTTTTAAGAGCTTTCGAAAAGGTTTTGCTTTTTCATCCCAATTGTCTGAGGGCAAAAGGCAAAATGCCCCTTTTTTTTCTGGTTTAAAACGGGGCCCGGCAAGGGGGGTTGTGCTCACTCTAAATGAAGGTGCCCCCTTAAATCCGACATGCATTGGCTCGGGCGTAAGCGTTTTCCACCTTACCCCAGAGACCTACGGAGGAAGTTTAGGTCCTAAAGAAGTTTAATGATGAAAACCTTCGTGCATTTTGGGAAAAGGGCTGCGCAAAGACGCTGGGGTTACGGGCGTCATTAGCTAAGTTGGAGCTGGAGGATTTTATCCTCATTGAACAGCTCACCAAAAACCCGTGTCCCCAGAGTTGAGGTCCGGATAGGCGAGACAGCACCCCCCGGATTTCGCGGCTGCGAATTTTCCCCAGCTGAGGGTGGTTTTTCTGAAGTCGCAGGGCTTAAGGGCAACGCCCAGGGTACGGAAGGGAAACCCCCCACCGGATTTGGTTAACAATAAGGGCCGACAAAAATGCTAGGGGGGGAAAAAAGGCGGGAGTTCATCGGGGGTTTCAGCGCCCCCCCTGTGTTTTCTTTTTTTGGGCGTCCTGGCCCCAAAAGGAAAGATTGTCCCAAAGCCCCTGGTATCGTGGGGTGGTCCTTTTTTCCCAAAGCCCTTTCCCCACTAACGTGGGGTTTCCCTCCCCGCTTCTGGTGATTCAAAGTGCCAGTGTTTCTCTTTTGGGGGGTTCCTCCTTGGTCGACACCATCAAGGGGATTCGGGGGGCATCAACGGGTCCCTTTTTGGGGTAAAAATTTTGGGTTTTTCCCCGAGGCCCCGGGGGGGCGCTAGTTTAACCCAAGGGGTGCCCGGGGTTTGGGGGCTGGTTTTTCCTCCACCCGTCCTTTTTGTGCTTATTCCTATCTCCACCCCCCACTTCTGTGGCGAAAAGGGCCTCGCGGTGGAGCGCCTTTGAAAACCCTTAAACCCAGGGGGAAAACTATCACCTTCGCGCGGCGCAGTCGTCCTTTTCCACGGGTCGCCCGTTACAGGGGGTGTGGGAGCACCCCCCCGCGCCCCCCCCTAAGAAGAAGGAACAGGGGGAAATTTCCCTCCCGTTCTTTTAGCCCGGGTCTCTGACGAGGTTTTTGGGGAAGGGGCCCATCCTGCTGCAATTTTCCGTCCTTTAGGCCAGGACTTGGGTTGCCCCACGGGCCCGCGACAACTGGGACCATCCCGCCATCCCCGCCCAAAACGCCCGGTGACTTCAAAACCCCCACAAGGGGGAAAAAAACCCTTTTTAGGGTTGTCACTTTGCAGGAAACGTGTCCAAAGCAGCTTGTCGTTCCCCCAAAACTTTAGAGAATCGTTTTTCCGGCAGGCCCACGGTTTCCCCCTGGCAGGGCAAAATGGGCCCCCAAAAGGGGGCCTCGGCGGGGGGAGACCCAAAACTTCTTCTGGCCAGGGATTTAAAACCAAAAGGTTAGGGAGTACTGTCGCAGTTGCGATGTCGCCAAAGGGGAAAAAACGCCTAAGGGGCGCTTTAGGGGGTGTTTCCCCCGGGTCAGTGCCACGGGTTTTTTGGGGCCCCCTTTAGCAAGGTTGGGGTCGACCTGGGAGGACCCATTAAATTTCCCCCAACCCCGCCCCCGGCCCCACACTTCGGTTTTGTGGGAAAAATTTTGCGAGTCGTGCCCAGAGGGGTGTCCGCCTGGGAATATCGATCCCCTTTTGTTGCTGAGGCTCACAGGCAGATTTTGGGGCAAGCACGGGGTGCCCCAAAAAGAAGTAAAGGCCGGAAAATTTTTGTATAAAGCGAAACAACTCCCTCCATGCTTGGGCCCGGGTCCCGGCCCATCAGTCGCCCACCCCATGGTTAGGGAGTGGAATGCAGAGTCATGCGGTTTACTTTTCCCTCCCCCTCAAGGGTTCCCGTTAAAAGGGTGCTGACTATCTTAGCCGAGCCCCTAAAATTTAAAATTGGAAAATCAGTAGAGGGGGGAAAACCCCCCCTCAACCAGAGTTTTAATTTCCCTTTTTTTGGGCTCCGTAAACAGGTGTATTTACGGTTGCACTTCAGTGAGGGAACGGTAGTGAATCACCAAAGGTTCGGATTTTTAACCTTTAAAGGGGGAAAGGGTTTTCAAAATTGGTTTTTAAAATTAGTATTAAAGTAATTTCCCCCAAAGTGATTTTATCGGGGTGTTTTTATTGGATTCAACGTATCTGTCGATCACAGAGAAATTGGGTTCGGTCCCATTGTTGTGAAATTGCACATGCGACAAGGTTCAAAGGAGCACGTATCTCAGAGAAAAAAAGAAGTTTTAAAAAGGGGGGTTTGTTTACGAGTTTGTCACAGGCCTTCGGGGCGTTTGAACCCCCCAAGGGGGGCGGAAATTAAATTATTTGTTTTTTGCGTTGCTTTTTTGTCGTGTTCCGTCCCCCTTTGGGTGGCTTTTTGCAGTTTTTAAACCCTTTGGGTGGTTCCGTCCCTTCGGGCTGCTTTTCTCTCTCTTTTCTCTCTTAATTCCCCGCCCGGGTATTCATCCTGCAAGTTTTACGGGTGGGGGGTACCCTTTTTCTCGAAATTTTTGTTGGGCCCGGGCCCCTGCCGTTTTTTACCTGTCGCCGTGCTTCGTTTTTTTTTAGTTTTTAAGTTTTGCTCACTCTGTCGCAGCAGGCAAGTTTTGGGCCCCCATTGCGAGGGGGGTTAGGGTCTTCACTCGAGCGGGAAGATGTCTCTGGGGGGGCCTGCTCCAGTCCCGGTTTTTTTACCTTATCGTCGAGGTACATTCCCGGACTTTCAATTCCCCGCAGTCCCCGTAGGGGAGGGACATCATTTCTTCTGTTTTCCCCATCTTCGCCTCTGTCCTCTCGACTGGACAGAGGGTAGAGGGGGTCCTTTGACCCGCCCCTCCGGGGGCACCCCCGGGGAGCTGGTAAAAATCAGTTTTGTGGTTTTGTTTATTTCGATTTGTTTTTTTTAGCCGGTTAAATCTTCTCTTTTTCCAATTTTCTTTTTTTTTCCCAAAATTGGGAAGAGGAAATTGTGTGAACCTTTTTTTCTGGGTTTAAATTCCCAAAATTTTTAAACCCGGCCCTTCTAAATTAATTTTCCCAAAATTTTTTCTCCTGTTTTGTATCTGGTATGCGGTAGTCGGGGGGGAAGGGGAGAACCTGGGGTTCAGGGGTTTGGGAAATTGCTTGGTCCGCTCGTCCGCCCCTGAAAATTTTGCCGGGTTTTATCCTTCGGCCCCCCGTCTGTTTGTGTGTGCAAAAGGGGAAAAAGTTTTATGTTCCCCGAGCGTGGCGTACGCATGATTTGTGTCGGATGGGGTGGTGAAGAATTTTTGTTATTTTAAAAAGTGTTTAAAAAAAGTGACAGTTTTTGCCATTGAATTATTATTTTTCAAAGTGGGGGCTTTTTTAAGCGATGGTCGCTGTGTTTTATTTATTTCCAAAAGGGAAAGGGAAAAAGTTTTAAACGGGATTTGGGGAAGGGGGGAAGAAAAAATTTATTTGTTTTATAACCCCGTTGATTTAAGAAATCCTTTTTCCGGGAACGTGTGAGAAGACTTTGATTTAAAGGGTTTTTCTGTGTGCATTGAAAACCCTTCCCCCCCCATCATGCGAGTGGTGTTAAGACTTGGGAAAGCAATGGTCAGGGCGGTACTGAAAGGCGGGTTTTCCCGTACCCTTCTTCCTTCCTCCTTCCTTCTTCTTTTCCCCTCTCCCACCCCCTCCTCCCAGCTACGTCCTCCCCCCCCCCCGGGGGCTTCACCTGGAGCCCCAAATGGATGGTTTCCCCGGGGCGGTCGAGGCCACGTTTTTGGCTTTAACCACGGACGAAATTGGGCCACGCGCTTGGGCGGGGCCACGCCTTGGTCGGGACCGTGGACGCTAGGGGACCCCCTTCCGGGTGGCCGGGCCCGGACCCCCCGGGCCCCGGGCCTTTCCGTAACACTACGTCCCCCCCCCCCCCCCCCCCCCCCCCCCCCCCCCCGGGGGGCACGCTCTTCACTGCCCGCTTGGGGGTCGAGGGTGGGCGGCTTTTGGGGGACTCCCTTTCGAGAACCCAACCCCCCGGAGAAACCAAATGCGACGGGTGGGTCCCCCGCGGACTTACAGGGGGAGGGATTTTGGACGAAATCCCCTTGGGGTGAGAAAGGGGCAATACTGGAATATTTCTTTATAAAAGGTTTCCTGCCCCAAATTTCTGGAAAGCTTTTAATTTGGGGGGGGGGGTTGGGGGGGGGTTTCGTCGTATGGTGGGAAAAATTTTTTTATAATCGTTTCTGTTGTGGGGGGGGAGTTTCTTTATTTCGAATTGTGCATGTTGTGTGTGTGGGGGTGCTTTTATTGCGTTGTCATGTTTGTGCGTTGGAGTGCTTATCGTGAAAGTGCATGTTGTGTGCGTTTGGGGTGCTTTATGGAAATTTTGCAAGTTGTGTGCGTTGGAATGCTTTATTTTGATCGTGCAAAGGGGGTGTGTTGGAAAGTTTATTTTGCTGGTGGGGGAATAAATGGGGGGTTTTTATCGTAATCTTTATTGTGGGGGTCTCTTGCGGAGCCCTTTTGAGGTCAGTCATCCCCTTTACCCCACCTAACCGAATTTCCCGGGAGGGCAGACCTTCCCGGGGGGTCGGTGGACACAATACAAAACCCCAACATCCAAATTCAACACACCATAGTACAGCTTAAAACAGTACAATAACACGCATCAAAGGGGTACAAAGCCGCGTGGGACAGTTCCCAAAACCAAAAAAAACACAATCCCAAAACCCCGGGACATTTGACCCCCAAACCCCAAAACAAAACACAACAAGGCAACACATCAATTTTCAACATCATCATCTCATCATTTTTATCATATATCATCGCATTATCACACGGTGGTATTATTTTTATCATTATCATCATCATTATTTTACAATTTTTATTAATTTTTTAATTATTTTTTTTTATTAAAAACAGCAGTAAATAGTAGTTGTAGAGGATAAATTTCAACCCAAAACAGCAAAACACAAAAAACTAAATAATACTAGGCCTTTCTAAGCCATACCCTTTCTGCTGCTGCGGTTTTTTAGTAAACACTTGAAGCATCAGAGCTTTTCTTTTGGAGGGGGTCCGGCTTTTTTTTTGGGCCCAAAGGGGAGTTTTTGGGGAATCGTCGAACATGATTTTAAAATTTGGGTGTTAAAGCATTAACCCGTGGGGACCCACCTCTTTTTTGCATAATTTGGATGTCCCAGTGATTTTCCCAAAAAGGGGGAAAACCCAAATTTAAACCCGGGATTCATTCATTGAATCTCACAGGTTTTTGGTGTATCATTGTAATGTGTGTGTTGTTGTGTGTGTGTGTGTGTTGTGGTGGGGCAAGCTGCATGCTGCGGTATGCTTGCTGGGTTTTCCCCTTTTATTTGTGTTTTTTGGGGTGTGTGTGTGTGTGTGGTTTTGTTTTGGGGGTGGGGGGTGTTTTGTGTGTTGTGTTTTGTGTTGTGTGTGTGGTTTGGGGACTAGTAAATTTCCCCTGAGGGAAACAAAGGGGAAACAGGGAGTGTTCAGTTTTGTCATATTTCACAGGAAAATCTGTTGCTTATATTCATGCTTCAATGTCTGAAATACTTAGTGGGGTGTAAAGGTTAAAAGAAGGCCCCTGAGAAATATCACCAGACATAAAGTTGACTGTCATTGGAAGACACTGGTGAGAATAACTAAAGTGGGCAACTGTATAAGAAGTAGGATTTATATTGAGAACAAAAAGAACAAGGCTCATCATGGATCCCTGAGGACTCCGTAGTGCAAGGCAGCTAAGAGAGAAGAAAGAATCCATTAACAGAAATAACTTGTGTGCGACCAGGGCGATTGACGGCATGAAAGAAATTGATTTGAGATACCGAAAAAATGGAGAAGACGTGACAGAAGGGTACTTCCATCAACAGTATCAAAAGCGGCAGGCAAGTCCACAAAATACTGTAGAGAGGTTTGACCTTCATCAAGAGCAGTGAGGAGATCATTGACTATTTTCAGGAGAGCAGTTTGAGTACTGTGACCAGTGTGGTAGGCAGATAGCAAAGCAGGTTGTTGCAACAGCCGAACACAAAGGGCCATATCAGGGCTGTCACTGCGTTGAAGTCAACCCTCTCGTCATAGAAAAGACGTAAATCTACATTAATCATTGAAACATACTTTCTAAAAACACACTGGTAATTTATCAAAACCTTTCTTCCTTAAAATCTTAGATTAAATGAGAAATGTTGATTGCTTTCAGAAATTCAAAATTTACCCCTCTGAACAAGGTTTTAATGGAGTCTGCTGTAAAGTGTTTATGTCTGACAAGTCCCAACACTCTGTAAGAACATGCTTCATTGTGAGTGGTATTTGACATGGAATATGCGCCATGGTACTTCATCTTTTAAAAGATAAAAGTGCGCAAACGGCGCAAGACTGTTTCTTCTTTACGACCGCCCCTTGGAACATGATAAAAACTCTTTGGATGGATTTGGAAGAGTTTGTTATCTATCTGCCTGTACCATTCCTTTTGCCAGAGGTCACTGACGTAAGCCTTAGCTTAGGGTTTCAAATCGTAGTGAGTAATAGACAATCTGTTCAGCGCAGACGGAGGCCCATCCACCTCTATCACTTCCACACATTTTTCCTCGGGAACTTTTCGATGGGTTTCAGAGCCTTTGGGGAGAACAGTAGGTTTTCTGTTCCCATCCATCCCAGTTGAACGAGGCTAGGAGGATCTGAGAGGAGTCTGTTTCCCAGCTTGCTCAGTAGCAAACCTTTTTGGCTGCTGGAGAGGCTGGGGGTAGCAGGTTTAACGCCTCTACTGAGGGCGTAGGAATTCCCGGGCAGAATTGCAAGTCATTTTCCGTTGCACAAGTTGTTTTTTTCCTGACAAGACTTTGAAAAGAAAAAAGCGTCCGTCCGACAGGGTATGGACACTGTCTGGACTTTTTAAGAGCTGCTGAGTATAACCTTCCGGACTGGGACTGATGACCAAGCACCAGTTTTTTGGCTTTGTGGAAAGGAATTCATTGTTCTGTTTCCACTTGCTGGATGGTTTGTTCTAGTTTCCATTTCAGACAGTCCCGCGAGGAACAGGGGTGGCTGCCACCACAGCTGGCACAAAGGGCTGGTCCCTGGCATGGCTCTTCATGGACTGCTTTGCAGCACAGACCACAAATCTCCTCCCCCGAGACCTGTCACAGGCATGGCCAAGGTCCTGGCAATGGAAACACCTGATGGCCAAGGTCCTGACAATGGAAACACCTGATGGCCAAGGTCCTGACAATGGAAACACCTGATGGCCAAGGTCCTGACAATGGAAACACCTGATGGCCAAGGTCCTAACAATGGAAACACCTGATGGCCAAGGTCCTGACAATGGAAACACCTGATGGCCAAGGTCCTGACAATGGAAACACCTGATGGGGGATGGGACGTAGAGTTCAGCTTTCACAGTGAGGTAGCCATATTAGATGGCCCGTGGAAGGCATGGCGAAAAAAAAACGTCAGAAACAACGGGTTTGTGGGCACTCGATCTGACCCTTTCCGAATGGTTGCTTGGTGAACGTCAATCACCTCTGGAGGTTCTAACTCTTTCTTAATTTCTTCCTCCGAGATGCTTTAAGATCAGAACATCTTATAACGCCTTTCGATGAGTTTAGATGTTTGTGAGGAGACTCCCTGATCTCCCTGTCCACCAGCTTTGTAGCACTTTGAAGCTGTTCCCTTTGACATTTGGACTTGCACTAAATGAGAAATGAACAATTCCAAAGCCTTTCAATCGATTTAGGGTTGTATGCGATGTTTTGAAATCGCTTTTGGATGGCGAAAGGACTTAAAGCTGATATGGGTTTCTCCTTTTCAGGTCCATCCACCACTAGCCAAGAAGCCCAGAACCCTCTCTTCTTTCTTTGTCTGTATCTGAGTCTCTGTATATATTCGAGTCTTGAGACACTCTTGATGAATTTGACTGTGCTGGTTTTTTTAAGGCGGAGGGTAATGAGGAAGCCATTTTTGTCTGTTTTCTTTTATATTTCATCCGACCCTTACCCACCTACAATGGAGTCCAACTACGGGGCCAGGGCTAAGAAATCACTGTCTTGACACCTTGCAGGCTTTGGGAGGGATATGTGACAAACAGAAGCCCACCAACCCTATCCTCCCTGATCATGCTCAATTCCCGGACACAGAGAACCGAGCACTACAGGGGTACCTTGGGCAGCTGGAGAACTGCCTGCCTTACTCAGCCCCACGAGGGGCAGCCGTTTGATACACCTAGGCACTGTATACTTCCTGTTTAGAAACGATCCAAGCCAAAGAGATGTGTTGAGAGCACCTGCCCACTCAATTACCAGGATCTCATTTCCCTCCATCACAGATTGCACCACACGATAAATGCGGTGGATCTTATGCAGACTACAGAAAAAAGAAGAATGTGGAAAACAAGACCTCAAGGAGAAAAAATATATGACAGATCCATTAAAAAAAAGACAGAAGATAGAATGAGGAAAAGCGAGAAAGATAATGTTACCTACAGCCCAGCCAGCAGCAAAGTGCCATATCAGGGCTGTCACCAAGATGAAGTCAACTTGACACGAAATTATGTATCGACTTCTTTATTGAGAAGCAACGCCTTCTGAATTCCGATCACACCGTGACAAGCTTCTTGCTTGAGCACAGAACTTGAAATGACCACAAAAACGCGAGTAAAGTCAAAAGTGTATTCGATGAGACTTTCGCTCAGATACTACCTAAAGTAGAGACATGCAAATCATTTTGTGTGTGTGTGTGTATCATTTTGTGTGTGTGTGTGTGTGTGTGTGTGTGTGGTGTGTGTGTGTGTGTGTGTGTGTGTGTGTGTGTGTGTGTGTGGATAACTTGTGAGTTGACTTCAACGTGTTGACAGCCCTGATATGGCCCTTTGCGGTCGGCTGGGCTATAAGCAACATAACCCTGATCAGGTCTTGGCACACCATCAGTATCCCTCGTCTAAGGAAAGCCGCTTTTCCCTCCGTCTTCGCCTGCTCTGCGCCTGCTTTCTGGCAAGGTCGGTGGCTACTGGTACGCCTTTCGGTTCCGGCCTGGCTCCGTACTCCGGATTCGTGATGACTACTAATCTTTTCCCTCCACCGACTGAATTTGGCATTCATCGGCTTTGGCTGACCATTGCTGTTCTCATCTACTCGATGAGCTCAGACAAATAATCGGACATCCTTTTCTGTGGCATTTTCACTCGGTTTACTATGTCAGCAACCAGTCTGGCACACGTGTCTTAGCTCTCAATCTGTTCTGTATGGGGGCACACTGAACAAACAAAAATTCTCTCTTCTAGAAAGGCTTTCACAGCATCCTCCTATCTGCTGTCACTGAACAAACAAAAATTCTCTCTTCTAGAAAGGCTTTCACAGCATCCTCCTATCTGCTCTCACTGAACAAACAAAAATTCTCTCTTCTAGAAAGGCTTTCACAGCATCCTCCTATCTGCTCTCACTGAACAAACAAAAATTCTCTCTTCTAGAAAGGCTTTCACAGCATCCTCCTATCTGCTCTCACTGAACAAACAAATATTCTCTCTTCTAGAAAGGCTTTCACAGCATCCTCCTATCTGCTCTCACTGAACAAACAAAAATTCTCTCTTCTAGAAAGGCTTTCACAGCATCCTATCTGCTCTCACTGAACAAACAAAAATTCTCTCTTCTAGAAAGGCTTTCACAGCATCCTCCTATCTGCTCTCACTGAACAAACAAAAATTCTCTCTTCTAGAAAGGCTTTCACAGCATCCTCCTATCTGCTCTCACTTTGTTCTGACATAGACAATGTCCGGTTTTGACGGAACAAATCTTTCTCCATGAGTGAAAAGTCGGTTGAAAGAGCCTGGGACTGTTCACACTGCAGATCTATTGCTTCCAGAATCTGTGTTGCCTGTGGCCTGCTTCGGTCCATTTACTGCCGTTTGATGGCGAAGTGACAGGTGAAAAGCCCGAGTCAGTTGAGTGACTGAGGGAAGGGGCATGAGCACAAGTCTTGTCAGGGGCACCGTTGCAGTCACACTGTTTCTCCCTGTGCTACACTTCTGTCGAACGGCGTTAGTGCTACACTTCTATCGAGCGGCGTTAGTGCTACACTTCTGTCGAACGGCGCTAGTGCTACACTTCTGTCCAACGGCGTTAGTGCTACACTTCTATCAAGCGGCGTTAGTGCTACACTTCTATCGAGCGGCGCTAGTGCTACACTTCTATCGAGTGGTGTTAGTGCTACACTTCTATCGAGCGGCGTTAGTGCTAAACTTCTATCGAGCGGCGTTAGTGCTACATTTCTATCGAACGGCGCTAGTGCTACACTTCCATTGAGCGGCGTTAGTGCTACACTTCTATTGAGCGGCGTTAGTGCTACACTTCTATTGAGCGGCGTTAGTGCTACACTTCCATTGAGCGGCGTTAGTGCTACACTTCTATTGAGCGGCGTTAGTGCTACACTTCCATTGAGCGGCGTTTGTGCTACACTTCTGTCGAGTAGCGTTAGTGCTACACTTCTATCGAGCGGAGTTATTGCTACACTTCTATCGAGTGGCGTTAGTGCTACACTTCTGTCGAGTGGCGTTAGTGCTACACTTCTATCGAGCGGCGTTAGTGCTACACTTCTATCGAGCGGCGTTAGTGCTACACTTCTATCGATCGAGCGGCGTTAGTGCTACACTTCTATCGAGTGGCAGTCATAAACAAAAATGCCGTCCGTGTGTCTTGCACGGTAATGATTCCACGGTGCTCTAACTTCGCCGTGCACCGGCAGTAGGCCTACATGGGCCGAAGCAGGTCACAGGTAACACAGAGACACAGATTGCTCACAGGGGTGGTGATATTTCACCAGTCCAATGCGACACAAGAGAACGTCAATATACCATTAATTACTGTAGTAATACAATACGAAAATCCTCCCCGTACTAACAACGCTCCAAAACTATGTCGTTGCTTGGCAGTAAGATCAAGTAAGCCCAGAGAGAGAGAGAGAGAGAGAGAGAGAGAGAGAGAGAGAGAGAGAGATCTTCCTTCTGTCATGTCGTGCCTCCAAGAGGGGCGTATAAAAAATCTAGACCATTGATCTGGAACATAATGGCAGGAAAATAAAATTTTATGTCAAGAAAGTGTTATACTTCGCATGAATTATACAGACATAGTGCTAACAGCTGTAATAAGAAGTTCTACTTTAAATGCCTTACACTTACGAAGAGCTGCGTGACAAGAATTTCGTTCCAAGAGTCACAAACATATCTCGAATAGGAATTGGTGTCTATCATAGTAATGTCTATTGGATATAGCCTACTCTTGCCTAGCAGCGCTGGGTTCTCAACGAGAAAGAACAAAATAGATCTCAATATTGATTGCTTCGTAGAGCACAATGGACAAATGAAATTTTTGTCATTGAATTTTCTAGCACGGTACCAAATCGATTTTACAGAGAGAGAGAGAGAGAGAGAGAAGAGAGAGAAGAGAGAGAGAGAGAGAGAGAGAGAGACAGACAGACAGACAGACAGAGACAGGCAGGCAGGCAGGCAGACAGACAGACAGACAGAGCGATGAAAGTTTGTGAAATCCTTTCTGACGACCGGAATCAGGTTTCTGCGGTGACCTGGAAGATGAAAGCTTTGCAACCGGAATCTGTTCGTGTCCACTGATCCGCCGGCATGGGAACTGACTAGCTGTGTCGGGAATGAGAGGGGGAGCGTCAGGGTGAGATGGCGTGGGGCAGGGAGGAGGGAAAGGGGGGTGGTGGTGGAGGGATGGGGGATGACCACTACTCGGTCTTGTCTTCTCGTGTATACCTATGGTAGAGCTCGGTGTGCGCCCAGCGCTGTGCGCTTGAAAACCATGCATACACGTTACGACATTTTATCTCTTGCAATTCAGAACATCCAGTACGTGTTCATGTTTTGGATGAGTCATGTAACAAACAACACGCTTATTGAAAATGAAATCGAACATTGAAAGTCTTTACGCGTTTCTGTTTTTTGGAAACGCAAAAGGTAAAATGCAGTCTTTCAAAAATGGTACTTGTTACAATGTACTGGAATCAAATAACAAAGAACGCACATTTGAAAAAGAAATCAAGAAACGATTTTTTCAAGTATGTTAGCCGGATTACGGGTTGAAGTTCGGATATTGACCCGCCCCCTAAAGGTCAGTGTGGGCATTGACCCGCCTCCTAAGGTCAGTGTGGACATTGACCCGCCTCCTAAAGGTCAGTGTGGACATTGACCCGCCTCCTAAAGGTCAGTGTTGACATTGACCCGCCTCCTAAAGGTCAGTGTGGACATTGACCCGCCTCCTAAAGGTCAGTGTGGAATAGCTCATTCCATCGAAAGATGATTACACTGTCGACTGCGATGAAAAATCCGAGCTTTTAAGGAATATGTATGGACAGGGTTTTTGCTTTTTAACGTGTTGATAGCCAAGTGTGCGATGAGAGTGTGTCTGCCTCAATGTGCCCATCTAACTGAAACTGAACCGCGCAGACACACTGGTTGTTAGGATTTAGGCTGGTTTAGTAAACGAATAACTTGTCGGTGGACCGCAGTTACTCGAGGAAAACATGGTTCTCCGGCAAAATGATGTTGAGTAAAGCACGTTCTTGGTCACTCGACCGTGGCTCATGGACTCACTGTCGACGGACGAACGGTTCAACACCCTACCCTGTACAGTAGATCAGAAAACCGCAGTAAGTCACCCCAAACCATTGCAAATTGCATCCTGAGTTCCTGCTAGCCAAGTATAATTATTGTAGCAGAAACACATACACTTTTCCCACACACGGCTGGCAACGTAAAACAAATCCTGTCCTGAAAATACCAACAAAAACACAACAACGTATGAACGTGATTATTTACGTCAGTCAGATTCATTGACAACAATTACAGATGTCGTTACAGAAGATAAGATCAGTCTAGGCCAAGCAGAGTCAGAAGGCACCAGCCATTCCCACATTTTTGCACAATTTTTGACAACAGTGCTGAGCAAGAAAGATGTTCCAGTGATTGGACAAACGCATTCAACATACCTGTGTCATAACGAAGACAAGTTCTTTTTGCATCTCGAGAAAGATGACGTCACTGTTCATTTTACAGCAGTATGACTGTAATGCTAATGTTCCAACGCGATGTCGGAAGCGCACGGCACGTACTTTCACTCTGCTTGTCCGTGGGATTATGAGTGTGTCTCGCATCACCAAGTGTAACACGCACAGACGGTCACGTCAGATAGCTTTGTGTGTGGCCACTTGTACCCAGAATACAATAAATGCAAGGACTGTGAAGCTCAAAGATCGCGAAGTTCGATGACTGGTGGTCATTGGCATATTAAACTGACCACTCGATCACCTGGCAAGCAACCGTGGTTGGAGGACGTCACTGGACGAACAGTTGTTGAATCGTCTGTTTATTAGCTGGTCCATAAAAACACAATACCAAACTCTGCAAATTTGATATTACTATGTCTGTTGGAAATCGGCGAGGTACATAAACTATGTACAATTATTACTGTAATTGGAAGCCTGCGCTTGTTTTTTCCCCCACTATTAGATTGTTCGTCTATGTATTTGTCTGACTTTATTCAAGTTTAAAAGTCTGTGCCAGTCTTGAATAAAAGTTACTCTATGTTAGGTTTTCTTATGGGAGCAAACGTTACCCCACTTGCTCACTGTTTATTACTGTAATGCTCAGTTATTATCTCCTTTTAGACAGCCACCAGCTGAAGCATCAAATGGTAAGGTAGTTAATTCTAATTGGAAGCTTTACAATGTCAAAAGAATGCGTTCAGAACGTGAAATCGCCGTGAATAGAATACCAGTGATCAACTCCACACAGACCTTAAAACTTCAATATGTAAATGTTACCGTGAACCAAGTCATGCAAAATGAACCCACTGTCAAAACTGAACGAAACGTGAGAACAGTTATGCAGGGAACGCCAACTGTGTCCTGGATCGTCTCCCTTATCGCCACATCAAGTTGACCTGCACTCTTTACTCCAATAACAACGTGGGACACCAAACTTCTTTGTAAAATAAATTGAATAATTGGCTCTAACCCAATAAACCTGCTACAATACCACTTGAAGCCAGGGCAAACTATCCCACGCCAAACTCTATTCATCACTAACTCGCTGTCAATTTCAATATACAGTATACAATTATGGCAATTTAACCTTTTTTTTTTTGGTCATCTATGACTGGCAAATGAACAAAAATCAAGTCTGAATCAAACACGTAATTGATAGTTGACATTGTGAAGCAGACAGCAGAATAGAAGCGCATACACCATGCAAACAAACATGTCACCCGAATACGACCGGTATTGGACGACAGTGGCGTACAGCCGTACCCAATGGTCGCCACACGCGTTGATCGAACCCTTGATCAATGCCGCGGTTATCACCAACTAGTTGGTAACGTAGAATGTCGACACTGCACAAGCAGTTATACAGGAAAGTGGTAACGATACGTCATAGTATGAACGCCGTGCGGCAAACCATTATAACTGTCCAAAAGTGAATAATCTATTGAAATATAGACAACTCGGAAATATGTGCGAGCGCTTTTTCTTAAATATTAAGATATCGATAACTCAGGTAAATGTGCGAGCGCTTCTTGTGCGTATGTGTGTGTGTGTGTGGTGTCCGATCGCACCTTTTCAATTTGTATTCAATCCAATGGCGTGTTTGCACCTCCAGTTCACTGGTCTAAATTTATGCAAAGCTTTTTTTTTACAAATCGGCTGTGAAGAACCTAGTTTTCAGTGTCCACGCTTCGTTCATTCCAGCGTTCCACACTCCCCAGTCCTTTCTGACCTGACTCACAGAGTCACATACCATGCTACTGCCGCCAGGTGTTCAACTTTGTTTACATACCAGGTGTTCGACTTTGTTTACATTACAAGAATTGGTACATCTGAATTCCCCAGAAAACAAACAAAAACATTTAACATTCCTTCATAGACGGATGTATGTAAAGATTCTTACACACCACCTTCTCCTTACTTTCCCCTCAGCTGCCAGCTACATTCACACATGTTGCACATTTTATTTGCGAAAGCCTCTTTCCCGACCTACCCACCCAGCCCCAGTCTTCCCTCCAACCCCAACTTCCTTCCCCTCCTTTTATTTTTGGTTTGTTTCCACGAGTCCTACATTTATACTCTCTGTCTCTGTCTGTCTGTCTGTCTGTCTCTCTCTCTCTCTCTCTCTCTCTCTCTCTCTCTCTTTCTCTCTCTCTCTCTCTCTCTCTCTCTCTCTCTCTCTCTCTCTCTCTCCTCACACACACACACACACACACACACACACACACACACACACACACACACACACACACACACACACCCGTCTAATATCACTATGTGGATAGACGTTAAATTGAAGACAACAACAACAACACACACACACACACACACACACACACACACACACACACACACACACACACACAACACACACACACTATGGGCCTATGCACCCAGTCGCACAAGAGGCACCCCTCCCCCCCCCCCTCTTTGTTACTATGCAAAACGCAAAGCGACAAGAACACGCAATAGACGAACAAGGCAAACCCTTATTTAAACAAGAGAGATCCGACGAGTCAACACAGTACATCACAGGACAACACAGCTAAAGACTCCCAGGCCACCCACCAAACAGGAACTAGAGATATTGAGGCGGCTCAGCAGCGGCACTGGGTCTCGGCAACGTAAACAGACGAACAGAGAGACAATGGAAGTCTGTAGTTCTACATCTGTATGGCTGTTCTCCCACGCACGGGATAATGAAGAAGAAAGTTAATTAAATTCCCAAGACATGTCTCTACAGCAAGATAGGTGATAGCCAGTGTCTAACCAGACGTTTTGGTGCAGCGACACGAGTTCTACAGCTGTTTGTTTCTTCCAAACTACATTCCTCGACAAACGTAACTCTGACAAGAATGTACACAACATGCTCAATAAAGCAAACAGGGCGCGTGTAACTTCAGCATAACAATGATGGAGATGATGAATGAAGACAATTAACAATGGAGATGATAACCAGTGAAGGAGATGGACGATGAAGAAAAGGATGAATAATAAAAAGAGTAAGAACAACGAAGAAGACGATTTCCATCGACTCCACGATCTCACCCGTTCTCTTAGGATAAAAATATCAGCATCGGGAAGACCTTGGACATCTGCCAAGATCCAGCAAACCTTGGATCCGCCATTTGAGTCAAATTATGTGGGAAATCAAAGTCTTCCTCCTCCAGGAGAAGTCATAGTTGGTACACGTGTAGTGAAGGGGTTATTTCCCATGTACTTCTTTCCTTAATTAGATAGACCATGCAGGATACAACATGTCAACGTTTACATCACAACAAAGTGTTACACTTCCATGAAAACAGGTAGTTTTCTACTGACATGGCACCGTCACAGTATTGTGGGTCAACGGGAATTGGAAATACTATTGTCGGTAATAACATTCCTAGTTGACCTTGGATTCTGTTCTGCACTGCAGATCCACACCAAAAATCACACCACAGATCGCGCCATGGATCCACATCACAGATGACACCACAGATCACATGATAGATCGCACCATAGATTTACATCGCAGATCCACACCCAGATGACACTACAGATAACATCACAGATCACGCTACAGACCAGATGATGGATCACATTAAGGATCACACCACAGATATCATCACACATCCAGACCACAGACCACACCACAGATCACGGCACAGATCACACCTCACAATCACATCACAGTTCGTCCACAAATTCACATCACAGATATCGTTACAAACCATAGCACAGATTACACCACAGACCACACCAAAGATCACACCACAGAACCACACCACAGGTCACATCACAGATCACATCACAGATCCACACCAAAGATCACACCACAGATCACACCACAGGTCACATCACAGATCACATCACAGATCCACACCACACATCACACCACAGATCCACACAACAGATCCACATAACAGGTCCACGCCACAGATTCACACCATAATTCACACCACAAACACCATCACAGATCACACCACAGATCCACACCATTAATCACATCACAGATTACACCACAAGTCACACTATAGATCCATATCACAGATCCACATCATAGATCCACACCATATATCACACCTCAGATCACACTGATCTATACCACATATCTTCACCACAAATCAAAACCACATATTACACCAAAGATCCACACCAAAGATCTTTACCACAGATCACACCATAGATCCACACCACAGATCTTCACCCTAGATACACACCACATCACACCACGGATGACACCTCAGAACAGACAACAGATCACACCACAGATCACACCACAGATCACACCACAGATCACACCACAGATCACACCACAGACACATGCCACAGATCACACCACAGATCACACCACAGACCCATGCCACAGATCACACCACAGACCCATGCCACAGATCACACCACAGATCCACATCACAGATCCACTCCACAGATCACACCACAGATCACGCCACAGATAACACCACAGATCACGCCACAGATCACACCACAGATCCACACCACAGATCACACCACAGATCCTCACCACAGATCACACCACAGACCCATGCCACAGATCACACCACAGATCACGCCACAGATCACACAACAAATCACACCACAGACCCATGCCACAGATCACACCACAGACCCATGCCACAGATCACACCACAGATCACACCACAGATCACGCCACAGATCCACAACACAGATCCACACCACAGATCCACACCACAGATCACGCCACAGATCCACACCATCGATCACACCACAGATCCACACCATAGATCCCCCCCCACAGATCCACACCATAGATCACACCACAGATCACACCACAGATCACACCACAGATCACGCCACAGATCACCAAGACCACACCACAGATCGCACCACAGACCACCATAGATCACGCCACAGTCACGCCACAACCATACACAGATCCCACCACAGATCCACACCAAGATCACACCACAGATCCACACATAGATACACCACAGATCACGCCACAGATCCACACCACAGATCACACCACAGATCACACCACAGATCACACCAAGATCCACACCATAGATCACACCACGATCACGCCACAGATCCACACCACAGATCACCACAGATCACGTCACAGATCACACCACAGATCACACACAGATCCACCCACAGATCCACACCATAGATCACACCAAGATCCACACCACAGATCAACCACAGACCCATGCCAGATCACACCACAGACCCATGCCACAGATCCACCACAGATCACGCCACAGATCACACCACAGATCACGCCACACAATCCACACCACAGATCACACCACAGATCACGCCACAGTACACACAGACATGCACAATCCACACAAATCACACCACAGATCCACACTACAGATCCCACCACAGATCCACACAGATCACACCAGATCCACACCATAGATCACACCATGGATCACACCACAGATCACACCACGGATCACACCACAGATCCACACCATAGATCACACCACAGATCCACACCATAGATCACACCACGGATCACACCAAGATCCACACCACAGATCACACCATAGATCACACTACAGATCAACCACAGATCACCACAGATCCACCCATAGATCCACCACAGATCACACCACAGATCCAAAACAGATCACACCACAGATCACACCACAGATCCACACCACAGATCCACCACAGATCCACACCACAGATCACACCACAGATCACACCACAGATCCACACCATGATCACACCACAGATCACACCACGATCCACACCACAGATCCAAATCACAGATCACACCACAGATCCACACCATAGATCACACCACAGATCACACCATAGATCACACCACAGATCCACACCATAGATCACACCACAGATCAAACCACAGATCACACCACAGATCTACACCATAGATCACATCACAGATCACGCCACAGATCACACCACAGATCACACCATAGATCACACCACAGATCCACACCATAGATCATACCACAGATCCAACCACAGATCACACCACAGATCTACACCATAGATCACATCACAGATCCAAATTACAGATCACACACCACAGATCCAAACACAGATCACATCATAGATCACACACAGATCCACACCACAGATCACAACCACAGATCCACACCACAGATCCACACCACAGATCACACCACAGATCCACACCACAGATCACACCACAGATCCACACCATAGATCACACCACAGATCCACACCACAGATCACACCACAGATCCACACCATAGATCACACCACAGATCCACACCACAGATCACACCACAGATCCAACCACAAGATCACACCACAGATCCAAACCACAGATCATATCACAGATCCAAATTACAGATCACACCACAGATCCAAACTACAGATCCACAGCACAGATCCAAACTACAGATACAAACCACAGATCACACCACAGATACACCACAGATCCATACACAGATCACACCACAGATCAACCACAGATCACACCACAGATCACACCACAGATCCACACATAGACACCCAGATCACACCACAGATCACACCACAGATCCACACCATACATCACACCACAGATCACCTATATCACACCACAGATCACACCATAGATCACACCACTGATCACACCACTGATCACACCACAGATCCACACCATAGATCACACCAAGACACATAGATCACACCACGATCATACCTAGACACACCACAGATCCACACCATAGATCACAACCACAGATCACACCACAGATCCAAACACAGATCCACACCACAGACCACTCCATAGATCACACCACAGATCCACACCATATTCACACCAAGATCACACCACAGATCACACCTAGATCCACACCATAGTTCCCACCACAGATCCCACCACAGATCACACCAAGATCACACCACAGATCAACCACAGATCCACACCACAGATCACGCCACGATCCAAACCATGATCACACCACAGATCACACCACAGATCCACCCCAGATCACACCACAGATCCACACCATAGATCACACCACGATCCATACCACAGATCACACCACAGATCCACACATAGATACACCAACGATCACACCACGGACCACACCACAGATCACACCACAGATTACACCACAGATCCACACCACAGATCACACCACAGATCACACCACAGATCCACACCACAGATCCGCACCACAGATCCACACCAATGATCCACACCATAGATCACACTAAGATCCACACCATAGATCACAACACAGATCCACACCACAGATCACACCACAGATCACACCACAGATCCAAACCACAGATCACACCACAGATCACATCATAGATCCACACCATAGATCACACCACAGATCACACCACAGATCACACCACAGATCCACACCATAGATCACATCACAGATCAAACAACAGATCACACCACAGATCACATCACAGATCCACGCCACAGATCACACCACAGATCCACACCATAGATCACACCACAGATCCAAACCACAGATCACACCACAGATCTACACCATAGATCACATCACAGATCTAAATTACAGATCACACCACAGATCCAAAACACAGATCACACCATAGATCACACCACAGATCCACACCACAGATCCAAACCACAGATCACACCACAGATCCAAACCACAGATCATATCACAGATCCAATTTACAGATCACACCACAGATCCAAACTACAGATCCACAGCACAGATCCAAACTACAGATACAAACCACAAATTACACCATGGATCCACACCACAGATCCAAACCACAAATTACACCACGGATCCACACCACAGATCCACAACAGATCCACACCACAGATCCAAACCACAAATCACACCACAGATCCACACTACAGATCACATTACAGATCACATCACAGAACCAAACCACGTAGCTACGCCACAGATCCACACCACAGATACACACTACAGATCCACACCACAGATCCACACCACAGATCACATCACAGAACCAGACCACATAGCTACGCCACAGATCCACACCACAGATCCACACCACAGATCCACTCCACAATGGAATAGGATCGTTCTCAGGCCACGGTGTATCTTTCTTCCGAATTCCCTGCAAATTGCTTTTGTAGCTTATGGTGATCGACGTTGTAGTTATCTTGATTAACACTCCATGATCTGCCGTGTTCCTTTTTTCCCTTTGTTGTTGATTTTAATGGGTCCGTCCTCAGACCGCTTTACAGCTTTTGAACGTGTGTGTGTGTGTGTTCGTTCGTTCTTTAGTTTTACGTCTGTTCACCCTTAAGTGATATTAGACGGGAAAGGGGGGGGGGGGAGGAGGAAATAGGAGAAATAAAGGTATGAAAGAAGAGATTGTTTATGCATGCATTGATATTGTTTAGAGAGTGTGTGGTAGAAAAGATTATGTGTTTTTCCTGCATACCTACACCTACATTCTATATAATGATCAAGCTTTATATGGGATATGAATGGTTGAAAATGACAGAATTAGTAGAAAGGAAGTGAGGTTTACCATCTATATCAAACATGACTTAACAATTAACAGAAGATTAGTATAACAACAATTGAATCCAACAATAAATTAACTATTCAAAGGAAAAGACCAATAGGACTAAGGTGTAAAACTTCTGAAAAACATTTAAGAAGATGGAAGTCATTTAACACTTCCTGAACAGTTAATGGTATTTGACGAGTCAGTAAATCCCCTGCAGTTTTCGTCATTAATTCTTTGATACTAGGACAGTGTAAAATCAGATGGCTAATGGAAATTCGATTTCCACATGACTTACTTGACTTAGTCCTCTGAATTCCCTGGGGAACATAGGGCCGCAACCACACTCTTCCAGCGGACACGGTTTTGGGAGATCTTCTTCAGCTTGGCCCACGTCATTCCGGCGGCCTTCATTTCCGCGTCGGTACTCCTTCGCCATGTCTGTCTTGGTCTTCCCACTTTTCTTTTGCCCTGAGGGTTCCATTCAAGGGCTTTTCTTGTGGTGTTGGATGGAGACTTTCTGAGGGTGTGGCCAATCCATCCCCACTTCCGTTTTCTGATTTCTATTTCTATTGGAACTTGTTGGGTCTTGTTCCACAGTTCTGCGTTGGCAATAACATCTGGCCATCTGATGTTCACAATGTTTCGCAGACATCTGTTGATAAATGTTTGGAGTTTGTGGGTGTTTGTCTTGTTGTTCGCCACGTTTCAGACCATACAGAAGGACAGATTTCA
>CM031618.1:24416298-24433798 GCA_018398815.1 Conus ventricosus
TAAATGATTACAAAAAATTTGCTATTGATGATACATTGACATGTTCTCCCTTACTTACGTAGAAAGGTGTACAGCTTTGTTACCTTGTTTTGCTAGATGATCTTGTGCTTTATGTAACTGTCCATTTTTATGAAGAATTATTCCTAAATACTTGTATTCATTTACTGTCTCAAGAGAATCGTTTCCACATGTAAATGCGGTTGAAAATTTTGAGCCCAGTTTTAGTGAATATGACAACTTTTGTTTTATCTTTATTTAGTTTCATGCCCCATTCTGTACAATAATTATGAAGTCGATAAAGTTTTGTGTTGTAATCCCGATTTTGTGTTTGACAATATAACTATGTCGTCAGCATATAATAAATGCGATATTCGTGTTTCTTTCAACTTGCTTATAACAGGAGAATCATATTATCAATAAAAGTTTGAGATATCATTTATAAAGATATTAAACAGCGTCGGGCTAAGCGAACTGCCTTGAAGAATCCTTGTTTGACCGGAACTGATCTTGTAAATCCATTATTTGATTTTCCACAAACCATCGCGTTTGTTTTACATATCTTTATAACCCGATGACAATAGCCTTGATACCTATATTGTATAGTTTCAGAAGTAAAGCGTCATGCCATAAGCTCTCAAATGCTTTTCTAAAGTCTACCAAAACAACAGTATAGCCCTCCATTCTTTTTTTCTTATTTCACTATCAATGATCTGTTTTTAAAATGAATATCTGGTCTGTTGTTCAGTAGGATTTTCGAAATCCCTTTATATATTGGTGGGTTTTTATATATTGGTGGGTGGTTTTTTTATATATTCGTGTGTGTGTGTGTTGTGTGTGTGTGTGTGTGTGTGTGTGTGTGTGTGTGTGTGTGTTGTGTGTGTGCTCTTTTTTAAGCGCCTAGAGTCCTGCATTAAGGGTGAGGTGTTATGTGAATGCACAGTAGCAGTAGTAGTAGAAGTAGTAGTGAGACTAGTATTTGTATCATTCTCTCTCTCTCTCTCTCTCTCACCTCTCTCTTCTCTCTCTCCTCTCATCTCTCTCTCTCACTCCTCTCTCTCTCTCTCTCACACACACACACACACACACACATTTCACACGCGTGCGTGCACGCAGGCACACACACACACACACACCACACAACAACACCCCACCACACACACACACACACACACACACACACTTTAAGTTGTTTTCCGTCAAATACAAATGAACACACACATGCAAGAGGAAAGCTCACAAACGTAATCCGCCCACGCGAACATTAACACATCATACTGTTCTATGTTCCTATACCGTCCACACCGCCATCATTCCCATCATATCCCCGCCCCCATCATGCCCATCCGCATCCTCCCGCCCTCGAATGTTACCCTCTTTCTTTTTGTACTCCCAGTTCTTATGGAACAGGGAGTACTTTAGAATGGGAACGAAGAAATGCTGTCTGTCTGTCTGTCTGTGTGTCCGTGGTCAAAATGTGTTCCACTCGCTCCAGACAAAACTACTGGGCCGATCTTTCTGAAAATTTGTAGGTATGTTTCATTATGGGTCACGGATGATGCCCGATGTTTTAGTTTACCGCTATAGCCGTTACCAACGGCTGTAACGGCCTGTAACGGTTTTTCTTCTTTATGGAATATCTCAGAAAGTACTTGGCCAATGTATAAGCGGTTTGGGTGATCTTGTGACAAATCGGAGCCTCTGTCCATATTAAGTGATGTAATGCTGAAAATGGATCAAACAACCGTTAAAATCGTTATTCTGTCGTTATTTCTTATACAGGGTCGAACTTTAATTAAGGACCACTTATACACAGTCTCACAAAACATAGAAAGAAAACCGACAAACGACAGAAACTTTATAAATGTTTAATTTCATTATCAGTGAACAGCATTTTGTCACTTTCATCGAAAAAATCATTCTTTCTGATTAGACAGGGGAGCCTGAATGAGACTACCCCCAAAATGACATTCACAAAAAGAGTGTTTCTTTACAGTCTGATCAAAACCGAGTGTGCCCCCTCGTGCTGCCACACAATCCACACAGCGCTGCCTCATGGTGTTGACTGTTCTTGTACTGAGTGCCTGGGGGAGGTTTGCCCACTCCTGCTGCAGGTAGTGCAGCAGCTCCTGTCGATTTGCCGAACAGGGTGATTTTCTTGAACTCTCCTCCCAAGCTCGCCCCAGATGTTCTCAATAGGGCTCAATCAGGCTGTTTGCCGGCCATGGCATCCTGGTGATGCCAGCTTGCACCACAAAAGTGTTCACGGCTCGACAACGATGTGGGGTGGCATTATCGTCCATGAACACAGCCTGAGCCCCAATCTGCTGGAGTGCTGGGACAACCAAAGGCCGTAAAATCTCCTGCAGTAGCGTTGGCCGTTCAGGTTGCCATCCACATGGTACAGGGGAGTGTTGTGGTGACTGCTGATGCCCCCCATACCATGACGGAGCCACCACCAAAAGCGACGACCTCCTGGATGACGTCATCTACCAGCTGCTCCCTGGGAGGCCGCCACACCCGAATGCGTCCATCTCGTGGCTTCAACTGGAACTTGGACTCTTCGGTGAAAAGCACCATCCGCCACTGAGCCCGAGTCCATGTTCGATGAGCTGTGCACCAGGCCAGGCGACGTGCCCGGTGGGCCGCAGTCAGTTTTGGTTTCCGGACTGGGCGCCTTGCTCGAAGGTTGGCAGCATTGAGGCGCCGCCGTATGGTCATCTCACACACTGCTGACGCCTGATGGTGTTGGGGGTGGTGGTCCTGGTCCGAAGAGCATGTCTGCGGATGAACCTGTCATCTCTTGCAGTGGTCTTCTTTGGCTGGCCTGGACGGGGTCTCTCTTTGACAGTTCCAGTGGCTTGAAAACGTTCTCTCAGCCGAATGATGACGGAGTGGGACACTTGTAGTCTTCTGGCCACTTCTCGAACGCCAACTCGATCCTGCAGCCATGCAATCGCCCGGGTCCGGTCAAAATCAGACAGCTTGCGTCTTGGAGGCATTTTTGTGTTATGAAGAATTATGCACGTTGGGCTGCTTTTAGGGCAATCCAGTCAGTAAAATGCTCTGCAATGCATTGGTTTTTGCACGTGCATTTGGAATTTCAGTGCAAAAACCGTTTGAAGCAGTGTTCACTCTTGCTGAAAAAAACAAGCAATTTTGACAACAATCTGCAACTTTCAACCCCCCCCCCCCCCCCCCCCCCCCCCCCCCCCCTCTGCATGCCGCACGTGACAATAAGACAGCTTTCGCAAGCTTTGCGGAAAACTCTGTTAACCCCTTAAACCTTTCCCAGTCGAATTCTTCGAAAAAATGCATTGCTTGTATTTTTTTTCGGGTGGTCCTTAATTAAAGTTCGACCCTGTATATAGGTGGATTTTAATGAAATTTGGTGTATAGAAAGGTTATCACACACAAATGGCACTTAAAAATGTGACCGTTAAAAAACGTTATTCTTGACATATTGTCCGATTTGGATGAAATGTGATATGTACACAGCTTTAGTCCAGTGAGGACTAAAATAACCGGTTTCAAAAGTGTTTATCGGTTATATAACCGTTAAAACGTTATTTTGCCGTTATGTTTTATATATTGGTGGGTTTTAATGAAATTTTGTATATACAAAGGTTATCACACACAAATGGCACTTCCCATGTAGTATTTCAAAATCTGACCGTTAAAAACCGTTATTCTTGACATATTGTCCGATTTGGATGAAATTTGGTATGTACACAGGCTTTAGCCCAGTGAGGACTAAGATGCCGGCTGTAACGGCCTGTAACGGTTTTTCTTCTTTATGGAATATCTCAGAAAGTATTTGGCCGATCTTTGTGAAAATCAGCAAGTGTGTTCATTATGGGCCACGGATGATGCCCGATGTTTAAGTGTACCCCGTTATAGCCGTTACTAACGGCTGTAACGGCCTGTAACGGTTTTTCATCTTTATGGAATATCTTAGAGAGTACTTGGCCGATCTTTCTGAAAATTTGTAGGTATGCTCATTATGGATCACGAATAATGCCAGATGTTTTAGTTTACCGTTATAGCCGTTACTAACGGCTAAAAGGCCTGTAACGGTTTTCTTCTTTATGGAATACTAACGGTTATAAACTTCCCATAACGGTTTTTCGTTTTTTATGAAATGTCTCAGAAAGTACTTGGTCGATCTTTCTGAAAATTTATATGTATGTTCGTTATGGGTCACGGATGTGCCCGACGTTTTAGTTTACTGTTATAAGCCGTTACTAACGGCTATAACGACCCATATCGGTTTTTCTTTTTCATAGAATATCTCAGAAAGTACGTGGCCGATTTTTTCTGAAAATTTGTAGGTATGTTCATTATGGGTCACGGATGATGCCCGATGTTTTAGTTTACCATTATAGCCGTTACTAACGGCTACAACGGCCCATAACGGTTTTTCTTCTTTATGTAATATCTCAGAAAGTACTTAGCCGATCTTTCTGAAAACTTGTAGGTATGTTCATTATGGGTCACGGATGATGCCCGACGTTTTAGTTTTCCATTATAGCCATTACTAACGGCTATAACGACCCATAACGGTTTTTCTTCTTTATGGAATATCTCAGAAAGTACGTGGCCGACGTTTCTGAAAATTTGTAGGTATATTCATTATGGGTCACGGATGATGCCCGATGTTTTAGTTTACCGTTATAGCCGTTACTAACGGCTATAGCGGCCCCTAACGGTTTTTCTTCTTCATGGAATATCTCAGAAAGTACGTTGCCGATCTTTCTGAAAATTTGTAGGTATGTTCATTATGGTCACGGATGATGCCCGATGTTTATGTTTACCGTTATAGCCGTTACTAAGGCCGATAATGGTTTTCTTAGTTATGGAAAATCTCAGAAAGTTCTTGGCCGATCTTTCTGAAAATTTGTAAGTATGTTCAGTATAGGTCACAGATGATGGCCGATGTTTACCAGAATAGCCATTACTAACCGTTACACCAGCCCAAGACGGTTTTTCCTCGTTATGGAATATCTCACGCGTATTCAGGATAAACTGGGAGTACGTTTATATGCTTTGCATCTTGTTTTTCTATATCACTCTTATTAGCAGGACATAAAACCAAAGGCCATAATCGCATACTTCTCAAATATCACACTTAGTAGAAAGACATAAAACTAAAGACTACACTCACATACACAGAGAGAAGAGAGAGAGAGAGAGAAGAGAGAGAGAGAGAGAGAGAGAGAGAGAAAAGAGAGAGAGGATGTAAATGGCAGACGATGTCGGTGCAGACGGGTTTCCACACACTAGTCTCTCCCGAGGGCCCCGTTATTTTCTCCCTGCCATCCTCCCCTTTCCTTGACGCCAGACGACAACAACCTTCCCGCCCCCGCCTTGGCTCCACCTGCGCACGGACGCGCGGTGTCACATGCGTAGTTCTCGTTCCATTTCGGTACTAAGACGTTTCACGGCGTGCCGCCCGCAGCGGCGGGCAGACGACTGAGTTTGATGAGAACAGTTTGTGGTTGTCGCTCAAAAGGCAGACGGAGTTTTGATTGCGGGTGGAAACGTGTGATTGTGCGCTTGTTTTTCCTGTGTTTGTCGGTTGACTTGTATTTAAAGTTAGTGAGTAACGGCGATATTGTCTGGTGTCTTATCAGACAATCCTTTGAAAAAGTTCCGTTCCATTCATGTGGAGTTGGTGATCTACCAAGGGTTTGTTTGTGTGTGTGTGTGTGTGTGTGTGTGTGTGTGTGTGTGTTTGACGAGGATTTCTTTTGACACGTTCCGTTGTGTTCCCGTAACTTTTTTTTTTCCAGTTAAGAGCTAATATGTTTTGGTTTGATTCTATTTGAATTATTGCCATTTAATCTGAGGTTGTAGATTTTGGCCATGGTTGATAATTCTACTCCGTTCTCTCCACAGTGTTTTGACTATAACATTTCATTCATTTCAAGCATCGACAATATTTTCAGAGTAACTGTCAGTGTACGGTTTTTCTTCTATTGGCCATTGATTCGGTCATTAAATCATTATGTCATTGGTTTCTTTCATTCTGTTCAATATTTTGAATGCGCAAGAGCTTTTTTTCATGTAAAGTTCTTTGGTGGTTCTCAGTTTTTTGATTTAGCGTCAAAATTAATTTAACTGATAGATATCTAAAGTTATTGCTTGAGGTATAATTCAGATCAATTCTTTATCCCCGTCTGTTCTTTGTCCGAAATCAAATTCTTTATCTCCGTCCGTTTTTTCTTTCTGTCTGTCTTTTCGTCTTTCCGTCTTTCCGTCTGTCTGTCTGTCTGTCTACGTCTGTCTGTCTGTCTGTCTGTCTGTCTGTCTGTCTGTCTGTCTGTCTCTCTCTCTCTCTCTCTCTCTCTCTCTCTCTCTCTCTCTCTCTCTCTCTCTCTCGGAACTTAATCTGGTTTGAATATGTACAATTATTTTGTCAGTAGTTGTCAGTTGTAAATCTCTCTCTCTCTCTCTCCCCTCTCTCTCTCATCTCCTCTCTCTCTCTCCTCTCTCTCTCTCTCTCTGGATCTTAAACTGGTTTGAATGCGTACACAATTAGCATGTCAGTAGTTGTACATAACTCTCTCTCTCTCTCCTCTCTCTCTCTCTCTCTCTCTCTCATCTCTTCTCTCTCTCTCTCTCTCTCTGGAACTGAACCTGGTTTGAATGTACAATTACTTTGTCAGTAGTTGTCAGTTGTAAATCTCTCTCTCTCTCTCTCTCTCTCTCCCCTCTCTCCTCCTCTCTTCTCTCTCACTCTCTCTCTCTCTCTCTCTCCTTTCTGGATCTTAAACTGTTTGAATGCGTACACAATTAGTCTGTCAGTAGTTGTAACTCTCTCTCTCTCTCTCTCTCTCTCTCTCTCTCTCCTCTCTCTCTCTCTCTCCTCTCTCTCTCTCTGTGGAACTTAAACTGGTTTTAATACGTACAACAAGTCTTTCAGTAAGTTATCAGCTGGAACTGAGTATGTTCTTTTGCTAATGCCTGTAACACAATAGTAATCTATGTAGTATGTTTTATATTCTTGTATGCACGCGTGAGCCATGTGCATCCGTGTGTGTTTTTGTGTATACGAGAGAGAGAGACTGACAGACAGACAGAGAGTTCAAATTCTGATTCAGGAACAGATGAGGTTGTGAAGATGTATAATACATGAAAAACAAATGTGTGCTGACTGTGTGAAGGACGTCTTTCATGGTGTTTTTCCTACATTTCCTTACTGTTTTCTACTGTTTCGTACCATTTCCTATTTTCTTCCAACCACTTCCTGCTTTCCGTACTTTTCCCCTATTTTCATTATAATTTCCTATTTTCCTTTCCATTTAATACTTTTCCTAAACATTTCCAGTTTTTCTTACCACATCCTATTTTTTTCCTTACCGTATCCCACTTTTCCATACTATTCCTTATTTTCTTTACCATCTCTTCTTTTCCTTAACATTTTCTTGGGTTATCTTTTTCCTGTTTTTCTTTACCATTTCCTATTTTCTTACCATCTTCTTTTCTGCTTACCATTTCCTTCTTTTTCTTACCGTTTGCTACTTTCTTTTCCATTTCCCACTTTCCTTACCATCTCATACTTTTCCCTACAGGTTCACTTTTCCTTACCATTTTCTACTTTCCTTCGATTTCCTGCTTTCCTTATCATTTGCTACTTTCCTTACCTTCCCCCATTTTTCATTAGTGTTTGGTACTTTTCCTTATCATTTGCTACTCTTCTTACCTTTCCCCATTTTTCATTAGTATTTGGTACTTTTCCTTATCATTTGCTACTTTCCTTACCTTTTTTTCCTTACGACTGTTGTCCCCGCCCGTGACTTGGTGATGCCACTCAAAGTCATGTCAGCACAATAAGAGCGGGCAGAAACAGTGGATTATTACTGACAGGCATGTGACCCGTCTATATTCCTGCATAAATCCCGTATTGCGGTAAATTTGGCTTGATATATGGACGTGAGAGAGATTAAGTTGTAGAAACCCAGTTTCCGCTACAGCTTCTTTACGTTTAAAACCCACCCCCGCCCCCCAACTTCGATTCAAACAAGACAGATTCTGACAGACTGGAATTTAGACAGAAAGAAGGTGACTTAGTGACTAGTTTTAACCTTTGTCGAATCTTCTCAAGTTGACGCACTAATAATAATAATAATAATAATAAAATAATAATGAATACTTATATAGCGCCTATTCTCGGCTAGAGGCCAAGCTCTAAGCGCTTTACAATCAACACTCGTTTACACAACGGGCTGCCTACCTGGGTAGTGCCGACTGAAGAGCTGCCAGCTGGCGCTTCATTCAGTCGTTTCCCGTGTCATCCAGTCAGTATCGTTCAATATCGATCACTCATTTTCCTTACTTCCTTCATTCTTTCCATTCTCACGCGGGATGCATGCTATGGAAACGTGTCACCTTACCAACGGCCAAACTCCCCTCCCTTTTCCGAAAGGGTGGGTTTTTACTGATGCAAATTTTTGCGTGCGTTAAAACCACGGAACCTCGGTTTATAGTCTCTTCAAAGGGACTTTTTTGGGAAAAGGGTCAAACCAATGTTAACTCCGGGAAAAACCCCCCAAAACCGAAACCCCCCGGGGGAGGTTCGAACCCGCAAACCCCAGATCACCAAGATTACGTCAGGCGCCTCCAACTGGCTTTTCCGCTCCTAAGCTTTTGGCCGTACGAATTTCCGTCAAAAACTCGGAAATTAGCGTGACAAGAAGGGACAGAGATAGAATAAAGGGGGTTAAAAAACCAACTCGGCTATACAAATTCTCTTTTGTCTTGAAATTTTTCATCTTCATACAATACGATCAATCTTGCCAAAGGCAAAATGCAGTTTTAAAGTCTGTTCAATGATGTACTACCAAACTGGGTTTTTCCCTGGCGTCAAAAAAAGTTGGCCAATATGTACTTGGTGGCCTTTCGGTGTGTAATTTCATTCGTGGAAAACACAAAGCCGCCTGCGGGCGATCTTGTGACTCTATTATTGTGGTTTGGGACTCCTGGTTCAGCGGACTTCGTGCGCGTCGTCGTCTTTTCCTCCTCCCCTCTCCCCCTATTCTTTATTTTTCCTTTTATCCTCACTTTTTCCTCGACTCCACCACATCTCCTCCTCCTCCCCCTCCTCCTCCTCCTCCTCCTCCTCCCCTCCTCCTTTTTTTCATCATCTCATTTTGCTCCTTTTCTTTTTATCCCCCCCCTCCTCCCCCCCTTTCAGCTCATCATTTTGCTCCTTCTTCCTTCTTCTTTCATTCTTCTTCTTTTTCTTCTTTTCTTCTTCTTCTTTTCTTCTTCTTCTTCTCTTCCTCCCCTCCCCCTCCTCCTCCTCCTCCCCTCCTCTTCTTTTTCCTTTCCCCCTTTTTTCCTTCTCCTTCTCTATCGCTTCCTGCTCCTCCCCCCCTTCCAAAAAAGGACATATTTGGGGAAAAATGCACATTTTTTGTTTTATTATGTAAAAATCTCATTAATAAAAACCTTTTTTTGGTTTTCTTTGCTTTTGGGGGTTCTTTTAAACGATTGTCTATTGTCAATATTCCTCCCTTTCAGTAGGATGGGGGGGGGAGGGGGGGGGGGGGGGGGGGGTTGGCGTAAAGAGGTCAAAGGGAAATTGCACGCTAAAAGGCTGAAATTTTCTCCCTTTATTCCTTTCGCCTTTTTTCCCATCCATGTTTTTTCTAGTTTCTCATCCTTCGTCCTTTTTATCCCTCTGTTTGCACTCTTGACCTCTCTTTGTTAGAGGGGCCCTTAAACCTCTCCAAGTATCCTCCACACCCACCCCGTCCTTTCCCCTCTCCTCGCCAACTTTTAATACCCCCCCCCCCCCCCCCCTCCCCCCCGCATTGTCCCTTCTGCCAGTGAATCTGTGGTTGGACAAAAGGGGGGCACATGGGCTTTAATGTCAAGGGGGGGGGCCCTGCAGCAAACTCCACACTGGTATTTTCACAGCCCTTCCCGGGGAAAACCTGGCGGCTGCAAAAATTTTTCAGCACAAAGCACGGGACAGAAGATACCTGCAAGCTGGGGTGGGGCGGTTGTGTGTGTGTGTGTGTTGTGTTTGTGTGTGTGTGTGGTGTTTTGGGGTGTGTGTGGTAGGTGGTTGAGAAAGGGGGGGGGGTAACACACTCAAGACAAACTCAGAGAAGGCTTGGCCACTTTCCAAAGAAAAGTACATTTAAAAATCAAAAAAATCCAAGGGCTTGAGAGAGAGAGGAGAGAGAAGGAGAGAAGAGAGGAGGAGAGAGAGAGGGGGGGCGTTGATATAGTGGGGGGGTGTTTTCGGGGGATTTAGGGGAGTGAACGCAGAAAACCCTAAACATTAAAGAAAAAATATGGACACGTAGCATCTCTTGAACACAAGCCACCCTTCAAAAATTAAAAAGAGAGGAGAAAGGAGAGAGAAAAGAGATTCCTGCGTGTAAATTTTAAACGAAATTCATATTGATGCATGTACATACTACGTGAATACCATCCGTACTACAGGACATACAGCATGCACTTTAACAAAACAGTTACTTTTGTTTTCATTTTCTTATTTAAGATTTTGATATTTACATCGCAACTCCCTTCTTTATCTCCCTTCCACCCCCCCCCCCCCCCCCCCCCCCCCCCCCCCACCACCCCCACTTTTTCGTTGTTCCTCCCTTTGGAGGCCGATTCGTTGTGTCCCCTTTGTGAGAGTTCCTATTCTTTTGTGTCCCCCCTTTTTGTGAAAGTTCCTGAGTTCTTGTCCTCCCTTTGTGAATTTCCCCGATTTCGTTGGGCCTCCCTTTGTGAGAGTTTCCTGATTTTCGTTGTGTCCCCCTTTGTGAAAGTTCCGAGTTCTTTTGTGTCCTCCCTTTTGAGAGTTCCTGAGTTCGTTGTGTCCCCCCTTTTTGTGAAATTTCCGGGTTTTCGTTTGCCCCTCCCTTTGTCATTTCCTGAGTTCGTTGGTCCCCCTTTTGGGAAAGTTCCAAAATTCGTTTGTCCCCCTTTGTGAAGTTCCTGATTCGTTTGTCCCCCCCCTTTGTGGAGTTCCTGATTCGTTGGTCCCCCCTTTGTGAATTTCCCAGTTCGTTGGTCCCCCTTTGTGAGAGTTCCGATTTCGTTGGTCCCCTTGGTAGAGTTCCTATTCGTTGTGTCCTCCCTTTGTCATTCCTGATTTTTCGTTGTGTCCCCCTTTTTGGGAGCCCTAATTCTTGTTCCTCCCTTTGTCAGTTCCGAGTTCGTTTTCCCCCCCTTTGTAAAATTTTTCCTGAGTTCGTTGTGTCCCCCTTTTTGTGAGAGTTCCTAGTTCGTTGTGTCCCCCCTTTGTAGGTTCCGATTCTTGTGTCCTCCCTTTTGAAGTTCCTGATTCTTGTGTCCTCCCTTGTCATTTCCCCTAGTTCTTTTGTCCCCCTTTGTGAAAGTTCCGAGTTCGTTGTGCCCCCCCTTTTAAGTTCCTTTCGTTGTGCCTCCCTTTGTGAATTTTCCGAGTTCTCTTCCCCCCTTTTGGGATTCCAATTTTCGTTGGTCCCCCTTGTGAATTTTCCGAGTTCGTTGGTCCCCCTTTTTGTAAAAAGTTCCTGAGTTCGTTGTGTCCTCCTTTGTGAATTCCTGAGTTCGTTTGCCCTCCCTTTGTAATTTCCCCGATTGTTGTGCCCTCCCTTTTTGAGATTTTCTGATTTCGTTGTGTCCCCCCTTTTGTGAAAATCCTGATTTTCTTTGTTCCCCCTCTTCTTTGTGAAAGTTCCGACTTAATCGTCCCCCCCCCCCCCCCCCCCCCCCCCCCGTTCTTGTAAAAATTCCTGATTTCCCATTGTCCACCCCCCCCCCCCCCGTTCTCTCTGTAAAGTTCCTGACTTCATTGTCCCCCCCCCCCCCATTCTTTGTGAAAGTTCCTGACTTCGTTGTACACCCCCCCCCCCCATTCTTGTAAAATTTTCCGTTTCTTTGACCCCCCCCCCCTTTGGAAATTTCCCTTTTTTCATTGGCCCCCCCCCCCCCCCTCCTTTGTGAAATTTTCCGACTGCATTGTCCCCCCCCCCCCCCCCCTTTAAATTTCCCTGACTGCATTGCCCCCCCCCCCCCCTTTGTAAAAGTTCCGGGGTTTCATTGTGACCCCCCCCCCCCCCCCCTTGTAAATTTCCCCCACTTCATTCCCCCCCCCCCCCCCCCCCCCCCACCCCCTTGTGAAAGTTCGTGACTGCTTTGCCCCCCCCCCCTCCCTTTGTGAAAGTTTGGGCTCATTGTGACCCCCCCCCCCCCCCCTTTGTGAAAGTTCCTGACTTCATTGCTCCCCCCCACCCCTTTGTAAAGTCCGACTGCAGAGCCCTTGGTTCGGGTCTTTCCCATGCCCCCCGGTTTTTCCCCGGGACGTCCTCCGCTATACCCAAAAGTCAATGTTTACCCCATGCATCAGTAAAAAAAAACTCGGGGAGGCGGGCAGCAGGACCCCCAAAGAAAAGCCCCCCTTCAAGCAATGTTCGGCCCTTATCTCCTGACACTCAGGGGGTTGGCCACCCCCGGGTTCCCATGACCCCGGGATGTCCCTCTGCCCCCCCTTTTTTTTTTTCCCCATCTGGGACGAGCCAGGGCTGGGTTTCGAACCCTGACCCCGGACATGCTCATTTTCTACTTAAGACTCGCGTTTTAAACCACTGAGCCACGGGACACCTGATTTTTGAGGAAATTAACCCTTATGAATTTCACTTTTGGTTCCCCTTCCCCAGATCCGTTTGAACACCCTCTGCCGGCTTTCTGCCATTTTTTAAAGGGCTCGGGTTTTTTTTCCTTTCCCCCTGCAACTGAGAGCTTTTTAAATGAGGCGTATGCAGATTCCAAAAACCCCCCTACCCCAAATTTTCTGCAGGAGGATTTTGACCTATGCCTTCTCTCCTCAGGCTGTTTCCAAATCACAACTTTTCAGTCTTGTAATTTGAGCTGCCCCTTTCTGTTCCATAGGGCACCGTGAGCCGATCTGACACGTTTGGTTACTTAAGTGGACACATGTCTGGTCTCATCCACCTTGCCAGATCCTGGGTACTCTTCCATTCTGGGGGTCTGCAGTGCACCCCATCATCTCCCCCATCCAGCAGACTCTCCCTGCATGTTTTCGAGGGGCACGGGGGTTTTTCTTGGCCATGTTTGCTCCCTCCTGCCGTGAAGAAGTTGCGGGTGCTTTTGAGCCCCTGATTCTCCCTTTTTGGGGGTGTGGTACAGCCCAGACAAAATTGTACAATTTTTTTTGAGCACTTGGTTGGCCCCTTGTACCTCCTGAGCCGGGCTACTTTAACATGCTTAAACATGCCCCCTTTTTTTTTTTATGGAAAGGGGGGATGCGGGAAAGGCCCCCTTCACCGGGTTTTTCTTTGAGGCAGAAGCATATGCAATCTAGAAAAGCTGATCCTGGGGGGGCCCATTGCCAAATTCATTCCAAGTTAGACTTTTTTGGGGTGATTCTCCCCTTTTGTCCTTTCCCTTGCGGCTCGCGGGACTGCTTTTTGATTTTTTTTTGGGGCCTTCTTTTCTCATCCCGAATCATATGTCTTTTTGGGGCTTTCCTTTTGCCTTTGACCACCATTCATTTTTGGGTCACCCCCAGTCCTTGTCGTTGGTCTTGTTTTCCTGTTATTTCTCGATCTTGAACTTTTTTTTGCAAAACCATCCCCCTTTTTTAATTTTCCTTTTTTCTGCCTGTCTTCATGGGTTTGATGCTTCTCCCACCTTTCCCTGATCCCCACATGCTTTAAATCGATTTTTCCCTCTTTGTTTTCCCTCCAGAGGATTTCAGTGGTAGTTTGAGCTTTGCTTGGCACAGTACAACGCGATGCACAGACAGGGGGGGGACACCAAGCCTTTTCCTTTAAACTTTTTGATTTTGGCTCCATTCCCTCCACGGCGGGTGCAGAGTCGTATAACCCAAGGGCCATAGGGCTTTTTATCAGCTGAACTGCAGACACCAACCTTGTTTTGCCAGGGGGCCTACACTGGTCAATGGGCTCCAAGCCCCTTTTCCGCATCTGTTGGTTTTTTTTGCCTTTGTGTGTCTTTCACGTATCACATACCCCTTCCAAGGGTCTTGACGGTTCTTCTTTACTGTTGGAAAAGGGCCCGTTGGGAACACGAAGACCACAATTGGCCACTTTTCCCTTTCCCCAGTGAAAACTCCCGATTTCTTTTCTTGAACTCATTTTGGAGGGCAACTATTCGTCCCCCCCCCTCCAGCACATGACGGCCGTCCTTTTCCCGGGTGAAATCACTGTAGTGTCATCCATAAGGCCTTGGAAGGAGGCATTTGTATCCATCGCCAAGGTCTTTTTTTTTCCCCCGTTTTTTTTGCGCTTTTCAAGATGAGTTTTCCCTTCCACACGAACAATCGGGGAAATTCACAGCCCATTTCAATCCCACTTCCAAGTTGATCCAATCAGGGTTTTTAGTCCTTTTAAAAAACCCATTTAGAAGCCTTGAAGTACTTTTTACAGTCGCGGGTGTTTTTTTGGGCCCGGACATCTCAAGAGCCAACTGTATCATCTCATGGGCCAGACCTAGCTTTGCCAGATCGAGCCCCAACGTCCATCTCCTTTTTTTTTTTTGCTTTGGTTGCGTCCCCGATCATTGTGCGTGTCTACCACCACCACGCCTGGGATGCCACCTTTTTGGACTGACACATCCAAAACTTGTTTTCCATCAGGGAAATTGGGCAGCCTTGCGCCAGACAGAGAAAAAGATTTTTCCCTTTGACGTTTAGTTGAAAATTTGGGCCTAACTGGGTGATGCACTTGATTTTTTGCTCCTTGGGGGTTCACACCATCTCCTCATCCATGGGCTGATCTTCGGTTTCTCCAAGCCTCCAGAGCCCTGTGGAGCCACTCCACACCTTGGGGCATTTCTTTTAAACTGGTAAGGGATTCCGTTTGGCCCTGGTGATGATTTTTGGGCCGGGTTTGTCGACCACCTTCTTGATTTCCGCCAAATTGGGGGCTTGCCATTGAACTGTTTTCCCCGGGTTTTGGTTGGCCAACCAGATCTTGAATGTGATGGGGTTTGCTCGTGAGTCAGAGTAAGTTTTTCCTCAGATCGCCAAGAACTCCTTTTTCCCCTTAGGGTCCCGATTTTGGCTCCAAACAGTGTTTTTGGCAAACTGGAAGGGTCCGAAAAACCTCTTTTCTTTTCTTTTTGCTCTTCCTCTTTCCCGCAGATTCCCTTTTCGAGGGGGCTGTTTTTTCTTTCAGTCTTCCCCATTTTTTTTTTTCCAAACCTTGTTTTTTTGCTCGCAGGCGGGTTTTATTTGCTTCTTTAGGTTTTTCTTTTGGGCTCTGACTTTTTCCATCTTTCTTGGCGTCTGGGTTTTTTTGGAGTGTTTTTTTCTTTGGGGATTTTTACTCCATAGGCTCTCTACATTGGGTACACAATGTCCCCATATGTGGCTTTTTGTTCCAGGGTGCTTTTTTCCCCACATGATCGAGTCTTTTTGGACGTTTTTGCATCCAAATTTCTCCCAATCTTCGTTTCGTTTGCTCGTGGCAGGTTTTATTTTTAGGCGCCGGCATCGGGGGGCCTGGTAAATTTCCCCATCCGAACCAACAGCGTGGGTGTCCTTGGCACTGTGGTTTAAATCCTGCCTTGGGCTTCGACGTCTTATCTGCTGAGCGTGCGCTGTTTCCTCATTTTAAAAGTCTTCACACATCCCATCTTGTTCGTGGGTTTCGCCACGGGGGTAGCGAAAACGCTTTCCACAACACATGGGTGTTCCCTTTGGGCCGCATAGTCCTTTGGGATTATCGTGATTGTTTTACCCCCCAGGGTTCACATTTTCCCCCCCCCTTTCGTGAATCCGGGAGCACTTTTTTCCCTTTTTTTTTAGTACCACATGTTAAGGGAAATGGGACCCCCACAGAGCCCTTGTTCGGTTTTCCCCGTGCCCCCCGGGCTTTTCCCGACTCCCCGGCCTATACCCGAAGTCAATGGTTTACCCGCATCAGTAGAAAGAAAAACCCTGAGAGCGTCAGCAGAGAGTCCCAAAAGAAGCCCCCCTTTAAGCAAGTGTTTTTTGGCCCTTTTCCCTGCACTCTAGGGGGGGGGCCACCCCGGTTCATGACTTTTCCGAGTCCCTCGCGCCCCTTTTTTTTTTTCCCCATCTGGGGCAGCCATGGGTGGGATTCGAAACCCTGACCCCTGACATGCTCAAAATTTTTACTTAATGACTCGCGCTTTAACCCCTGACCACAGGGGCACCGTATTTGAGGAAATTAAAGCCCCATGAAGTTCACTTTTTGTCCTCCTTGACCAATCCACTTAACCCTCTCTCCGCTTCTGCCCTTTCTTCAGGGGTCGGTTTTTTCCTTCCCGCAACTGGAGCTGTTCATGAGGCTGTAGCAGACTTTCCAAAACCCCCTAGCTCCAATTTCTCAGTGAGGGCTTTGACCTGATACCTTCTCTCCCGGGGTTGCCAGATCACATACTTTTCAGCTTGAAAATTTGAGCGCCTCCATTCGTTCTCAAATGGCACCGTGAGCTCGATCATGACACTGCTTTGGGTTTACTAGATGGGCTACATTTTGGTCTCAAACCCCTCTTTCTGAGTCTCGGGGGACTCTTCCATTCTGGGGTCGGGAGTGCACCCCAGTCATCTCCCCATCCAGCAGACTCGCCTCAGTTTTGAGTGGCACTGTTTTTTCTTGGCCAGATTTGCTGCCCCCTGCCGTGAAGAATTTTGCGGTGCTTTTGGGGGTCCTATTCCCTTTTGGGGTTGGGACTAGCCCAGACTACTGACAATTTTTTTTGACACTTGGTTTTGGCCCCATGGTACCTTCCCTTGACCAGGCTACTTTACATGAGCTTTTGAACATGCTCCACGTTGTTTTTTTTGGCAGAGGGGGGATGCAGGTTTGTCTGTTTTCCCCCCCTTCACCAGGTTTTCAAATTTTAGGGCAGAAGGTCATAGCAGATCAGAAGAACGATCCCGGAGGGGCCATGTGCCAAAAGTCATTCCCAAATTTAAATTTTTTGGAGTGCATTTTCCCAAAAGTTTTCCATGCCCTTGCTGGGTCTGCGGACTGCTTTTTTGGGGTTTTTTTGGCTTTTTCTTTTTTCATCTCCTGAACATCATGTCTCTTTTGGGTTTTTCCTTTGGGGCCCTTTTACCACCATTCGTTTGGGCCCCCCAGTCCTTTTCGTTGGTCTGTGGGTTTTTCCCGTTATTTCTCTGACTGAGACTTTTTTTTTGCAGAATCCATCGCCTCTTGAAATTTCCATTTTCTGCCTGTCTTCACTGGGCTTGATTGCTCTACCCCCTTCTCCTGAGTCCCCCCCAGCTTTGAAGTCTGATCTTCCCGCTTGTATTCCTCCAGGGTGGATTTCATGGGATTTGAGCTTTGCTTGGGGACAGTACAACGCGATATAATATAATAATATTATATATATATATATATATATATAAATTAATAAAATATTATATAGACAATATTTAAGATGCCCAAAAAATATAATATTGTGTGTGTGGTGTGTTTGTGGGTGTGTGGGTGTTTGTGTGTTGTGTGTGAGAAGAGAGAGAGAAAGAGATTTAAAA
>CM031618.1:24435068-24440068 GCA_018398815.1 Conus ventricosus
ACACACACACACACACACACACACACACACAGAGAGAAGAGAGAGAGAGAGAGAGAGAGAGAGAGAGAGAGAGAGAGAGAGAGAATACGGAGGGCCCCAACTGATGGAAATGGACTAGCTATAAATAGCCTATCAGTAGTCATGGGTATTTTGTGCAAGACCTGAAGTTGAAACAACACGAAAACGTTCTCAAAGGCTTTTCTACATAACAGCCCTACAAACAGATAAACTCTCGTTTTTATGACAGTAAACTGAGTGTAAGATGACATAGATAATGATATTGGGCTGAATGAACGTTCTGAAATCATGAACACAGGGCAGCAAAGATTTGTATCTCAAAAACCGCACTGCGCCTTAAAAGCTTCTTTCATTTTATCCACAGAGAGAGAGAGAGAGAGAGAGAGAGAGAGAGAGAGAGAGAGAGAGAGAGAGAGGGGGGGGGGGAGAGAGAGAGAGAAAGAGAGAGAGAGAGAGAGAGAGAGAGAGAGAGAGAGAGAGAGAGAGAGAGAGAGAGAGAGAGAGAGAGAGCACTGAAATGAATGGAGAGAGGAACTGAACGTGAAAGAAGGAGGGTTTTCATTCCCGTTAATTCTCAGCGTGATTTCTCTTCGCTGTTTCCGCTGACTGCCAACTTTGTTGTTATTGTATATCTTTTTTTTGTGCCTGGGCCATCTCTCTCTCTCTCTCTCTCTCTCTCTCTCTCTCTCTCTCTCTCTCTCTCTCTCTCTCTCTCTCTCTCTCTCTCTCTCTCTCTCTCTCTCTCGAAACACTATTGATTTCTTTTCCCACGTCTTGTAGACTTTGAGGGTTCTGTTCAATGTGAAGGTTTGGTGGCACAGAAGACGACGGATCGGAAACCGGAGACATTAATTGCCTTTACCGTTGTGTATAAGCTTCTGACATCATCGCTTAATCAGTGCACAGTCGACACGACTGCCTGAAAAAAACAGCCACAGCTTCAGCAACAAAGAGGTCGTCAACAATACCACCTATGGCACTAAGAAAAACGTTGGAAGTGTGTGTGGTGCGCGATCAATAGACGAAACCTCAGGGAACACGAGAACTAACGAGAGCGTCACGAGAGAGCGAGGGGATTTTCCCTAACGTATGTCTGGGGAGGGGTTTATGTAGGGTGATCACCGGGTGACTGCTGGCAAAACACATGTCAGAGAACATGTCAAAGAAGAAGCAAGAGAAAAAGGGAAAAAAGAACAGGGGGGAAAGGGGGACAGGGTAAGAGAGAATAGGACAGAGGGAGTGTGTGTATGGGGGGGAGTGTGGAGGGGGGAGTGTGTGTGTGTGGGGGGGGGGGGGGAACAGAGGACAGAAACTCCAGAAAAGTAACCTTGCATTTTGTGTGAGGATTAATTTGCTGTGATCCAGACATAAGAGAAAAATATCGTCTTTACTATCCTTTGAGGAAAATTGAAGCCAAAACGAAAGGAAACAAGAAGACGGGGGGAGGGCGGGAGGGACGGAGAGGGCGGGGGGACGGACAGGGCGGGAGGGACGGAGAGGGCGGGGGGACGGACAGGGCGGGAGGGACGGAGATGGGCGGGAGGGACGGAGAGGGCGGGAGGGACGGACAGGGCGGGGGACGGACAGGGCGGGAGGGACAGACAGGGCGGGGGGACGGACAGGGCGGGAGGACGGACAGGGCGGGAGGGACGGACAGACAGGCTGGAGGGACGGACAGGGCGGGAGGGACGGACAGGGCGGGAGGACGGACAGACAGGGCAGGAGGGACGGACAGGGCGGGAGGGACGGACAGGCCGGGGAGGGGACGGACAGACAGGGCTGGAGGGGACGGACAGGGGGGAGGGACGGACAGGGCGGGAGGGACGGACAGACAGGGCTGGAGGGACGGACAGGGCGGGAGGGACGGACAGACAGGGCTGGAGGGACGGACAGGGCGGGAGGGACGGACAGACAGGGCGGGAGGGACGGACAGGGCGGGAGGGACGGACAGGGCGGGAGGGACGGACAGACAGGGCTGGAGGGACGGACAGGGCGGGAGGGACGGACAGACAGGGCTGGATGGACGGACAGGGCGGGAGGGACGGACAGGGCGGGAGGGACGGACAGGTGGGGAGGGACGGACAGGGCGGGAGGGACGGACAGGGCGGGAGGACGGACAGACAGGGCTGGAGGGACGGACAGGGTGGGAGGGACGGACAGGCGGGAGGGACTGACAGGGCGGGAGAGACGGAGAGGGCGGGAGGGACGGACAGACAGGGCAGGAGGGACGGACAGGGCGGGAGAGGGCGGGAGGGACGGACAGACAGGGCAGGAGGGACGACAGGGCGGGAGGGACGGACACGGCGGGAGGGACGGACAGGGCGGGAGGGACGGACGGACAGGGCGGGAGGGACGGACAGGGCGGGAGGGATGGACAGGGGGGGGAGGGGGGACAGGGGGGGAGGGAGGACGGCAGGGGGGAGGACGGACAGGGGGGGGACGACAGGGGGGAGGACGGACGGACAGGGGGGGAGGGACGGACGGGGGGCGGGAGGAGGGCAGGGCGGGAGGGACGACGGGCGGGAGGGACGGACAGGCGGAGAGACGGAGGGACAGGGCGGGAGGACGGACAGGCAGGGGGGACGGACGGACAGGGGGGAGGGACGGACAGGGCAGGAGGACGGACGGACAGGGGGGGAGGGACACGGTGGGGGGGGCGGACAGGGCGGGGGGGAGGACGACAGGGCAGGAGGACGGACAGGGGGGAGGGCGGACAGGGCGGGGGGAGGGGCAGGGGGCGGGAGGACGGAGGACAAGGCGGGGGGGACGGACAGGGGGGGGGACGGGGACAGGGCGGAGGGACGGACGGGGCGGGAGGGAGGGAACAGGGGGAGGGAGGGACGGACAGGGGGGAAAGGGAGGGAAAGGGGGAGGGAGGGAGGGACGGACAGGGGGGGGGGGACGGACAGGGCGGGGGGACGGAAAAGGGCGGGAGACAGGGGCTTCACACATTGTTCGTCAACACTTGGCATTCTTTTTCTGTCACCCATTCAGTGAAAATTACGGGGCTGCACCAACAGGAGAAACACTACCGAAAAAAGGTAACGAGAGAGAGAGCCCACAGACAGACAGACAGACAGACAGACAGACAGACAGACAAAACGGACGAGGGACGGACGGACGGACTGATGGACAACAGAGAGACCGAAGGAGATTGCCGAATCCCATTTTTTTTAAATAAAATATTTTGAAAAGGGAAGAGAGAGAGGAGAGAGAGGGGGAGGGAGGAGGGAGAAAGAGAGAGAAAAGGGGAAAAGGAGAGGAGAGAAAGAGAGAGAGAGAGAGTTCAAATATTCTTTTATATAACAAGGGCCCACATACGTTTTGTCTCAAGAGGGGTATAAAAAACGATGCCGAAAAAGTATATAATGCAAAGAAACAAAAAAAAGCAAATTGAAACTGATTACGAAATGTTCTGTCAGGATTCAAACCAAGAATATAAAATGAGAAGATGACGTACTTACATCCTCAAAAAACTGCATATTTTTTTTTCAATTTTTTTTTTAAAGGGAAAACATAATTATGCGCATAAGTGCCCCACCAGGACCACATATTTACCTCAAAATCTCTTCGCTCGTGTTTTGTGTGGGGGGGGGGGGGTGCGCGACCGTGCGAGCGTGCGCGTGCGTGCGGGAAAGGTGCGTGTTTGTGGGGTTTAGAGAGAGAGAGAGAAGGAGAGAGAGAGAGAGAGAGAGAGAGAGAGAAGAATTCCCCCACAAACTATTTTGTTTAGAGACCTGTTGAGAGAGAGAGAGAGAGGTGTGTGTGGTGGGGGTGTGTGGTTTTGGCGGGGTGGTGTGGTGTGTGTTGTGGGTGTGGTTGTTTGGGGGTGGTTTTGTGTGTGTGTTTTTTTGCGCGTGTGTATGTGAGAGGGGAGAAAAGAGAGAGAGAGGGGGAGGGGAGAGAGAGAGAGGAGAAGAGAGAGAGAGAGAGGAGAGAGAGAGAAGAGAGAGGAAAAAACGACACATACCCGTTTATTCCGGGTTCTTTTTGTTTGTTTTTTTGTTTTAAAAAAAATGAGAGGGGGGGGGGTAGGGGAGAAAGACAGAGAGAGAAAAGAGGGAGGAGGGTTCCCCATAAACCCTTTTGTTTTTTTTTCAATTTTTTTTTAACCTTAGTGAGAAACGAACCCACTTTTGATATGAATCACTCAACACAACTTTAAGACAAAGTACACGAATAAAAGTGCATGAGAAGAGGCAGACAGGGAAGAAATGAGAAACTGAAGGACAAAACGACAGTAGCAACTGGAGAATATTGTGTTATGTGAAATAATGACGGTTACTCCGAAGAACTTTAGGAGGTTATTCTGAAACAAGGAACGAAAGAGAGAAGACAGGAAAACCAAAGAAAAGGACAGGAAAACAAAACCTGTTGAGAAAGAATACAACTCAAGAAAAAAAAAAAAGACGTGCGGAGAAAGAAACGGGAATTGCGAAAGAAAGACGAGAAAGAAAAAAAAAGTTAAAGGGAGAAAGAAGAAAGAGAGGCAGAAGCACAGGAAGCGGAAGAGGCATGAAAGTGTTCCGGGGTCAGTCGACAAGCACCATGGGAAATCAAGGAGTGGAACAAGGTAAGTCCCACACCGCTTTCCTCGGCATCTCTGTCTGCCTGTCTGTCTGCCTGTCTGTCTGTCTGCCTGCCTGCCTGCCTGCCTGCCTGCCTGCCTGCCTGTCTGCCTGCCTGCCTGCCTGTCTGTCTGCCTGCCTGCCTGTCTGTCTGCCTGCCTGCCTGTCTGTCTGCCTGTCTGCCTGTCTGTCGGTCTGTCTGCCGGTCTGTCTGTCTGCCTGTCTGTCTGCTCTCTCTCCTCTCTCTCTCTCTCCTCTCTCTCTCTCTCTCTCTCTCTCTCTCTCTCTCTCTCTCTCTCTCTCGGCCTGCCTGCCTGCCTGTCTGCCCCCTTCTCTCTTTGTGTCTCTCTCTGTCTTTGTCTTTCTGTCTCTGCCTCTGCCTCTGTCTCTGTCTCTCTCTCTCTGTCTCTCTCT
>CM031618.1:24445068-24477568 GCA_018398815.1 Conus ventricosus
CGTAATATCTAGTAATCCAAACAACGCTTTGTTTGTAGATACTGCTTAAAGCAAGAATACAGTTCAAAACGTTCTGCCGATTCCAGTTTATAATGTCACGATTGTGCATATTGATCAGCGAGCCTCTATCGAAAAATGTAAACGAAATTGTTCTTTTCGCGAGGACTCTGTCGCGGCCAAACATCTTCAAATCCATTTCCAAAGAACAATTGTCTCACCTAAAACGCCCATGTTTTCTGTCCAGTTCCTGAAGGTAATTTAGCATAATATAATCATTCCTGGCTAGTCTTTCTCCTGCTAGAAAACAAACTCTTAGCCAATAACGAATACACCTCTCAGCCGCTAAAGCATACATTGTATTTAGGTCGAGGTCCCCTAGCACCATTTTATTTGGTGTTTGCTTACTTTCCTTCAAATAACGCTTGCAAACATGTGTCTTCTCAAGTCCATCGAGCTGTTGGTAAGCCCCAAACCTCAAACCCGTACAGTAAAATGGGAGAAATATGAGTGTCATGCATCTTAAAGAACAACTATTTTAAAATATCTCCTAAGCCCTTGGGGCAATAAGAGAACAAAACAACATCATCAGCAAACAACAATATTAAAGACCTACGCTAAGTCGGGTATTAGCTGCATTCCGAAATCACCCTGTGAAGCAATTTCTGATGAGTTAATTTATCAAAGACGAAAATAGCGTGGGAGACAGCACACAATTAACCTTGCCTTACACCCACAAGGCACTCAAAAACTCAGTAAGAATATCTGGACATTTTACACATGATCTCATACTTTAATACATGCATTGCAGCATCTATTATTTTACTCCCAACAATTGTTCTGAATATTTTTCAAAAATTGTTGTGATTAATTGTATTGAAGGCTTTTTAAAATTTACGAAGCAAAGATATACGTTTCCTGACTTTTTCACCACTTACTTTGCACTATAGAATACAGGACAAATGTATTGCCGGAAGTAGAATAGCCTGATCTAAAACCACTTTGTTCCTCGACAGTCTTTTCATTCTCTTCTGCCCACTGTGTAAGGCAGTTACTTGATACCCTGGCAAACACTTTCCCAAGTATACTCATTACAAGCTCTCCCGGATAATTGTCAGGATTTTCAATATCTCCGGTCTTGTGTAGATATACAATAATGGCAAAATTCCACACGTTTGGGTACTCATGTGTGTCAAGTAGATGATTAAACAAACGCAGCAGAAAAGGCACGATACCATGGATAGAGCTTTTTAACATTTCTGCTAAAATACTGTCAGGTCCTGGAGCTCTGCTCAGTTTCAGAGAGCGAGTAGCACAATTTACATCTCTTCCCTGCAAACTGGCCTGTCCAGCTCATCAACATACGTTTGGCTGTCATCATTATCTTGACAGTTGTCCATAACGGGGTAAACAGAATTAAATACAGATCGAAAATGATTCATTCATTCATTTGTGCTAATACTAGGTGTGCATTTTGTCTTTCGGTTTAGAGCCGTGATTTTAGTCCAGAATTTGCCTGAATCATTTATTTTCATGATGAGCGAGTTGAGGGTTTTTCGTTTTTACCTTTTTATATTACTTTCTGTATTTAACTGAATGTTTGTACTGCAGTCTGCTATTCGTCAAACCAATTCTATTTTGCGTTTTAGCAGTTTCAATTTTACAGCGCTTAAAATGTCTCCACCACATTCTCATCTCTTTTGGCTACTCCGCATTCTCTGTCATACCAAGGGCTTGACTCTAGGCCCGTCATACCAAGGGCTTGACTCTAGGCCCGTCACACCAAGGGCTTGACTCTAGGCCCGTCATACCAAGGGCTTGACTCTAGGCCCGTCATACCAAGGGCTTGACTCTAGGCCCGTCATACCAAGGGCTTGACTCTAGGCCAGTCATACCAAGGGCTTGACTCTAGGCCAGTCATACCAAGGGCTTGACTCTAGGCCAGTCATACCAAGGGCTTGACTCTAGGCCAGTCATACCAAGGGCTTAACTCTAGGCCAGTCATACCAAGGGCTTGACTCTAGGCCCGTCATACCAAGGGCTTGACTCTAGGCCCGTCATACCAAGGGCTTGACTCTAGGCCAGTCATACCAAGGGCTTGACTCTAGGCCAGTCATACCAAGGGCTTGACTCTAGGCCAGTCATACCAAGGGCTTGACTCTAGGCCAGTCATACCAAGGGCTTGACTCTAGGCCAGTCATACCAAGGGCTTGACTCTAGGCCAGTCATACCAAGGGCTTGACTCTAGGCCCGTCATACCAAGGGCTTGACTCTAGGCCAGTCATACCAAGGGCTTGACTCTAGGCCCGTCATACCAAGGGCTTGACTCTAGGCCAGTCATACCAAGGGCTTGACTCTAGGCCCGTCATACCAAGGGCTTGACTCTAGGCCAGTCATACCAAGGGCTTGACTCTAGGCCAGTCATACCAAGGGCTTGACTCTAGGCCAGTGAAAATGTTATGCTTCATTCTCTGTCATACCAAGGGCTTGACTCAAGGCCCGTCATACCAAGGGCTTGACTCTAGGCCAGTCATACCAAGGGCTTGACTCTAGGCCAGTCATACCAAGGGCTTGACTCTAGGCCAGTGAACATGTTATGCTTCATTCTCTGTCATACCAAGGGCTTGACTCTAGGCCAGTCATACCAAGGGCTTGACTCTAGGCCAGTCATACCAAGGGCTTGACTCTAGGCCAGTGAACATGTTATGCTTCATTCTCTGTCATACCAAGGGCTTGACTCTAGGCCAGTCATACCAAGGGCTTGACTCTAGGCCAGTCATACCAAGGGCTTGACTCTAGGCCAGTGAAAATGTTATGCTTCATTCTCTGTCATACCAAGGGCTTGACTCTAGGCCAGTCATACCAAGGGCTTGACTCTAGGCCAGTCATACCAAGGGCTTGACTCTAGGCCAGTGAAAATGTTATGCTTCATTCTCTGTCATACCAAGGGCTTGACTCTAGCCAGTGAAAATGTTATGCTTCATTCTCTGTCATACCAAGGGCTTGACTCTAGGCCAGTCATACCAAGGGCTTGACTCTAGGCCAGTGAACATGTTATGCTTCATTCTCTGTCATACCAAGGGCTTGACTCTAGGCCAGTCATACCAAGGGCTTGACTCTAGGCCAGTCATACCAAGGGTTTGACTCTAGGCCAGTGAAAATGTTATGCTTCATTCTCTGTCATACCAAGGGCTTGACTCTAGGCCAGTGAAAATGTTATGCTTCATACATTCCACTGCCTTAATCAACCCATCATTTAAACACACGACTGCATCGTTCACAGACACAGGTAAAAGACGTGTTGCTTCAACCAAGATTGGTTGAAAAAAGGGACTTTGCACAGCTGCTTGAAAATAAACAGATTTGTCTAAATCTCATACAATTTTTTTTTCGTAAACGTCGTTTTCCTCTCATTTGTGACGATCTTTTTGCAATGTATTGTCAGCTCTACAGGAATGTGCTGTGATGTAAACATTTTTAACCCACTTTGAGCTCCATATTGTTACTTTTCAGCACCTCTGAGCAAATGAAATAGTCAATTACACTATCACCAGATGCACAGACATAAGTAAAACTTCCATTTTCGTCCCCAGCGCACCCTTCATTCAGTTACACGCACTACAAAACTCAAGAAGTCGGTCCTGAGCGTTCACCGAATGATCTTGTGACGTCCTTTCACACAGGTCTGGCTGATTCAGATCATATAAGTCCTTTTCTATCTCACGTGATGCAACATTCAGTATTCCTGTCCTGCCGTTAACACCTCTGCATATCAGACAGTCACACGAATCACTCAATTTATTAGCATAATTCAGAATACACTGTTCAAGCAAACAGATACCAGAATTGACAGAAATGTGTGGCTGTTTTTAGTAAGGGCTCCTGGGGGCACACTTATACACTCCACAATATTATATAGTTTGCACTGCTCAAGGTACTGTCATGAAACTTAGTAAGTAAAAACAAGTCATCTTGTGATGTGTCTAGTTGCTCAGTGAACAACTACAATGAACGTTTCACCATTATCATCACCCCCCACTGTTTCGACCATGCAGTGAGAGATTTACTGCAGTACTAATAAGTTGAATACAGGTGGGGAAACAATCTAATGCTTTCCTAAGTTCGAGAAAGGCTTCAGTAAAACAAATAATGTCAAAGTTGCGAACGTAGTGCGTGAAATCAGGGTCAGACACCTTAGAAAGCAAGCCTTCAGTATTCCAGTTAAGAATGCCCATACATCTATCGTTTGATTTTACACCCAGTAAACTGTGTTCCTTTGAGCTAGACTGCCTGTTAGTTTTTGTTAAATTATTTCTGGTCCTACCCCCAAAAAGCTGGATTATGAGTTTTGCTATTTAAATTAGTATCCGTGGTTGGACTGTGTTTCACATTGTCACAGGTATCGCGCTGTGTCCCGTGGTCTTGCTGCAACCAATCACATGAAGCCCTAGTAACTTGACGTCATTTCCTCTATAATCGTTTCTGTACCGTGCTGTCGATCCGATCCTGGTTTTGAAGCTGGGGTCGACGAGGAGAATGTCTATCCCATAACGACCTGGAACCCGGTGGGATTTATCTGCTGGTGCCTTGGCTCGGAGACGTGGCCCATGACTGCGACCGAAGCCTCGCGGTGATCCCCGGTTACCAGCAGAGAACAGTAAAATGCCGGTACTAGCACATCCGCCCTCAACAAAGTTTCGGGCGGCTGACCCTAGTACCGGCATTTTACTGTTCTCTCCTAGTAAACCCTACAAACAAACATACTGTGTAGGATTATCCGTTTTTAATACTAATTTACTAAACTTTTCAGATTTTAGTTTTTGCTTAATCCTGCGTTTTTCCTGAACATTTTCAATAACATCATTTTCTCGCATACATTTATCGAATGCGTCTCTGTCTTTAATTGTTCTCTAAAGTCTTTTAAAATCCGTACACTTATCCTAGCATGATAAATCTTATAAAACGAAGTAGACAGACAGACAGACAGACAGACAGACAGACAAACACTAGGCAATTGGCCTTAAGGAAGGAAATTTCCCACACTACCAGAATACTTTACAGACATGGAAATCCCAGAGACCCGTCATTAGGCTGAAACCTGATTACTTAATTTGCGCTGTTGGGTCTTATGACTTGGCAAGGTGTAATACCCCGTGACCAGACATGCTGATCTAGACCCAGCGCCCTCTCAGTTTAGTTGCGGCTTTCAATGCAGACGGACGTGTTTTGTTTACAGAAGAACATATGTTTTATTACAACTGTATGGCGGAGTATCTAAACAAAAGAAAATCAGGCGAGCCCAGTTCTTTACTTCCTAAGCTAAAGAGAAGTATTGCTTTTTTGGAAGGTGAGGAGAAAGAAAAAACGAGAACCTACTATTGATGAACTACACAAGCACCTTGAAAGCTTGTTAATTCAAGACAGAGATTTAGCTGATATATTTGAAAGAGATGTTGTTAACTTTGAAAAGCTTTTAACTTTTGAAAAAATGATCCATTTTTAAAAAATGGCGCTGTTTTATTAAAAAAGCTCCAAATGTTCAGTGACAGGTTTACTACCTGGCAATAAATTAGCCTTGCTGACTGCTACTATAAATAGCCGTTCATGCCGTGAACGCCTTATTTTAGTAGCAAGAGGACAGCAGTAAAATCCGCCTTGCTATAAATAGCCGTTCATGCCATGAACGCCTTATTTTAGTAGCAAGAGGGCTGCGGTAAAATTAGCCTTGCTATAAAATAGCCGTTCATGCTGTGAACGCCTTATTTTAGTAGCAAGAGGCTGCGGTAAAATTAGCCTTGCTGACTGCTACTATAAATAGCCGTTCATGCCGTGAACGCCTTATTTTAGTAGCAAGAGGACTGCAGTAAAATCTGCCTTGATATGTGCGGACACTAAGGGAGGTAACTCCTGCACGCCCCCACCCCGCCCACCCCCCACCCCACGCATGCACACACTCAAGTCACTTCTAAGTTCTTAACTCAAGTCACCCCAAGTCACTTCTAAGTTCTTACTCAAGTTCTTACTCAAGTCACTTCTAAGTTCTTACTCAAGTTATCCTCAAGTCACTTCTAAGTTCTTACTCAAGTCATCCCCCAAGTCACCTCAAGTTCTTAATCAAGTTCTTGATCAAGTCACCTCAAGTTCTTACTCAAGTCATCTCAAGATTGTAAATTAAGTCATCCTCTAAGTACAACCAAGTTCTTATTCAAGTTATCTTATAATTATCAGAAAAAAAACAATACAATCTATGTTTTTGTCTTAAATAGTAGAATGTCTAATATAGTACACCACACGCCTCAAAAAACGCGTCATCGTCGAGGATGTCTTGCTCAGCGTCCTTGGCGCGAGATCGGTCAGCATAGATCTTAATGAAGTTCTTACATCGTAAGCAACCGCATTGATTACAATTCTGGTCTATGGAAATGTCTTTTATAGACTCCATGTCCTTTATTTATTGACTCCATCATTTTAAACAAATAATAATCCGCCATGATCTATTTTTATCAAAGAAACAAAATTTTTTTAAATTAAGTTCTTAAAGTATTATTGCATCTGAAATGGATCAAAATGATTTTTTATTGTTGGTGGTTCTGGCATATTTTTTTGTTCAGCTTCTGTATTTAGTGGTTGAGATTTTTTTGACTGCTTTGGTTTTTGTCGCCATTGTTTATATATTTTATAACCGTAATAACCGCCCCCAGCAGCAGCAAGGGTGCCAAAAATAACAACTGTTTTAAGTTCAATATTCCATGAAGACTTTGGCGTTATAGGTCTTGAATCAACTTGTTCTTGTTCTGACGTTTTTATAGCTGGCATTGAATCAACTTGTTCTGGCGTTGGCGGTGTTATGTTTTCATTATGAGTTATATTCTGTAACATTAATTTTTTTTGTTTGTTCCACTCTGCTAATTTTTTTCCTGCTGCAACACGCCCAGGATGAGGAGGCTTTTTACTGGTCACTTTCTCCACCTGATTCAGTGTTTTTCTGATTCTGCTGATTTTCTGGTTCGGTCATTTTGAAGGGAAACAAAATCTATATGATTAAAAGTAATTAATCCCGCGATCACTGGCGACAATAATGTTCCAAATCTGTAATACAGATCACACCCTAGAGACTCTAATGACTTTGTTAAAACTGGATCCTGTGTTAAATCATACATAAAATCTTGTTCGAATCAATGGGCGCAAATCTAGCTACTAGTTTAGTGTACAAACTAAGAACCGTTTGCCCGACGCTTTTTACCATTCTTGATCCTAGTTGCGCTTCATACCTGTTGTGATACTTTACAATGTCTTGTGGCGACATTTGTTGAATCTGTTCTATGCTGAATTCATTTCCGAGGTACTGTTTTGTTTTTCCACATGCTGCCAAAGAATGCAGCCTTTCCTTTTTGGGCATAATAGCTTGGTCATCAACTTGATCATTCATAAGTTCAGGAAGGTTTAGGCTGCCCTGTAGCTGTAGTAGATCATCGCTGTTCATGTTTTTTATTAATATATAATTTTTTTTTTTTTTTAAAAGAGCACCGAAAAAACTGTTACCAACCTAGTATACCATTCTGCTGTTATTGGGGGCCTAAGTGTAGGATACACAATGCTTGGTAAAAGCCTGTTAAAAATAAAACCGGCAGATCTTGGCAAACTAGACTTTGAAGACTCAGCAAAGCTGATTGCTATTATTACAGCTTCATTTGCTACGAAAGATTTTTTAGTTAAGCAAGGAATAATTCCAGACAGTATTAATATGTAATTAAAAAAATACATTTATAAAAATGGCTTCACTCGTAATGATGATTGGTGGCGCTGTGGTTAATGCGCTTGCTTTTAGCGGAAGTAATTACGCGTTTAGTAAACTACAAACTAATGAAGAGAGAAAAAGACATAACAAAGCTATGGAGCAACTAGCCGCAGCACAAGATTGCTATGAAAAGCAGAGAATTGAGCAGTTAGATTTTATTAACGACACACTGAAAAAACAGGGACATGCAGCTTACACATTTAAAGATGTTGATCAAGCAATAAAAGAATATTATCTTGTAACAGGCGAGCCAATCGAGACATTGCCCCCACCAAAATTCAGCGACTTTTATCATCCATCAGAAAAACAAAAGATGCAAAAAATCGTGTTTATTGTCTTTGGTATGACCGTTGTGTATTTTGTTGCGCATAATATTGGCTGAATAAAAAATGAACAAAATCTATTATTCGCCAAAAGGATATTGGAAGGGAATAACAGCAATTAAAAAGCTAAGCCAAGCAGCTGGAGTCAGTGAACAAACAGCAAAGGAATTGTTATCTAAACAAGCGATTTGGCAAATTTATTTACCAGCGCCTAAACGAATACAGAGACCACACTTTGTGAATACAACGCCAAACGACACCCATCAAATGGATGTTCTATATTTACCCCATGATACGATTAGACGAAAAAGATTTAAGTACGCACTTACAGTCATTGACATAGCTTCAAGATACAAAGATGCGGAACCATTAACACAAAAGAGTGCTTCTGCTGTTGCTGTTGCCATACAACTAATATATCAACGAGGCCCGTTAACTTATCCTCGCATGATTCAAGTCGATGATGGAAAAGAATTTAAAGGCCAAGTGAATCAATTATTGTTAAACATAGAGTTACCATTAAAAGAGGCATTCCAGGAGTTCACAGATCACAGGCTTTGGTTGAAAACTTTAACAAACAGTTATCCGAAAGGCTTTTCTCCTACCAGTATCATAAAGAGCTGATTGACAATTCTCGCAACACAGAATGGGTTAGAAGACTGCCCTCAGTTCTACGTGCAATGAATAATGAAGAATTTAAAGGTCTAAAACCAGTACAAGCAATCCAAAAACAAACAATAAATGCTGTTGAAGGAGAGTCTTCATCCAGCAAACTATTACCATTTGACACAAAAGCAATAGTCCTCCAAAGGGAAGAAAACAGTATAGAAAAATCACAATACCACTCATCTAATTTTCGGCCACGTGGCCTTTTTCAAGAGAAAAAAACAAAAACAATGCAACTATGTAATGTCCATCTTCGGTGGCTGATCAGGGCAAAGAATTGACGTCATAAATATTTTACGCAATTTCTGACATCATAATGTGTGATGTCATCAACAAGGGAACCAAAAAAAAAAAGGGGGGGTGGGGGGGGGGGGGGGGGGGAAGGAAGGGGTGCAAGTTGTGTGTGTGTCTGTGTGTAGTTATACAGTAACCAATGTACTCCAAAAACATAACAACACGCTCCATAAATCACAATGAAACTGCGACCATAGTCCTGTCTGTGACTGTGCATGGCATACAAGAACTGTCACCTGAAAATATATATATATAAAAAAAAAAAATAAATAAATTTCTGCAATTCATCAATGTTGTTTACAGGTAAATCTGGATAGGGTTGTTACAAATTTGTCTTAACATTACATCCATTTGGCACCCTTGTATCCAATGTCCTTATCCATTTTTCTTCAGCAATAAGTCTGAAGCTTTTGCTTTCACTGTAAGCTTTTGCCAACACTGCAACAGCAAGGTCTCCCACTGAATGCTGAAGGAAATGTCGCATTATTGGCTTTTCTCTTTGGAACTTGATGTCACGTCTGTGTTCCGCTATTCTTTCTTTCAATGAACGTCCGGTTTCACCAACATAAACTGTCTTATTACACCGTTTACACAACAGAGCATATATCAAATTTCTATCCGCACATGTCACGTTACTCATAACATTGTGCGAAGATTTCTGCTTTGTGTCCAACACTGTTGAAGTTACTAGTGAAGAACAGGTGTCACAATCACAAATTTTCTGCTTTTCCCTTCACTGCTCTTTCAGTTTTCTGGTGAACCAACGTATCACATAAATTTTTATCCCGTCTGTATGCAGGCATTGGTAGTCTATGGAATACTTTGCGCATGTATTCTGACTTATAGAGCGTATCACTATGTCTCTTTAGTACAGCTTGTACATCTGGCAATAATCTTGAAAATGTCAACACTAGTGGTACTCTTTCAGTGTTTCCTTTCTTTTTTTTCTGAAGAAGTCGGTTCCTATCTATGTTATCAACTGTTTTCAACTGACCTTCTATGAGTTTGCTACTATAGCCACGTTTGCGCAACTGGTTCTTAAGTTCAGATCTGTGTTTTAGATAGTCCTCATCCTTTTCACAGATTCTTCTCAACCTAACCATTTGGTTTGAAAGTAAGGTACCTTTATTTGCCTGGAGAAGCAGAAGGGGACACTCGCTTCAGGGCAACAGATCCAGTTTGGAGTGTTGACCCATATGAAATAAAAAGAATTGTAAAGATGAATCCACCTGTGTATTATTTACGAGAAACTGACGCAACAAAATGACCAGCTCCTCAAAGATCTTTTGTGAAGGAAGAACTGCAAATAATCCCGCCAGACACAGTTTCCGCTTTAACTGATTTACGTAAATATATTTGTGTCTAAAATGGAAGCTCAAAAGAAAGAACCTGGAACGGAAGCAAGAATGATAAATGAAGAGAACTTGAAATTAATACGAGAATCATATGATACGTGTTCTGCTATTAAGGAATTAATACGAGAATCACATGGTACGTATTCTGCTGTTAAAGAAACAATTACGAGGGTTCATTGGCACATGGCACTGCATCCAGATCGCCTACAGCTCAAAATCCCAAATTTTGACTATCAAAAATGGGATAAAGAATATCTTGAAATAATAAAAAAAATTCGAGCGCGTCAAGCAAACATGAGAAAAAATTTGTCTGAATTGGAAGATGATATGGTCGATTTTCTAGATAAAGTTAATGAAAAATATGGACCCGAATATATACCCGAAGAAGATATATAATTATGCTGTTCTCCAATGCCCGATTGCATATGAAAACTCTGGATTAATAAACACACGTTTTGTGTTTGTTCTATCTAATGACTTCTTTGTTACAACAGTTGTGTTGATCTCATGTAGATTAGATCGTAGTTTTACGTTGTCATGATGAAAAGTATGTTTATTGAACAATGCTTCTTTGTAGTTGTCATGCGATATGTTTGACTGCACAACACTGCGAGATATTCCCTTTGCTTTTTTGATAGTTTTCTCCTGGCTCGAAATACTGTACATTTTTTACCTTAACCCAACAAACTCCTTGATCACCCCTCCAGATAATTCATCCTTCATCTTTCCTAAAACCTTCTTGTTAACGGTTGAATGCAAAGGCGAATCTTTAGGATAATCAGATGTGTCGTACCATCCCACATGCCCTTTAGCTACTTCTAATTCCATGTCTTTATAGATATCTTCAGTAGGAATATCTATAACAAAAACTGTCTGTATCTGTGTAAAGCACTCTGGACTCAGGATACGAGGGCTTAAAGTAGTCATAAAGAAATTCTAACATCAAAAGCTTTGATAATTCTAAACAGTAAACCCAATAAAAACGGGCTTATCCAATTTGACTTTCTTTTTTTTCATCATTATACCAAAAAGCTGATCATGAAATCTTCTGAAGTCCTGATAATTAGGTTTAGAAGTCAGCTTAATTGCTTCGTTCTCTCTGGTGACCAATCTAACATCTTTACGCTTGTGCGGATTCTCCATAGTCTTTCCAAAACAGCTGTTGTTCATCAGCTTAAAAAAGTCTTTTTCTGAAGCATCTGCGGATTTAGTTCTGAGATCAGTGTTCTTCATTATGTATGGTTTCATGAACTGTTCTTGATCAAAAGCAATTATACGATGAACAGCTGTCAACTTCAAACCATGTCTTAAATAAAATTGTAGAAGTCTGTAATGACAGACATAATTTTTTTTGCCTCGAAGATTAGGCACAAGTTTAGGCGGCTCTGTTTTTGCCATCTTTAGACTTTCTGCTGCTAATGGATAGTCATTATGCAGGTCGTGGAGTTCATGAGGATATTCTAAGTCAACTTCTAGAATAAGACCTCTTTTACGATCAGCTGTAAGAGTATGCAGTTGTTTCTACAAATTCTTGAATGTTTTTAATACCGCCAGTGTACATTTTAAAGTTACGTAATGGAAGTGATTGCGCCATTGCCCATCCTACAGATTGTTTGCATCTAAATACATGAGATAGTTAGACCTTTTACTCGGATCATAATCATCTAGGTATTTGTTGTTTGCTTTACAGTAATGATGCGACGCCATACTAATTCCCCCACGCAATCCGTTTTCAATCATCTGAATCTTGGTAAATCAGACAATAATCAATTGTCCCCAGATTTTTTAAGAAAGCTCCAACTCTCCCGGCGCAAAATTAAAATGCGCGGGATCTAGACTGTAATGTTTCAGCGGTCTTTTGTAATTTTCAAAGCCCGTCCGCCAAAAAACAAACGTCACCCCCTAAAGTATGAACATGTATCTCCCATTTTTTACATTTAAACTTCTCCCACGCATTTTGACATGCGGAAATTCGAATTTCACTGATGTCCTTTCCTCTAAACTAGAAAGAACGCAACTTTAGGAGGAAGTGTATCTTCTTAAAAACCTTTTCCCCCAACTTTTCATGTACCAAAGGGTAAACACCCTTTCTAACCAAATGGTCAAAATTCTTCCGTTTTGGGGCGGACTTTAAGGACATAGCCAGTGACTCTAATGCCCCCATCAGTGCTGCATAGACATAAAAAGACAGTTATTTAAAGTAAAAACACATGTACTTTTTCTGTGAGGAAATGCAGACACATTAAAGGGGGTTTTACTGCTTGCTTTATAAAATGAGAGTCGTAACCCGCAAGTTTGAAAGATAAGGAAAGCTTCCATTTTTTGGGTTCAAACTTTATTGAAGATTGCATTTACTGGTGTGCTCCCTAAATTCCCCACAATGGTAAAGGGCTTTCGCGTTTCGCTGCGTCTAGGAAGGCCTAAACCGAAATCCAACAATGTGCTGAGCATACTTTTGTTGGTTTTCAGGCGTCATTATTTTTTCCCAAAATTTAGATTATTAGAACAGGGTTACCCCTTTTGCGCATCTCTAAGAATGTTTTGCAGATTAGTCCTCTATACAATTCGGGTTTTCGAATGGGCGCCATCCGCCTAACAACAATGAAAGCGAAAAAAACGATGTTTACTCACTAAGGCGTTTTTGGAAGTCTCTGGGGGGTTGGGTCCTTCATAAGGAAAAATGATTTTTTAAAAATCTGCTAAAAAAATAGGGAGAAATTTTGCATTCGTTTCCAGTTATTAAAACAAACTTTAAAAACCCGGGGGGGGGTGAAATAGTTCTGATTACAGTAAACGGGCAATACGTGTTTCATATTTACCCCGCTTTAAGGGAGGAAATTCTTGTTAAACATTTTCTACAAAAATTCTTGTTTTTGTTCAGCTTGAATAGCCCCAAAATAATCTACCATTGTTCGTATCAAGCGAATGCGGTAGCCCTGCCGGTGAAAACTCATAGTAAGTCCACAGATTTTTTTTTGGGTTCGCCAATCGGGGGCTGTTCTTAGACACTTTAAGGGGCTGTAATTTGTTTCCTCCCCCATGTGTAATTTTTAACAGTTATTGATTTTTTTTTGTTCTTCAAACGATAAATTTTGTCTACACAAACGAAAGGATTTTTCCATTGAATTAAAATCATTGATGAAAATCCCAATATTAGATCCCTTGTCTGCTTTTTTTTGCGGACTGATGAAACCTTGCGAGAACACCCACAGAAACATTTGTTGTCTTTTTTTTTTTTGTTTATAACTTTTTTTTTTCGCACCAATGCGGGGGGCCGAAATAACCCTTTCCCAACAATGGGGGAAAACAGCCTTTTAAAAATTTGATCTCAAGACTTCGCCCCTCTCCCCAACCAAGCCTCTTTTTTGGCTTTTCAGGGGGCTTCATCAAACTGTTAAGCAGTTCGCTGCCCAACCGGTGTTAAGTCTTTATAAAAGAATAGTCTGCTTTTTTGTTGAGACCCAGATTTCTAGATTTTCTTTCTTTATTTTATATAGTCTTTAAAAACAGCTAAATTACTTTAAAGGGGGGTCATTGTTAGTTTCGGGAAAAATTTGGAAATTGCATGTAAAACGCTTCCCTGTACGTTTGCGGAAATGACTTTAATTTAATATCATTCGGGCTTTTGCAAACGCTCTTCCTTAAGCTTTCCTTCAAAAAATTTGTCGGGTCCTTCAAAAATCTTAGCCAGGTGTTTCTAACTAACACATTTATTTAAAAAAAAAAAAAAATACATCACATCGTCCCCCAAATCGTCTTAATCAAAATCAATACAACGGCTTTTTGTGCTTGGACTCATAAAAAAATTAAACCCCCCTTTGGGGTTTTAAGCGAGCTGTTTAAACAAGTTTAAAAGCTCGTTTATTTTTTTTAAACACCCCTTTTTTATTGATCGTTTCTGGCTGTGAAAAAAGTTGTTCTTCCCTTTCTTTAAAAGATAAAAATTTTTTTTTGTAGTCCTAAAAATCAGCCTGAAACGTAAATTCACATCCGGAGTTTGAGTCAGCTAGCGCTTATTATTGTCAGTTTGAATGAAAAAGTTTAGCTGTTATTAGTTGAACCATATGTGTTTTTTTGGGAGTTTAGTTTTTATTTTTTTGCGGCTTACTTCAGTAATGAACGGAAAAGAGCAAAGACAAACCACCTGAGGGGAAAAGCTGGGGTGCACCAACTCCTTTTGCAAGGCCCAAACCCTTGTTCCTGCTAACAGCATTATAGTTGATGTTCCAGATTAAAACATAGAAAGCTTAAAGGGGCAGAATACCTTCTTTTGGTTTTGCTGTTTTTTAAAAGGGTCCTGCCTAGTTTTGTTGCATTTGTGTAATGTTGGTTAATCTAAAGGTTTTTTAGTCAGGGCTTTCTAAGGGGCAGAGACGCTACTATCTTTTCTCTAGGTACTCTTTGGATAATCTGAAAGACTGCTTTTAAAAAAAATAAAAAAATAATTTTAGTATTGTATATTTCTAACGTTTTTTTTGAATACAGTGCGCACATATTTTAAAAAAAAACAAATACACATTAAGGGGTAAGGCCCTTTTTCTTTAAATTTTGAATTTTTTATTATGTCTCTAACAGTTCTCCCCCGTTTCCCATGAACTGATTATCCTCCGTGACTTAGGTCAATCCTAACCGTTTTTCGTTGTTAAAATAAGATCAAGTCTAACGCGGAAGATGAGATTTTTTGAAAAAAGGAAAACTGTTGGATTTCTACACCTCCCCCTCCAAACATTTTTCTTATTTCACAAAATGCTGATAAGGTTAAGGGCCCCAGCTTTTAAAATTGGTTAGGAAACCCTCAATTGTCTTTGCCTTTGTTATTTTAGGTTTAACAAAATTTTCGGTTTGCCCCTTTTAAAAGGGTTTTTCTTCATTTTCAACAGCAAAAAAATACCTTTAAGCTCTTGCTGTGGCACTAAAACTAAAATTCCATATAGTGTCTCCCCCCGCTTTTTGGATTTTTAGAATGAAAAATAAAATCTTTTCGTAATATATTCTTTTTTTTGCTGAATTGTGCCGATCAGCCTTTGCAAATTAGGGTTGCTAACGAGGTCAAACCAACGAATTCAAAAAGCTGTATTTTGCTTCGGGTCTGTAGAATAAAACAATTGTAGATTAAAAGTTAGTTCATGCAATCTGTTCTTTTAATCCCCTTTGAAAGTAGGGCATGCGTTTTTAAAAAACAACTCAAAATCTGGGGGTAAAAAAAGCTTTTCCCCAACCAAACTTAGGGCTACAAACCTTTTCCCGTCTTTAGCATCTTCGCGCCTATTCTATGTTTTAGTGCTTCTTCTTTTTTCGATTCCTTGAAAGCAAGAGGGCCCCCTTTCTTTCCCCTTACCCAAGACAGAATGGGTTTAAAAAATAGTCGCTTGTGTAAAGAAAATATTTTTTGCCCTCAATTTTTTAATAAAATTTTCTTAACGATTGCCCGCCCAAATTTGACAACTGCCCTGTTTAGGTCTTTTTGTGAATTGTTTCATTTGAAAGTAAGACCGCGACCCTGGCACAATCACTTCCCCCGCTCCTGGCGGAAATTTTTGCATAAAAATTTGATCTGCACAATAGTAAGGGAAATTTTTTGGGAACATAATATTCCCCCTTTATTTCCCTTCACGCCAAAGGTTTTTAAAAGCCCCTTGCGGAAAGAATCGACCCATACTTGCCACATTTTTTTATAAAACAAAAAAAAAAAAAGTAATTATTTAAAAACATGGCAGGCATTGAAGATAAAGATTATGATTTTTTTGACCGGGAGACACATGATGAAATGACTCCCTTTTAAACAACCACGCCCATTTTGTATGAATTCGAAATCACATAAATTAACATTAATAAGGTGAATCATTTTACAAAATTTCCTAAACCTCCTGAATTTCCTTTTGATTTTTGATAGATAAAAAGGCCATTTGTTTGTAAAAAGGGGCCCCCCACGAGAAAAAGGTTCAGTTACCGAAAAAGAGACGAACAAATTTTTTAGGGCTAAATAAATTAAAAAAGACTTGGGCGGAAGATCGAATCGTTGGGCATTATAAAAAAAAATTAGATGGGGGGCTTGCAAAAACTTAAAAAACCCCACAAAAACTCCCAACAATAACCAAATACAAAACATGGAACTCAAAAATTTAAGTAAAACCCGGGGACGAAGTAAAAAAGCAAAAACCTTTTTCCAAAGAAACAGCTTTAAAAAAAAATATCTACGAACCAACTAATAAAGAGAATTTTTAGCCCTGATGTGCTTTTAAAACCCTTTAAAGGGGAATTAAAAACAATTTAGCAAAAAGGCGAACTGATGAGGAATAGAAAAGAAAAAGAAAAAACCTTGAAGCGACGACGCCAATTAGGGCTTGGGTTAAAGAAAGAAAAGCAAAAACTACATGATCTTGAAGAAAAGGAATATTAAAACTAAAGCACGTTACTACCAGGAACAATTACGAACTCAAGGACAGAAAAAGGAAAAAACCAAAAAATTTTTTAAAAAAGACCGACACAGCAGAACGTCCCAACACTGTTTAGAGAGCAGGGTCACTTTTGCGAGCGTTATAACCCCTTTGGATTTGCAATAATCACTGGTGTTGCATTACATGGTGGGGGAGGGCAAAACCAGGCCTCCATCGCCATCCCCCCCATCGCCCCCTATAAATCAGGGAAAAAAACCGCTTTACATCTTGCGGGGTTTTTTAAAAAAAATTTGCCAGTAAAGCTATAGACCTTTTACCTGGTATATTAGGGGGGGTTGTTATGGCTTTTTTCACTGCAAGCAAAAATTGGCTTTAGGGTGAGCTTATGGGGATTAGTTTTTTAATGTTGGTTACTTTTAGTAAAAATAAAGACCAAAAATCCTAGGGGGCCCCCCCCCCCCAATGCCGCCCCCTTTTAAATTCTGGTCATTATTTTTTTTGTCCCTGGCTTTTCTGAATTCAAGACCCTTTGGGCTTTGGGCCTTGGGGATTTGGGACTTTTTCTTGGGGGGGTCCTTTTTTGTTATTGTTTGTAAATTACTGGCTCAGAATTTATTTTTTTTTCCGACTTTCTGTTTATTGCCCGCCACAAGGATTTCATTAATTTTAGTTTATTATTTTTCCACCTGAGCTGGGTCAGAAGGTCTGAAAACCAGTGCCAAAAAGCAAAGTCACTTTAGACTGCGAATTTTAAAACATTTTGGGACCTTTTAAATTGAAGGCAAACAACGAAATTTAAAGCGTCCCAAATTGCCAAGTACGTTTTTGTGCATCAAAGCCGGGAAAAGGGTCTTTTTGGCTTTTGAACCTGCAAAAAACCAAACGTAATACAATAGATTTTATTTGTTCATTTTCCCCCTTTCGTTAGGCCCTTAGAATTCTAAATAAATTTGTCCACGGGGTTTTATGCTCTTGCTCTATTTGGGCCCAGATGAACAGCGGGGCCGAAGAGAAAAATGTAAAGGAGGATTCCGATAGTTATAAAATTTTCGCCACGGCCCCCCAAAAAAAGGGGGCCTAAGCCATGATTGGGTCCAATTTTTGTTTAAGTTGTTTAAAAAAAAAAATATTGAAATTTTAAGATTTTTAAATATTTTTTGTTGTGAAAAGGTTAAAAGGGTTTGTAATTGGTAAGGTGTTGGTTAGTTTAAAAAATTTTGGGTGTTTTTGAAAATTTAATAATAAAAGGATGGTGTTTGATGATTTTAAGTTTTTGAAAAAAAAAAAAGGTGGTTTTAAAAAGTGGAAGAAAATTTGGATGATTTTTTAAATAGGGGGGTAAGTTTGGGGTTAAAACTATATTTATAAAGGGGGTTATTTGGGGAAAAAAAAGATATTTTTATATTTTTGATTGTGTGGGGAAAAAATTTTGTTGGGATTTTTTTGATATTTTTTTTGTTTTTAAAATTTTTTAAAAAAATAAAATTTTGTTTTTAGGGTTTATTGATTAAAAATTGGGGAAGAAGGGTTGATTAAAAAAATTTAAAATTAGGTTTAATTAATGAATGAAAAAAATTGTTTTAAAAAAATTGCAATAGGAAACAAGTTAGCCCTTTCAATACCATGGTTTTACGGTTTTGGGTCATTAAAAGAACAAAAGTAATTTTTGACATTACCCAAAATTAACAATGCAAAACTGAAAACAATGTTAACATTTAACCCAAAAAGAAGAAGTGGTTAATTTTGATAGAACTCTAAAAGGGCTTTGCAACTGACAATCGGACTTTCATAGGTTTTTGTGTTTCGCCTACAAAACTACTTTTTGAGGGAAAAATCCGCTCGATCTTCTTCTTCACCTACTTCATTTTGGAGGGGTGAGCCTGATAAAACTTTTAAAATGGAAGGGGCCCTCAAATGTCTGAAAATCTTTCCATCGGGGAAAGCTGCAATTGCATTATGAAATTTTACAATTCCCAAAATTTCAGTTTAAAAGATTACTTGCGGAAAGGCGGGCATTTAATGTAAAAATCAAAGCAAAACAGGGAAAGTCGTAAAATGTGTAACCTCCCTTGTTTTTTGGGAAATAAAAAATATGTTGTTCTAAAAAAAATGCGCGGGGCCAGAAGAATCGGGGTTACATTACGCCTTTAAGGTTAAACCTAGAATTAAAAGACCTTGCAGACTTGCGGACTTTGAACAGAACGGGAGATAGGCGTTTTTTTGGTTTTTTAGTAACTAAAGATGGGGATTAAAACGCAAAGGGTTGGCCACAAAAGTTTCCTAAACTAACAACTACGCAATCAGAAGCAAAATGTTGGCCCCAAAGAAAAAAAAAGTTTTGAAAACCCCCCAAATGCACTTGAACCATTTTAGAATGGGACTAAAATTTAATTCAAAAGCCCCTTTTCATTTTTTAGGGCCCCTCAAAAAAATTTCAGAAAAGCATTCAAAACCGGGCCCTTTTTATTTTAATCTTTGCCAAGGGGCAATAGTCGGAAAGGATTTAAAAACGCCGTTGGGAAAAAACGACATCCCCACAAAAGAAAGGTTTTTTAAGGACCTTCACAAAATTTCATTCATTCCACAAAAATTAGGGACACGTTTCCCAAAGTAATTGAAAAATTTTCTTAAAAAAAATGGGAAGGAAAGCGGATTGGGGGCAGGAGTCCTTTTAAAAAGGGTTCTAATTAGCTGGCAAAACTTAATTTAAAAAAACTTAAAGTTTCCACGTCGTTTTCCAAGGTGAGGATATTAAGGCTAACAACAAGCAAAACAACAAAAAGCTTAAATTGAAAAAAATCTTTCAGAACGAATTGGATTAATCTTTCACTTTGGCCTCAAAGGGTTTTATTTTTAAAGAAAATTTTGAGGAGTTAAAAAAAATTTAAATGGATAGTTAAAATTTTGTTATAAACCTTTGGAGCAGACAACTTTGGTGTCAAAGCCGATTTTAAAATTTATGTAAAATCCCCCATTTCTCATTGTTTGTGGGGGGAAACTGTGGAAAAACAAAATTTTCCTCGACCAAAAACAAACGTTACGTTAAAATTTTGATCAATAGTAATTTTTCCCAAACTTTAAAAAAAAAACATTTAAAGGAAAAAGGGTTTTATGGGCGGAGATGACATATAATTTTATTGCTCCCCGCAATAAGCTGAGTGAGTTTAAAAAACACTTTTTTTAAATGTTTGGGGGAAAACGCAGACACTATTTTTTAGATGACTGTGGCGAAAGAGACATAGTAAAAAAAAAAAAAGAAACACCCCCAAAAACGGCTTTCATGGAAGCTCTGGGAAAATGTGTGGGTGTATGCAGAAATAAACTCCGTTTTTTAAAACTTTTTGAGAAAAAGTTTTAAAACTTAGTTTTATTTCGATGAAAGACAGAGCCATTGATGAATTTGCCGAAAATGATGTTATTAAAAAGACAGAAAACATAGGATTAAAACAAAAAAATAAAATCTAAAATTTGTAAAATTTTTATTAAAAACAACATCCACACAGTTTGTTTGTTTGTTTGGGTTTACAGGAGAAACGTATGCCGGGACGGGGCAGCCGCCCCAAAAATTTTTGAGGGGGGAGTCAAATACCGGGAAAAATTTTCTTTTTTCCCGCATCAAGTTTGGATTACCATCCGTTCCCCCCCTCGCCCTGGCCCGTTCCCTGGGAGGTGATGGTGGCAGCTCTCTGAAGGCCTGTTTGGGGCCCCCCCCCCCCCCCCCCCCCCCCCCCACCTGTTTGCCGGGCGCTGGGTTTTTGGTTCGGGGGTCGATTTCCGTTTGTACCCGTCCTTTTTGGAAAGGACGGAAGGGGGAAAGGGCGAATCATGGGGGCCAGTGGTTTTTTTGCCCCGCCACACCCCTTTACATTGGGGTTCCACGTCACAGCCCTTTTTTGGGCTGAAACCAAGGGCCTCCTGTCTTTGACTTTAATTTGGTGACATTGAAGCCGCGGAAAAAAACCCCCAAACACCCGACAGGGCTTTTTTTTTGTGACGGGGCCCCTCCTTCCCCTCAAGTCAACATCGTAATTTTGCCCTGAATAGTGTTGTTGCCGTCAATTTTTTTTTCTTTGTTCCCTTTAAAAAATTCACACACCCGGGCGTGGTCGGGTTTCAATTTCGCTTTCTGACCTATCATACATGGAGGAAAATCGCCTCCAGACCAAGCTTTTCCCCAAGTCATGCGTTTTAAAAAAGCAAAGAAGTTTGTACGTCCTCCCTTGTCTCGTTTTTTCCTTCCCTCCCCTATCCCATACTACAAAATTTTTCCTTTCTCATCCACAGGGGGGCGTTGAATTGTTTCCTTTTGTCCAAACTGTATTTTAAAAATTCAAGATTTTTTCAAAAATACATTTCTTTTTCGGGGTTCCTAATTTGTTTTGCCCCGAAGTTGGGAAAATTAAGGAATAGAGAAAAAGAGAGTTGACCCTTTTTGTTGAAAAGTTTTTAAAAAAAAGGTTATGATTTGTTTTGGGGGGGAAAAGGGGCACACACTTTAAAATTGGAAATTTTTTAAATTTTTAAGGATAAAATTGAAATGTTTTATTAAGGAAAATAATGATGAAAAGATATGGAAAAAAGTATAAATTGGGATGGAAGGGGTTGGAGAATTGTGGTGAAAAGGGGGAAAGATTTGAAAGAAAAAGAATAAAAGGGGGGGGATAGAAAAAAAAAAAAAAAAAAAAAAAATTAAAAAATAGGGTTTTTTTTAGTAGGATTTTTTGGGAAAAAACAAAGGCCCACTCTTTTGGTTAAAGGTGATATTTTTTGGTGGTGGGTGGAGGTGAGGTGAAATTTGGGGGTTGTGTGCGTGCGTGCGCACATACACAGCCGCGCGCGCAGCACGCACACACACACACACACCCCCCCAACACACCAAAACACACAACACAAAACCCCCACACACACACACACACACGGGGGGTTTTTGGGTGTGGGGTTGTGTGTTTTTGGGGGGCGCATGTGCGCGCGGCCCGTGCGCACGGTAGGCGTGCGTTCGTGTATGATAAGAATTCGTGTATGTGTAAGAATAACCTTCGCAGAAAGCGCTCACAGTGTGTTGTGGACAAAACAATCCGCTGTTCTCGGTGTACACTCGCCTCCCTGTGTGCAGCCGTTGTGTAAACATTGGTCAGCTTTTGGCGCGATACAGACACCAAAGCAGTGTTTTAGTTCGCTATTCTCCACGCTTTCAGTACAAGCGCCTTGGGGCCCTTATCTCCAGACACTCTAGGGTTTCAGATACCAGACCGCTAGGCCTAACATTAACAGACCCGGCTGGTTGGCTGCGCGCGAACAATTTGTTACTTCTGTTTTCCGTCCCACGATTTTGAAGAATTTGACTCAAGCGACTTAATGCAGCAGTCAGAACTGCCGTGGGGTGGGGGTGTAATTAGTTCTGTATTACAGTCAACTGGGCCGATACAGTGTTTCTTATGTTCGATTGCGGCTTTAACGGACGGAATTCTTGTTAACATTTTCTACAGAATTCTTGTTTGCCATGATTTTTTGAAGTATGCGCCAAGAATCTACTCATTGTTCGTATCAATGTGTAATGGGGTAGTCCTGCTGGTGAAAACATCAGTAGTAAGTCAACATGATTTTTGCCTGGTTCGCCAATCGTTGGGCTGTTCTTAGACACTTTAATGGGCTGTAGATTTGTTTCCTCATCCCATGTGTATATATTAACAGTTATTGGTTTGTTTTGTTCTTCAAACTGATCATTTGATCTACACTAACAGGAAAGGATATTCCATTGAAGTTAAGATCATTAATGTAATCCCAATAGTTAGACACTCTGTCTGCGTTTTTGCGGACGTGATGCAACCTTGCAAGAACACACCACATGAAACATTTGCTGTCTGAATTGTTTATGTTTAGAACTGCTCTTTTCGCTACCAATGCTGGGGGCAGCGGAATGTAAGCCTTGCCAACAAACGGTGGGATACTTAGCCTGTTTTAATCTGATCTCTAGGACTTCGCCCTCTGACCAACCAGAGCCTCTCATTTGGCTTCTTCAGCGGCCACATCAAACTGTCTAAGCAGTTGGTCTGCCCAACCAGGTGTTAAGTCATTATGAGAAAGAATAGTCTGTTGTTTAGTTGAGACCCAGACTTCTAGATTTCTTCATTTATTGTTATATAGTCGATTAAAACAGCTAACATTATTTTAACTGGCGGGTCTATTGTTAGTTTACTTGGAACTTGAGAAATTGCATGTACAACGCTTGCCTGTACGTTTGCTGGATCAATGACTTCTAAATCAATATCATTCAGTGCTCTTGACAAACGCTCTTCCTTAAGCATTCCTTCAAACAATTCGTCTGGCCCTTCATATATCTTAGCCATGTTGTGTTTCTTTCATAACACATTTATTTAAATTAAAAAAACTACATCGACATCGTCCCTCCCAAAGTCGACTTAATCAAAAAACAATTCTCAACGTCTTCTTGTGCTTGACACATACACAAAAGTAATAAACGCCCCCTTTGGGTTTTTAATGCGAGCTGTTTAGAACAGAGTTTTATGTCTCTTTACTTTTTTAAAACATTCCTTTTTTTATCTGATCGTGTCTGCTGTTGAGAAAAAGTTGTTCTTGCCTTTCTTTGAAATCAAACTTTTGTCTTTTGTATCCTCAAAATCAGCCTGTAAACGACTAAAATCCATCATCCGGATGTTTTTGATCACTATGCGCTTTATTTATTGTCAGTTTGAATGAACTAAGTTTAGCTGTTTATTAGTTTCGAACATAGCTGTGTTCTTTTGGAGTTTAGTTTTTTTTTTTTGCTGGCAGTACTTACAGCTAATGAGCACAGGCCAAGAGCTAAAGACAAAACCACCTAGAGTTAAAGCTTCGGGGTGCACAACACCTGTTTGGCTAAGAGACCAACGCTTGTCCTGCTGATACAGCTCTTAATAGTTGAAATGTTCCATAATTAACATAAGTAACACATTAAAGCGGCAGAATACCTCGTTATGGTTTTGCTGTATTATTGAAAGGTCCTGCTCTAGTTTTTGTTGCATTTGTGTAATGTTGGATAATCTGAAGGTTTTATTCAGGCTTCTATAGCGCAGAGACGCCTACTATCTCTTTCTCTAGTACACTTGGATAATGCGAACCGACAACTTTTTAAAAAAAAAAAAAAATTTATTTAGTAAAATGTTGTTATTTTTCTAATCTGTTATCTAGAATATTCAGCTGCGCCTCATATATTTAGAAAACAAATACACATTAAGTGTTTATATCGCCCACTTTTTCTATTCAATTTGAATGTTTATTATGATCTCTAACAGTTCTCCCGCTTCCATTTAACTGATTACCCACCGTTGACCCTATGGCAATCCAAAACCGTATTTCGTTGTACAATAATAGCAAGACTAACGCTGTGAAGATTAATCTTTAGACACAAGGTCATCTGTTGGATTTTCCAACACCTCCCACCTCCAAACATTTTTCGTATTTCATCAAATGCTGATAAGGTTTAAGCCCTGCTAGCGTAAATTTGTTAGACTACCCTCAATTAGTACATTACACTTTTTGTATTTTAGAATTAACAAAAATTTTCGTTGTCTTTGAATGGATTCTTCATTTTCACACAGCACTAAAAACCTTTAAGCGATCTTGCTGTGGCAACTAAACTAAAAATTCCATCTAGTGTCTGCCCTGCTTTTAGGATATTAAGAATGAAAAATCAACTCTTTCGATATATTGCAATTTTGACTGATATTATTGCTCGATCAGCCTGCTAAGTTAGGTTGCTAACGATGTCAAATCTAACGAATTTCAGAAAAGCTGAGTACTTTGCTTTACGTTCTGTAGAGATAATAACATATTTTAGTCATTAAAAGATAGATTCGCATATGACAAAGCTGACTTTTAATGCTCCTTGAAAGTATGTCAATGCGCTTTTAACAACCAAAATCTAGGTATAAAAAGCGATTTCCATACCATGAACTTATTGCACAAACCTTTTGCCGTCTTAGCATCTTTCCTGCGCCATTCAATGATTTTAGTGCTTCTTCATTATCGATTCCATGAAAAACGCAAATCGCCCTTTCATTCCGGTTAGCCATAGATCGAATATTAAAAATATTCCTGCATTGTGAAAAGAAAATATTTCTTGGCCCCTCAATATTATAGAAATTTTCTTAAACGCTTGCCCGCCCTAATTTCTGTACAACAGTCCTGTTTAGGTCTGTAGTTTGAAGTGAGTTCAATATTGATAAAGTAATACCGCAGAGCCTGCACAATACACTTCGATCCGCTCCCCAAGGTCTGGAAATTTGACATAAAAATTTGATCTGCATCAATAGTAATGGATTATTTGAACAGTAATAATCCGCATATTTCCCTTCACGCCAAAGGGCCTCTTTCAGCCTCCTATGCTGTCAAGATCGGCCATATGCTTGCGACATTTTATTTATAAAACACAATAAAAGTAATTAGTAAAAACTGGCAGCCTTGAAGATGAAGATTATGATGGTTTTTGAATCCTGGAAGACGACATGAGTGAAAAGACTCCTTTGACCACAAACCATCGCGCTCATGCTGTATGAATTAGAGAAAGGTCAGCAAAATTATCATTAATTAAGATAATCCTTTTACAAAAGTTTAGGCCTAGACCAACCTGAATTTCCTATTGATTTTGAAATAGATAAAAAAAGGCCATTTGTTTGAAAAAAACGCCCCACCGAGAACAACGTGTTAGCCTTACCGGAAAATAAACGAGACGCATCAAAGTTGTAGGCCATGGATACAATTCAACAAAGACTTAGGGCGAAGATCGAAATCGCCCGTGGCATTTACTAAACCAAAATTAGATAGGAGCAGTTGCTAAACTTCAAACACACTACCAAACTCCCCACAGATAAACAAAAACAAAACATGAACTTCAATATTAAGTCAAACAGCGGAAAACGATGTATACAAGCAGAAACCAGTCTTTCCGAAGAAACAGCATAAAAAAAACTATCTACGAACCACAGCTAACTAAGAAGAATTATTAGCCCTTGATCGTGCTTTAAAGAACCTTCCAAAGTGAATTAATATACAATTTAGCAAAACTGAGCGAACTAGATTAGAGGATATAAAAAGAGAAAAATAAAAACACGATTGAAGCGACGACGCCCCAACTTAGGCTTGAGTAAAAGAAAGAAAAACGCAAAGACTACATGATCTGAAGACGAGATCATTAATACTATAAGCTGCTTCTACTAACCATGAACAATTTACCGAACTCAAGTGAGCAGAATAAGAAAACTATCCAAATAATTTTAAATGAAAGACACGACACTAGCAGAACGAATCCTAACACTTGTATAGTAGACAAGTATTCACATAGCGAGCGTTATACCAGCCTAGATTTGCCAATAAGTAAACTGGAGTTAGTCTATTACAGTGGTGGTGGAGGTCAAAGCCTAGTGCCTCCATCGCCATCACCTCCATCGCCACCTATAAATACATGGGTAAAAAAAACACTTGATCATCTTGCGGGGTTTTATTAAAAAAAATTAGCCATAAAGCTATAACTCTTTACCTGTAATAATGGGTGTTGTTATCTGGCCTTTTGTCTACTGCAAGCAAAGTATTGCTATGGCTGAGCACTTAATGGCATTTAGGTGTCTTATAGTATGGGTTACTTTTTAGTAGATAAAGACCAATAATCCTAGGGCCATTAATCCAAAAACAAAAGTGCCGCGCTTTTCATATCATGGTCATTATTTTATTTCGTCCGTAGCTTGCTGAACTTCCAATGACCTTATGGGCTTTGCCTTGGGGATTGGATGACTTATTCTTGGGGGTCATCTTGTTTGTTTATTGTAATGTAATATTACAGGCTCATAATTTATTTCGTTTTTTCCGACTTTCTGTTCATTGCCTGCCACAAGTATTTCATTATTGTATTTTAAATTATGTTCCTACCTGGAGTCTGAGGTCAGAAGGTGCATGTATAAACCAGTGCCAACAGCAAAGTCTATTTTAGATCTTGCGAATTGTAAAACATTTTGGTACCTTTTAATATTTGAAGGCAAATCAACTGTAAATTTAAAGGGCTCCTCTAAATTGCCAAGTACTGTTTTTGTGCATCAAACCCGGTAGAAGGATTTTTCTGTGCTTGTAAACCCTAGCAAACACCAAACGTAAGTACGAATAGAGTCGTTTATTCGTTCTATTCCCGCTCTAGTTAGGCCCTTAGAAGTGTCTAAAATAAATGTTGTCCACGCTGTTTTATGCTCTTGCTCTATGGACCCAAGATGAACAGCTGTCCTGAAGAGAAAGAATGTATAAGGAGGATTCCAGTCATAGTTATACTTTTTCTGCGCACGCCCCAAAAATAAGGTGCCTAAGCCATGATTGCGGTCCAACTTTTGTCTAAATTCTGTTTAACATTAAATTAAAATTCGTTACAGATCCTTTCAAAAGCCTTCATGTCTATTCTGTTGCTGAAGGGATTAAACGGTTTGTAATTGGTAATGGTGCTTGCAGTTCAGTCAAAAACTGCTGAAGGTGAATAGAAAATGAAATCTGTACACTGACCTCACCAAAGGATCAGGATGATTTAAATGATCACATACGAAACTCCACACCCGGTTGATGCACAAAACCCCAGCAAATTTTAGCTGGTTCGATAAAAACTGCATCGGATGACTGAACCACACTTTCGCGATGTAGTCTTTTTTAATAGGGGGGTTAAGATACTGTTTAATTGGCGTACTCACCTTTACTTGAAAGGTGTCATCTGGTCACAGAAATCACAAGAGTATCAGTTGTTATATTTTTAAGATTGTAGGCGGCCCAACAGAAATTTTGCATTAGTATATTTGAATGCACTCATTTTAATTTGTTTTTAAAATGTTTGAACAATAACAACTCAAGACAGTCCTTCGTTTTTAGAGTAGCTATTTAAACAATTGCGGAACCCGAAGGGTTCACCCATGAAATATTCTACAAAGTCGTATGGTTAATATAACTGAATCCAAGAACAATAATAAGATTAAAAAAGTTGACAAAGAGGAAAAGAAGTTAGCCAATTTTAAAAATACCTGATGGTTATTACGGGTTTTGCTCATTAAAAGAAGCAATGAGTAATTTAGACATTACTCCAAACTTAACAATGCAAATCTGAAAACAATGTTAACATTCAAGCCTGAAGAAGAAGAATAGGTTACTAATTTGAAGAGAGCTAGCTAAAATGTTAGGCTTGCCCAAATGACAATCGGACTTTCAAGTTTTAGTTGTTACGCCAGACAAAACTACTTATGAGGAGAAAATCCGCTCGATCTTGCATTACATTCATTACTCTACATTCATTTGGAGGAGCTGAGCACTGATGAAAACTTATATGATGGAAGGCCCTCAACTGTCTTAAGAACTCTTCCATCAGGGAAAGCTGCATATTGCGATTATGAAATTATACAATTCCCTAATTTACAGTTTAAAAGATTAGCTTGCGGAAAGGTCGGATCATTTAATGTAAAAATCAAAGACAAAACAGGGAAAGTCGTAAAATGTGATAACCTGCACATTGTTTTGGAAATAAAATAATATGTTGTTCTAAAAAATAATGTCGCGGGGGCCAGAAGAATCAGGAGTTACATTAGCGCCTGTAAGGTGTATAACCTTAGAATTAAAAGACCTTGCAGACGTTGCGGACTTTGAACAGAACGGTGAGATAGGCGTTTTGTATGGTTTTGAGTACACTAAAGATGGTGATTATAAACGCAAAGAGGTTGGCGACAACAAAAAGTTTCCTAAACTAGAACAACTACGCAATCTAGAAGCAAATAATGTTGGCCAGTATGAATATAAAATAGTTCGAAAACCTGACCTCAAATGGCACTTGGAACCATATTTAGAATGGGACATAAAATTTGAATTCATAAGCCCATTTACATTTTTTAGCCGTCAAAAAAGTTTCAGAAAAGCATTCAACTCTGGCCCTTTACATGTAAGTCTTATGCCAGAGGACAATAGTCGGAAAGAGATTGAAATAACGCCGTATGGGAATAAACAGCACATCCTCCACAGAAGAGAAACGGTTTTAAAGACGCTTCTACAAAATTACAGTTCATTCCACAAATGAAATTAGGAGACACGTTCACAATGATATTTGAAATTTCTGTCTTAAAAGATGAGGAGAGGAATGCGGCTGTGGGCGTCAGTGACGTCCTTTTAAAAGGAATTCTAATTAGCTGGCAAAACTTAGATGTTAAAAAACTTAAAGTTACCATCGTCGTTCTTCACAATGGTGAGGATATTAAGGTCATAACAACAAGCAACACAATCAATATTAGCTTAAATAGAAACAATCTTACAGAACTGAATTGGATTAATCTTACACATTTAGGCCTCATAGGGTTTTATTATACTGAACAAGTTTTGACGGAGAGTATGATAAAAATAATAACTGGATTAGATTAAATTATGTTATAAAACTATGGAGCAGACAACTTTGGTGTCAATGCCGATGTTAAACTTTATGATAAAATCCCCTCATTGCTCATTGATTTGTGGGCAGACTGGCTGTGGAAAAACAATATTTGTCCTCGACCTATTACAAACAGTTTATCGTTATAATTTTGATCATATAGTAATTTTCTGCCCAAGACTTAAATGGAACAAAGCATATAATGATAGAAGGTTTTATATGGGCGGATGATGACATATATTGATTGCTCCCAGCAATAAGCTGAGTGAGTGTTTAGAACACTTTTATAGACTGTTTGAGGGAACGCAGACACTATTTATTATAGATGACTGTTCGGCAGAAAGAGACATAGTAAAAAAAAAAAGAAACACTTTGTCAAAACTGGCTTTCAGTGGAAGACATGCTGGGATAAGTGTGTGGATTGTATGTCAGAAATATAACTCCGTTTTAAAAGACTTTAGAGAACAGTTAAAGACTGTAGTTTTATTTCAGATGAAAGACAGAGACGCATTTGATGAATGTATGCGCGAAAATGATGTTATTGAAAATGATCAGGAAAAACATAGGATTAAGCAAAAACTAAAATCTGAAAAGTTTTGTAAATTAGTATTAAAAACAGACAATCCTACACAGTATGTTTGTTTGTAGGGTTTACTAGGAGAGAACAGTAAAATGCCGGTACTAGGGTCAGCCGCCCAAAACTTTGTTGAGGGCGGATGTGCTAGTACCGGAATTTTACTGTTTTCTCCAGCATCAAGTGTTGGATTACCATCCGTTCCCCCTCCTCTGCCCTGGCCTCGTTCACCTGTGGAGGTGATAGGTGGACAGCTCTCTGAAGTGCCTGTGGTCCCCCCCCCCCCCCCCCCCCCCCCCCCCCCCCCCCCCATCCTGTTTGCCGGTCGCTGGTTGTTGTTCGGGCTCGATTTCCGTTTGTACCTGTCTTTGTGGAGAAGACGTGAAGGGGAACGGGGCAGAATCATGGGAGCTCAGTGTTTTCTGCCTGCCACTATCCTTGACATTGGGCTGTCCACGTGCACAGCCGTTGTTGACTGTACCATAGCCATCCTGTCTTCGACTTCTGAATTTGATGACATTGAAGCCGCGGTAAAAACCCGTGAAACACTCCGCCTTCAGGTCTTTCAGTTTGTGACGCCGCTCCTCCGTCAAGTCAACATCGTTTAATTTGCCCTGAATAGTGTTGTTGCCGATCAGATTTTGTTTGTCTTTGTTCCTTAAAAACTTCACCAGCACAGGGCGTGGTCGGGTTTCAATTTCGCTTTTCTGACCTAGTCTATACATGGAGGAAAATCGCCTCCAGACCAAGCTTTTCACAAGTCATGCTGATTTAAGAAAGTCAACGAGAGTTTGTACAGTCCTCCCTTGTCTCGTTTATGTCTGCTCCCTCCGGTATCCCATAGCATACAATATTGTCCTTTCTCATCGACATGGCAGGTCGTTCGAATTGTTCCATTTGCTCCAATCTGTATTCTAACACTTCAGCATTTTCTTTCAAACAATACATTTCTTTTTCTGGGTTCCTAAGTTGTTCGGTGATATCTGAAAGTTGGACGAACATAGAGGAGATACTAGAGAAAAGAGATGTTGACCTATCTTTGTTGACAGACAGTCTGTTCACACACCCACACAGTCACTGACCTTTGATTTGGCGCAGCCAGCTGGAACACACACTTTCAACAATGCTGACAATTGCTAACATTTCCTTCCCACCAGGCATACACACATTGCACAAGTCCAGTTTTACATTCAACGTGCACCACATACCTGACTGCCAACAAGAAATATGCCGCACACAATAGTCATAATCATGCCATAAGGCAAGTTCGTGAAGACATCTCAGTGTGTGAAAGTGGGATACGATTTTGCACGCACACACGCACGCACACATACACACACGCGCGCGCGCGCGCATCCACGTACACACACACACACACACACACACACACACACACACACACACACACACACTGAAATAATCAGGATAGTATGATGTAGCATTATTGAGTGAAAAGACAAAAGTGCCCACTCTTTCGGTAATGTGTGATATTTTTTGGTGGTGGTGGAGGTGATGGTGAAGTGTGTGTGTGTGTGCGTGCGTGCGCACATACACACATGCGCGCGCGCGCATGCACGCACACACACACACACACACACACACACACACACACACACACACACACACACACACACACACACACACACACACACTGAAATACACAGGATAGTATGATGTAGCATTATTGAGTGAAAAGACAAAAGTGCACACTCTTTCGGTAGTGTGTGATTTTTTGGTGGTGGTGGAGGTGATGGTGAAGTGTGTGTGTGTGCGTGCGGGCGGGCGCACGCGCGTGCGCGCGCGCGCGTGTATGTGTGTGTGTGCGTGTGTGTGTGTGTGTGTGTGTGTGAATAATTTACCCACTCACACACACACACACACACACACACACACACACACACACACACACACACACACACACATACACACACACACACACACGCCACGTACGCACGCACGCACGCGCACGCACACACACACACACACACACACACACACACACACACACACCACACACACACACGCGCGCGCGCGCGCGCGCGCGCACGCACACACTGTATTGACTGCCATATGGACACATACCCAAATGATAGAGAAGGAGTGTGAGAGGAAGGACGGAAGACGAGCTATGTCCTCATTTGGCGGGTTATTGTGCTTTTGTTGCAGATGGTCTGCCATACCTCATTATCATCATCACTTTGGTGCTCTGTTCGTTGCTCCTGGCAACCATCGCCCTCATCATCGTCATTGTCGTCATTCGCCAAAAGCGAAGAAAGTCGTGAGTATTTTTAGTAATTGTGTGTGTGTTGGTGTGCGTGCGTGCGTGCATAAGTGTGCGTGCGCGCGCGAGTGTGTATGTGTGTGTGTGTTTTCGAACCTCTCTCTCTCTCTCTCTCTCTCTCTCTCTCTCTCTCTCTCTCTCTCTCTCTCTCTCTCTCTCTCTCTCTCTGTGTGTGTGTGTGTGTGTGTGTGTGTGTGTGTGTGTGTGTGTGTGTGTGTGTGTGTTGGGTTGTGCTTGTGAACGTTTGGAAATAGAATTAAGATGACAGTGATTGAGACAGAAAGCGAAAGATAGATCAAGAATAAGTTAGGAGAGACAAAGAGAGAACTCACAAGTTTCAATCAAGCATATTCTCTCAGTGTGTCCTTGCTAAGCTAGATTACTCAA
>CM031618.1:24485068-24497568 GCA_018398815.1 Conus ventricosus
GAGGTGTCGTCAGCAAACTGGCTTACCTTAAATTCTGTATCTAATATCTGAATTCCTTTAATTTCTTTATCTTCACGGATTTTGCATGCTAATATCTCAGCACACATAGCAAACAAATATGGCGATATTGGGTCTCCTTGCCGGCATCCTCTGGCTACTACAAAGCTTTTTGAAATTTTTCCATTCACGATCACGTAGGACTTGATATTAGTATAGAAGGTATGTATCCATTTAATTATATCTTTACCAAAGCCAAATGCATTCAAAACTTTTTTCCATATAGTTCCAGTTAATTGAGTCAAAGGCTTTTTCGAAATCAATAGAAGTCACCCACAGGGAAGGCACCCCTCTCCTTCTCCAGCGGGACAAGTTTAAAAGAAGATAAGCCCTCGTAATCCTACAAGACTACAACCAGCCAAATGACAGTAACTACCCTGTCTCAAAGAGGATGACAACCATGGAGAATCAGTTCGATGGAGACACACTTTACTTTATTTCCCACGTGTTTGTGGCCTTTGATTGATTTTTTAGCTTTATGTTAAAAGCAAAGTATTAGCATGAAATTTCAATTAATCTCACGCCTGTCCGTGTTTAAATTCTGTCTGTCAGTTCGGAGCTCAAGTATTCTTAAATGCATAAGCCTCGGGAAAATTACACCTATGCCATTCTTGAGTAGCTTTGATAATCCCGAGGACAACAAAAATTCGTTTCGATGACTGGTACCCGGAAATTTACACATTCCAGTTCTAGAAAGAAAAAAGGGATGACAGCACTTTGGTCTACAAAATACCTTATCACATGTAAATGTGAACTCCCTCCAAAGGCCTTTCCTTAAAGGACCATACCTTCTACCCTTACTCGTCTCTGGAGAAGGGGTGAGGGTGAGGAAGACATCTAGCGCAGAGAGAGAGAGAGAGAGAGAGAGAGAGAGAGAGAGAGCTCAAGGCGGACAGACAATCAGATGCAAACAGACAGGCAAGCGGAGACAGAGCGCCAGGAGATCATTCCTGCTACACAGCAGTAGCGTCTGTGAATTCCTTAGCTTTCCAGCGCTCCCCCCCCCCCCCCCCCCCCATCCATGGCCACCACCATCCCCTCTCCCCCCCCCCCCCCCCCCCCCCTTCCTCCCCCCTTTCCCTGCAGCTAAAACGTAGATGTCATCTGGCAGATGGACTCACCGTCATCATCACCATCATAATTACCGTCTCCACTCCTCTTTGTCGCTTTCACCTAAAACCACCAGCACACGTTCCCGTGTCGTGCCTATTTGCCCCCGCACCCACCCGCCCACCCACTGATCCCCACCGACCCCCACCCCTTCATAACAGTCAACAGTAGAGAAGGCTAGATAGATGTACTGTCAGTCTGACACAAGTGCGGTAAAGAAATGGTTTTGAAAGAAATTTCTCTATTTCTTCACTTCTGTTTGTTATGAGATGATGTGTGAGTGGTGTGAGGTGGAAATTACTTTGTTGTCATATTTTACGTCAGTGCTACTCTGTCTGTCTGTCTGTCTCTGTCTCTGTCTCTCTCTGTCTCTCTGTCTCTCTGTCTCTCTCTCTCTCTCTCTCTCTCTCTCTCTCTCTCTCTCTCTCTCTCTCTCTCTCTCTCTCTCACCACATACACACGCGCGCGCGCGCACGCACAAACACACACACACACACACACACAGGCATACGCACACACACACACACACGCAGAAATAGATAAATAGAATGGCTGGATAGATAGATAGATAGATAGATAGCTATATAGATAGATAGATAGAGAGATAGAGATAGATAGATAGATAGATAGACAGATAGATAGGTAGAGAGATAGATAGACAGACAGACAGACATATAGGTAGATAGATAGGTAGATAGATAGATAAATAGATAGACAGACAGACAGACAGACAGACAGATATTCCACATATCGTTGCACTAAAACCACAGTAAGATCCAGCATTCTGTGTCCATTTAATAATGCTGTGTGTTGTGCTGTTCTCATCGGGCATCACATTATCAATAATCACCGACAAAGTACACCTGGCGTGAGTGCTGACCAGCACACACGGTGAGTTTGGTTGCTCTAGTGTCTATAGTTCTTGACATTATAGCCCAGTGCCATGTTGAAGGTCTTTTGAAGTCTGTCAAACTTACACAGAAAACAAAGCCACATCTTCAGCTGGTCAAATCATTCAAGAGTGCATCTTCAAAAGAATCAAACACAACTGATGGTCACACTGTCGACATCCTTTCGCCGGATGAGAGCAGGTCACGCTGAGAGTGCCTGTCGTCCCCTTTGCTTTCTCACTCGCAGATAGTTTTGAATTGTGAAAAATTGAAGAAATGCACTGCGTTACAGCATCCATAAGAACACATACAAACGCCACCTGGGCAAAAAGACACCACAGAATGGATAGTCGGGGTCCACCCTGTCCTGAACAGTGTGTACAAGTTTCTTTATCAAGTCACCGGATTACAACAAAAAGCCAGTGTGACACTGTCCTTCGGCTAAGACGAGAGCACTCTACGGAATCTGAACTGGAGACTGGAATCTCATGAACTCAAGATGTAGAGTTAGCGTCTGCTACGACGAGCCACGTTCTGGTCAACATGGTACGGACCAATCAAAAAGCAAGACGCTCTAGTGTGCCGGACAGACTTAACGCTCCGCATCATCACCGATCAGCTGTTGCAAAGTTTATTTCCAGTTTAGGTAATGAAGTCCACTGTAACAATGGCCAGTTCTACATACTTTGATAAGCATCACAAAACTAGACCACCACCAGAGCTGAAAATTGGACAACCACTGTGGATGAAAGCACCAACCGATACAAAAGCTGTTGTCCATCCTTCACGATCAACACCATCATCACTGCAAAATAATGCCCGGTTATAGGTTTGCCATGAGAGGAATTCAGAGGAGAAATCGGCATCATCTTTGGCAGAGAAGTGATCAGCATTTGAAGAAAAAACAGCAAAGAGCTCAAGCTGTATCAACACTTCCACACCAGTTTCATGACTGCAGAACCCACCAGCGACAAACGTCACCATCAAGCAACTGCCGTGTACATCCCGCAGCCTCACTCGCTGTTCCGCTGACAGGTGAAGACAGTACAACTTTCGCCATGAGATCTGAAGAGGATCCAAGTCACAGTCTTTCCTGTTGTCAACAGGACTTTTCCTGCGGTCGGTGAGTGTTTCCTCACCGGCACTCGACCTTTCCCCAGAGTTGGCAACAACAACAACAACAAAAAAAAAAAAAAAAATGATGAGCGTGTCTATTTTTAGTAAAGTTAGCATCAAAGACTAATGTGTCTGTTTTGATGAAGTCAGCATCAAGTAATGAGTGTGTCTGTTTTGGAAAGTCAGCATCAAATAAAGACTGTGTCTGTTTTGAAAGTCAGCATCTAAATCTATTTTGACAAATTCAGCACCAAACAGTAAACGTGTCTTTATGACAAAGTCAGTATCATATGACGATTGTGTCTGTTTGGACAAAGTCAGCATTAAATAATGTGTATGCCTGTTTTGACAAAGTGGGTATGAAATACTGTGTTTGCCTGTTTTGACAAAGTAGGAATGAAATAATGTGTATATCTGTATCGACAAAGCCAGCGACAGAAATGCCGGTGTCTGTTCTGACAAAGTTAATATTAAGTAATTGTGTCAATTTCATCGATGTCACCTTCAAATAATTTGTTTCGACAAAATCGGTCGGCATCAACTCCTGTGTATGTCTGTGTCGACAAAGTCTGCACCAAATAATGTGTACATGTATGTCTGTTTTGATTAAGTCAGCTTCAAATATTGTGTTTGTCTGTTTTAACAAAGCTAGCATCAAGTAGTGTGTGTGTGTGTGTGTGGTGTGTGTGTGTGTGTGTGTGTGTGTGTGTGTGTGTGTGTGTGTGTGTGTGTGAACAAAGTTATCATCAAATGGTGCATTAGTGTGTTTTGACCGGGTCAGCATCAAATAATATGCGCGTATGCTTCAACAAATTCAGCGTCAGATACTGTATGTATCTTTTAACAAAGCCAGTGTTAAATAATTCGTGCATCTCTTTTAACAAAGTCAGTGTCAAAGAATGCGTGTATCTCTCTTGATAAATTCAGCATCAAATATTGAGTGCATTCTTTCTACAAAGGCAGTATTGAATTATATGTGTATCTCGTTTTACAAAGTCAATGTTAAATGATGCGTATATCTCTTTTAACAAAGTCAGTATTAAATAATGCAGTCAGTATTGAATAATGCGCGCATTTCTTTAAACAAAGTCGACATGAGATAATACATTGTTGTTGTTGTTTTAACAAAGTCGGTATCAAATAATGCATGTAGCTCTTTTAAAAAAGTCAGTATCAAATAATGCATATATCTCTTTTAACAAAGTCAGGATCAAATAAGGCAAGTATCTCTTTTGACAAAATCAGTTCCTCGTAGCGCTATGAACAGGACATCTGCCAAGCACCAAAATGTTTGTGGGGGTGGGATGGCCTGAAGGAGGGAGGGGGTGGGGGTAGACTCCAGAGGAAGATAGCCCCCAAAACTTGCTAATAATATCCTCATCAGGAAAAGGTCACTCTCCACACACTTCCTGTTTTTAGGCAGAGGACGACGGGATCAGACAAGGGGTGCGCGAGCGACATGCTTTTATATCTTCTGCGGTTTTTTTCCTCCTTCATTTGCTTCCTCTGACAGCCGCCCCCGCTTTCCATTGCATCTTGCACCCTTCCCCCAACTTCCCCACCCTCGCCGTCCTCTTCTTCCCTCCACTCGCCTCCCAGACCAATCCTGTTTGCTTCAAAGACAGGTGTTGGAGGGAAGACAGAATCGCATGTTCTTGTAGAAGAGAAGAACGCCGCAGCAGAGTGAAGAGCCACGTGAGGGGAACACGCAGTAGAGCAAAGAGCCACGTGAGGGGAACATATGGCAGCGCGCTAGCATCAAAATCCCTTCATTTCTCTTCATATGAAAAAAGTAATTAGATAACAAGAGGACACTGAGCATGACGCGAAAACTGTAATTCTTATGTGAAAATGTCTTTCACTGATTGTGACATCAAGAAAGGACACCCCCCCCCCCCCCTCCCTCCCCCTTCAAAGAAAAAAAACCTCTTTATTATTCTAGTAAACAAGGCCCGCAAAAACGGTGAATTGTAACAGTCATATAAGTCCTGCGCATTTGCAAAGGTTGAGTCCACGGTTACAGCTTAGGTCCGAAACGCTATATGTTCTCTATTACACTTAAAACTGCGCCTGGCTTTTGTCAGCAGATCAGCCAGTACCAAAATATATTCATCGCGCAGTAGCCCTTCACCCATACCATACCTGACTCTGAGGCAGGTCTCATGTTCGACTCTTATTCTATGCAACCACGATCCACATGACCCTTTGTTTTCATGTCGTTTGCAGGAATTTTCACTCCAAAAGCCTTGTGTCCTACTAATGGCTTAGAAACACAAAGAGTCCACAAGTCGGACATCATTCTGATAGTTTTTGCTGCCATATGACATTGAACTAATTCACTGACCCCAAATTCCTGGATAAAACCGTCTTTTTCACATTCAAAAATGTATTTTTCACAGAGCCAGGATGATTTTCATCTGTTCAAACTTTTTTGTTGCTGGTTGACTTTTACTGTAACCCTGAACTCTGACCAAAGCCGTCAGTTTAAGTCCGACAGTCGGCACAACAATACTTATGATAGCAGTATGCATGCCTTGGAGTCATTGTGACGTGTTATCATGACTCGTAGTTACCATTGAGGGCCATGATCTGTTTCTGTGAGACGAAAGAGGTGCACCCGAAAGTGTCAGTGGGACCCACAGAAGTACTGTCCACAGCTGCCAAACCAACCAGCCTGAAGCAATCCTGCACCACCCTCGGAAGCCCAGTCTGTGTTGACATAGGGTACAACTGCGCGCAGAACGTTCCATTAGAACGTTAAGAGGCATAACTGCTACCTGACAGATGCTATTGTGAAATAGCCACCAGGTTCGCTTGAAAAACACCCACAATGGAAACGTCAGCAGTGGTGTATCAGCCCGGATTTCATGACAGCAAAGCCCACCGGCAAAATACGCCGCCACCAAGCAAACTGCTGAGCACATCCTGCAGCCCTGCTCGTCGCTGTTTTGCTGACGAGTGAAAACAGTACAACAGCAGATGTAGCTGACCTCTCGCCATGCAGTCATACAGTCTGAAGAAGATCCGCAGTTGCAGTCGTTCACGCTGTAAACAGGACTTTCCCTGTGGCCAGTGGGTCTTTCCTCACATCACTGGGCCATTCTCTGGAGTCATTCAGAAAGCGGACAAGATACACGTGAAGGTGCCAGTGGAATTCAGGGAAGCACTGTCCTCAACTGCCGAACTAACCGGAGCAACCACGCACCACTCTCAGAAGCTTGCGCTGTGTTGACATAGAAGGCGAGCACGCACAAGACATGCCATTAACATGTCAAGGAGCATAAGTACCTACTTCTATACGTGAAAATAATTTGTTCACATGACTCCTAGTTACTGGAGTTATAATGTCTGTTTATATTAGTCTAGATAATCCTTTTCATGGATCATGATTTCTGTTGTCTGTTGTCGTGAGTCCTGTTCGCCTGTTTTCATGAGTGATAAGTCTGTTTCCTTAACGTCATATATCTGTGAGTGACGTTTCGTCTGTCTCCTTCACGTCATTTATCTGTGGGTGACATTTTGTCTGTCTCCTTAACGTCATACGATTGTGACAATTTGCCTGTTTCCTTCACGTCATGTATCTGTGAATGACGTTTTCCTGTTTCATTTACGTCATACGTATGTGGGTGATGTTTTGTCTTGCTCCTTTACTTAACATATCTATGAGTGACGTTGTGTCTGTCTCCTTCACGTCATATAATTGTGACATCATACCATTCACGTCATACAACTATGAGTGAGGTTTTGTCCGTCTCAGGCACGTCATATATCTGTGAGTGACGTTTTGCTTGTTTCATTTACGCTATGTATCTCAGGTTAACGTTTTGTATGTCTCCTTCTTGTCATTTATCTAGTGAATGCACGTTTTGTCTGTCTCCTTCACGTCATGTCTCTGTGTCTGATGGTTTGTCTGTCTCCTTCACGTCATGTCTGTCTCCTTCACGTCATATGTCTGTCTCCTTCACGTCATGTCTCTGTGTCTGATGGTGTGTCTGTCTCCTTCACGTCATGTCTGTCTCCTTCACGTCATGTCTGTCTCCTTCACGTCATGTCTGTCTCCTTCACGTCATGTCTGTCTCCTTCACGTCATGTCTCTGTGTCTGATGGTTTGTCTGTCTCCTTCACGTCATGTCTCTGTGACTGATGGTGTGTCTGTCTCCTTCACGTCATGTCTGTCTCCTTCACGTCATGTCTGTCTCCTTCACGTCATGTCTCTGCGACTGATGGTTTGTCTGTCTCCTTCACGTCATGTCTCTGTGTCTGATGGTGTGTCTGTCTCCTTCACGTCATGACTGATGGTTTGTCTGTCTCCTTCACGTCATGTCTGTCTCCTTCACGTCATGTCTGTCTCCTTCACGTCATGTCTCTGCGACTGATGGTTTGTCTGTCTCCTTCACGTCATGTCTCTGCGACTGATGGTTTGTCTGTCTCCTTCACGTCATGTCTCTGTGACTGATGGTTTGTCTGTCTCCTTCACGTCATGTCTCTGCGTCTGATGGTTTGTCTGTCTCCTTCACGTCATGACTGATGGTTTGTCTGTCTCCTTCACGTCATGTCTCTGCGACTGATGGTGTGTCTGTCTCCTCGGCACTTATTAAGTGAGTTGTTTGTTTCCTTCAGACTCGCTGAATTAAACTCTCCTGGGTTCTTATAAACTTTATCAAATGAAAAAAAATGTATCCAGAGGCTGTCCTCTGATCATTTGGAACAGTGGAGAAAGCTGCATTGTTAGCTTAGTTTCCCTTGTTGTCGAAGTAGTCTGACGCATTGCAGAAGACCCTCGGTTCTGCAGTGCCGTGCTAAGGAGGTGAAAAACACCCCACTGCTGGTGACAAACGGTTCGTTAGTCAGTCCCTCTCTCTCTCTCTCTCTCTCTCTCTCTCTCTCTCTCTCTCTCTCTCTCTCTTCTCTCTCTCTCTCTCTCACACACACACACACACACACGCGTGCGCGCGCGCGCGCGCGCGCGCACGCACGCACGCACGCACGCACGCACGCACGCACGCACGCACGCACGCACGCACGCACGCACGCACACACACACACACACACACACACAGGGCAATTATCATGTTGTCTCTGCCCTTGTTGTCACCTTTCCTTCTAAGTGTCTCGTGTAATATCTCTGTCTCTCTCGATCCTTCCCTCCCTCCCCCTCCCCTCCTCTCCCTCTCCCCCCCCCTCTCTCTCTCTCTCTCTCCCTCTCTCTCTCTCTCTCTCTCTCTCTCTCCCCTCCCTCTCTCTCTCTCTCTTTCTGGGGTGTGAACCGCGCCTTGCAGAGTGCGGGTCACTGTGAACATTGCCCCATTGTTTCCGTCCATTGTGGAGGATGGACGCAAACTTACACCCTGTACTTTTGTTAGCAAATCGACCTGGCACCATGCCTTCAGTCCCTCTCGTCTTCAGGGCGTCCTGCGTTGAACAGAGTCACTAAGATTTGCCATGCATTTCGCTGTTCTGATATTGCGAATCAAAGCTGCCGTGTCACCTCGGCCTTGTTCATCAGTTTGTGTCTACGTTACGGAAACATCGAACAGAGTCCTGGACCTAACAACCTCCGGCAGCTAAGAGTGAACAGCTTGAGGGCCACGACAGGACGCAGGACCAGCACGGAGCGGACCGGTGCTTCCCCGGACAGAGGACAGACGACTTCGACTCTTCTTCAGCTGCCAACGATGACTGACGTCATGAACAAGTTGGACTGTAGGTTTGGTTATTACGACAGAAGCTTAAAGAACCTTTTAGGCCGATTTGCTGCACTGTGGGCTCAGTGATCTGCGAGAGGAAGTGGGAACTTTGAGAAAGGAAAACTTGGACCTAATACAGAAAGTCTCTTTTTGTACTCCCAGTTCTTAAAGAACAGGGAGTACTTTAGAATGGGAACGAAGAAATGCTGTCTGTGTGTGTCTGTGTGTCTGTGTGTCTGTCTGTCTGTCTGTCTGTGTGTCTGTCTGTCTGTCTGTCTGTCTGTCTGTCTGTGTGTCCGTGGTCAAAATGTGTTCCACTCGCTCCAGACAAAACTACTGGGTCGATCTTTCTGAAAATTTGTAGGTACGTTTATTATGGGTCAAGGATGATGCCCGATGTTTTAGTTTACCGTTACAGCCGTTACTAACGGCTGTAACGGCCTGTAACGCTTTTTCTTCTTTATGGAATATCTCAGAAAGTACGTGGCCGATCTTTGTGAAAATTAGCAGGTATGTTCATTATGGGTCTCGGATGATGCCCGATGTTTTAGTTTACCCCGTTATAGCCGTTACTAACGGCTGTAACAGCCTGTAACGGTTTTTCTTCTTTTTAGAATATATTAAAAAGTACTTGGCCGATCTTTATGAAAATTTGTAGGTATGTTCATTATGGGTCACAGATGATGCCCGATATTTTAATTTTCCGTTACAGCCGTTACTAACGGCTGTAACGGCCTGTAACGCTTTTTCTTCTTTATGGAATATCTCAGAAAGAACGTGGCCGATCTTTGTGAAAATTAGCAGGTATGTTCATTATGGGTCTCGGATGATGCCCGATGTTTTAGTTTACCCCGTTATAGCCGTTACTAACGGCTGTAACAGCCTGTAACGCTTTTTCTTCTTTATAGAATATCTCAAAAAGTACTAGGCCGATCTTTCAGAAAATTTTTAGGTATGTTTATTATGGGTCACGAATAATGCCTGATGTTTTAGTTTGCCATTACAGCCGTTACTAGCGGCTGTAACGGCCTGTAACGCTTTTTCTTCTTTATAGAATATCTCAGAAAGCACTTGGCCGATCTTTCTGAAAATTTGTAAATATGTTCATTATAGGTCACGGATGATGCCCAATGTTTAAGTTTACTAGCGGCTGGTCTTTGTGAACTTTAGCAGGTATGTTCATTATGGGTCACGAATAATGCCTGATGTTTTAGTTTACCGTTATAGCCGTTACTAACGGCTGTAACGGCCTGTAATGGTTGTTTTTCTTCATGGAATATCTCAGAAAGTACTTGGCCGATCTTCATGAAAATTAGCAGGTATGTTCATTATGGATCACGGATGATGCTTGATGTTTTAGTTTACCGTTATACCCATTACTAACGACTGTAACGGCCTGTAACATTTTTTTCTTTTTTCTTTATGGAATATCTCAGAAAGTATTTGGCCGATCTTTGTGAACATCAGCAGGTATGTTCACTATGGGTTACGGATAATGCCCGATGTTTTAGTTTACCGTTATAGCCGTTACTAACGGCTGTAACGGCCCGTAACGCTTTTCTTCTTTATGGAATATCTCAGAAAGTACTTGGCCGATCTTTGTGAAAATTAGCAGGTATCTTCATTATGGGTTACGGATGATGCCCGATGTTTTAGTTTACAGTTATATCAGTTACTAACGGCTGTAACGGCCTGTAACGCTTTTTCTTCTTTATGGAATATCTCAGAAAGTACGTGGCCGATATTTCTGAAATTTGTAGATATGTTCATTATGGGTCACGGATGATGCCCGATGTTTAAGTTTACCGTTATAGCCGTTACTAACGGCCCATAATGGTTTTCTTCTTTATAGAAAATCTCAGAAAGTTCTTGGCCGATCTTTCTGAAAATTTGTAAGTATGTTCATTTTAGGTCACAAACAATAGCCGATGTATACCAGAATAGCCATTACAAACGGTTACACTAGCCCAAGACGGTTTTTCCTCTTTATGGAATATCTCACGCGTATTCAGGATAAACTGGGAGTACGTTCATATGCTTTGCATCTTGTTTTCAGCTAAGGTGGAACAACTTGAATAAAATAAAATAAAAAGATTTGGAATGTCAGTATCAATGTCACAGTTTTCTTTCCGTGGTATCCTAAGACTTCAGAGCGAGTCTGATGAACAGGCTGAGGAAAAGATACACGATGCAGCCCATTGTACAGTATTGACCGAAATTGTGGGGATTACATAAAGCTGCCATGCATGGTGAATCTGTGGACCTTTTCGCTTCAGAGAATTTTCTTGATGTTTAACAATCTTGTTTATAGCAAATAGATTCTCCATGTATCTGGCTTCTGTGGTTAAATGCACGCGCTACTGGCTTAACTCACTTCATACAGAAGAATTCACAATACTACGCACAGTTTTAACCCTGTCACTACCTTGTCGGCACTGGCCTGTGGATGGGAATCACCCCGTTCACTTCCCTATCGACACTGGCCTGTGGATGGGAAACACCCCGTTTACTTCTCTATCGGCACTGGCCTGTAGATGGTAAATGTCCAATCCATGACTTTATTGGCACTGACCTGTAAATAGAAACAAGTCGAATAAGCTATTTTAGAACTGCATGAACAAAATCACTGCCGTCATTTTTTGTTCTTGTTCTGCCATATTTTCACTTTAATGGCGGTACATAATAAGAAAGGTGTACGTTGTGACCTCCAGATCTTGAAGGCAACATGTGTCTTGCTTGTAGGGAGGCAAGATGAGGGGAAACGGAAAGAGACAGAATCAGAGACCAGATGGTTTAGACGTTGTCTTCGGGTTTGGTGGCGGTGGTGGTGGTGTGATGGTGTTCGTGATGGTGGTGGTTTTAATCACTGTCACTTTTTTTTAATCTGTCCACGAATGTGTCGCGCTATGCGATTGGTTGAATTATGTCAACTTTGTTCCATTGATATCTAATAACACGACAGTTCATCAGTTGCTGTCCCCACAACCAGCTTGAAGACTTCTCCCTGACTATGTCATGCATGTCTGAAGACTTCTCCCTGACTATGTCTTGCATGTCTGAAGACTTCTCCCTGACTATGTCATGCATGCCTGAAGACTTCTCCCTGACTGTGTCATGCATGTCTGAAGACTTCTCCCTGACTATGTCATGCATGTCTGAATTCTTCTCTCTGACTATGTCATGCATGTCTGAATTCTTCTCCCTGACTATGTCATGCATGTCTGAATACTTCTCCCTGATTATGTCATGCATGTCTGAAGACTTCTCCCTGACTATGTCATGCATGTCTCCATTCTTCTCTCTAACTATGTCATGCATGTCTGAATTCCTTTCCCTGACTATGTCATGCATGTCTGAAGACTTCTCCCTGACTATGTCATGCATGTCTGAAGACTACTCCCTGACTATCTCATGCATGTCTCCATTCTTCTCTCTGACTATGTCATGCATGTCTGAAGACTTCTCCGTATGTCATGCATGCCTGAAGACTTCTCCCTGATTACGTCATGCATGTCTGAAGACTTCTCCCTGATTATGTCATGCATGTCTGAAGACTTCTCCCTGATTATGTCATGCATGTCTGGCGACTTCTCACTGACTATGTCATGCATGTCTGGCGACTTCTCACTGACTATGTCAT
>CM031618.1:24502568-24505068 GCA_018398815.1 Conus ventricosus
CAACCCACAGAGCAGCTTGGTGTTGCAATGACTGCAAGAAATATTGAATTATAAACAAAGCTTGCTCTTATGTCTTAGATTGAAGAAATAGGGGAGATACGCATTCATATCTGCAGTGGTAGATGATTCTGCCTAACTACAGTATGTGCTTGAGTGGGTGAATGGGGAAAATAAAATAAATGCTTCTCAAAATGAGCCTTCAGCAAGCTTATATTCTCCAAGGGGGAGACATCCTCCAATAGGGAGGGAAACTCACTAACATATAACTCCTGGTCATATACCGATATTTCGAAACTTGGTGGTTTCTCCTCAGTGACCGCGGAAAGTGGTAATTTGACTCCTCTGCCTTTTCAGTTTTAAGAAGAATACAATCCCAGAAATGGTTGTTGTGCAATACCGTAGTATGTTTGTTGAGTTTTCAAAAAACCAACCAAAAGGGGCCATCTAAGAAGCAAAAGAAAATCTTAAAAGAGCAAAACAAGCTACACTTTCTTGTGAAAAGTAAAAAATATAAAAAGATATCCTCTAAGACATAAGTGCTGAGGGCAAGTTCTTGGAATGAATCCGCAAGGGACTAAAATACAACAAACTAATAAATTCCAAGGACAAGTACCGCACAGTTCCAGCAACCCACAGAGCAGCTTGGTGTTGCAATGACTGCAAGAAATATTGAATTATAAACAAAGCTTGCTCTTATGTCTTAGATTGAAGAAATAGGGGAGATACGCATTCATATCTGCAGTGGTAGATGATTCTGCCTAACTAACAGTATGTGCTTGAGTGGGTGAATGGGGAAAATAAAATAAATGCTTCTCAAATTGAGCCTTCAGCAAGCTTATATTCTCCAAGGGGAGACATCCTCCAATAGGGAGGGAAACTCACTAACATATAACTCCTGGTCATATACCGATATTTCGAAACTTGGTGGTTTCTCCTCAGTGACCGCGGAAAGTGGTAATTTGACTCCTCTGCCTTTTCAGTTTTAAGAAGAATACAATCCCAGAAATGGTTGTTGTGCAATACCGTAGTATGTTTGTTGAGTTTTCAAAAAACCAACCAAAGGTGCCATCTAAGAAGCAAAAGAAAATCATAAAAGAGCAAAACAAGCTACACTTTCTTGTGAAAAGTAAAAAATATAAAAAGATATCCTCTAAGACATAAGTGCTGAGGGCAAGTTCTTGGAATGAATCCGCAAGGGACTAAAATACAACAAACTAATAAATTCCAAGGACAAGTACCGCACAGTTCCAGCAACCCACAGAGCAGCTTGGTGTTGCAATGACTGCAAGAAATATTGAATTATAAACAAAGCTTGCTCTTATGTCTTAGATTGAAGAAATAGGGGGAGATACGCATTCATATCTGCAGTGGTAGATGATTCTGCCTAACTAACAGTATGTGCTTGAGTGGGTGAATGGGGAAAATAAAATAAATGCTTCTCAAAATGAGCCTTCAGCAAGCTTATATTCTCCAAGGGGGAGACATCCTCCAATAGGGAGGGAAACTCACTAACATATAAGCTTTGTTTATAATTCAATATTTCTTGCAGTCATTGCAACACCAAGCTGCTCTGTGGGTTGCTGGAACTGTGCGGTACTTGTCCTTGGAATTTATTAGTTTGTTGTATTTTAGTCCCTTGCGGATTCATTCCAAGAACTTGCCCTCAGCACTTATGTCTTAGAGGATATCTTTTTATATTTTTTACTTTTCACAAGAAAGTGTAGCTTGTTTTGCTCTTTTATGATTTTCTTTTGCTTCTTAGATGGCACCTTTGGTTGGTTTTTTGAAAACTCAACAAACATACTACGGTATTGCACAACAACCATTTCTGGGATTGTATTCTTCTTAAAACTGAAAAGGCAGAGGAGTCAAATTACCACTTTCCGCGGTCACTGAGGAGAAACCACCAAGTTTCGAAATATCGGTATATGACCAGGAGTTATATGTTAGTGAGTTTCCCTCCCTATTGGAGGATGTCTCCCCCTTGGAGAATATAAGCTTGCTGAAGGCTCATTTTGAGAAGCATTTATTTTTTCCCATTACCACAAGCAATACTGTTAGTTAGGCAGAATCATCTACCACTGCAGTATGAGTATCTCCATTCTCAATCTAGACATAACAGCTTTGTTATAATTCATATTTCTGCAGTCATTGCAACACCAAGCTGCTCTGTGGTTGCTGGAACTGTGCGGTACTTGTCCTTGAATTTATTAGTTTGTTGTATTTTAGTCCTTGCGGATTCATTCAAGAACTTGCCCTCAGCACTTATGTCTTAGAGGATATCTTTTTATATTTTTTACTTTTCACAAGAAAGTGTAGCTTGTTTTGCTCTTTTATGATTTTCTTTTGCTTCTTAGATGGCACCTTTGGTTGGTTTTTTGAAAACTCAACAAACATACTACGGTATTGCACAACAACCATTTCTGGGATTGTATTCTTCTTAAAACTGAAAAGGCAGAGGAGTCAAATTACCACTTTCCGCGGTCACTGAGGAGAAACC
>CM031618.1:24510068-24675068 GCA_018398815.1 Conus ventricosus
CAGCAATATTCTAACTATCAACGAAATGAAATGTTCCTAGAAAGTGTAATTAATACTCTTTTATACACTGACAAAAAAATACGTTAAGCGATTTATTAGTGCAAAAATTTGTAATGCACATTGCGTTGCATGTTTGCATGATACGAATAATTACTACCATTTCTACCGAACAGCGTTTCCTAAATACATGAATTAAGAAAACGCATTACAAGATATGAGATTTAGATAGCCCAAATACCTTGCCAACATTGACTGGATAAGATTGTATGACTATGTGTTTATGGTGTATAAAGCAAGTGAACCGATATTAAAGCGCCAAATAAAAAGATCTCTCATGTTTAGACTACAAACACTATACCAATACAAAGTAAATTTCATATTGCCAGTAAAATGATAGAAAATACATGCCACCGGTGGGGAAATAAAAATAGATTAATGAAAGAAGAGGTCATGTATATTCGGATATGAAAAAGTCATCTTGTTAGATTAACGTTTGCTAATGGGAATGAAATAAGTTGGCTCTCTAACGTGAAGCAAAGGAAAACTGAAATTAGAATGTGAGCTGAAACCAGAGCGTGTAAAACCGTTCCATGCTGTAAGTGAAAACATTCTGACACGGACAGCTTTCTCCGACCTGCCACCCACCCCTCTCCATTCACCAAGCCACCCTGCTACCCACCCCTCTCCTTTCACCAAGCCGACCATGCTACCCCCCCCCCCCCCTCTCCATTCACCAACCCCAACCCTGCTACCCACCCCTCTCCATTCACCAAGCCCACCCTGCACCCACCCCTCTCCTTTAAACAAGCCGACCATGCTACCCCCCCCCCCCCCCCTCTCCTTTCACCAAGCCCACCCTGCTACCCACCCCTCTCCTTTCACCAAGCCCACCCTGCTACCCACCCCTCTCCATTCACCAAGCCCACCCTGCTACCCACCCCTCTCCATTCACCAAGCCCACCCTGCTACCCACACCCTCTCCTTTCAACAAGCCGACCATGCTACCCCCCCCCCCTCTCCTTTCACCAAGCCCACCCTGCTACCCCACCCCTCTCCTTTCACCAAGCCGACCTTTGGCTACCCCCCCCCCCCCTCTCCATTCACCAAGCCCACCCTGCTACCCCCCACCCCTCTCCTTTCACCAAGCCCACCCTGCTACCCACCCCTCTCCTTTCACCAAGCCCACCCTGCTACCCACCCCTCTCCTTTCACCAAGCCCACCCTGCTACCCACCCACCCCTCTCCATTCACCAAGCCCACCCTGCTACCCACCCCTCTCCTTTCACCAAGCCCACCCTGCTCCCCACCCACCCCTCTCCTTTCACCAAGCCCACCCTGCTACCCACCCCTCTCCTTTCACCAAGCCCACCCTGCTACCCCCCACCCCTCTCCTTTCACCAAGCCCACCCTGCTACCCACCCACCCCTCTCCATTCACCAAGCCGACCCTGCTACCCCCCACCCCTCTCCTTTCACCAAGCCCACCCTGCTAACCCCCCCACCCCTCTCCTTTCACCAAGCCCACCCTGCTACCCACCCACCCCTCTCCTTTCACCAAACCCACCCTGCTACCCCCCACCCCTCTCCTTTCAACAAACCCACCCTGCTACCACCCCACCCCTCTCCATTCACCAAGCCCACCCTGCTACCCCCCACCCCTCTCCTTTCACCAAGCCCACCCTGCTACCCCCCACCCCTCTCCTTTCACCAAGCCCACCCTGCTACCCACCCACCCCTCTCATTTCACCAAGCCCACCCTGCTACCCACCCCTCTCCATTCACCAAGCCCAACCCTGCTACCCACCCCTCTCCTTTCACCAAGCCCACCCTGCTACCCACCCCTCTCCATTCACCAAGCCCACCCTGCTACCCACCCCTCTCCATTCACCAAGCCCACCCTGCAAACCCACCCCTCTCCTTTCACCAAGCCGACCCTGCTACCCACCCACCCTCTCCGTTCACCAAACCCACCCTGCTACCCACCCCTCTCACCAAGCCCACCCTGCTACCCACCCACCCCTCTCCTTTCACCAAGCCCACCCTGCTACCCACCCCCTCCATTCACCAAGCCCACCCTGCTACCCACCCCTCTCCATTCACCAAGCCCACCCTGCTACCCCACCCACCCCTCTCCTTTCACCAAGCCGACCCTGCTACCCACCCACCCCTCTCCTTTCACCAAGCCCACCCTGCTACCCACACCCTCTCCATTCACCAAGCCCACCCTGCTACCCACCCCTCTCCATTCACCAAGCCCACCCTGCTACCCACCCACCCCTCTCCTTTCACCAAGCCGACCCTGCTACCCACCCACCCCTCTCCTTTCACCAAGCCCACCCTGCTACCCACCCACCCCTCTCCATTCACCAAGCCCACCCTGCTACCCACCCCTCTCCTTTCACCAAGCCCACCCTGCTACCCACCCCTCTCCTTTCACCAAGCCCCCCTGCTACCCACCCATCCCTCTCCTTTCACCAAGCCGACCCTGCTACCCACCCACCCCTCTCCTTTCACCAAGCCCACCCTGCTACCCACCCCTCCCCGTTCACCAAACCCACCCTGCTACCCACCCCTCTCACCAAGCCCACCCTGCTACCCACCCCTCTCCTTTCACCAAGATGGGGTCCTAAAGACACGAGTCTAGACGGCACATTGACGTGTGTAAGGAGTAGATTACAGGTGCACAGTCAGGGACCCTCAGTGGTGGTTTCAGACAGCTGGGCAAAGGTTCCTCCCCCTCCCCCCTTCCTTTTTGTACTCCAGTTCTTAAAGAACAGGAGTACTTTAGAATGGGAACGAAGAAATGCTGTGTGGTGTGTGTGTGTTGTGTGTGTGTGTGTGTGTGTGTGTGTGTGTGTGTGTGTGTGTGTGTGTGTGTACCGTGGTCAAAATGTGTTCCACTCGCTCCAGACAAAACTACTGGGGCGATCTTCTGAAAATTTGTAGGTAGGTTCATTTTGGGTCAAGGATGATGCCCGACGTTTTAGTTTACTAAACGCTTTTTCTTCTTTATAGAATATCTCAGAAAGTACTTGGCCGATCTTTCTGAAATTAGCAGGTATGTTCATTATGGACCAAGGATGATGCCTGATGTTTTAATTTACCGTTATACCGTTACTAACGGGTGTAACGGCCTGTAACGCTTTTTCTTCTTCATGGAATATCTCAGAAAGTACTTGGCCGATCTTTGTGAACATTAGCAGGTATGTTCATTATGGGGCACGAATAATGCCCGATGTTTTAGTTTACCGTTATAGCTGTTAGTAACGGCTGTAACGGCCTGTAACGGTTGTTTTTCTTCATCGAATATCTCAGAAAGTATTTGGCCGACCTTTGTGAAAATTAGCAGGTATGTTCATTATGGACCAAGGATGATGCCTGATGTTTTAGTTTACCGTTATACCGTTACTAACGGCTGTAACGGCCTGCAACGCTTTTTTTCTTTATGGAATATCTCAGAAAGTACTTGGCCAATCTTTGTGACCATTAGCAGCTATGTTCATTATGGGTTACGGATGATGCCTGATGTTTTAGTTTACCGTTATAGCTGTTACTAACGGATGTAACGGCCCGTAACGCTTTTCTTCTTTATGGAATATCTCAGAAAGTACTTGGCCGATCTTTGTGAAAATTAGCAGGTATCTTCATTATGGGTTACGGATGATGCCCGATGTTTTAGTTTACCGTTTTAGCCGTTACTAACGGCTGTAACGGCCTGTAACGGTTTTTCTTCTTTATGGAATATCTCAGAAAGTACTTGGCCGATATTTCTGAAAATTTGTAGATATGTTCATTATGGGTCACGGATGATGCCCGATGTTTAAGTTTACCGTTATAGCCGTTACTAACGGCCCATAATTGTTTTCTCTTTATGGAAAATCTCAGAAAGTGCTTGGCCGATCTTTCTGAAAATTTGTAAGTATGTTCATTTTAGGTCACAGACGATAGCCGATGTTAACCAAAATAGCCATTACTAACGGTTACACCAGCCCAAGACGGTTTTTCCTCTGTATGGAATATCTCACGCGTATTCAGGATAAACTGGGAGTACGTTTATATGCTTTGCATCCTGTTCAACATTGACTAGGACTTGTAGTTCACAGTTCTGCTGTTTTACGGTTTTACCGTCGTCGTTGCCGTTGTTACATTTTTAACTACCTCATTTTATATTTATGTTAGTAAATAAGTGTGTGTGAAGGGGAGGGGAGTAGTGTGTGTGTGTGTGGTGTGTGTGTGTGTGTGTGTGTGTGTGTGTGTGTGTGTGTGTGTGTGTTGTGTGAGCGTGCGCGCTTAAGGTTGCGTGCGTGCGCATATGTGTCCATGCCTGCTGGAGAATCAAGACGTTGATGCACTGTCTCCTAAAGAAAACACAGGTAAATGGTCTTCCGTCATATCTGAAAATCTGAACATGGTAGAATGTGTTCATGGCGGGGAGTAGAATAGGTACATGGTCTGTCTTATTATTCACTATCAGCACAGCACAATAATTTCAAAATTGCTTTACCTTACCAAATGGATTCACACACACACACACACACACACACACACACACACACACACACACACACACACACACACACGTGCGCGCGCGCGATCATACGCGCGCTCTAGCACGCACACACGCGCGCGCTCTTACAGAGAGAGAGAGAGAGAGAGAGAGAGAGAGAGAGAGAGAGAAAGAGAGAGAGAGATGTTGAGAGGAAACGTCCCTCCCGTGACAGACTGAAATGAAAAGTTCTGCATCGACTGTCTGTCCCAGCAGGCCCTTCGCGCCCATCCCGACGCGACGTTATACGTCACTTCCGTTCGAGTCTCAGCGTCGTCTGATCCCTGTACCGGAAGAGGAAGGAAGCGCCGATGAAAGGCTGACCTCACCGGAAGAGATCTTTAACTTCCCTGTCTACGCCTTGGAGGGTGAGGAGGACGACTACGGCGTGGGGGGTTACCCCCATATGGGTTCCCTTGTGCCACAGAGTCCCCCAGCCATGGAGGTCCCAGAGAAAACGTGAAGAAGATCCACAAATTGTTGCCCCATGTTCCCTCCACAACAGAGGGCACCGTCTGTTCTGGGTCACAACCCTGCCAACTTCAAATTGGACCAAAACTTTCACAACAAAAGTCGAAGAATATTCTTTGTTGTTCATCGTGCATTTAAAAAAAAAATGTCGGCTCAAAACAGGCAAACCAAACTTGTGTTGTCATGTTTTGGAATGGACGTGCTATTATTTTAGGTCTTTGACTACTTTTCTTTTACTCAAACGAACATACGAATCTCCGTGTTGTTGAAAGACCAGAAACGTAAAAAAAAAAATGTTCGCTCAAAACAAAGCAGAACAAACTTGTCGATGTTTTCGAAGTAAGTCTATATGCATTAGATCTAGTATCGTTGGTATTTTATTTTTCCCCAACGTGCAAATCTCTGGTTTGTCGAAAATTTAGATATAAAAACAACTTTTATTTGAATCGAAGCTAGTATGTATCAGATGTGTATGGTTCCAGAACCATGGTTGTGTCCAATGTAAGTCATTTGACACGACAGGCTGGCTGTGTGTAGACATGTTTTGTCTGTCAGGTCTTGCTGATGTCGTCACTGTCCTTCCCCTCTGTTGTTCCACTCACACATCCCCAGTCCTGGTCCGCCACGCTGCTGACTATGGCTTCACTGGCAGGTGGATGGAGTCTGCGCACCGCACCCTCAGTGCTCTCAGTGCACCTGGATGCCCTTGATGTTTACTGGCATACAATGCTATGTTGTTGTCACAAACATAACCTCTTATATTGTTGACTTTTACGGGCATAGCCTGTTATGTTGTTGATTTTCAAAAAACATACACTGTTGTGCTCTTGAATTTCAAAGACAGACGTTGGTTTTTTTTTTCCTTTATAAACATAGACTGTCTCGTTGTTTGTTTCTAAAGTCAAACTTTTACGTCGTTAATTTTTTTTAGAAATGATGGAGTGTTCCATTGTTGATTTCACACACACACACACACACACACACACACAGAGAGAGAGAGAGAGAGAGAGAGAGAGAGAGAGAGAGAGAGAGAGAGAGAGAGAGAGAGAGTAGATTGTTACGCTAGACGTAAGACTGTTACAAAATAACGAACAAGTAGGTTAACTCTTGCTCCCATGATGAAATAAATGCATGCCCATAACTCCAAACAAATGCTGCTTACGTCACCAAATCGCCAAGCAGAAATGACATCACAGAGCCAGGAGAGATGTCTCCTTGTTTTTTCTGTGTGCTCTGTGTTATCTTTCTGCTAGGCGATTTGGTGTCGTAAGCAGCGTTCGTTTGGACTCGTGGGCATGTATTCATGTCATCATGGGAGCAAGAGTTACCCCACTTGTTCGTTACTGACTGTTTACCGTTCTCTGCTTCATTTAAGATTCACTTTCATTAGACTGTAACATTGTTGATTTTTTTTTTTTTAGACGTATCCAAATACTTTGATGATTTTCAGAGACAGGCTGTCACGACGTTGATTTTTAAAATATGGGCTCTTCTGTTGTCAATTTGCTTTTTTAAGGACACAGGCCGGTATGTTGTTGATTTTCAAAGACACACCGGCACGTAGTTGATTTTCAAAGGCAATTATGTCATTTGTATTTTAAGATATGGACCTCTAACAAAAAATATGATTATTTAATTTGTAAATTATTGGTAATTATCGAAGATATCAATAATTGTACCATTAATAGTGAAAGACATAGATTATATAATGTTAACTATATGTTGTTGATGCTGAAAAAAGCCCATAGATTACGATGCCAGTTCTATTTAAGACATACGTTACGATGCTGCTAATATTCAAAGACATTGATGATGATGTCATTGATATTCAAAAATTTACATTTTGACGCTGTGGACGATCAAAGACATAGATTACAATGTCACTGATATTCAAAGATATACATTACAACGCCATTAATAATTACAGTGTCTTTAATATTCAGAGGCATGCATTTAGACGCCAATAATATTCAGTCATAGATTCTGATGTCATTCATATTTAAGGACACACACCATGACGCCATAAGTACTGAAAGACCTCAATCATTCTGTCATTAATATTCAAAGACGTCGATCAGTCTGTTCGTGCTGTCCTCGCCGAGCAATCCCTCTGCAAGTAGTCCTGGTCTGGGTGAGGTCTGTTAGTCTCAGGCCACGAATGATGTGGGCACTGACGGGTTGTACAGAAAGGTAACAGCATGATCCCTCTACGACTCCTCTATACTGACTGGATGATCCCTCTACGACTCCTCTATACTGACTGGATGATCCCTCTACGACTCCTCTATACTGACTGGATGATCCCTCTACGACTCCTCTATACTGACTGGATGATCCCTCTACGACTCCTCTATACTGACTGGATGATCCCTCTACGACTCCTCTATACTGACTGGATGATCCCTCTACGACTCCTCTATACTGACTGGATGATCCCTCTATGACTCCTCTATACTGACTGGATGATCCCTCTATGACTCCTCTATACTGACTGGATGATCCCTCTACGACTCTATACTGACTGGATGATCCCTCTACGACTCCTCTGTACTGACTGGATGATCCCTCTACGACTCCTCTATACTGACTGGATGATCCCTCTACGACTCCTCTATACTGACTGGATGATCCCTCTACGACTCCTCTATACTGACTGGATGAGTCCTCTATGACTCCTCTATACTGACTGGATGAGTCCTCTATGACTCCTCTATACTGACTGGATGATCCCTCTACGACTCCTCCATACTGACTGGATGATCCCTCTACGACTCCTCCATACTGACTGGATGATCCCTCTACGACTCCTCTATTCTGACTGGATGATTCTCTATGACTCCTCTATACTGACTGGATGATCCCTCTATGACTCCTCTATACTGACTGGATGATCCCTCTATGACTCCTCTATACTGACTGGATAATCCCTCTATGACTCCTCTATACTGACTGGATGATCCCTCTATGACTCCTCCATACTGACTGGATAATCCCTCTATGACTCCTCTATACTGACTGGATGATCCCTCTTTGACTCCTCTACACAGACTGGATGATCCCTCTATGACTCCTCTATACTGACTGGATGATCCCTCTATGACTCCTGTTTACTGGATCTTCTATGACCCCTGTTTACTGACTGGATGATCCTCTATGACTCCTCTATACTGACTGGATGATCCACTATGATTCCTCTATACTGACTGGAATATCCTCTATGATTCCCCTATTGTGCCTGGACGGTCACTCTTGTGGCTCCTGTATAGTGACCGGATGGTAACTCTATGACTCCTGTATACTGACTGGATGGTAACTCTATGACTCATGTATACTGACTGGATGGACTGGATCATCACTCTATGACTCCTGTATACTGACTGGATGGTAACTCTATGACTCCTGTATACTGACTGGATCATCACTCTATGACTCCAGTATACTGACTGGATGGTAACTCTATGACTCCTGTATACTGACTGGATCATCATTCTATGACTCTGTATACTAAATGGATGGTCACTGCATGACTCCTATATGCTGACTAGATGGTTGCTCTATGACTCCTGTATATTGTCTGGATGGTCACTCTATGACTACTGTACACTCACTGGATCATCCCTCTATGACTAATCTATACTGATTGGATGGTCACTATTTGAGTAATCTATACTGACTGGAAGGTCACTCTATGACTCCTGTATACTGACTGGATGGTCACTCTCTGACTCCTGTATACTGACTGGATGATCACTCTGTGACTCCCGTATACTATCTGGATGGTCACTCTCTGACTCCTGTATACTGACTGGATGATCACTCTCTGACTCCTGTATACTGATTGGATGGTCACTCCATGACCCCTGTACACTGACTGGATGATCACTCTGAGACTTCTATATACTGACTGGATGGACATTCTGCAACTCCTGTACACTGACTGGATGGTCACTCTGTGACTCCTGTATACTGACTAGATGAACACTCTGAGACTTCTGTATACTGACTGGATGGACACTCTGAGACTTCTGTATACTGACTGGATGGTCACTCTGTGACTTCTGTATACTGACTGGATGGACACTCTGAGACTTCTGTATACTGACTGGATGGACACTCTGTGACTTCTGTATGCTGACTGGATGGACACTCTGAGACTCCTGTATACTGACTGGATGGTCACTCCATGACTCCTGTATACTGACTGGATGGTCACTCCATGACCCCTGTATACTGACTGGATGGTCACTCCATGACCCCTGTATACTGACTGGATGATGACTCTGTGAGTTCTATATACTGACTGGATGGTCACTCCATGACCCCTGTATACTGACTGGATGATCACTTTTTGACTTCTATATACTGACTGGATGGTCACTCTGCGACTCCTGTATACTGACTTGATGGTCATTCTATGACTCCTGTATACTGACTGGATGGTCACTCTATGTCTCCTGTATACTGACTGGATGGTCACTCTATGACTCCTGTATACTGACTGGATGGTCACTCTATGACTCCTATATACTGACTGGATGGTCACTCTATGACTCCTGTATACTGACTTGATGGTCATTCTATGACTCCTGTATACTGACTGGATGGTCACTCTATGACTCCTCTACACTGACAGGATGGTCACTATGACTTCTGTATACTGACTGGATGGTCACTCTATGACTCCTGTATACTGACTGGATGGTCACTCTATGACTCCTGTATACTGACTGGATGATCATTCTACAACTCCAGTATACTGACTGGATGTTCACTCTATGACTCCTGTATACTGACGGGATGGTCACATCATAACTTCTGTATACTGACTGGATGGTCACTCTATGACTCCAGTATACTGACTGGATGGTCACTCTATGACTCCTGTATTCTGACTGGATGGTCACTCTGCAACTCCTGTATACTGACTGGATGATCACTCTGTGACTTCTATATACTGACTGGATGGTCACTCTGCAACTCCTGTATACTGACTGGATGGTCACTCTATGACTCCTGTATACTGACTGGATGGTCACTCTATGACTCCTGTATACTGACTGCATGGTAGCTCTACGACTTCTGTGTACTGAGTGCACGGTAGCTCTATGAGTTCTGTGTACTGACTGGATGGTCACTCTATGACTCCTGTATACTGACTGTATGGTAGCTCTATCACTTCTGTGTACTGACTGCATGGTAGCTCTATGACTTCTGTAAACTGACTGGATGGTCCCTCTGCAACTCCGGTATACAGACTGGATGGTCACTCTATGACTCCTGTATGCTGACTGGATGGTCACTCCATGACTCCTGTATACTGACTGGATGGTCACTCTATTTACTCCTGTATACTGACTGGATGGTCACTCTGCGACTCCTGTGTACTGACTGTATTATCATTCCCTGACTCCTGTATACTGCCTAAATGGTAGCTCTGTGCCTCCTGTATACTGCCTGGATGCTGGCTCTATGACTCCTATATACTGACAGGGTGGTCACTCTATGGCTCCTGTATACTGACTGGATGTTCACTCTATGATTCCTGTATACTGACTGGATGGTCACTCTATGACTCCTGTATACTGACTGGATGGTCACTCTGCGACTCCTGTATACTGACTGGATGTTTTCTCTATGACTCATATATACTGACTGGATGGTCACTCTATGACTCCTGTATACTGACTGGATGGTCACTCTATGACGCCTGTATACCGACTGGATAGTCACTCTATGACTCCTGTATGCTGACCGGGTGGTCACTCTATGACACCTGTATACTGACTGGATGGTCACTCTATGACTCCTGTATACTGACTGGATGGTAACTCTATGACTCCTGTATACTGACTGGATGGTAACTCTATGAGTCCTGTATGCTGACCGGGTGGTCACTCTATGACTCCTGTATACTGACTGGATGGTAAGTCTATGACTCCTTTATACTGACAGGATGGTCACTATGTGGCTCCTGTATACTGCCTTGATGATCTCTTTTAGACTCCTATACACTGATGGGATGATCATTCTGTGACTCCCATGTGCTGATTTAACGGTTTCTTTTAAAGACTCTTAAATACTGACTGGATGATCACTGCCAGACTCCTATACAATGAGTTTGATGGTCTCTTTCAAAGTTTTATATACTGACTTGATAGTCACTTTTAGACTTCCATATACTGGCTGGATGGTTACCCTTACTATATACTGAGTGGTTGTAACTTTTAAACTCCTTTATACTAACTTGATGGTCATTTTAATGCTCCTGTGTCCTAACTTGATGGTCACCTTTATACGGACTGGGTGGTCAGTCCTGGACTCCACTATACTGACTGGATGGTTACCCTTACTATGTACTGACTGGGTGGTTACATAGCTATATACTGACTGGATTGTTACCTTACTATATACTATATTGGATGATTACTATTACTTTACACTGACTACATGGTTACTCTTACTATATACTGACTGGATGGTTACTCTTGGACTCCCATACACTTACTGGATGGTCACTCTGACTATATATCGAATGGTCACTCTTACTATATACTGGCTGGATGGTCACTCTTACTATATACTGACTGGACGGTTACTCTTACTATATACTGGCTGGATGGTCACTCTTACTATATACTGGCTGGATGGTCACTCTTACTATATACTGGCTGGACGGTCACTCTTACTATATACTGGCTGGACGGTCACTCTTACTATATACTGGCTGGATGGTCACTCTTACTATATACTGGCTGGATGGTCACTCTTACTATATACTGGCTGGATGGTCACTCTTACTATATACTGGCTGGACGGTCACTCTTACTATATACTGGCTGGACGGTCACTCTTACTATATACTGACTGGACGGTTACTCTTACTATATACTGGCTGGATGGTCACTCTTACTATATACTGGCTGGATGGTCACTCTTACTATATACTGGCTGGATGGTCACTCTTACTATATACTGGCTGGATGGTCACTCTTACTATATACCGACTGGACGATTACTTTAAGACTCCTGTGTATTGACTGGATGGCCATTCTGTTTGTTTATAACAACTGGATGCGACTCTTTCGGTATATACTGACTAGAAGGTCACTCAGAGTATATACTGACTAGAAGGTCACTCAGAGTATATACTGACTGGATGGTCAGCCTTGGTGTATATACTGACTGGATGGTTGCTCTTGCATTCATACATACTGACTCGATGTTAAACTTATAGCGCTTGCATTCCCACATACGGACTGGATGGTCAGTCACTCTTACTATACGCTGACTGCATGATCACTCTCAGTATATACTGACTGAATGGTCTTTTATAGACTGACCGAATGGTCTTTGACACTATAGACTGACTGAATGGTCCCTTTTACTATAGACTGACTGAATGTTCCATTTTACTATAGACTGACTGGATGGTCCCTTTTACTATAGACTGACTGAATGTTCCATTTTACTATAGACTGACCGAATGGTCCCTTTTACTATAGACTGACTGAATGGTCCCTTTTACTATAGACTGACTGAATGTTCCATTTTACTATAGACTGACTGGATGGTCCCTTTTACTATAGACTGACTGGATGGTCCCTTTTACTATAGACTGACTGAATGGTCCCTTTTACTATAGACTGACTGGATGGTCCCTTTTACTATAGACTGACTGAATGGTCCCTTTTACTGTAGACTGACTGGATGGTCCCTTTTACTATAGACTGACTGGATGGTCCCTTTTACTATAGACTGACTGAATGGTCCCTTTTACTATAGACTGACTGGATGGTCCCTTTTACTATAGACTGACTGAATGGTCCCTTTTACTATAGACTGACTGGATAGTTACTCTTACATTGTTACATACTGACTTTTTATCACTCTTACACTTACATACTGATTTGTTTGTCACTATTACACTGTTACATACCGACTTGTTTATCACTCTTACACTGTTACATACCGACTTGTTCATCACTGTTACACTCCTGTATACTGACTTAATGGTCACTCTTACACTATTATAAACTGACTTTATCGTCACTCTTTAACTTTCATACACTGACTTGATATACTGGCGTGGTAACTCTTACACTTCTATCCATTGACTTTCATTTTTTGCACTCTTAAATACCGACTTTATGTTCACTCTTACACTTATATACACTGACCGATGGTCACTCGTACCCTTTTATACACTGACTTCCATTTTAAGTTGCGTTCCGTATCGTTTGCTCATGATTCTCTCATAAAAATGTGACTTTGAAAGAGAAGACACATTCCAAAAATCGCAACAAATACGGTGCAGCTTAATACTTTTTATGCCACTGAAAATGCTGACGAAATAATTAATTAGCAAGTTATCAAAGCCAGAAAGTGCTCTGTCAGCGAAAAGCACTTAATGGAAGAGTAGACAGCCTGCTGAGTTGTATATTTTCTGTTAACATACGGAGAGGAACTTAATGCTGAGGTGTTTTCCCTGTAAAACAAGTATTTCTACAAACCACTATGAAATCAAAGTAATGTATAACCATTACTTTTATTTCACTTAGCTGTCCATCACACTAACCTCACTCTAATACTAGGGGACAACATTAAGGCTAGTGTGTGAAATACGAAGGTATTCGTCCTGCCAGCTTGCTTTCTGTTATCTCCAGTTTTGTCTGGGGAACTGGACGTATGATGTTTAAGAGTTGCCCTAGGCCTGCATGCTATCCGAGCTTTTGCCCTCAGCACAGTTTATCCGCCTTCAGAATGTGAGTACTGGGGTTATCCAGAAATAGATATCTCAAAGTTTGCTAGGGACACGGTTGAGAAACAAAACAACAAAGCAGTGAACTCGGGACTCAAAGGGGAGGGTGTGTGTGTGTGTGTGTGTGTGTGTGTGTGTGTGTGTGTGTGGAGGGAGGGGGTCGGTGGGTGTGGGTGTGCAAGGGGAGACAATATAATCTTTTTACTGGTGATGCCATCAGGTGTAGGCCGTTTCTCTTTCACTGAGGGCCAGCACAACAGTGAGTCAGGCTAGTCAATCTTGACAGAGGTTTTTGACCCCGTGAATGTCCTCCTCTTTATTTACTTCCTGAATGTCCTCCTCTTTGATCCAGAATGTCCTCCTCTTTGTTCACTTATGAGTATTTTATCAATTCATGATCAGACAGAGAGATAGAAAGAGAGAGAGAGAGAGTCAATCATAATAATATACGTGTATATTTTCTATGTTTTCAGGTAACTGGTAATTCAACACTTACCTGCACACACATACACACACGGACCGTACATTGACAGGGACGGATATGCATGCAATACCTGCATGGGCGCTCGTATAAATGGACACATACACACAACGACAGTTTGGGTACATACCACGTTAGCTCGGCACTCCAGGTTTAGCCAGCGCACCAGGTTAATAATGCTCTGATCAAGCCTCTGTGTGGTCTTCAATAGCCGCCCTGTCCCCGTTCTTTCCTTGTTTAACTATCTCTTCATTTGTTTACCTCTCTAGCAATCTAGATACCTAACTATCTAGCTACCTAGCTGTAACACATCCGCCTTACCGTCACATGTGATGTAGCGTATATTGACTGGTGTACACGCCTGAGGCCTCCCTGGGGATTCTGAAACTAGAGAGAATCAACACGACACCAACACAGCTTGGTTTTCCAGTCATCTTCATTCTGGGTTCTTGCCTTGGAAGAGAGAAGGCAAGAGTAATTGGCGCGATTTAGACCTTAGAGGTCATGTTTGGTGATATGTTGGGTGTCGCTGTCAGAAAACGTCAGGCAGTTTTTGTGAAGATTCCGACGTGTTGGAGCCAAGTGCAATGATGACAGCGAGTCACTACACGAATTACCTGCAGACCACGCGTATTGGGTTTAACAACACTAAAAGGTGTCCAACACGCATGGCGAGCAGTCAGGCTCTTGCCTGCTGTGATATTTCTGCCGATGGCAGTGGGCAGTCTGAGGGCTATAGGCTACCATGTGTTAGTTTTCATATAAATTTCCTACTTTATAAAACTTACCACTCGTCTATTTTATAAAACTTACCACTCTTCACATTAGCGAACTATAAGTGAAATTTCACCGAGGCGGATGGGGGGGGGGGGGGGGGGGGGGGGGGGGGGGGGGGGGGGGGGGGGGGGGGGGGGGGAGGAAATTGGAGAAAAGTGAATGCACACCCTTTTTGTTTGAGCATGAAAAACAATGATGCAAATCTGCTCTAGCCTGTAAGCACACCATAAGTAAATAAATAGATAAAATGAATATTGCAGCAATCAGAAAAAGGGTTAAAGGGATTCTGTTTGAAAAGTAGACATCAGTTTGTGAAGTAAACGCACTGTTGTGAAATTGAATAAGGTCAAATATTTTAGTTCAAATACTTCTGTTTAACTGCACTTCTCTCCTTCATATGGCCATTCGCCTATAAACAGCCACCCGAGGAGTAGTGTGTGTTTGTGTGGGTGTGGGTGTGTGTTGTCAGAAGAAGACATCGATTTTGTGGGAAATTCCCAAGTGTTTCGTACTTGGCATAAAGTAAGCATTGCTGTGCACGTTGTGTTGCGAGTCTGTCTGTTACTTGGTTTCATTGGACTGAAAATTGTTTAATTTTGACTTAGTCAACGACTTCAGTTACAAACATTTCAAGTACAATTGTTAAATTGGATCTTGTACTTTGGTTTAATTGCACTTAGTAAATCAACTTTTCAACTTGACATGGAAAGACATTTCTTGAATGAAAATTGAGGCCGGGTGTGCTTTGGTCCATCCCTCAGCATACGAACAGAGTAACTTCCCCTGAACACTGGGACAATGGTTTCATCAGTCCTTCCCACCACACAGAGCGATCTCTTCTAGTGCTGGACCAGCGTTTTCCTCCCATGTAAACCGACTGCCCTCTGCTGAACATTGGACCAACTGTTCGATTAGTTACTCCCCTCCACGCCATGACCTTCCCCTGAAACTGGACCACTGGTTTCTTCAGCCCTCCTCCACATACAGTGTCCTCCCCTGAACCTGGACCTGGAGAACATTCCTACAGCCCTTCCCTCCACACAGTGACCTCTCCTGATCTCTGCTTCCTTCAGCCCTTCCCTCCACACTGAGTGGCCTTCCCTGAACACAGACCTTTTATTTCTTCATGCCTTCGCTCCACTCGGCGTGACTTCTGTTGAACACTGGAACGATGGTTCTTGCTGGTCGAGGCATGGGACGCAGTCAAATCCTGCCATGCCGTGGGTGCCGTTGTTTTGAGTCAGTAAATCTAATCTGCACACTCACTGATGTTTGTAACGATAGCAGTGCTGTTGGTACGTAACTTTTGTACTGATACTGTTATTGGTATCAGTCCCGGCATCGAGTGATTGGTATCTGTACTAATTCTTACTAATTCTATTCGCTCTGTCGTTGGTGTCTGTAATGTCCTTAGTATCTGCATTGTCTATACAAAAGTTTGCTTTGTTATTGGTGTCTGTACTGTTGGTATCTGTGCCACCATTAGGATTTGTACTGCCATTGGTATCTGTGCCATCTTGGACAGTTTTGCTTGTATCTGTACTGTAATTGGTAGGCATACAGGTATCTGAACGGTAACTGATAGCTGCACAGGTACCTGCATGTCACCGATACCTACCTGTGCCCAACAACTGTTTACCAGGTGTAATCAATTTTTCCTTTGGCAATCCTACTACTAGAATGAGACTGGGACTGACCCTACAAACACCCCTGGGCCATTTAGGAGACCTCACAATATTATCCCCTGTAAACACTGACCAACCAACACCTTTGGGCCATTGGAAGACATCACAATGTTATCCCCTGTAGCGTCTGACCCTACCAAAACGTCTGGGGCATTGGAAGACCTCAAAGTGATGTAAACAATGACTTAACACCTTGAGGATGCTGGAAGACCTGACAATATTATTCCCTGTAGACACTAACGCTACCTGCATCCGGGACATTGGAAGACTTCACAATGTTATCCCTTGTAGAGACTGGTCTTGCAAACACCCCTGGGACATTTGAAGACTTTAATATGTTATCCCCTATAATCACTGACCTACCTACATACATGTATGTAGGATACTGGAAGACCTCACAGAGTTATCCCATGAAACACTGGCGTTCCAACATCTGTGGGACAGTGGAAGTCCTCACAATTCTATTTGCTGTCGATATCGACCGGCCAAAACCTCTGGGACACTGAAGTCTTCACAATGTTATTTGCTGTGATCACTGACCGCACCGACATTCCGGGACATTGACGGTGTTATCCCTTATAGTCTCTGACATATCAACATCCCTAGGACACTGGAAGACCTCACAATGTTCTTTCTTGTAAACACTGACTTTGCCAACACCCATAGGACGTTGGAAGACTTCAAAAAGTTTTCCCCTGTATACTCTGACCTACCAAAACTCTTGGGACATCGGAAGACCTCAAAGTGTCATCACATTTAGATACTGACCTACAAACACCCCTGGGCATTAGAAGACCTCACGGTGTTATCACATATAGATACTGACCTACAAACATCCCTGGGGCATTGAAAGACCTCACAATTTCATCCCTTGCAGACATGTACCCTACCAACACCCTGGAACATTGGAAGACCTCACAATGTTATTTCCTGTAGAACTGATCTACCATTAGTTCTGGGACACTGGAAGAGCTCAATGTTATTCCCTGTAGACACTGACCAACCAACCTCTTGGACATTGGAAGATATAATCATTATATCTTAATGTTATGACATGAAGAGACCGATTCTATCTTGGGAACACTGGAAGACCTTGGCACTCTGTTCTTGTCCTCAAACCTGCACACACTGAAAACAGTACCCTGCACCTTGGCAACATCTGCCTACTGAATAAATAATGAGTAAGGGTGGTAGTCCAGAACTAGTGTAAAGTAAACGGAAAAAGTGGAAAGATATCTAGGCCATGTCCTAGACATAGTGACAAAATGCACACTGCATGTGCTTTTTTTTCACAACACAGAACCATATCTTTTTTTTTTTCAAATGACGCAGAGCAGGGCATTTTAAATGACAGTGATTAACTTCACTGTTTCATGTCCTATTTTTCGGGCTAACCCGATTCCCAACACGATTTGAATGATGTGATGTCACATTCTATATTTTCCTTTTTGGCCCATCATCCCGAACATTTGTGTTGCTGGGACAGATGAGCATTGCCAACTCTAATTGGACATTTTCCCTTGTTTGTATGAAGGGACAGTGGTCAGCCTCTCAGCCTGTACATTGATCAGTACGACCCATAGCACAGAAATGGGTTGGCTAGTATACTTACCATTTCAGACCATAGCATTCAACGGCAGTCAGCTCTGCCAGGCCGAAATTTTTTGTGGCTAATGCAGTAATAAGACAGTCACGTGACGCCCACCCTACTTCCGCCGTGGGCAGAAAGCCGATGTCCACTTCCTGTTCCTCACTCTTCTGACGCCTGCACCAAGGTAACCCCGAGAACCTTGGCGCTAGAGGGGAAGGTAGGGCGGGCATTAGAGTCTGACATGGTAAGTATACTAGCCAAACAGGGAGTATAATTTTTAAAAAAACTCCCCATTTTGGCGTCATATACTTTACCATGTCAGACCATAGCATAATTTAAAGGAATTGGAGGAGGGCGAGTGCCCTAATGGTTCTTGGGGTTAGAGGGCGGAACCGATATAGCTGCATTAGCCGCCACAAGAGATACCTTTCGAACCATCAGCTCTGGTCATTTGGATGTCCCTCAAATAAAAGTTTATGAAGGGGTTTTCCGAACGCCAGAAGGCTGCCTCCAATAGATGGTGCAAGGGGACAGAGTGCTGGAACACCGCGGAAGTGGCCAGCGCTCTGACCTCATGAGCCCGGGGGGATGGGACAGGGAGATCCTGGATCCGTCCTGGAAAGCATAGTGCCCGCCGAGATGTCTTTAGTATTGTTGGGGTTAATGGAGATGAGGAGACGTCTCTGGGATGTGCGCCCGGGGCGCGAGCGTTCCCAGTAGTATCTAAGGCACCTAGACAGGCACAGGTCCATGCCCCCCCCCCACCTTTTTTCTTGTCTTCCCAGGATATCCGCCAGTGAGCGGATGACGATGGAAGGAGAGGATGAGCCCGGTTCTTGAATTTTAATTAAGAATTCGGGGAGGAACTTAAAGGAGACAGAGCCGTCCCTGTGGAAGGCAGTGTCTCCGGGGTCCCCGCTGGGGGCATGGATTTCGCTTCGCCTTCTGGCCGAAGCCAAGGTGAGGAGAAATGTGGTCTTCATGGAAAGGAGGTCAAAGGGGATGGTGGCGATAGGCTTGAAAGGGGGTTTTCTGAGAGCGTCAAGGACAATAAAGAGGTCCCAAAGGGGTACACGTCTAGGGGACTGGGACTCCCGTAGAGCCACCCCTGGAGATCTCTCTGAGAAGGAAGTCATTCTCAAAGGAGGGTCCGCCGAGTTGGCGGATAGTGGTGCAGATAGCTGACCTGTAGCCCCAGATGGAGCTAGCAGATAGCTTACGCGCCGAGGATAAATGAGATAAGAAGTTGCATATCTGGGAGACGATGGTTGAACCGGGTGGCGAATAGGTCGACCATCGGCCTGAACCAATGTTCCCACACCGAAGATAGGGATAGCATGCTGAGGGTCCAGCATGAATGAAATAAAACCTCGCCCACCAAAGCCTCACACGGCAAGTGTACCCAGGGTTTATAGTGCAAGCCACAAACTGAGTAAGTAAAGAAAGCAAACACACAACAATCTTTACACAAGGCAGAAGAAAGGCGAGACAGAGCACAAGACTTATCTTAAGAGCTTGGACGGCAGGCCGAAGAAGAAAGAGGAACAGGAAGCGGACATCGGCTTTCTGCCCACGGCGGAAGTAGGGAATGAGGAACAGGAAGCGGACATCGGCTTTCTGCCCACGCGGAAGTAGGTGGGCGTCACGTGACTGTCTTATTACTGCATTAGCCACAAAAAATTTCGGCCTGGCAGAGCTGACTAACTGCCGTTGAATGCTATGGTCTGACATGGTAAAGTATATGACGCCAAAAGCCTATTCTAACATCGACCTGTCAGGGTCAGTTCTGTTATGCTGGCACGTCATTGTCTGTTGTGCTATGCCAAAGTCTGAGTATATTGGTCTGACTGGCTGTTGACTTATGCCAATGTCTCGTGTTATTCCAACATATCTGTCATGCCAACAAGTATCTGCTATGTTGTGATGATGCGTCAAATCTGTTGTGTTGACATTTCGATGTGTTCACATGCTAGTGTGCGACGTCAGTGTTGACATGTTGTGCTATGTCAGTAGCAACATGCTGGTCTGCCGTTAGGCCAACATGTCAGTATTTTGTTATGCTTTCATGTCATCTTCCGTTAGGCTAAAATATTAACGTCTATCGAGTCAACATGTTGATGTCATGTTTGAGTTTCAGTGTCTGCCATACCGCCCCCCAAAACCAGTAACATATTGTGCTGCACAAAGAGGTTGTCCATTGTGCCAACACGCCAATGCCTGTTGTGGTGGTTTCACATATCAGTTATTACATTATGTCAACATGTTCTGTGCTGTGCCAACTTGCCAGGGCCAGTTGTATCATCATGTTGGTTGTGTTGCACCAACAGAAGTCGATAAATTGTACCATGTCAATTTGTTGTGATATGCCAACAGTTGTTTTGTTTATATGCCAGTGTCTGTTGTAATGACATGTCCCTGTTGTGTTATGACAACATTATGTTGTGCCGACATGTGAATGTTGTGCTGTACCAAAAGTCTGCGTCTTGTTGTGCCCTTCTGTTTTTTGTGGTGTGCCAATAGTCCTCTGTCGATATGTCAGTATATATTAGGGTGTCAGATTCATGTTGTTTCAACATGTCAACAATGACATGTAAATGGGGGTTGTTGTACCAACATGTGTATGTTGCATCAACTTTGTCCATGTGTGCTTAACTGACATGTCCGTGTTTTGTATCGACATGGCAACGAGGAGTTGTACGAACATGTCGATGTATTGAGCTGACATGTGCTGTACTGACATGTCAGTGTTGTATTGTACAGAGTGTCGACAATGTTGTACTGACTTGTCAATGTGTTGTACCAATACGTCAGTGCTGCAGTGTACTGGTATGTCAAGATTGTGTTGCACTAACATGTCAAGGTTGTGTCGACATACTAATGTTGCATTGTGCCATGTCAATCTGTTGTGTTGGCAACATCCGTCACGTTACACCGACACGTCAATGTCTCTCACGTTGGCATGAATCTACCCCCTCCATTTGTCCTGTTATGGTGACATGTCAATGTCCCTCACGTTGACATGATCTACCCCCTCCATTTGTTGTGGTGTGGTGACATGTCAACATCCCTCATGTTGGCATGCAGGTTTACCCCCCTCCGTTTTGTGCCCTCCTCCTCCATTGGTTGATCTTGTCATGAACAAATGTTGCTTATTTTTCTCTCCAACTACAGAAATAAACCTTTATTCTCAAAACAGGCCTAGGGTTGACTGCTTTCTCTCAGGTAAACATCCACGTGACGCAACTCTCTGTTCATGTCTTGGCCACCCGTTCTTGGATAGCCTTTACTGTGCTTTACAACTTGGCACTGCTCGTTTCATTGTACTTACGATACAGGAGACTTGTTATCATGAAACGAGCCTCTTGTTCTCTTGACGCTTTTGCTGTTTGCAGCCAAAAATAGGAGTACGGGTGGCAAGGTTGATCCTTGTAATCACATTATAGGTTCTTCTTGCACAAGCTACAATCTGTGTAGTTTCATGTTCCTTCTTCCTAAAACACACCCAACAGTTGAAGGCTAACTTGTAATTCAGTCTGTGGATTTTCTCATGATAGCTAGCAAACTTCCAAAGCCTGCAAATTGGAGTGACCATCAGGACGATTTTCACCACACAATGGAACAAAAAAGTGATATATTGGTGGTGACAAGTAACTCATTTTATGGTGAAAGGAAACACACATGCCGCTACCTGCCAGATTATATGCTTTGCAGTTGAAATCTGAATGTCGTCAGTCTACTAAATAAAAAGAAGAGTCATTGTGCACAATTCTGTCACAGTGCGATACAGTTTAGAACTGAACCATGCTGTACAGTATGTGCTTACCTGTAACCCCCTCAGCTGTCCATCCTTGCAAGAGTTCCCCAAGGTCTTTCGTGTTCTTTTAAATTAGGCATCCCTTGAAAGATATTTATGGGACAGGTAAATTAAAACCTGACAAGAAGATAATTATACAGCTTTCATTTGTCCACGTATACATCTTCTTACAACAGAAGGAATCCACATATACACACACAAACATGCGGTTTGGAGATACAATCTTTAATTGCAAGAAAGACAAAGTTTACCTGAAAGGAAATCTATATCCGACATACTTGCACAATGTCAGCGATTATTCAGCACAGAAAAAAATGTGTGTATGTATTAAGCAGGAGAAAAGGCAAAATTACTTGAATCTGCTTCAGAAAAAATCCAGAAATCAAAATCAAGTGCAGATAGAACAATATTATCAAGATACATCTAATGCTTGAGAACATAAGCTCACTTGGTCCATGTACAGTTTCCATTTAAAAAAAATATGAGAAATGATTCTGATTACTTGATAGAACAGCTCTGGAAGATTATTAGCGATAGCAACAACAGCAGCAAAATTAACTAACTAAAAGCACCATTACGAGAGAAATTGCAGATTTTTCCCTCAAAAAAAAAAGATGGAAACACGGCATGTTAAATCACCTAAATCCTGAACGCAACAAACCTTGAAACATGGAATTTCAGTGACATTCTCAATTGGTCACAACACTTACAGATTACAGTCCAGTTCAGAACGGGTTTTGTCTCCTGCACAGATTATAAAACAGGTCAGTATTCAACCCTAACAGCGGAAAATGGGGGAAAAGAAAAAAAAAAAAAGGAGCACTGACCAACACTTCTGTTGGCAGCCGACATCTGATTTCCTGGATAGGTTTCAGATCTGAGAACAATGCTATCAGCAACTATGTGCCTGGGTCTGCACCTGGGTCACCACCACATTTTGCACACAGTACTTCAGCTTTCTCCCCTGACACTGGCGAAACTGGGATGCAAAGGAATACTGTAGGTTACAGGATGACACAGAGGTGGATAATGCCATTTCGTTGACAGAACCAACAGCCCATCACCACTGTGAAATTGTCATCATTATTGGTCACAGCCTGACTGCACACCACAATTACAGGGAGGACCTATTGTCAGACCTACTGACACTGACCTCATGAAATGCATGCTACACTGACCCAGCGACATGTATGTCACACTGATACAATACAAGCATGCCACATTAAACCACCGACATGTCTGCTACACTGACCTGGTAACACATGACTCACTGACATGTATGCCACATCGACCCGATGACATGCATGCCACACTAACCCAATATCATGCATGTCATACGGATCAGGTGACATGCCTGCTAAACTGTATTTAATAGAATGGGGCAGAGCCCTGAAAGCCCCCTGACAAGGTTTCAGGTCAGCCATGTCAGTGACGAGCGTTGCCCTGCTGTTGTCAGGTCAATCCTTGCACCCTAGTTGGAGACATCATCAGGTGTGCCCTTTTACTTTGCCTCGTACAGCACCAGAGCTTAAAAAAAAAAAAAACACGATTCCAGTGGTCATCCCTTGTCCTAGACAAACCAACATACAGCCACCATCTGTCAATGACACAGTCAGTCAGCTGGTTTTCCATACAGCCACCATCTGTCAATGACAGCCACTCAGCTGGTTTTTCATACAGTCACCATCTGTCAATGACACAGCCACTCAGCTGGTTTTCCATATGGCCGCCATCTGTCAACGACACATGCACTCAGCTGGTTTTTCATACAGTCACCATCTGTCAATGACACAGCCAGTCAGCTGGTTTTCCATATGGCCGCCATCTGTCAACGACACATGCACTCAGATGGTTTTTCATACAGTCACCATCTGTCAATGGCACAGCCAGTCAGCTGGTTTTCCATACAGCCACCATCTGTCAATGACAGCCAGTCAGCTGGTTTTCCATACAGCCACCATCTGTCAATGACAGCCAGTCAGCTGGTTTTCCATACAGCCACCATCTGTCAATGACACAGCCAGTCAGCTGGTTTTCCATACAGCCACCATCTGTCAATGACACAGCCAGTCAGCTGGTTTTCCATACAGCCACCATCTGTCAATGACACATGCACTCAGCTGGTTTTCCATACAGCCACCATCTGTCAATGACACATGCACTCAGCTGGTTTTTCATACAGCCACCATCTGTCAATGACATATGCACTCAGCTGGTTTTCCATACAGCCACCATCTGTCAATGACACAGCCAGTCAGCTGGTTTTCCATACAGCCACCATCTGTCAATACAGCCTAGCTAAGAGTCCTGTACTGTACCCTACTAAACAGCTTCAGCATAGGATTGCTGTCAGTTCACCCCACATGCTGGTCAAGGCTGCCCATAGCTGGCATTCAGAACCCACGAAACCTGTCTTCCCAGTGATCAACTGAAAGCTGCTGACAGAATGTTAGCCAGGGCAGGGATCTAATTATTTCGTTCCTGTAGGTAACAAATATACAAGTCACAACTTGTCCTCAAACAACAGAATTTCTGGTTTACTCAGTAACAATAAGGAACAAACAACAACAATGTCCACATATATACAATATAAGGGGAATGGGTAAACAACAGCTGGAAGCCAAAAATGTCATCAGCCAGAACATGCAGAGACAACAAGAAGTGCTGCTAGTTGACGAAAAGCTGACGGGTGAACTCCACATAGTCATAAGCATCGGGAACAGTCCTGCCCGTCTTGTCCACATAAGGTTGCATGCGACCGATACAGTAGTCTGCTTGGTCTTTGGTCAGGTTCTGTAACAGAACACAAAGTCAGTCACTTTATTAGAATATTACCGATGGCATAAATGCAAATGCTGACTGACAAGAATCAACAGACTTTAAAATACAGAGTGTGCATATGAGCATCACACAGCCATCTGTACACATGTGCATTGCTTCACTGGTGCAGCTGATATCAAGCCATTTTCTGCCTAATGCCCGAAAACAGAAATGCTTGAATTCTATACCAGCAATCATTCTGTCAACACAATGTTCCGTTTGGAAATTCTTCACAGAAAAAAATTCTTGGAAACCTGCAGCTGGTCGGTAACTGTCAGTTTGTTCGTATCTGCACCCATAGCCTGTCCATGCAAGGTGCATTCTTTAAGTTAAGGACAGAAAGTATTGGTACAGACCAAATGACACAACTACAGTTGTCAGGACTTCTCTTTCTCTTTGCACAGTTCCTGTGGTAAGGATACAGGCATGGCATATGTGCTAGCTTCCACATCATACACTGTTTTCAGTCATGTGTACACATGAATTACTAGCCATCGTCCCCTTACCCTCTTGTCCCCCCCCCCCCCCCCCCCCCCCCCCCTTCTCCACCTCTATTCCCTTAGATATAAGACTGACTCTCTATGAATTCCAACACTGCTTCGTTTTGTCATATGGCTGCACAAAAAGATGCAACTTTTTATAATAAAAATGATTTCCTCTTTATCTCACCAGACTGCTCGTCGGTCATGCCATAGGTGAAGATCAGATGAAAACAGTCAATGTGTACAACTAACAACAAAAAAAGGCACTGGACACCAACACAGACTGGAGCAGACCAACAGGAGGCACCTTGTATATTAGATCACAGATCCAGACCCCAAGAACTGCCCGGCCATCCTGTTCACTCTGATTACACCAATAAAGGGCTTGGGAAGAGCATGCTGTAAGGAATCCACACTATGCCCACTAAACCTTAGCTTCAAATGGAACTGTTCTGCTCATTGGCTAGGCATGTCACTTTCTGAATAGTGCCCATGCTGAAGAGCACGGTTCACACAATTCTTCTGATAAAAAAAAAAGGGCCTTTTGAAGACTCCTGTTTTTATTTTCAACGATTACTGAAAGTGATGTCAAGCCAGAAAAATGCTCTATTCTGGTCTCTTGTAATGCAGTTTACATACACACCACTGACCCAAATGACCAGCCCACCCAACCTGGGATTTGACCACTGACCCAAATGACCAGCCCACCCAACCTGGGATTTGACCACTGACCCAAATGACCAGCCCACCCAACCCGGGATTTGGGAAAATTTGGTAAATGATGCTGACGTGATGACCTTCTGCATCAATTTTGAAAAGAAAACCACACCTACTGAAACTGTGATGAAACCCACAACCACTGGTTCAACACAACTGTATCCACTAGGTTACCCTCAACCCCTAACAACTTAACACCAAACCCTAACCCTCTCCTCCCATCCACATTGTGTACGCCCTCGTTAAACTCACCGCATAGAGTTCCTGAGCAGTGATGTAAGGCTTCTCTCCAGACGTCAGCGCCCGGAAGGCTTGTTCTACCTCCGAGCTGGACTGCACATTCTCTGTCTCTCGGCTGATCATGAAGGCCATGTACTCTTGCAGCGACACATAGCCGTCCCTGGACACATCACCAACGTCTCTCATACACACAGACATTGCCCCATCATCCATGCCTCTCACTACACAAGTCATCCCACCCACCCACCCACCCCTCCCCTCTCACCCACTCCTCTCACACATGTAAACAGACATCGCTGCATCACCCGCACCTCTCGCACCCATGGACAGACATCACACATAAATATCACCACCACCCATTCCTCTTACACACACGGACAGACATTACCTAATCACTTACATGTCACACACATATGGACAGTGGCAAACACCCTCGTGGCTATTTATAACACAAACATGGACAGGGGTAAATATACCCTAGGGGCTATTTACGCTGCGAACATGGACATGGGTACAAACTCCAATGTAGCTATTGACCATACAAACATAGACAGGGGTACATACACCATTGTGGCTATTCACAACGCAAACATGGACAGGATAAATCACAACTGTAGCTATTTACAATTGATCATACAAATATTACCACAGATGACAACTGGTCATTGGCTGATTCTGACTTGGCCTCTACCAGACCAATCCAGTCTGTCTCAATCCATTTGACCAGTCCCCATGTCATACATCGATTTACCTGCATTCCTGTTGGAGCTGTCTTTTCTACCGATGCCTATTACAGATATGGGGAGTTTGTATTATACTCCCTGTTTGGCTAGTATACTTACCATGTCAGACCATAGCATTCCACGGCAGTTAGCTCTGCAGGCCGAGATTTTTTGTGGCTAATGCAGTAATAAGACCATCACGTGACGTCCACACTACTTCCGCCAGGCAAGAAACTGGTGTAAACTTCCTGTTCCTCATTCAACGAGGCCTATGCGCAAGGTAACCCCGAGAACCATAGCGCTAGCGGGGAAGGTAGGGTGGGCATAAGAGTCTGACATGGTAAGTATACTAGCCAAACAGGGAGTATAATACAAACTCCCCATTTTGGCGTCATATACTTTACCATGTCAGACCATAGCAGAATTCAAAGGAATCGGAGGAGGGCTTAGTGCCCTAATGGTTCTTGGGGTTAGCAGAGGAATAGATATGGTGGATGAGGCTGGGTGCCACATTCGACCGTGGAGCTGGTCGTGTTGCGTGTTGGAATTAAGCCACTGGTCTCTCTCGGGGGCATAGAACCACCGGTCCCGGGGAGGTAGGCGGGCTGTGGCGACCCTGGGGTGTGGGCAGGATGTCCCCGAGGACCCGGGTAACCTGAAACACCAGGGGGGGGGGGGGGTATCGAGGGGCCGTGGCCTGTCGTACCCGCCCAGGGACGTGCACTGCCACATACACGTCCTTGGTGTGGGCCTGGGAGGGCCTTAGTGGTGGTGGGGAGGACGCGGCAGTCGAGCCCCCTACCCGCATATGTGTGGATTGGGCTGGCTGCGGCACCGTGTTCCTAACCCCAGAGGAATAAGTCAGGTTACCCTTGTCCCGCTGGTTGATCCTCCCCCCGGAGGAACGGGACCGCGGACGTTGCCCAAGCAGGGCTCCCAATGACGCACATATGTGCGTCCATGACGCACTATGAGCGAAAAGGACGCACTAACAAAACGTGTAGCGAGTCCTGCGGGACGCACTACAAAATCAGGCAAACCCCGAAACGTGCCGCGGTCAGTGATCAAAGCTGAGCACACCACAAGCTTCGCGCGCGATTGCCTGCCGTCAAATTCAGGACAGCGTGTGCCCGCGAAAGTACAGTAAGCCGAGAAGCTGCGTAAACACTGATAGGCTCGCCTTGTGGCCCACGTCACTGAACGGTTACTCAGTCGACCGGCTGACTTATTCAGACTGTGGCGCCCGCCGCCACTAATTAACCAATTCGATGACTCACAAGTTGTAACAATCGCGTGCACAAGCCTAGGCGAACGAAGCAGAAAGGAAGTTCACGGCTATCGCATCTCGCAAATATGTCGTTGCTTCAGTGGTTGGGCGCTCCTAAAAAACGCAAAGAAACATCTTCTGAAGATGCTACAGAGAGTGAATCGTCGATTCCTAAAGAAATATATGCAGCAACACCACCTAACAAGAAATGCCGTGCGTATAATTCAGCCTGGGAGAAAGAGTTCAGCTGGCTGGAGTACGAAGATGGCAAGATGAAATGCAACATGTGCTTTCGTAGTGCCCTGAAGTCGAGTAGCAAGTCCAGAGACAAAAACGCCTTCGTCTCTGGATCTATCAACTTCCAAAAATCTGCGTTGTACAGACATGAGAAGAGTGATGATCACGTCATTGCTCAAGCCGCTGAGAAAAGAAGAGAGGAGATGGAAAGTGCGAAAGGTGCTGCAGTGAAACAGAGTTCACACGTTTTACGTCAGCAGATCGGTCTTTTCATTTCATAACTTAGATTTGTTTCCATTTTATTGCTTCTGACAGTTCTGCTTTTTTGTAATATGTTTATTACTTGTGTGTATTTTCTTTTCAGGATTGTTTTCCAGGGTAAGTGGGGTAAGGGTTAGAGATATACATCTCAAGAATCAGAGTGTGTGTGTGTGTATTCTTACTCTCTCTTTCTTTCTATCTCTCTCTGTTTCACTTTGTGTGTGTTTGGCTGAGAGAGAGAGAGAGAGAGAGAGAGAGAGAGAGAGAGAGAGAGAGAGAGATGTTAAGACTTTGAAGACATTGCAGCATCCTTGTCTGGATTCCCATGTTTTTTTAAGAAATGTTTTCAGAGAGAGAGAGAGAGAGATTCATTTACTATGAAATGTTCAGATTATCAAGCCAATAATTAAAAAAGCAAGAAATACTACATTTTCTGTATTGGTTAATTTTGTTCATGGGGACTCTCTATACCCCCTCTGGGACCCTCTATAGCATCAGTGAAGGAGTCCCTGGGACCCCCTGTCTGTCAGTACAAATGGGAGCCCTGCCAAGTGGGAAGCCGATTAAGTCGACTCCCCAACGTCCTGTAACCCTAGGGGAATATGTGGCGGTCAATCGGGGTTGGTCGACGGCCCTTGTGCATGGACACGACCGGGCTCTTGGCACGGCGTGACCACGCGCCCAGAATTATGGACACACGCCGAGGTTGTGCGTCGGGGTGACCATAATACTGCTTCCGGAGTCATGGCGCTCCTCGAGCACAGGTGTTGGCTGCACCTGTGCCCGGTGGGGCACACAGCTTTATTTTTCCGTCCCATTCGAGACACTTAGTTAAAGGGCCGAACAAACAAGGCTTACACATTTCTAATCCAACAGTTTTGTTGTTGTAGTTCAAGCAGAGGCATATATCAAACTTGTGTACTAGTTAATTAGGGAAAATTAAGTTCCCAGAAAGTGATGACGTCATTTTCGCACAATTGTGTGTGTGTGTTGTCATAGTTTGAATATCGCCTGACCACTTGTGTACAAGCTTTCATGCCGTATCTACATTATCTACAGGAAAATCAACCTAGTCGAGTTTGGTATTAAAAGAATTGTCGGGATTTTGCCTATTCAGTCATCTCAAAAGCACAGATATATTACATTTTTCATGACAACTACTAATTATCAAACTAACAGCCCCACTTGTAATGGCCGCTCAGCAATGCCGAACAGATTGTTGCCAGACTGGCTTTACACAGATGACATAGTTCGCCGAGTACAGCACAGTTAGCTGGCTGGTGGGAAGCGGCCTGCAGAAAACACCCCTTTCCCTGACCTGCATTCACGGCTTGGCCTCTGCAGCTGTGGGCGAGCTATAAACTCACCTTACTCTCAAAACTAAGTGGCTTGCTCTGAACAGCCGTGGGCAGAGCGCTGTGAGTCCACATATCAAGTTCGGGGGGAAAAGTGAAACGTGGCTCATCAAGGCGAGTGGCGGGTGGCGATTCCATCCCAGACCCGTCACCCGTGCTGGTCCGCGGCTCGGCAAGGTTCCCCAGGGGCCGAGGGTCGCGTGACACAGCATGATAGACAGAAGTCTCACTGCGCGTCGGGAGGCTAGAGGGCAAGCCGGCCAATGGAGACGGGGGGGAGGGAGAAATTTAGTGAGAAGATCTGACTTGGATCAGCCCTTTGAGGGCAGCCTTGCCCTTAGACTTTCTGGGCAGGTCAAAAGAGAGACATTTAGAAATGGCGGCCGCTTGCCTAGTAGCCTTCGGACGCAGCGATCGTGTGTCCGTCAGACGGGTAGAGGAGGAAAGGTCACGCGTCCCCTCTGCGGAAAAGTCATCTCCATCTACCCTGACCGTACGTTCTGCCATGAGAACGGATTGCTCTGGATTGGAATCGACCCGCGGGTTCTCTGGGAATGTGAGCGAGTTCTGAGTGGTGAAGTGGCTCGACCCGACGGTGTCCTTCACCATGTTGGGCAATGGTGGCCGAGCAAACCCGGATCACACGATCACAAAGAGGAGACAAAATGGTCGATCGAGAGAAGTAAATTAATCTCGATCGGCCGTGTGGTGTTGTGTAAAGGAGTCGAGAAATCGACAGAAAACTCGAACTACCCGTACGCGCCACCAACAGCGAGAATGCTGAGTAATGTTAGATATCAATCGTGATCAGCGTGTAGTATTACGAACTTGTACTAGGACAAAATTTCTAGCACTAAAGTGGATATTGTGTACTAGTACGAAGATATTGAGCCAGATGACATCTACGTTTTAGCTGCAGGGAAAGGGGGGAGGAAGGGGGGGGGGGGGGGGGGGGGGGGAAGGGGATGGTGGTGGCCATGGATGGGGGGTGGGGGGGGGGGGGGTGGGGGGGAGCGCTGGAAAGCTAAGGAATTCACAGACGCTGCTGTGTGTAGCAGGAATGATCCCCTTGCGCTCTGTCTCCGCTTGCCTGTCTGCATCTGATTGTCTGTCCGCCTTGAGCTCTCTCTCTCTCTCTGCGCTAGATGTCTTCCTCACCCTCACCCCTTCTCCAGAGACGAGTAAGGGTAGAAGGTATGGTCCTTTAAGGAAAGGCCTTTGGAGGGAGTTCACATTTACATGTGATAAGGTATTTTGTAGACCAAAGTGCTGTCACCCCTTTTTTCTTTCTAGAACTGGAATGTGTAAATTTTCGGGTACCAGTCATCGAAACGAATTTTTGTTGTCCTCGGGATTATCAAAGCTACTCAAGAATGGCTTAGGTGTAATTTTCCCTACGCTTATGCATTTAGGAATACTTGAGCTCCAAATTGACAGACAGAATTTAAACACGGACAGGCGTGAGATTAATTGAAATTTCATGCTAATACTTTGCTTTTAACATAAAGCTAAAAAATCAATCAAAGGCCACAAACACGTGGGAAATAAAGCAAAGTGTGTCTCCATCGAACTGATTCTCCATGGTTGTCATCCTCTTTGAGACAGGGTAGTTACTGTCATTTGGCTGGTTGTAGTCTTGTAGGATTACGAGGGCTTATCTTCTTTTAAACTTGTCCCGCTGGAGAAGGAGAGGGGTGCCTTCCCTGTGGGTGACTTCTATTGATTTCGAAAAAGCTTTTGACTCAATTAACTGGAACTATATGGAAAAAAGTTTAAATGCATTTGGCTTTGGTAAAGATATAATTAAATGGATACATACTTTCTATACTAATATCAAGTCCTACGTGATCGTGAATGGAAAAATTTCAGAAAGCTTTGTAGTAGCCAGAGGATGCCGGCAAGGAGACCCAATATCGCCATATTTGTTTGCTATGTGTGCTGAGATATTAGCATGCCGCACGTGACAATAAGACAGCTTTCGCAAGCTTTGCGGAATAGTTTGGAGGTATGGGATTGGGCCAGGGCCTGAGTGGGAGCCAAGACGAGCCAGTCGTCGAGGTAGACCAAGAGGCGAATGTCCTCCTGTCTGGCAAGGGCGGCCATCTCCTTGACTACCTTCGTGAAGAGGAAGGGAGCCAGGGAGAGTCCGAAGGGGAGGGCCTTGAATTGAAACACCCGGCCCCGCCAGACGAAACGAAGGTATCGTCTGTGGGACGGGTGAATGAGGATCTGAAAGTAGGCATCTTTCAGATCTATAGAAGTGGCCCAGTCCAGATGGTGGATGGAGTCCCTGATCTGGGCCGGGGTCTCCATCTTGAATCTGGTTGGCCTGAGGAATCTGTTGAGAGGGGAAAGGTCGAGGATGGGCCTCCACCCGCCCGAGGACTTTGGGACTACAAATAGACGAGAGTAAAACCCGGGGTTGGGGTGTGGTATCTCGGTTATGGCGCCCTTCCGGAGAAGCTCCTCGATTTCCAGGCGAAGGGCCTCCGCCTGGGCGGGCGGTGGATCGCCGGGGGAAGGAGGAGGGGATGACAGAAGGGGGGGCCGTTCGTGTGCCCAGGGTAGACGGAACCCTTCCTGTAGAACAGATACTACCCAGGGGTTGAGACCCATGCGCCGCCACTGGTGGGCATGCCGGGACAGACTGCCTGCCAGGGGGGCAGAGGGGCCGAGGGGGGTCTGGAAGACTGACATTTCCCGCCTCTCGGAAGGTGAGTCCGCTAGTCACCTCCGGGGCCGGGCCTGTTGGCCGAACCGAAAATTCTGTTGGGGTTTTTTCGGTTTGGGCGTAGGCGGGGTGGAAGAAGGGTGTCTGGCGGGCCTTGAGGGACGCTGCTTGGGGTAGGGCTGGGGTCTGGCTGTGGGTAGGGCCTGACGAAGGAATGGTCTAGAAGGGCGATGCTGATGAGGGGTCTTGGTCGCAAAAGAAGCGGCCTGTTTGCGCTCCTCGACGGCATGGGTAATGACCGCAGCGGAGTAGTCCCTGGCGGAAGTAGTGTGGACGTCACGTGATGGTCTTATTACTGCATTAGCCACAAAAAATCTCGGCCTGCAGAGCTAACTAACTGCCGTGGAATGCTATGGTTTGACATGGTAAAGTATATGACGCCAAACAGTATGTTTCTTCCTGTGTCTCCAGGGCATCAGTCCATTCTTTAGCTCCAATGGATCACTACATTATTTCTGTATCTCCAGTGGATCAGTCCATTCTTCATGTGTCTTCAGTGGATCAGTCCATTCTTTCTCTATCTCCAGTGGATCAGTCCATTCTTCATGCATCTCAGTCCATTCTTTCTGTATCTCCAGTGGACCAGTCCATTCTTCATGTATCTCAGTAGATCAGTCCATTCTTTCTGTATCTCCAGTGGATCAGTCCATTCTTTCTGTATCTCCAGTGGATCAGTCAATTCTTCATGTATCTCTAGTGGATCAGTCCATTCTTTCTGTATCTCCAGTGGATCAGTCCATTCTTCATGTATCTCCAGTGGATCAGTCCATTCTTCATGTATCTCCAGTAGATCAGTCCGTTCTTTCTGTATCTCCAGTGGATCAGTCCATTCTTTCTGCATCTCCAGTGGATCAGTCCATTCTTCATGTATCTCCAGTGATCAGTCCATTCTTCATGTATCTCCAGTAGATCAGTCCATTCTTCATGTATCTCCAGTAGATCAGTACATTCTTTCTGTATCTCCAGAAGATCAGGCCTTTTACGTGCATCTCCAGTGGATCAATCATTCTCCTTCTCTTTATAATCAATCCACTCTTCCTCTTTCTCCTGTGGATAAGTCCAGTGTCCTTGCATCTCCAGTAGATCAGTCTATTTTGACTCTATGTCCAGCCAACCAGTCCATTCTGTCCGTCTTTCCAGTAGACCCGTTCATCCTCCAAATGTCCATGAACTGTCAAATAAATCCATTTGACCTGGACTACATTGGGATCACACCATCCTATCAATGTGCACTCCTGTTTTTGAACAACTGGTTATGCTACAAACATTCCATGGTACAATATGTCCATCTGGCCCTGTGTGGTCCACTAGGACACACCTACCTGTTGGGGTCAACCATGTCCAGGATGGCCTGGAACTCGGGGTCCACCTGTCCTTCCTCCACCATGGGCAGGTCATAGCCCAATGCCCGTAGACACGACTTGAACTCCTGGTGGTCCAATTTCCCACTCTTGTCCTTGTCAAAGTGCCTGAAAACCCCCACCAATACTGACATGTTCAACGGACAGACCAATGCTGTGATGGAAATCATAATCTAACAATGTAGGACAAGGTGCAACTGTCCTGTTTGATGACACTACATGGAGCAGGTTGTTTTGAAACTGACATTTCGTGTTTTCAAGAACTTGGCATGTTCATACATTTTCATGTTCTGACCTTACTCAAAGATTTCACAACAAACCATCTTAGATGGCATCATTCAATCATCCTCATCCTCGATACATCTTCACATTTCTCACAAACCTCACCCCCTGTCACTGATATTCCCGCTCATCTCTTTCTCTCTCTCGCTCAATAGATAGACCGACACATGCCAGTCTCTCTCTGTGTCTGTCTTGTTGTTTGTGAGCGATTAATAGAATCAAGGAAGAACAGCTTACTTGAACATCATGCTGAACTCTCTCAAAGCATCCTCCGATACACCACTTCGGTTCCTGCAAAAAGCAAAATTGGTTGTATTAACAAAACACCTGTACTGTTTTAGCAAAACACAAAACATGCTCTGTTAGAAACAACACACCTCTGTGGTTTTTGAAAAGCAAGAAAAACACAATGTTAACAATGAAATGTGTGTGTGTGTGTGTGTGTGTGTGTGTGTGTGTGTGTGCATGCATGAATGAGCGCATGCATGTGTGTGCCCATGTGTGTGAGTGAGTGTGAATGTGCAGGTGTGTATGCAAGAGTATGGAAGACATTTATGAACAGGGGTTCACACAACTCAACACATCCACCTAAAACTTGACATAATCAACATTCAATCAATGTGTATATGCAAATACACCAACATAAAACCACTGCATCTCTATCACGCACCCACACAAAGGAACATGAGAACACATCACATGTGCGTGCACACACACACAATCATCCATAGACATATACACGCATAGGTCTCTGACCTGGCCTCAATCTGCTGCTCCAAGTTGTGCTGCATTCTCATACACAACTGGTCCAACTGATCCCACTGCTGTGCAAGTCCCACTGTGCTGTGCTCCGTGTACCTGGCAAAGGACACAAAACACAATGAATCATCTGTGAATGCATCCACTGGCCTGCACTCTGACAGAAGTGAAGAAGAGACAAAACACTTCCACTGCTGTTTTAGTGCCACTGTGCTGTGTGCCATCCACTGGCAGACGACAGAAAGCACAATTATTTATACTGTGTGCAACAGACTTATTGTACATGCGGTGAGTAGAGAAAATCCATGTCCTGCCTCCTGTGCTGGTATAGGAATCCTATCATCTGTGTTATGTGGCAGGTGACGTTAACATTGATCACGCACAGCTGTACCTCATGCTGTGCTGTTAAAGAAGAAAAAAAGCCCAGAATCCTATGATCTGTGCATGTAAATCCAAATATCCATGTAAGCTGTAAAGGACATGAACACGGATCATTCATTGCTGTAGCTCATGCTTTGCTGTAGACCACTGATCACATTCTGCAGTACCTAGCCTGTGCTGCTGGTATGGTCAAGGGAAAGTGGAACAAAGTGCATTGTCAAACTGTCCATTCAGGCTCTCTTCCACACCATCGTTGGTATTTATAGTACACAACTCTAACAATATGCCAGCACAGCAGAGCTGCCTTACCTGTTGTCCAGAATGAGACGTTCCTCCATGGCAGCTCCCAAATCCTCCACCTTCTTCAGGTGGCCCTTCTGAGCACGCACCTCCGTTGCCTTGCGCTGCCACAGACAAGACACACTCATAATCTTGGCAACAATCACTTCCTCAGCTATACAGATGAGCACCCTGCCTGGACTTCTGCACAGATCACGGTGCTTTCCTAGGAACTGTACATTGTCAGACATGCCAAAAGGCTGAGAACATGAGACCTACAAGAAAACAGAACAGCTACTGGGACTGAGATGCATGACATGACACAGGCATGACCACCCCCAACAATGCTAACCAATGACAGCAGACCTTCCACAGCCTCTGACCATTCCACGAAGAAATCCCTCAGCTCAACTACCTCCCAAACCTGCTCATTTCTCTCCCCACTTTCTAACACCAGGTTATTTTTTTACGTACTGGCACAGACTCACATCAAATCTCATACGATCTAGCCTGAGAAATGTCTGACAGATGGATTTCTTCTACCTCTGGAAGAAACCAAACAAATTTCAATGTCCCTGTTTCTCTTTTCCAATCCATCTACTTTTCTAGTCTATCTGCATGGCAACCATCCTCTCTTTTGGTAGGGTCAAACAATCCCACTTGTAGTACAGACATTCAACCACCATGCCATACAAAGGACAGACTGTCAATGCACACCCCACTCACCTTAGTGGCTTCTAGCTGTTCTTCAAGAGTGCCAGACCCTTCCATCATGGCCGACCTGAAAACACACAGCACACAGCATTGCATCCATTCTGGGACTCACAACTGTCCTTGCTTTCAATACAACAAGTCCTCTGAGAGAGTAGTTTTGTTGTGGGTAACAAACAGGGGAGGGGAGGACACCAAGACCCATCAGATGGGGGAAGGGATGGCAAGTGGATTGGAGTGTGCTCCACCAGAGAGGGAGAACATTTCAGAAAAGCGTTTAGTATTACCTGTTGCCCGGAAGATAGCGGTTACAAATGCATGTTCCAGGACAGCAGTCCAAACAAGGTGAACTGTAAACAATAAACAAGTAGGGTAACTCTTGCTCCCATAATGAAACCTAACTCAGAGACACTTTTTCAAGACTGGCACAGCCTTTTAAACTTGAATAAAGTCAAGTTTAAAAGGCTGTGCCAGTCTTGAATAAAAGTTTCTCTGAGTTAGGTTTCCTTATGGGAGCAAGAGTTACCCTACTTGTATATTGTTTACTGTTCCCTGCCTCATTTCATGTTCAAAGGTGAAACAAAATTCACTCCAAACTGCAGATGTTTGATGATCATGACACCCACAACTTTCACCGATAACACAGAATTGCATTTTTTTTTTCATTTCAACAATTCCTCGCACCTGAATGAGCTCCTGACATCTGGAATAACAGTCATTTGAACATATGGAAATAAATATCAATAGTGAGTGATAGCTGCCTAAATTTCTCTTGAATGAAAGGTGGTTTTGACTTATACATGCAATCATGACCCAAAAAAATTAGCCTTCTTTCTCATAAAGAAATAATTCTTTAAAAAAAAGTCTTTCTCAACATACGTCACTGGATTTCTTTCCTGTAAATCACCACTCCTGTCCCACAGATGTCTTTTTTTCTCCCCAGTACATCACCAATCTGGTCTCATAAAAGTAGAATTTCTTTACAGAGGTGATTCTAGGATTCAAAAAAAGGGGCCCAAGGGCCCCCTCAGTGTAAAAAAGGGGCCCCCCCAGGGGGCCTAAATTTTTTGATGACGAAAATCCCGAACCACCATCATGATCACAGAAACTTGACACAGGCTCCGATTCCCGCTCGCATGACGAAACAGAACTAACCCGGTCCGACTGACAGTCTGATTGCGATCGCGTATCTACATCTCCACTGTCGGCACTGGCACTCGTTGAAGGATAACTAGGCGGCTGCTCAGTGACGGTCGAACACTCGCTTTGTACATCCAAAGAATCATCTGCCTCTCCTCCTCTCTTCGATTTCTTCGCCCCTCGGGTAAAAGAAAAATCCAACAACGTGCCTCGTTTCGCCATGATGGAACCTCAGGCAGAAACGCAGGGCTGCCGTACCGCGAGCTGTGATTGGCTGAAAGCAAACTTTCCAACCAATCGCAGTTGACTATACAGATATGCGTTTACATTCAGTTCCTACTGCTCATGCGCACAAGGCTGACCTTGACATAGCTGATAGCTCGATGACAGCTTCGCTTGGTTCGCTCGGTAGATTACTAGGCCAAGCGGACGCGAGATTAAAAAGGCAAGGGAGTGAAAAAAAATTAGCGCAGTCACGACTGGCGAGCGCGGCATTTCTTGTTTGTGTGCGGAGCAGCGGCCGCGCTGGGCTTAAGGTTTTGCGTCTTTCGATTTTTTAAAGCGGTATTCCGCTAATTCCGCGCTCTAGAATCACCTCTGAGTCTTTTCATTAAATCAAAAGTTGTTTTTTCCAAAAAGAATCCCCCCCCCCCCCCCCCCCCCCCCCCGCAAAAATAGAATTTCTTTCCATTTCCAATAAATAAGGATTCCTTTCCCCCAAATTCAATTTCCCAATAAAACAGGACTTCTCTGCCACTGAGTAGAACATGATGTCGTAAGGCAAACTGGACAATGCTCATAAACCAGGACTTCTCTGCCACTGAGTAGAACATGATGTCGTAAGGCAAACTGGACAATGCTCATAAACCAGGACTCTGTCCCCCTCCACCACCACACCTCTCCATCTCCGAAGGGTCCAGCCACTGACCTGGTTTCAGTCAACCATGCGTGGAAGGCGTCGGCAGCCTGGGCAAACTGTTTGCGTAGCATGTCATTTTCCTCTTGTCGGCGTTCCTCACGATCCAGGTCCGTGTCACGCTCCTGTTCACACAGCCGCCAGTGTCAAAGCAGAAACAGTAGTTCATGCAAATGGAGACGAGATTTCAATGACAGGCACACTAGGATCAGCTACTGTTCTCCAACATACTGATAGAAAAGTTGTCTTTTTATGACAAAGTCATCTTTAGGTTTTCTATGATTTGATGGAAAAGAAACTTTTTTTTTCTTCTAAATATATATACTGGATGAGAGAAATTTCAGCCATTTCCTTTCTTATTTCTGTTCTCTTTTTTGAACAAAAAATCAGATACTTTTGATGCAAAGACACTTTGATCAGCCAATGTATGAACCCATAACTTGAGATGAGCTCAACAGTGAAATTACAAGAGGAAATATACATTAATCCACAGCAAGGCTTTACTTCTTAGGGCTTTTTTTTTCAGCTGTCAACCAATTCTTTGTCAATATCGATCACTTCTGCCAGATCATTCCGCCCTCTTCTCCCTTCCTGAAGTGTGTTTCTCACCTTGATGATCTTCTGCAGGTTCTTCCAGGTGTCCTCCAGGGCATCCATGGTAAACCAGGTGTAGGGGTTGGGGCCCACATCAAAGGCCTTGATCTGCTTGTCTAATGTCTCCAGCTGCTTGAAGTCTGACAGGGCAGCACTCAGTGATGCCTTGAACTGCTCATGAGCCTCACGCAGTGCCTGAAATACACCACAGCAACATCCTCAGGGCCGCACTCAGCAACACCTTTAAGCACTCAAGAGCCTCACGTAGTGCCTGAAATACACCACAGCAACATCCTCAGGGCTGCACTCAGCAACACCTTCAAGCACTCAAGAGCCTCACGCAATGCATGAAATGCACCACAGCAACACCTTGAAGTACTCGTGAGCCTCACGCAGTGCCTGAAATACACCACAGCAACGTCCTCAGGGCTGCACTCAGCAACATTTTGAAGTACTCGTGAGCCTCACACAGTGCCTGAAATACACCACAGCAACCTCACTCAGGGCTGCATTCAGCAACGCCTTCAAGCACTAAGGAGCCTCAAGCATGCCTGAAATACACCACAGCAACATCCACAAGGCTACACTCAGCAACACCATGAAGCACTAAAGAGCCTAACACAGTGTCTGAAATACACCACAGCAACCTCACTCAGGGCCACCGAGGTCACACTCAGTAACACCTAGAAGTACTCGTGAGCCTCACGCAGTGCCTGAAATACACCACTCAGCAACAACTTCAAGCACTCAAGAGCCTCACACAGTGCCTGAAATACATCACAGTAACCTCAATCAGGACCGCTGAGGCCGCACTCAGCAACACAAAGTACTCATGAGCCTCACACACTTCCTGAAAAACACCACAGCAACCTCACACAGGGCCACAATCAGCAAAACCTCACGCAGTACCTGAAATATACAACAGTGACGTCACACAGTCACAGTCACATCAAGAGCTCACGAGCTTCAAGCAAGGAAAGGTAAGATAATGTTGCATATAGCCCAGCCAACAGCAAAGGGCCTTGTCAGGGTTCTCACAGCGTCAAGGTCAACTCACAAGTCCATCATAAAACAAACAAAAACAAAACACACTCACACAACCCTTTAAAATACACCTAAAAACACACCAGAAATTTTGTTAAGAATCTTTCTTCCATAAAATCTTAGATCAGATAAAAGAAATGGGTGCCACTCCCAAAATTCAAATTCTACATTTGGGCGAAACGAATCCAAGAGGGTTAAAGACTTCTGACACATTTTCTTTTAATGCCAGAGAAAAAAAAAGAACTTTTCCTGAACCCACAGATAAAGGAAAATTCAGAGGAGAGCAAAACCTTGACTGTAAAGGATTATTATTTGGTGGCCTTCTTCAATTACAAGGATGACTTCCAAGTTTCACTCTATTCTGTTCCTCCAACCTGTTAAAACTGGCAGGCCTCTTTTCCTCCTTTGTTGTTGATACTTTAATTCAATCCAATCAATACAAAAGCCTTGTCCATACTGACCTTAATCTCCTCTACAGAGTTGCAGCGCACAGGGTCAGTGAGGTCCTCCTCAGCGTTCTCAAACCAGGAGTTAAAAGCAGAGGCTTTCTTGGCAAAGGTAAGGTACAAGTCCTCGATCTGGCGGTACTGTTCCTGCAGCAACAGCAGCTTCTGACGACGGCCCTCTGAGTCCGCCAGCAACTTCTGCCACCTGGAGGCAAAGAAAGATAAGCCAAGAATGAAAGACTTGTGCCAGGCAGGGGTCAACACTGCCACGGAACTGTATTCTATGTATGGAAAAACAGAAATGTATGGAACAAGAAAACCTACCAAAAACTGGTTTAAAAAGATTTCAAAGCCAACAAACAGATTTTTTTTCAAAGTTAACATGCTGCATTTCTCCACTTCTGACAGCCTCTACTCAAACAGGGAATGGAAAGACAAAGGACCAGGAACACTTCAAAATCATTATGTCACTAAACTCTGAAATAACAGCAGAACTACTTTACCGTAATATAATGTTGATGAACTCTGCGCACCACTGTAGTGATACCTCACTTAAACATTCTGTCATGCTGTCCTGAAGCTCTGAACAATACAAGAGAAAATTTCACTGAAATATTCTGCCATGGAACTCTGAACACCACAGCAGATGATAATCTGTCATGGAACTGTGAACACCACAGTAGAAATACTTCACTTTGATAATCTGTCATGGAACTCTGAACACAATAGAAATTCTACACTGAAATATTCTGTCATGGAACTCGGAACACCACAAAAGAAAATTTGCACTATAATATTCTGTTGTGGAACACTGAACAAGGAAACCGAAACTCTGCATCAAAATATTGTCAAGGCACTCTGGACAATGCAAGCAAAATTCTGCATTGTAATATTCTGTCATGGAACTTTGAACAATGCAACAAAACTTCTGCATTATAATATTCTGTTGTGGATTGAACAATGCAACAAAACTTCTGCATTATAATATTCTGTTGTGGATTGAACAATGCAACAAAACTTCTGCATTATAATATTCTGTTGTGGATTGAACAATGCAACAAAACTTCTGCATTATAATATTCTGTTGTGGATTGAACAATGCAACAAAACTTCTGCATTATAATATTCTGTTGAGGATGTGAACAATGCAACAAAACTTCTGCATTGTAATGTTCTGTTGAGGATTGAACAATGCAACAAAACTTCTGCATTATAATATTCTGTTGAGGATTGAACAATGCAACAAAACTTCTGCATTATAATATTCTGTTGAGGATTGAACAATGCAACAAAACTTCTGCATTGTAATGTTCTGTTGAGGATTGAACAATGCAACAAAACTTCTGCATTGTAATGTTCTGTTGAGGAACTCTGAACACCGCAGGAAGAGAAATACTACATAAAATGGGACTCTGAACAAAGGAGAAATTATACACTTCTATTCTGTGGTAGAACTCTGACAAGAAGTCAGCAAAGCAGAACTGCAGTTGTGCTGACAGTGCACTTCGAGCCTGCCCACTTGCCATGAGCAGGCAGTGACACTTGTGATGTCTTCACCCTCTGCACAGGACAAATGGTCAGCCTCTTGCCATGAGCAGGCAGTGACACTTGTGATGTCTTCACCCTCTGCACAGGACAAATGGTCAGCCTCTTGCCATGTGCAGACAGTGACGACAGAGATGCCTTCACCACAGGGATGTCTATACCCTCTGCACAGGACAAATGGTCAGCCTCTTGCCATGTGCAGACAGTGACGACAGAGATGTCTTCACCACAGAGATGTCTATACCATCTGCACAGGACAAATGGTCAGCCTCTTGCCATGTGCAGACAGTGACGACAGAGATGTCTTCACCACAGAGATGTCTATACCATCTGCACAGGACAAATGGTCAGCCTCTTGCCATGTGCAGTGACAACAGAGATGTCTTCACCACAGAGATGTCTATACCATCTGCACAGGACAAATGGTCAGCCTCTTGCCATGTGCAGACAGTGACGACAGAGATGTCTTCACCATAGGGATGTCTATACCATCTGCACAGGACAAATGGTCAGCCTCTTAGTACCCTATCAACTCTACATGAATCCCCATCCAGGTCTTCACTATTCGGACTACAGCTCTCCCCAACAGAAAGGATTTCTTCTAAAAGAAGGAAGATGGTCTTTGTTTTAGAACAGGGTCCTGACGGTGTAGAAGCAGGTGATATAATCTAGCCAGATGCAGGGGATGTACCTGGCGATGACATCATCATAGCGGCGTTGGATAGTAGGAGTCTGGGCGTGTCGAGCATTGACCAGCTGGTCCTTCAGGGTGGTGATGGTCTGGATGCCTTCCTTCTCAAATGCTTGGAGACCCGCGTCAAAAGTTTCCTGAAAACAATCCACAAATGTCACAAGTTTGTTTTACATTACCATTCAAGTTACCATGGCTAACACACACATTGCAGCCCCGCATCAAACATTTGCTGTCTTTTTCTTTCTTTCTTTCTGCGTACGCAGGCTGATACTCCTGCGGACACTCCCTGTATAGACAGACAGTGGAGCTTTGTGTGTATGACCGTTTTATCCTGCCAAACATTTGCTGTCAACAGTCTACACACATCAGGCATTTGCCTCACATTACCACAGAGCTTATCGTGTGTAACACACATACACACACACTGCATCCCCACATTAACCCTCTTGCATTCGCATTTTCCAGCCTAGAACTGCTCCTAGTATTCGTATTGTTTTGAGAAATGTAAGCTAAAACTCACCTACTGCCTTTGAAAGGCTGTAGTGGACAAAGTTTCCACTGCAGCACTGTCAAATTTAGTATACAAAATCCTAATACATCATATTTCATAATGCAGAGATGTCACATGTTTGGGATGCATGTGGGTGTCATTGTCACCCTGTTTGTCACAAAACAATGGGACATCAAACGTTGACAATGTTACTATAATACACCAGACAGACAATAACACTGTCGGCATGCATTTGTTAGTATAAATCATCAAAGGGTGTCCTACCTCAACTTGTAAACAGCAGTCCTGGTTCAGTAAATCCAGTTTGGGGTGTCACTAAGTGTCACATGATTGTCACATACTCAAACATGGGGCTAGGTAACTTTACGGGGTTTTTTTCGTCCTAAAAGGTGTGTTTGTCACTACTTAACGACTTTTAAACACCGGAATATACACAGTCACAGAAAGAAGTAAAATCCATTCTTTACACTCTAATGTGGTGTCTGGTCACACACGGCAGGAGGGTGTCACCACTGTCACATGTCACCAATATGGTAAACACTACTCTTGATCCATGGTTTCTACCAAGTTTGCTGCATGGCAGAAACCGTGTTTTCGATATCACCCCACTGATCCGTGGCTCGCTAAACCGAAGATCAGTCGATCAGTAGCACCAGAGTCTTGGCTGACGTTTGATACCCATCATGACGAGCATAGTTACGTATGCGCGCATCTCTGCAGGTGTCGTATCCTGCCAAAGTAGGTCAGGTTGTCCCCGCTTTGCCATCTGCTGCCTGGCGTACAGGTTCGTCTGGTCAGCAGCTGTAGTAAAAAAACAACTGCAGCAGGAAGAGAAAAAATAACCCAGAGGTGTAGCTATGTCTGGCAAATCATGATTTGGCCCAGTCTCTTCCTCAAAAGGCTGAACCACAGGTGCGGAAGTTGCCGGTCGCCACGTGGTCACAAACGCAAACAAAGGCGCATCATCATCTTCATCACTTTCTTCGCCTTCTTCTCCCTCTTCTTCCTCTCAAACATCCACATCACTTTCATTTAACTCCTGTCTTTCATATCTTTCTACTTCTTGTAATATATCATCCAACTCCTCTTTCGTATAATAAAAAAAAATCGGCGTCAGTAGAAGCGCTAGCAGACGCCATTTTCAGAAACAAGGCGATGCCGTCTGCAGTAATGGAATGCGGTCAGTTCACGACCCTAGTCTTTGTGATTGAGTTGTTTCCCACACCCCATACTACTGCTAAGATTTCATTGGACCCTCTCAGGGATGCACGTTTATTTTTGGCCAGCCCTGACTTAAAACAAGGTCGCAGTGTGTGAGGGAAAGTAACGCGGCACGTACGGCCGGTTGCGGCCGGAACGAACAGCAGGGGAGACAAACACAGCGGCCGGATACGGGCGAAACGAATGCAAGAGGGTTAAACATTTCCTGACAACAATCCACAGAAATCAGGGTTGTCTCACATCACCACTGAGGTTATGCCTAATATGCACACTTTGCCGCTCCCGATCAAGTGTTTCCAGGTAAATATACACCATCATTCAATTCATCATGGCTAACACACACCAGACCTGTCTACCCCAAATTCGTGTACCTATAATATCTCAGACAACCTGTAATTTGTAATTTAAAAAAAAAAGTAATCTTCATAGACGCAATACTTTTGCAACTTTTGAAGATTTGGAAGAGCCAGCCGTTCGTGCATAAGACCGCTTTGTCGCCATCTTTGAAAAGGTAAAAGACGCAAGGCAAGCTGGAAAATGTCTTTTTACTGCTTTTGACTGAAACGGTAGCAGACGAAACTTTGCGTTTGACAATTTTCTTTCTTTTTTTTCCTGAATTTTTTTTTTTTTTTGGGGGGGGGGAGGGGAGGGAGGGCATAATTCTCGTAACCTCAATTTGTTTTTTCATAAAAATTTTGGCAAAATCGTAAGGATAAACAGGTCTGCACACACGTACACAGCAACCAAGTATCAAATATTTCCTTCCAACAGTCAACTTGCATTCAGGGCTTTTACCACACCTTTCAACATGAGCACGCACACACACACAGACCCCTCCATACATGCACAGACAAATATCCATACCAGCACAATGCACACTCACGACACACAGAAAAATAAGCAGAGACAGAGTGACTAACTTGTTTGGTCAAAAGTGTCTGTACTGAAGACAAGTCTCGTCCATAGTCTTCAGATTTGACCTGGGTCTCCTTGTCAGCTGTAACACACACACACACATACGCGTGCACGCATTCACACACACAAATATATAAACTGAAGAAACAGACCCATCAATCCAATATTGTTTTCAGTGCTCCACCTCTGTACTTCAAGTTCATACAGTATGTAGTTTTGTCCCAAGATCAACAGGTAGCACGTCTGCTACAACTGGCACTGCAGACAGACCATCAGGTAACAGCAACAAGCACAAGCATCAAATGGTTGCCTCTACTCACCCAGCACATCGGCAGACCAAACTGCACATGTGCAGGAATACTTTTAACCTCCTGTAATTACGAAAGAAAAGTGGTAACTCCTCTGATTATGAAGGAAAAGTGGTAAACTCCTCTGATTATGAAGGAAAAGTGGTAACATCCTCTGATTATGAAGGAAAAGTGGTAACATCCTCTGATTGGTGCAGGAAAAGTAGTAACCTCCTCTAATTATGAAGGAAAAGTAGTAACCCCCTCTAATTATAGAGGAAAAGTACTAACCTCCTTTAATTATAAAGGAAAAGTAACCTCCTCTAATTATGAAGAAAAAGTAGTAACGTCCTCTGATTGGTGCTTGAAAAGTAGTAACGTCCTCTAATTGGTGCTTGAAAAGTAGTAATGTCCTCTGATTGGTGCTTGAATAGTAGTAACGTCCTCTAATTGGTGCTTGAAAAGTAGTAACGTCCTCTGATTGGTGCTTGAAAAAGTAGCAACATCCTCCAACTGGTGAATGAAAAGTAATAACAATTGGTGCTTGAAAAAAAAGGTAACGTCCTCTGCTTGGTGCATGGAAAGTAGTCATGTCCTTTATTTCGAACATGGAAAGTAGTAACATCCTCTGATTGGTGCATTGATAGTAATAACATCCTCTGAATGATGTATTAAAAATACTAACATCCTTTAACTAGAAATGAAAATAATACTGTGTTCTGACTGATGTATGAAAAATGGTGACATTCTCTGATTGGTGCATGAAATGTTGTACCATCCTCTGAGTGATGCATGAAAAATGGCGACATTCTCTGATTGGTGCATGAAATGTTGTACCATCCTCTGATTGATGTATGAAAAATGGTGACATTCTCTGATGAGTGCATGAAATAATCAGAATGCGAACCTCAGCAGCAAGAATTTGAAGCAGCGGCCGATTTTTTCTCTCCTCTCTCATTACTGTCTTCTGTCACCATTGCAACCACTACCCACTTGCTAATTCTGGTGTCTTTGAAACATAACCAAGATGAATCATAATTGTTTTAACCTGAATCTTTTTTGTTGTACTTTGTATATTTTTTTGCCCCCACTTCATCCACACCTCTCCTGAACCCTTTGAAGTCGTCAGTCTGTTTTTTCAGTCACCCCCATTTCCCTAGAACCTCCCACATACACACACACACAGTCACCAGCAGCAGACACTGACCGATCCAGCTGTCCACCACATCAGTTTTCCACATGAACTGCAGGAAGGCCGAGTTGTCCCCAGGGCACCACGACGCTGACCAGCCACACTCTCCAGTTCGCTCAGCTTTTCCTCCAGACCTGCGATCCTCTCCTTGATGCCGTCCGCATTGTGGTTGCCCTGTGGGGTCAGTCAAGGACAGTGGACATAAATCAACAAACATGCATTGTGGTTGCCCTGCGGGTCAGTCAAGGACAGTGGACATAAATCAACAAACATGCATTGTGGTTGCCCTGCGGGGTCAGTCAAGGACAGTGGACATAAATCAACAAACATGCATTGTGGTTGCCCTGCGGGGTCAGTCAAGGACAGTGGACATAAATCAACAAACATGCATTGTGGTTGCCCTGCGGGTCAGTCAAGGACAGTGGACATAAATCAACAAACATGCATTGTGGTTGCCCTGCGGGTCAGTCAAGGACAGTGGACATAAATCAACAAACATGCATTGTGGTTGCCCTGCGGGGTCAGTCAAGGACAGTGGACATAGATCAACAAACATGCATTGTGGTTGCCCTGCGGGGTCAGTCAAGGACAGTGGACATAAATCAACAAACATGCATTGTGGTTGCCCTGCGGGGTCAGTCAAGGACAGTGGACATAAATCAACAAACATGCATTGTGGTTGCCCTGCGGGGTCAGTCAAGGACAGTGGACATAGATCAACAAACATGCATTGTGGTTGCCCTGCGGGGTCAGTCAAGGACAGTGGACATAAATCAACAAACATGCATTGTGGTTGCCCTGCGGGGTCAGTCAAGGACAGTGGACATAAATCAACAAACATGCATTGTGGTTGCCCTGCGGGGTCAGTCAAGGACAGTGGACATAAATCAACAAACATGCATTGTGGTTGCCCTGCGGGGTCAGTCAAGGACAGTGGACATAAATCAACAAACATGCATTGTGGTTGCCCTGCGGGGTCAGTCAGGGACAGTGGACATAAATCAACAAACATGCATTGTGGTTGCCCTGCGGGGTCAGTCAAGGACAGTGGACATAAATCAACAAACATGCATTGTGGTTGCCCTGCGGGGTCAGTCAAGGACAGTGGACATAATCAACAAACATGCATTGTGGTTGCCCTGCGGGGTCAGTCAAGGACAGTGGACATAAATCAACAAACATGCATTGTGGTTGCCCTGCGGGGTCAGTCAAGGACATGTGACATAAATCAACAAACATGTACATCTTAATTTTTACATCAGGCTTCTAACACCTTCAGCTTTACTTCAAAGAAGTTTCCTATGTTCGTGGTCTTAAGGTGATGAGTGCATTTAGAATAAGTGTTCTACAGCTTACCAGCTAAATTTACAAAGCTTTCTTTCACCATGCCTGACTTGACATGTTGCTGGTCCTCTTGATCATTATTCAGGCATTTCTTGTCTTGACAAACGGAGGTTAACAGTATAACGTCTACATTTTTTACTGCTTTAATTCCACTAAAGAGAATCCCATGGTCACAGAATTATCTTTCAAATATGCTCACGACCTGGAACACTGCCCATCCAGACTTATTTGGACTTTGAAAGGTTTCTAAAGTACCAGTAAACTCACTGAAAATGAGACTGGTGGGAAACATACACACTTTTTTTCGCAACTCACAAAAATCCACCATTGTAGTTGTTGGTAGCCCCGAGTAACATTATTTTTTTTAAATCATCTCTCACACGCACACACACCACATACACACACAGACGCACAACTATAGACCTGTGTAATGACAACCAAGACAACCAACATGGTAAGGCTGGTCACCAACCTCGTCAGTCAGACGTTGGCCCTCTCTCTTGATCTCAGAGCAGCGGTCCCTGTGGACCTGGAAGTCCGTTTCAAAGGCCTCATGCTTCTTCAGCAGACCCTGTCCAACACATCACAGAATGCAGTCACATCAATTTTTACAGCAAGCCAGCCTCTAGGGCCACCTGAGGATGTAAAAAGCTTAAATCTACCTTTTAAAGAAGAAAAAGTAAGGAACTATCATGACAATAAATGCTGGTAAGATAAGATAAGATAATGTTGCTTATAGCCCAGCCGACCGCAAAGGGCACATCAGGGCTGTCACCACGTTAATATCAACTCACCAGTCATTAAAAAAAAAAAAAAAAAAAAAAAAAAAACCTTTCACACATCTCTTTAAATGACATCGTCTAGAAACGTACCAGAAACTTCGTTAAAAATCTTTCTTCCGTAAAATCTTAAATCAGATGAAAAATGTTAATCTCTCTCAAAAACTCAAGGATCACATCAGGCGGGACATCCCTGAACAGGATCTTCATGGACTCCGCCGTAAAATGTTTGTGTCTCACATCGTGCAAGTCCCAACACTCTAAAAGAACATTTTCACTGTGAGTGGCGCATGACATGGAATGCAACCACGGAGCTTCTTCACTCTTTAAAAGGTAGGCATGGGTAAAATACGAATGGCCGGTGTGCAGCCGGCACAGAACCGTTTCCTCTTTACGACCTCCCGACGTGATGGGAGGAAGTCCTTAAGGTTTGGACGGATCTGAAAGAGTTTGTTATTCGTCTGTGTGTTCCAATCCTCCTGCCAGAGGTCTCTCACATAATCATTAATTTTGGGTTTCACATCTGAGCAGGAGATATAAGTGTTGGACAGTTTCTCTCTTGTGGCGTTCTTGGCTAAACGATCAACCATTTCGTTCCCGCCGATGCCAACATGACCAGGAACCCAAGCAAGAGTAATGTTGTAACCGACTGCTTTCAACTGCTAAAAAGTTCAAAGAAATGCAAAAGTTCTGGATGCTGAAGGTTGCGGCCAGCTATGGCTTCCAAAGCTGACAGCAAATCCGACAGAACCAAAAGTCCCTCTTTGAAGAATGTGAGATTATCTTCAAAGCCAGAACCAGAGCAGTAAGTTCAGCAGAATAGACAGAAGCATCTGAATGTATATGTTCCAGCAGTATCTGAGAAGGAGCCCCAGGGCAGTAGGCTGCACAGGCCACTCCATCTTCAGACTTGGAACCGTCAGTGAAAAACTTTTTGATAGGATGGGAATTTGGAACAGAGGTCAGCATACAATGCCTTGTACGCCAGAGAGCTGGTAGACTCTTTGCGAAAAGCTGCAAGATCGAAGCAAATCTCTGGTGTGAAAAAGGTCCATGGAGGTTGATCCGGAAACTTGGAAAAATCGGAAACTACTCCCAGGTCTAGACCTGCATTCCGCACGTGAGGCTGCATACGAAGACCAAACGGCGGAATACATTTAGGGTTGTTTTCAAACTTACTTTGGAACGGAGGGTCAAAGACACAGTCATAGGCATGGTTTTCTGGTTCTGAGAACAGTCGGATATAATAATTCAAAGACAGTTTTCAGCCTGCGGTTGGACAGTGAAGGTTCACCTGCCTCTGCGTACAGGCTGTACACAGGGGTAGTGCGGAACGCTCCAAGACAGAGACGAAGCCCTTGATGGTGGATAGGGTCCAAGAGTTTGAGGTAAGATGATCTTGCAGAGCCGTACACAGCACAACCGTAGTCCAGTTTGGAACGGACCAAGGCTCTGTAGAGGTGCAGCAAAGTTTCTTATCAGCGCCCCAGTCGGTGTGCGCTACGACCCGCAGAATATTCAGTGCTTTCTGACAAGCAGTTTTGAGATTTTTGATGTGGCTGAGAAAGTTAAGTTTCTGGTCAAAAATGACTCCCAGAAATTTGGCCTCTTTAACAGCTGGAATGGGAGATTTCCCTACTTGAAGTTCAGGATCTGGAAAAAACTGACGGAAATTATGGAAGTGAATACACTGTGTCTTTGAAGCAAAAAAGGTGAAACCGTTTTCATCTGCCCACTGATGGATTTTATCCACGCAAAGCTGGAGCCTGCGCTGGACACTCGGGTACAGGCTTCCAGTTGCGTAGACAGCGAAATCATCCACAAACAATGAGCAGTCTGAACCCTGCTGAACTGATTTCACAATGTTATTGATCTTAATACTAAAGAGGGCAGGAGACAGTATGCTCCCCCTGTGGAACACCCAACTCCTGCTCGTGGTCATCAGAGAGAGTGGTGCCAACCCGGACCTGAAACTGTCGTTCTGCCAAGAAATTTTGAAGAAAAGCGGAAGATGACCTCGAAAACCCCAGATCATGGAGATCATGAAGTATCCCCGACTTCCAGGTGGTATCGTAGGCCTTCTCCAAGTCAAAAAAAAATTGCCACTGCATGCTGTTTGTTCAGAAGGCGTTCCGAAGTGTAGATTCCAGACGAATCAAATGGTCAACAGTAGTCCGATGTTTGCGGAAACCACACTGTTCTTTCGCCAAAAGACCATCGGTTTCGAGTTTCCACATGAGCCTAGCAATGACCATTTTCTCCATCAGTTTACAGACACAGCTGGTCAAAGCTATGGGACGGTAGTTTGATGGATTAGAAAGATCTTTCCAGGTTTGGGATGGAATAATGAGGGCTTTCCGCCAAGAGGGTAGAAAGAAACCAGTAGTCCACACATGGTTGTATACCTGTAGCAGTATGTTCAGACATTCTTGCGGAAGATTTTCAAGAGTTGATAATGAATTTCATCTATACCTGGAGAGGAATCGCTGCAAGAGAGTAAGGCAGATTTCAGCTCGTTTAACGTAAAGGAAGATTGTAGTCTTCCATGTTGTCTGACGAAAAGTTGCAGGTGATTTTTCTTTTAGGGCTTTGTTTTTGACAAAAGTGGTTGATTTGTTAGAAGAGGAGGAATACTTTTCAATGGTTGAAGCCAGCAAATTAGCAACTGCTTTTTTCTCCGTTATTAAAGAGTCCGAAAACTTGAGATGGTTCACAGTGGGACAGGTGTTCTTCCCTTTGATTTTCTTAATGATTTTCCCCACACTTTTTTCTTGGAAGTTTTCCGATGTCAGCCTGGAGCAGAAGCTCCTCCAGGACCGACGTTTACTGATTTTAAAAGTGTGTCTTGATTTAGCTCGGAGTTTCTGATGGGCTCGAGCGTTGGGACCCGAAGGTCGTTGGTATACCCGACGCTGAGCCCGTTTTCGAACTTTTGAAATTTGTTGGCAGTCCGAATCGAACCAGGGTGTTTTTGGCATTTGAAGTTTATCGGAAGACACTGGAATACAGGCTTTAGCACATTTGATCACAGTGTTAGTCAGTGATTCTGCTGGGTCCGGACTCTGAAGAAAATCATGTCCTGGAATTCTTTTGAAATAGTGGCTGCAAATAGATCCCAGTTTGCTTTCTTATAATTAGATGTGGAGAGACAGAGACGTGTTCAGTTATGACAGGTTGTAGAAGGACAGGGAAATGGTCACTTCCGTGCAGATCATCATGGACAGACCACTCATAGTCCAGGACCAGCGAGGGGTCACAAACCGACAAATCTAAACACGAAAGTGAACCTGTGAAGAGTGGAGGTAAGTTGCAGATCCGTCGTTCAGACAACACAAATCCAAATCCGAAAGGACATCCTCAATTAGCAGACCTCTGGATGACGTACTGACACACTACCCAAAGAGGATTGTGACCGTTAAAGTCACCCAACAGCAAAAAAGGTCGAGGAAGTTCACCTATCAGACGACAAGGTCCTGACGACAAACCGGGACAGAAGGTGTAAGATAAAGGGAACAGATTGTCACAGTCTTGTGGAGAGTGACTCTCGCAGCTACAGCTTGAAGGGAGGTAGACAGATCAACAGTCTTGTGGAGAGTGACTCTCGCAGCTACAGCTTGAAGGGAGGTAGACAGATCAACGGGACTATACAACAAAGTTTTGTGTAGGAGAAGGGCAACACCGCCCGACAGTCCCAACGTGGATGGTTGTGCAGGTTTTGAAAGAATATTAAAGCCAGAAAGAGTGAAGGTCTTCTGGCTTTGAATTTGAGTTTCCTGAAGAGCCACGACAGAAGGTTTTAGAGATTGACACAGAAGCTGCAGCTCCTCAAAGTTGGAATTTAGTCCAGGGATATTCCAATGGAATACTGTACTATCCATGGTGCAGAGGGCGAAAAGGAGAGAGATCAGGTCATCTCCTCATCAACGTCTGCTTCCAATGGGGTGAAAATTTTTTTTGTAGTTTCACTGGACTGTGTTGGTCTTCAGACCTGCTGGCAGACTTGCCAACAGGTGAAGAAGATCTGGATTTGGGAGACGGTGGAGGTTTCTTCCTCATCTCCACCATCTCCACACTGGGGTTTAACTCCCTTGCCCGCACGGCACTGGACAGAGGAGTTTGAGGCTTGGTGCTGGTTTTTAATCTGCCCAGCAGCAGATGGTGTAGATTGCTGGCAGTCTGAGGGGTGGCGGATTTTTTGTCTCCACCAGGGGCAGTCACTTGGGTTGGAGGTGGTGGACCTGCTTCCACCAGAGTTGACAGTTCTTCCTTGCAGTGTCTTGGAAAAGATAAATTCATCAGTCTGGCAGCAGACTGACCGAGTGGAAACTTTCTTTACGGCCGAAGCATACGAAGATGCTGTTGGCATCTGACTGCCAACAACCTGTTTGCGGGCCTCAAAAAAGGAGATTTTCTTTTCAGTTTTAACTCGTTGTATAGTTGATTCCTGAATCCAAAGAGGCAGTTTCGGAAGAGGAGGGATGGTCGCCACCGCAGTTAGCACAATGTGCCGGATCTTTACAAAGGCCCATCATGGGTTGCCTTGCAGCAAACACCACACACCTCCTGCCCAGAACAACGGTCTCTGACATGGCCAAACCTCTGACATCTGAAACACCTCAACGGGGACGGAACATACATCTGAACTCTGACGTTCAGGTAACCAACTTTGATGACTGGAGGCAGCACAGGGTTGCAAAAGGTCAGAAAGAGGGTGTTGGTGGCCACTCTTTCTGCACCTTTCTTTACTGTCCCCTGCGCACCTCCGTCACACACCCTGGGACGCCAGTTCCGTTTTGATCTCTGCCTCTGAGACACCTTGTAGATCTCTGCAGCGAATCACTCCTTTTGACGAATTTAACTGTTTATGGGGAGTCACCCTGATCTCCCTGTCCACTATTTTGTTGCCCTCAACAGCTGTTCAGATTGCTTTTTGGATCGACATTGAATGAGAAACGAGCCATTCCTCAACCTTTTTGACGGACTGAGGGTCACCTGCTAGACCTTGAAAGCCCTTTTGTATGGCAAAAGGGCTCAGAGCTGAAAGGGGTCTTTCCTGCTCCGTCCCTTCCATCACGAGCCAGGAAGCCCAGAAGCCTGTCCTCTGTCTAACCTCCGTATCGGAATCACTGTCTGTTTCAAATTCCCCTGAAATAGGGGGTGCTGCCTTCCTCTTCCTTTTGGGGGGGTAGTTTTTTGAAAAAGCCGTATTTTGTTTATTGTGTTTTCACTCCCTCCCTTACCCACCCACCTTGGGGTCCAACTAAGGGCCAGGGCCAAGAAACCAATGTCTTGACCCCTTCCAGCTTCGGAAGAGACATACGACAAACAGAAGCCACCAACCCTATCCCCCTGATCATGCTCAACTCCCGGGAACAGAGAGCTGAGCACTGCAGGGGTTAACCTTGGCCAGCAGGGAACTGTCCTGTCTTGACCCAGCCCCAAGAAGGGGAGCCGATTAGTAAAAAACCCGGGCCAAAGTGTACTCCCTGTCCCAGGAGAGGTCCGAGCCAAAGTGATGTGTTGAGAGCGTGTCCCCTCTCAATCACCAGGATCTCATTCCCCTCCGACAGAGGTCGCACACCGCAACGGGAAACGCGGCGGATCTTATAGAGACCACAGAGAGAAAAGGAGCGTGGAAAAGAAGACTTGAAGGGAGACGAAGATAGAAAAGGCCAAATAAGGGAGGCAGAAAACAAGAAAAGGAGAAAGGCGGGTTACTCTTATCAGGATCCTCACCCTTAGCCTATCTGACATGGAAGCCCTACCAGGGCCATCAACTCCTTACCACGTTATGCTTAGGCCAGACAGCATCTGGGCTTTTCGGACCTAGAAGCAGTTTGAAAAAAAAACCACCTATTCCCAAATATTGATGCCCCCGCCAGCAAAGCTAAGGGATCACTGGACCGCGCAGCCCTCCGACCACGACAAGGTCGCAACCCCCGGAGGGCAATAAATGCTGGTGAGGAAATATGGAAGATATACTGAAAAACAAAACTGAAAAATCAACAATGAAACAAATGTTAGACACTTAGAGGGAGGCGAGGCAAGGATGGGGTGTGGGTGTGGGCAGAGAGGGAGGAAACTCTTCTTCCCTATCCCCGGAGGCATTACCCCACACACAGGTTTGTTCAGGTGCAACTCCAGCAGTCCACATAAAAAAGCAGCACCTCAACAGGCAATCCATCAGAGGAGACACTGCACAACGCGGAGTCATTCTAGCTGTACTCAGTGCTGACGATTGTCAACCAATATTCACAGGACACCATCTTCAGAGCCTAGCATTGGAAAAAGTGATTTAGGCTTACTCGGCCGAGGTCCAGGGGCCGCCTAGGCAGCTGAGGGTGGCAGTATGGAGTTCAAAGAGTCAACAGGCAGCTGAGGGTGTTATACACACGGTGGGAAAATTAAAAGAAACACATTCTCCCCCCCCCCCCCCCCCCCCCAAAAAAAAATATATATATTTACAAGGCACACTCAGACAAAAACATGCTACAAATACACACACTGTGAAAAAGCTCTAGAACAGAAAAAAGAAAGTAAAAATTAATAATTCAAGACAATCAAATGTCTCACCTCCCCCCTTCCCCCCCAAAAAAAACCAAACAAACAAAAACACCAAAAACAACAAACAAAAACAACACAGACAAACCCAGACCCATGTGTGCAAATAATACTGTGGAAAGCGAAAGGTTCAAGCGAAACTGACACCCCTTCTTTTGATTTTCTACCCAGTAACTGAAACTTCTAACTGTGGATGTCCGTTTCGCAGTGGTTTTTCAGCGCAACGAAACCTTTGTTTGAGTACGCGATCTCCTTATCGCACAACGTGCAATGGGCCTTGCCAGCACAAGTCAGTTTCCTGAAAAATTCACCATATCGGCACTTGCTCTTTTCATTTCCGTCGTCGTCGAAAATGACAAAATCGGCATCAAGCCAGTCCCATCTCCATTGGTAGCGGCATCCTTGGTCAGAAAACGGCTTTCCGCGTTGAACAACATCGACTCTTCGCGCCATGATGCTCGCTGCTGTAAGTTAACAAGGGAAAGTGTACAAAGATGGCGGCGAGCCCGACCGATTTGGAATAGGCGACAGCGTACCGAATAAGAAGCGCGCCGGATGCGAATTTTTTTTTTCGCGATAAAAACGATTTCGGCGTACGCTCAATCGAAATCGGCGTATGGGGGTCTATGAATCGGCGTATATACGCCGAAAGGCTTACAATGCTAGACCCTGCATCTTCTAAGCCACATCCCAATGAAAAATGTCAAGACCTGTGCCTTTACAGCCGCCGCGGTGTCAAATTAACCCCTGTATTCCTAACATGTCCCTTCTCATCTATCCTTTCTCCTCAATAGTCACCCTCCTATTTCTACAGCAACCTTGCTGTCACTGTCTTCCCCCCCAACCCTCTCTCCCCAAACACACACACATACCCCGCCATCAAACAGATAACATCCGTTACCCTATAATAACTGGCTGGGCCGAGTTCATCAAGGAAAGGAAGGAGGGAAGGAGGAGTGAGAGAATCTTGGAGTGTGAACATCACCTCAAGCACAGGTAATACACTACCAGGGAGCTGAAGCTACAAACTAACAACTTAAGACTGGCTGAAGGGGCAGAGTGGGTTGGAGTATGAAACTCGGCCAACAAAATTTTCTGTTCTGTTGCCAAATTCACACATCAACATTTCTCTGACTAAAGCCCCCTTCTTAACTCTCTAGTATTAAAAAATGTCACCGAGAAACTCTTCCTACAATTCGAAAGTGTTTGTACTTTTCAGCACATGAAGCACCATAGCTGTGTCATTGGTTTAGCTTGGTCTGAGGAAGAAGCTTCCTTCAAGAAGGGCTTGTGCAAATGTGTGGACAATCACCAACAGGCCTGGGGGACATGCAAGTAGCTGCAGAGGGTCTAAATACACACAGGGAACTTCTGGCTGGGAGGGGGGGGGGGGGGGGGGGGATGAAATCTAAAAAGCTTAAGCTGCTCTAACATTATTTTGCAAACACTTACAAAGAAAACAGGATGGAGGAAAGAATGGGGCAAAGGAAGGGAGGGAAGGGGAGAGGGTGCCGACAGGATGAGGAGGGGTCAAGAACCCTTGTAACTGTCCTCATCCCACTCTTTTGTAATCCACCTCTTCACATACATTCACATACAGACAGACAGACACATATGCATGCAGAAACACACACACACACTCTCACAAACACATACATACACATGCAGAAACACACACACACACACTCTCACAAACACATACATACATATGCAGAAACACACACACACACTCTCACAAACACATACATACACATGCAGAAACACACACACACACACTCTCACAAACACATACATACACATGCAGAAACACACACACACACTCTCACAAACACATACATACACATGCAGAAACACACACACACACACTCTCACAAACACATACATACACATGCAGAAACACACACACACACTCTCACAAACACATACATACACATGCAGAAACACACACACACACACTCTCACAAACACATACATACACATGCAGAAACACACACACACACTCTCACAAACACATACATACACATGCAGAAACACACACACACACTCTCACAAACACATACATACACATGCAGAAACACACACACACACTCTCACAAACACATACATACACATGCAGAAACACACACACACACTCTCACAAACACATACATACACATGCAGAAACACACACACACACTCTCACAAACACATACATACACATGCAGAAACACACACACACACTCTCACAAACACATACATACACATGCAGAAACACACACACACTCTCACAAACACATACATACACATGCAGAAACACACACACACACACTCTCACAAACACATACATACATATACAGAAACACACACACACACTCTCACAAACACATACATACACAGGCAGAAACACACACACACACTCTCACAAACACATACATACACATGCAGAAACACACACACACACTCTCACAAACACATACATACACATGCAGAAACACACACACACTCTCACAAACACATACATACACATGCAGAAACACACACACACACTCTCACAAACACATACATACATATGCAGAAACACACACACACACTCTCACAAACACATACATACACATGCAGAAACACACACACACACACTCTCACAAACACATACATACACATGCAGAAACACACACACACACTCTCACAAACACATACATACACATGCAGAAACACACACACACACTCTCACAAACACATACATACACATGCAGAAACACACACACACACTCTCACAAACACATACATACACATGCAGAAACACACACACACACTCTCACAAACACATACATACACATGCAGAAACACATACACACACTCTCACAAACACATACATACACATGCAGAAACACACACACACACACTCTCACAAACACATACATACACATGCAGAAACACACACACACACTCTCACAAACACATACATAAGATAAGATAAGATAATGTTGCTTATAGCCCAGCCGACAGCAAAGGGCCATATCAGGGCTGTCACCACGTTAAAATCAACTCACCAGTCATAAAAAAAAAAATAAAATAAATAAAATAAAAAAAATAAAAAAAAACACTTTCATACATCTCATTAAATGACATCGTCTACAAACGCACCAGAAACTTTGTTAAAATCTTTCTTCCGTAAAATCTTAAATCAGATGAAAAATGTTAATCTCTCTCAAAAACTCAAGGATCACATCAGGCGGGACATCCCTGAACAGGATCTTCATGGACTCCGCTGTAAAATGTTTGTGTCTCACATCGTGCAAGTCCCAACACTCTAAAAGAACATGTTTCATGGTGAGTGGCGCATGACATGGAATGCACCACGGAGCTTCTTCACTCTTTAAAAGGTAAGCATGGGTAAAATACGAATGGCCGTGTGCAGCCGGCACAGAACCGTTTCCTCTTTACGACCTCCCGACGTGGATGGGAGGAAGTCCTTAAGGTTTGGACGGATCTGAAAGAGTTTGTTACTCGTCTGTGTGTTCCAATCCTCCTGCCAGAGGTCTCTCACATAATCGTTAATTTTGGGTTTCACATCTGAACAGGGGATATAAATGTTGGACAGTTTCTCTCTTGTGGCGTTCTTGGCTAAACGATCAACCATTTCGTTCCCGCCGATGCCAACATGACCAGGAACCCAAGCAAGAGTAATGTTGTAACCGTCCGCTTTCAACTTGCTAAAAAGTTCAAAGAAATGCAAAAGTTCTGGATGCTGAAGGTTGCGGCCAGCTATGGCTTCCAAAGCTGACAGCGAATCCGACAGAACCAGAAAGTCCCTCTTTGAAGAATGTGAGATTATCTTCAAAGCCAGTACCAGAGCAGTAAGTTCAGCAGAATAGACAGAAGCATCGGAATGGATATGTTCCAACAGTATCTGAGAAGGAGCCCCAGGGCAGTAGGCTGCACAGGCCACTCCATCCTCAGACTTGGAACCGTCAGTGAAAACTTTTTGATAGGATGGGAATTTCGAACAGAGGTCAGCATACAATGCCTTGTACGCCAGAGAGCTGGTAGACCCTTTGCGAAAAGCTGCAAGATCGAAACGAATCTCTGGTGTGAAAAAGGTCCACGGAGGTTGATCCGGAAACTTGGAAAAATCGGAAACTACTCCCAGGTTTAGACCTGCATTCCGCACGTGAGGCTGCATACGAAGACCAAACGGCGGAATACATTTAGGGTTGTTTTCAAACTTACTTTGGAATGGAGGGTCAAAGACACAGTCATAGGCAGGATTCTGCGGTTCTGAGAACAGTCGATATATAATAATTTAAAGACAGTTTCAGCCTGCGGTTGGACAATGAAGGTTCGCCCGCCTCTGCGTACAGGCTGTACACAGGGGTGGTGCGGAACGCTCCAAGACAGAGACGAAGCCCTTGATGGTGGATAGGGTCCAAGAGTTTGAGGTAAGAGGGTCTTGCGGAGCCGTAGACAGCACAACCGTAGTCCAGTTTGGAACGGACCAAGGCTCTGTAGAGGTGCAGCAAAGTTTTCTTATCAGCGCCCCAGTCAGTGTGCGCTACAACCCCAGAATATTGAGAGCTTTCTGGCAAGAAGTTTTGAGGTTTTTGATGTGGCTGAGAAAGTTGAGTTTCTGGTCAAAAATGACTCCCAGAAATTTGGCCTCTGTAACAGCTGGAATGGGAGATTTCCCTACTTGAAGTTCAGGATCTGGAAAAAACTGACGGAAATTATGGAAGTGGATACACTGCGTTTTTGTAGCAGAAAAAGTGAAACCGTTTTCATCAGCCCACCGATGGATTTTATCCACGCAAAGCTGGAGCCTGCGCTGGACACTCGGGTACAGGCTTCCAGTTGCGTAGACAGCGAAATCATCCACAAACAATGAGCAGTCTGAACCCTGCTGAACTGATTGAACAATGTTGTTGATTTTAATACTAAAGAGGGCAGGAGACAGTAATGCTCCCCTGGGGAACACCCAACTCCTGCTCGTGGACATCAGAGAGAGTGGTGCCAACCCGGACCTGAAACTGTCGTTCTGCCAAAAAATTTTGAATAAAAAGCGGAAGATGACCTCGAAAACCCAGATCGTGGAGATCATGAAGTATCCCCGACTTCCAGGTGGTATCGTAGGCCTTCTCCAAGTCGAAGAAAATTGCCACTGTATGCTGTCTGTTCAAAAAGGAGTTCCGAAGGGCAGATTCCAGACGAATCAAATGGTCAACTGTACTCCGATGTTTGCGGAAACCACACTGTTCTTTCGCCAAAAGGCCATCGGTTTCAAGTTTCCACATGAGCCTAGCATTGACCATTTTTTCCATCAATTTACAAACACAGCTGGTCAAAGCTATGGGACGGTAATTTGAAGGATTAGAAAGATCTTTTCCAGGTTTGGGAATTGAATAATGAGAGCTTTTCGCCAAGAGGGTGGAAAAAAACCTGTAGTCCACACATGGTTGTAGACCTGTAGCAGTATGTTCAGACCTTCTAGCGGAAGATGTTTCAACAGCTGATAATGGATTTCATCTATACCTGGAGAGGAATCGCTGCAAGAAAGTAAGGCAGATTTCAGTTCATTTAAAGTGAAAGGAAGATTGTAGTCTGCCATGTTGTCGGACGAAAAGTTGCAGGGTGATTTTTCTTTAAGGGTTTTATTTTTGACAAAAGTGGTTGATTTGTTAGAAGAGGAGGAATTCTTTTCTATGGTTGAAGCCAGCAAATTAGCAACTGCTTTTTTCTCTGTTATTAAAGAGTCAGCAAACTTGAGATGGTTCACAGTGGGACAGGTGTTCTTCCCTTTGATTTTTTTAATGATGTTCCACACTTTTTTCTTGGAAGTTTTGATGTCAGCCTGGAGCAGAAGCTTCTCCAGGACCGACGTTTACTGATTTTAAAAGTGTGTCTTGATTTAGCACGGAGTTTCTGATGGGCTCGAGCGTTGGGACCCGAAGGTCGTTGGTATATCTGACGCTGAGCCCGTTTTCTAACTTTGGAAATTTGTTGGCATTCTGAATCGAACCAGGGTGTTTTTGGCATTTGAAGTTTATCGGGAGACACTGGAATACAGGCCTTAGCACATTTGATCATAGTGTTAGTCAGTGATTCAGCTGGGTCCGGACTCTGAAAAAAATCAGTGTCCTGGAACTCCTTAGAAACAGTGGCTGCAAATAGATCCCAGTTTGCTTTCTTATAATTTAGATGCTGAGAGACAGAGACGTGGTCAGTTATTACAGGTTGTAGAAGGACAGGGAAATGGTCACTTCCGTGCAGATCGTCATGGTCAGACCACTCATAGTCCAGGACCAGCGAGGGGTCCACAAACCGACAAATCTAAACACGAAAGTGAACCTGTGGAAGAATGGAGGTAAGTTGCAGATCCGTCGTTCAGACAACACAAATCCAAATCCGAAAGGACATCCTCAATCAGCAGACCTCTGGATGACGAACCGGTACTACCCCAAAGAGGGTTGTGACCGTTAAAGTCACCCAACAGCAAAAAAGGTCGAGGAAGTTCCCCTAACAGACTGATAAGGTCCTGACGACAAACCGGGACAGATGGAGGTAGATAAAGAGAACAGATTGTTACAGTTTTGTGGAGAGTGACTCTCGCAGCTACAGCCTGAAGGGAGGTAGACAGAGCGACAGGACTATACAACAAAGTTTTGTGAAGGAGAAGGGCAACACCGCCCAACAGTCCCAACGTGGATGGTTGTGCAGGTTTTGAAAGAATATTAAAGCCAGAAAGAGTAAAGGTCTTCTGGCTTTGAATTTGGGTTTCTTGAAGAGCCACGACGGAAGGTTTTATAGAATGACACAGAAGCTGCAGCTCCTCAAAGTTGGAATTTAGACCACGGATATTCCAATGGAATATTATATTATCCATGGTGCAGAGGGCGAAAAGGAGAGAGATCAGGTCATCTCCTCCTCAACGTCTGCGTCCAATGGAGAGAATTTATTATTTAGTTTAACTGGACTGCGTTGGTCTTTGGACCTGCTGGCAGACTTGCCCGCAGGTGACAAAGGCCTGGAGTTTGGAGATGGTGGAGGTCTGGATTTGGGAGATGGTGGAGGTTTCTTCTTCATCTCCACCATCTCCACGCTGGGTGGAACTCCCTTGCCCGCACGGGCACTGGATAGGGGAGTTCGAGGCGGGAGTGCTGGTTTTTTAGTCTGCCCAGCAGCAGATGTTGTAGACTGCTGGGCAGTCTGAGGGGTGGCGGATTTTCTGCCTCCACCAGGGGCAGTCAGTTTGGGTTGGAAGGTGGTGGACTTGCTACCACCAGAATTGGCAGATCTTACTTGCAATGTCTTTGAAAACGTAAAGTCATCAGTCTGGCAGCAGACTGATCGAGTGGACACTTTCTTTACGGCCGAAGCATAGGAAGAAGCTGTCGGCGTCTGACTGCCCACAACCTGTTTGCGGGCTTCAAAAAATGAGATCTTCTTTTCCGTTTTGACTCGTTGTATAGCAGATTCTTGAATCCAAAAAGGACAATTTCGGGAAGAGGAGGGATGGTCGCCACCGCAGTTAGCACAATGTGCCGGATCTTGACACGGCCCATCATGGGTTGCCTTGCAGCAAATACCACACACCTCCTGCCCAGAACAGCGGTCCCTGACATGGCCAAACTTCTGGCACCTGAAGCACCTCAACGGGGACGGAACATATAACTGAACCCGGACATTCAGATAGCCGACTTTGATGACCGGAGGCAGCACAGGGTTGCAGAATGTCAGAAAGAGGGTGTTGGTGGCCACTCTTTCTGCACCCTTCTTTACTGTCACCCTGCGCACCTCGGTCACACCCTGGGACGCCAGCTCCGATTTAATTTCTGCCTCCGAGACACCAGATAAATCCCTGCAGCGAATCACGCCTTTTGATGAATTTAATTGTTTGTGGGGAGTTACCCTGATCTCCCTGTCCACTAATTTTGTTGCCTTCAGCAGCTGTTCAGACTGTTTCTGTGATTTACACTCAATAAGGAACGAGCCATTCCGCAACCTCTTGATGGACCGAGGGTCACCTGCCAAACCTTGAAAGCCCTTTTGTATGGCAAAAGGGCTCAGAGCTGAAAGGGGTCTTTCCTGCTCTGTCCCTTCCATTACTAGCCAGGAAGCCCAGAAACCTGTCCTCTGTCGCACTTCAGTATCTGAATCACTATCAGAATCGAAATCCCCTGCACAGCTTTACATTTCCGTCCTTATTGAGACACTTAGTGAAAGGGCAAACAAACAAGGCTTTACACATTTGTAATCCAATATTTTTGTTGCTGTAGTCTGAGCAGAGGCATGTATCAAACTTGTGTACTACTTAACTATGGAAAATTAACTTCCCAGAAAGTGATGACGTCATTTTTGCACAATATTTTGTTTGTTGACATTGTTCTAATATTGCCTGACCACTTGCGTACAAGCTTTCATGCGGCATCTATTTTATCTACAAGAAAATAAACCCAGTCGAGTTTGGTATTAAAACAATTGTTGGGAATTCGCCAATTCAGTCATCTCAATAGTGCAGATATATTACATTTTTCATGACAATAACTAATTATCAAACCTACAGCCCCATTTGTAATGGCCGCTCAACCTTGCCGAACGCATTGCTGCCAGACCAGCTATGCACAGATGACATTCAGTTGGCCGAATACAGTGCGGTTAGCTGGCTGGTGGGAAGCGGCCTGCAGAAAACATTCCTTTTCCTCACCTGCATTCACAGCTTGGTCTCTGCAGCTGTAAACTCCCCTGCGACTCAAAACTAAGTAACTTGCTCTGAACAGCCGTGCCTGAAATAGGGGATGCTGCCTTCCTCTTCTTTTTTGGGGGGATTGATTTTGAAAGAGCCATATTGAGTTTATTGTAATTCATCCCTCCCTTACCCACCCACCTTGGAGTCCAACTAAGGGGCCAGGGCCAAGAATCACTGTCTTGACCCCTTCCAGGCTTCGGGAGAGACATACGACAAACAGAACACTACTACCCCTATCCCCCCTGATCATGCTCAACTCCCGGGAACAGAGAGCTGAGCACTGCAGGGGTTCACATGGCCAGCAGGGGAACTGCCTGTCTTGACCCACCCCCAAGAAGGGAGCCGATTAGTACACCCGGGCCAAAGTGTACTTCCTGTCTAGGAGAGGTCCGAGCCAAAGTGATGTGTTGAGAGCACAGGCCCCTCAATCACCAGGATCTCATTCCCCTCCGACACAGGTCGCACCGCACGGCAAACGCGGCGGATCTTAAGGAGACCACAGAGAGAAAAGGAGTGTGTAAAAGAAGACTTGAAGGGGAGACGAAGATAGAAAAGGGCCAAATAAGGGAGGCAGAAAACAAGAAAAGGAGAAAGGCGGGTTACTCACCCTTAGCCTATCTGACATGGGAAGCCCTACCAGGGGCATCAACTTCTTACCACGTTTCGCTTAGGCCATACAGCATCTTCACCTCTCAGGCCTACAAGCAGTGTGAAAAAACCAGCCTATCTCCCAAGTATTGATGCCCCCGTCAGCATAGCCTAAAGGATCACTGGACCACGCAAACCCTCCGACCACGACAAGGTCGCAACCCCCCGGAGGGAAACACATACATACACATGCAGAAACACACACACACACTCTCACAAACACATACATACACATGCAGAAACACACACCACACTCTCACAAACACATACATACACAAACACACACACACACTCTCACAAACACATACATACACATGCAGAAACACACACACACACTCTCACAAACACATACATACACATGCAGAAACACACACACACACTCTCACAAACACATACATACACATGCAGAAACACACACACACTCTCACAAACACATACATACACATGCAGAAACACACACACACTCTCACAAACACATACATACACATGCAGAAACACACACACACTCTCACAAACACAAACATACACATGCAGAAACACACACACTCTCTCACAAACACACATCAAACAGAACAGCTGCCTGCTACCTGTACAGCGGCCATGGTGTCCCCAAAGTCCCCTCCTGACAGCAGATGTTGCTTCTCAGAGATCCACGACTCTTCCTCCTCCACGTTGGCGCTGAACTGCTGGAAGGCATACGACTGCTCCAGCTTCTGACCCCTGCAAACACACACTGAATGCTGGTTTCTGCTTCTGGATCTGAGATGGAGACAGACAGACAGACAGACAGAGAGAGAGAGAGAGAGACAGAGAGAGAAGACAAAAAAAAGAAAATAGAGGCAGGATGACAGACATCTGTCTAACTCTCTCTTTGTTTCCCTGTCTGTCTATCTCTCTGACTCCTCTCTCTTCAGTTGATAAGTGTGCTATGATAACCCTTCGCTCAGTGAAAATTAATAGCAGACTATAATAAATCTTCCTTCAGCATGAATTCAAGGTAGAACGTTATAAATCTGCTTTCAGTGTGAATTCAAAGTAGACCGTGACAAATTTCCCTTCAGTGAGAATTCAAAGCCAACTGTGATGCATCTTTCTTCAGCAAGATTTCAAAGAAGACTGTGGAAAAAAATTCCTTCGTTGTGAATTCAAAGTAAACTGTGATATATCTTCTTTCAAAATGAATTCAAATGTTTTGTACCTCAATCCCACACGCCCCTTTTCTCCCAACCCCTCCTCCTCCCCTTCCCTCAAAGCCCCTTTACACACTTGGACTACCATCAAAGTACATCACCATCATCGCCCACTCAACACATTTCCATGTGGGCTGCTAATAGAGTGAACTGCCTTGCTTAAATTTCAAACAAAAAAGCAAAGCCGGCCCATCATGCCCCTTCTGCACACACTTTAACACTCTCCTCTCACCTCTCTTCACTTTCTTCCAACCCTCTCTCTCTTGAATCACGCCCCCATTCTTCCATCCCACTTCCTTGCAGGCCTATCCTTCTATTTTTCCCTCTGTCTCAGTCTCTCTGTCTCCATGTCTGTCTTTCTCTCTCTCTGTTTCCACCTCCCTCTCTCACCCCATCTCTTTCTCCCTCCCCCCCCACCCTTTCTCCCCCACTCTGTCTCCGTCTCTCTGTCTGTCTGTCTGTCTTCCTCTCTCTGTCTCTTCCCTTCCTTATCCTTTTCCCTCTTTCTTTCCATGTCTCTGTACAACTGCCTCAAAGCAAATGAAGTAACGTGACAATCTGTATGATACTATTTTTTTCTTAGTCTCCAATGGGCAATGATCATGATTCTATCAAGGGATGCAACCTATTTGCTGGACATCACTTTTTAAAGAATGAAAATCCTGCAGTTAGCATGCATGGTGATGTACCATCTTTGATGCTATGAGCAGACTAGTTTTCAAAACACAAGGAATTCAACACAATGCAAGGACCTATAAGGGCTGAGGTACATGCCAATCCCATCCTCTAATTCATTTGGCACAGCAAGGAATAGGGAACCTTAACACACCCATTACGGGAGCTGGTAGGAAGCAGATCCTAAGGAGACTTAAAGAATAGTTCTCCTTTCCTACTGACCAGTTCTCTACAGACCACTTCTCTTCACCTGTTGGCAGCCATTTCCTTCAGCTCCTCCCAGCTCTGAGTCAGCTGGTCCAGACGACTGCGGATATCAGAGGCCCCAATGTTCGATTCTGCCATCAGTTTCTCTCCTGTCTCATGCACAGCCTGCCCACACAATACATGTTTCTGTCAGTGCCTGTTAGTGGTCTCTTTCATTCAGTCCATTTCACATGGCCTGCCCACACAATACATGTTTCTGTCAGTGCCTTTCTGTGGTCTCTTTCAGTCAGCTCATTCCACAAGGCCTGCTAACATGCGTGTGCCTGTGCCTTTCTGTGGTATATTTCATTTAGTCCATTTCACAAGGCCTGCTAACATGCGTGTGCCTGTGCCTTTCTGTGGTATATTTCATTTAGTCCATTTCACAAGGCCTGCTAACATGCGTGTGCCTGTGCCTTTCTGTGGTATATTTCATTTAGTCCTTTTCACATGGCCTGCTAACATGTGTGTGCCCGTGCCTTTCTGCGGTATATTTCATTTAGTCCATTTCACAAGGCCAGCTAACATGTGTGTGCCTGTGCCTTTCTGTGGTATATTTCATTTAGTCAATTTCACAAGGCCTGCTAACATGCGTGTGCCTGTGCCTTTCTGTGGTATATTTCATTTAGTCCTTTTCACATGGCCTGCTAACATGTGTGTGCCCGTGCCTTTCTGCGGTATATTTAATTTAGTCCATTTCACAAGGCCAGCTAACATGTGTGTGCCTGTGCCTTTCTGTGGTATATTTCATTTAGTCAATTTCACATGGCCTGCTAACATCTGTGCGTCTGTGCCTTTCTGTGGTATATTTCATTTATTCCATTTCACATGGCCAGCTAACATGCATGTGCCTGTGCCTTTCTGTGGTATGTTTCATTTAGTCCATTTCACATGGCCAGCTAACATGCATGTGCCTGTGCCTTTCTGTGGTATGTTTCATTTAGTCCATTTCACATGGCCTGCCAACACAATGTGTGTCTCTGTCAGTACCTGTCGTGGATGTTATTTTCAATAAGTCCTTCTTTTCACATGGCCTGCCAACACAAGTGTGTTTCTGTCCACCTTGCCTGCACTATTTTTTCATTGTTCAGTCACTGTAAAGAAAACCCAAACTTACTTGACCACCAAGAAAGGGAACAAACTACAACACAAAAGCCATGTTTCAGCATCTGGGTCTTCTTCCGAAAAAAACAACAACAACAAATGAGACTAGCAAGAGTCTCCATACATCTCACAGAATTCTGCTCTGTTTGGTGGTGTTGACATGTCCAGAGAATGAACATAAATGCAGATCTACTTATATACAAAAAAAGGAAAAAACAACATGAAATCCAGAAATAACAAAACATACAAATAATAAACCAATCAGTCATTGTGATTCTGGTAAAAAAAAAAAAAAAAAAAAAAAAATTTAAAGAAAATGGAACTAATCACAACAATAACTTCAAAAATAAAAAACAAAAAATGTGAGGATAAAGTTCATTAGCAAAACATTTAGACAATGTTTTGGTATGTTTCATTTTGTGATACATTTAAAGAAAACTCAGCCAGAAGCATCACGGAAGATAGAAAATGGCAAGTAAACAAATCACCAACAAGAGCTACTCTAGCACCGAACACAATGAATGAATGCCAAGAATGTCAGGAAACAGGGAACATTCTAGTAACAACTGCAACAAACCCTTAACATTTCTTAATGTTTCTGGACGCCATTTTGTTTTTTGTTGCAAGAGTTCTAGTGAGCAGCTTTGCTGCTGTGAATTTTCAAAGTTCAGCTCTTTTTCACGAAGATTTTCTGGAAAATGGCAGATCAAGAAACTCTGCAACTTCTAGAATCCATTTTCTAATACGACATTGATGATGAGAGTGTATCTGGGCTACACTCCTGAAGAAATGTTGAAGCGAGACCGTTCTGATTTCAATCATGATCTAGCTTTAAACAAAGATCGACTGCTGACTGATTTTGAGGCCGGGATCGATAGTGATTCGGGTGATGATGACAGTATGTCGAATTGCCCATTGCTGCTGTGCCCAGGCCCCTAAAAAATGAAAATTTTAAAAACTAAAGCTGCTAAGATTCTTTAACTGCCGTCTGGATTGATAGGCTACAAGAAGTGAAGCCCCCAAAACTTCCCCTTGTTTTGACAGCCAATAAATTCGGTCAGACGATGACCAAATGTGTCAGTGGGCGTGTCCCATGATTTGTCTGAGGTAGCCTCACCTTTTGAGTATTTTAGTCTTTTGATTTCAGAGGAATCTTGGCAAATTCTGAGTAAGAAACAAATTTATTTACTGCACAAAAGCAGTCAGAAAATGGTGAAGATAAACTCTGGCTTAAATAAAATCTGCCCCATTTGTCAAAAAGCAAAGAGGAGACAGACAAGGGGTACATCATCACCACAGAGAGTGTGTGTGTGTTGGTATGTGTGTGTTGGTCGACTGCTCAGTGCACTTGTGCAAAGGCACATGCTTTGCTGAATTCCATCAATTTAAAGTCCAATATTCAGAAATCTGTTCTTGCTATTTTTCTCCCCTCAGTAGTTTAAGACAAAACTTCCTGTATGTGATGCTTTCAGTTTAACAAAATTGTTGGAGTTAGGTGTTTTTTTCCCTTCACAACAAAAGTTGATTATTTAGTGTGCAGAGAATATAGAATGACTTTATTTTGTTCCTGAAGGTTGCAGTACCTTGTTTAGACTTGGAAAATCTCTATGTGCTCCAAATCCATGACATCTGTGGGTTCAGTGAATTCAGGAAAATTGTTTCAGCGCCGAGAACACAAGCAGAATTTGTCTGGTTTTGTTGTTGTTGTTGTTGTTTTTCCTTCGTGAACCAGTTCACTACATATGAGGGAAAAAAAGGCTGTTTTGGATGGAGTGATGTCTTTGGAATTTTTTCATCAAATTTATGCAACTTATGAGAAAAAAGGAAAATTTTTACTGAGGTTTCCTTAGGTGAGTGTGTATGTGTTGCAGAGTTGCCTCACTTGGCATGATATTCTATAGTCATGTAGCACAAAGTCATGAGGTAGACAGAGGGTTAACCAAACAATCCACAAAACATGCGAGTCCAGAAACAAAAAACAAAGTTAACCATAAAATGTTAAAATGCCCATTCTAATGAAATAATTCCTTGAAATAAACGAATAATCCATATAGACTTAAAAGAACTCAATGATTAATGCCCAAAGACTGTGGCAGCCCAGCAGGAGACAGACCTGGATTGAAGGCTCGTGATTTTCAATCTCTGCTTCCAGACGTTTGTGTTTCTTACGTAGGTTCTGCACTCCCGTCAGGTCACGGCCATAGTCATCTGACCCCACTAACAGTTTCTTCTCTCTGTAACATACACATCATAGGCCCTCTCTGAAACATTTGTTGTTTTTATTTGGTTAGGAACCATGGCATGAAGAAGGGAGTGAGCATGCTTGTTGGGTTTTTTTTGTTCTGGTTGTGTCCAACAAACACAAGATTTCTTTATATTTGTCTTCATGTTTTTGTAAGTAATGGAGTTCTAACTTCCTACATTGTGTGCAGGAGCATGTGCACACACACATGTGTGTGTGTGTGTGTGTTTGTGTGTCTGTACATGCACTACAGCAGATGAAGGATGAGCAGGAACTCAAGGAGGCATGATGCTGCAATACACAGAGATCTTTACAGCCCTGTATTGTTTTACATTTCTACGTGTGTTATCATTAACCCTCTGCCAACCGCATCAACCGAAATCGACCACAAGATTTCTTCTTTCTGAATACCGGATTGACCAAGATCGACTGCTAAATCCTAGGTCAACGACTTTCACTTTCACGTATCCCAGAATGTGACAGAAGAGTCTTCTGGTAGGACTGTTTCTGGATGCCATTTAGATTTTTGTTGCAAGAGTTTTGGTGGAGTAGCTTTGCTGCTGTGAATTTTCAAAGTTCAGCTCTTTTTTTTTTGCAAAGATTTTCTGGAAAATGGTGGATCAAGAAACTATCCAACTTCTAGAATCCATTTTCTGATACGATAATGATGAAGACAGTGTATCTGAGGGTTACACTCTTAAAGAAATTTTGAAGCGAGATGATTCTGATGTCGATCTTCACCTAGCTATAAACAAAGCTCGACTAATTTTGAGGCTGGAATCGATAATGATTCTGGCGGTGATAACTATGATGTCAAATTGCCCATTGCTGCTGGGCCCAGCTCCCCTAAAAAAAAAAATTCAAAAAACAACAGCTGCTAGAGATTCTTGAACTGTCGATTGGAGTGATAGGCTACAAGAAGTGAAGCCCCAAAAACTTTCACTTGTTTTGACAGCCAGGAAATCGGGTCAGACAATGACCAAATTTCAGTCGGTGGGTGTCTCTCATGATTTGTTTGTGGGAGCGTCACCTTTAGTCTTTTGACTTCAGATGAATTTTGGCAGACTTTGAGCAAGAAACAAATTTATTTGCTGCACAAAAGCAAGCAGAAAAGGATGGAGTTTAGCTCTGGCCTAAATTAAATCTGCCTCGTTTGTCAAAAAGCAAAAAGGAGACGGACAAGAGATACATCATCATCACAGTGCGTGTGCGTGTGTGTGTGTGTGTGTGTGTGTGCGTGTGTGTGTGTGTAGGCGGGGTGTTGATTACTGCACTTGTGCAAAGGCATATTTTTACTGAATTCCATCACAATTCAAAGCCCAGTATTCAGTAATCGGTTCTTGTTACTTTTCCCCCTCAGTAGTTAGAAGACAAATCTTGTTGTATGTGATGCCTTCAGTTTAACAAAATTGTTGGAGTTAGGTTTTTTCTCCTTCACAACAGAAGTTACTCATTTAGTGTGCAGAGAATATAGAACGACTTTATTTTGTTCCTGAAGGTTTCAGTATTTTGTTTAGACTTGGAAAATCACTATGTGCTCCTAATCCATGACATCTGTGGGTTCAGTGAATTCAGGAAAAACTGTATCAGCACCAAGAACACTTAAGTAGAGTTGGTCCGTTCGTATTTCTTTTTTTTTTTCCTTGTGTACCAGGCAGTTCACTACATACAGGAAAAATGGCTGTTTTGGATGGAGTGATGTCTTCAGAATTTCTCATCAATTTTATGGAACTGAGTAAAAAGGAACTTTTTATCAAGGTTTCTTTATGGTGAGTGTGCATGCGTTGCGGAATTACCTCACTTGGCATGATATTCTCATAGTCATGTAGCACAAAGTCATGCGGTAGGCAGACGGTTAACATAGCCTTCCCATGTTCACCTGCCAGCATGCCTACACATCCCAAATCACAGCAAGAGGACTTGTCTTGCTTGACCCAGCCCCCCCCCACCCCCCCCCCCCCCCCCCCCCCACCCCATGTTGGCCTGAGAGAACATGAACACCCCCTTCTCCCTCCCGACCTCAGTGACACCACTGGCACTAACTTGATCCAGGCCTCTTCATCATCGATGTCTCTCAGGAACTGGTGCATGGTGTTGGCCTCTGTCAGGCGGTTACGTCGATGAATCGCCAGCTCCTTGATCCTGTCACACAAACACACACGCACACACACAGAGACACAGACACACACAGACTGGTCGTAAGTGGTTTCATGATCAGCGTTCTTCTGCCAGGTGGCACACAAAGTTGAGCCTCAAAAAGCCTCAAGCAATCCTTCACATCACTGACATAAAAACAATCTATGATCGGATCAATGGCATCAAAACAATCCATCAGATCATTGCCAAACTACAGACATCCTCCAGGCACAAAACACTAGAAGTCCAAGATTTGAGTGTCAAATATTCTACTAATCGCCCCTAGATTTAAAAAAAAAAAGTGTACAAACTTGCTGGAAAAAACTGTGATGCCATAAAAATAATAAAAAGCCCACGACGGCAGGTAGATAGCAAAACGGACAGTACAGTTTATTCTGGACAGCATTTACCATCTCACACACCCAGTCCCAATATATCAATATCTATATATATGGCATGTTATCAAATGTCACACACACACACACACACACACAGTATTAATTCAGTCTGAATGATTAACAAGTTAACACATAACAACATGGCCATTATTCAAGTCAACTTACAAGATAACTTAAATTAGTGAGCGTAGTCCAATTATTTTCAGTTATGACCATGTTCACATGCTTATATACCTTACCAAATTCTGTCAGAAGACTCATGTCACTGCAACAATTTTTTTTTTTTTCACTTTTTACTTTGTGTGCTGATTTCTTTGTTTTTTTCATGGCTGTCCAGACCACTATGGGATTCTGTTTTGGCAACTGAGTTGAAAATGGTAAAGTCACAAGGGTAGAAAATCAGTGGAAATAATACTGTGGTAAAAAGCAGAGGACAACAATTAAAAACAGATTTTTAAAAAAAACGAGAGAAAAAACAAAAAGGCAGTCAATGAGAGTGACAAAAAAGATCAAATTACAAGCACTGCATTTCCAGAAGACACTGACAATTTAAGTTCTCCAGTTTTCCCACTGAGGGGAGGGGCAGGGAAGGGGGGCACAGCAACAGCAGACATTCTGCCAAAAGGTAATTACTCAGTATGTGTCATGTGCACCATATTAAGTGCACATGTTTGAAAAATATTCCTTTATCTTTATTCATCATTAAAAGCTACTTTAGACTCTAGCTCAAGGGATGGTCAGTAAACCTTGAGTTAACATTGGTAAGTGTCCCTTATGTTAAAAAGTTCAAACTGTAGACGAAGGTAAAACTATGTGGAAAGTGTTTATGCTTCTACTCACACTCCCTAAGAGGGTCAGTGATTCAAATAACAAGTTAGCTTGCCTGGCAGGTTTTAGCAATATCTAGTTAGGAGCGTCGTGCAACAAAAGCATGATTTTTGTATATCATAGGATAACACTGCTCACTGGCTGTTGCTGGACTAGCCGGCTAAGATAGTAGTCAGTGTCAGCAGAGGTGTTTGAAAAAGAGAGACTGGCCTCAACTGTACTAATATTTCATAGGGCTGTATTTCAGAGGTGCTATGTCGGCATTATCCTCATCTCTGTGGAAAAAAGTTTAATTGTAAATTAAGGCACTGAACTGCCAGTGCAGGCCTAAATGTGGAAAGGAAAAGGTAAGCATAAAAAATACATAGGTTTCCTGATGATTTTGGAAGCACCAAAAAACATGAGTAGAAAGAAATATCTGACAGCTGGAAATGATTATTAACAAAAGTTTTTTGTTTAAGTTGCAGGGATTTTTATCCTTCAAAATAGTTTGTGCCCCTAAATCCCCTATGTGACAAAAATAAAAAGAATGAATAAATATCAGACAGTGAAAGTCTAAAACTGGAAGCCCCTATGTGACAAAAATAAAAAGAATGAATAAATATCAGACAGTGAAAGTCAAAAACTGGAAGAAAATGAATGAGACAAATAGTGACTGACCGAGGTCTCAGTTAGCTTGGGATGATTTCAGAGTGGAAGACAGTAACTACTTACTTGTGGCCTTTAAGGGCAATGTTGCTTATTTGGAAATAGTGTGGTCTGGTGACCGACTTGAAGATGTTTTTGTGTGCCTTGTTGGCCTTAGCTGATAAAGTCATTTGAAGGTCTTCCTGTCCAAGTTTGAAGCCTGCGAGGCTTGTTATACTGATTAGTGTGTGCTAAGTAATCTTTTCATGAAATGTTGATGTGAGAGAGGAGAAATTGGTGAACGAAATTTCTGAAGAAATTATTAAAAGATAATTGCAAACACTCTTAAAAAAAAGGGTTAAAATATATAAGAACTCCAAAAGAAAACTGTCTCCTGATTACAAAGGTTGAATGTGAGAGATCGTGTAAGACCGTGAATGAAAGTTGGAGGCAACGAAGTTTTCCTTGTATGACAATTTGCATTCTCTCTCTTGTGTCTCTGTCTGTAACTCCAAGGGTAACTCACCGCCTTGTCAGTATGCAGTGATGATTATGATGATTTACAATCAGCTCTGATTCTGTGATACACACCAGTCGATACAACTACTCTGCCAGATCACAGCTATACAACATGATTGTTACGATGCTTTATTTGACAAAAGCCCTATTACAGGTAGCACTTTCTTCAAAGTGTAAACTAGTGGACATACACACACTCTCATCTGCACACTATAAAAGATCTCAGGAGAAGGAGCAGTGGCCAACATGCAAAGTCATCAGATGTACAGGCTCAGAGAGGACAGCAGGCCTCATGAATTCAGGCTCTGACTCACTTTTCATAACGTTCATTTATGGTCCGTTTACGATCGTTGATGGACTCTGCCTCCCACACCTGTGCCTCCACAAACTGGTCAGCTTGGCTGTTGAGGTCCTTGATGCGGTCCTGAAGGACACATACATTTTTTTCTATCTGATTTTTTGTACCCTCTTGGTGGTATCACTCCCTGACTGCACCTTTTAACTACCCCATACACAGCCACACCCAAATTAACTTTTTTGCACCCACAGCACCAGTAGACCCCAGAGAGTGCATAGTATCAGGCTGATATGAAACAACCCGTCAGTAGAGACACTGAACTGCTACCCTGACACTTTAGTGGAGATGTTCAAACTGATCAACTGGGTACCTACTCAAAAACAGCACAAAATTCAGACACTTTATACAAATCTTACAGACCCCGTTATATCAAATTTCCGAACTCAACAGACACTGAACAAGTGGGGCTGCTGTCTGAACTCAACAGATACTGAACAAGTGGGGCTGCTGTCTGAACTCAACAGACACTGAACAAGTGGGGCTTCTTTCTGAACTCAACAGACACTGAACAAGTGGCGCTGCAGGATGTGAACAGCAGTTTGCTTGGTGGTGATGTCGTCTGCAGAGGGGCTCTGCAGTCATGAAAAACAGACTGGTAAATCCACAGGACGCTTCCATGGAGATTCTGTTGTGTCACGTCCAGTGGCCATTACACAATGGCATCTGCCATGGAGCAATTATGTCCCTTGACATCTAAATGGAATGCCCTGTGCATGCCAGCACATTATATCAGCACAACGCGTGCTTCCAAGGTTGGTGAAGGACTGCTCCCAGCTGGTTGAGGACAGTACTTCTCTGGGTCCCAGTGGCACCTTAGGGTGTAACTTTTCTTCTACACTGAAGACTGCTTATACGCTGCTTTAAATACACACACACTTTATTTCAGAGCAGGAGCACTTGATCTCATGGTTGAAGTAATCCTCTTGGCTCAATAAAAGCAGAAATCACTTGTGATGATGAAACTATTGTTAGGATCCAATTCCCTAATTATCTTCAAATAACTCTGCAAGTTCCAGAGTCTAGTTTGTTTTTAATCCAGGCCAAGGGCTGAATTCACTTGCAACAACTGCAATTTCTTTTCTTTCTTTTTTAACCGAGTACACCATCAAATTTCCAAGTTTTACAAACACTAGTCTGCTTTTAAAGACTAGGCCTCAACACAGGTACCTCAATTTCTCCAAATTCTTCCAAATCTTAAAAGACTGTACGAACCTTGCTCCCTACTATGCTCCCTACTGATAAAAAATTTATCTATTCATGTAGCCAGTTAAACAAACATCCCCGACAGCATCATCACATCCATCCAACAAGGGTTCTCATGAACTTCCAATACCAACGACAGACAACTTCACCATGGGCATGGAGGTGGAAAGGATCCGACGACTGAGAATCTTGTTTTAAAAACCAAACTAACTTATGAGCACCTCTCTTTTGATTGTGTGCGGTTGTCGGACAAGTGCCACTGTCTTGTCAAAAACCAAGGAAAACAGACTGGGTACATCAATCAATTTCTTAAAATGACTGTCAAGTGGCCTTCTCACATTGAATAAATGCAAAGACTCGTCTCAAGCCTTTATGAATACTTTTCCAAGGATAAGAAACCCACCACACAGATCCTGGTGGGTGAGCCTTACTGGGTCACTTCAAAGTCACCCTCACTTGGTGATTTTTTTTTTTAGCAGACTGGCTATACTCCCCCACCCCCCCCCCCCCCCCCCCCTCCCATCTCCCTCACCCAGACACACACATACATCATGGGCAGTGATGTCAGCCTCCATCAACTGATGTTTCTTCAGCAGGTTGGTGACAGAGGCCAGGTCTTTCCCATGATCCTCTGTGCTCAGCATCTGCTCCACCTGGAGAACACAATCAACAAGGGAGATACTGTTTAACATCCTCAGTTAGGGTTGTCCACTGCCACAAAGTAACATTTAAAGAAATGCAAGTTTTCTCACTTTTCCCCCCAATCTTTTCCCCCAGATTTGAATACTTTGTACCCATCATCTGCTCAAGTCATGCAAGTCATGAGCTGACAGTCAGCAGAGTTAGTGAATCACCTGTCACAAGGTCTACACTCGTGGGTGACACGATTGAACACCACACAAACACAGAAATCAATCTCATCAACAATGTGAATCATAACAAATGCAAAGTAATAGGTTTGAGAGTGTGTGCGTGTGCGTGTGTGTGTGTGTGTGCGACAGTATATGTGTGTGTGACAGTATATGTGTGTGTGCGCATGTGTATGTGTAAACATGTACGTACGTGTGGGACAGTGCTTACAAGAAATTGCATGCAGGAGCACAGACTTGCATTGCTGTTCTATTTACAATACAATGCAGAAATCTCAGTGTACATAATGTCTAAAGAAATAATCTCTCAAAATGATCATTACTACTTAACATGAAGAAATAATCTCTAAGAATGATCATTACTACTTTACAACCAAACCCACCTCAGAGTAGATAACACCCTGAAGAAACAATCTTTTAGAAATGATGATTACATTACAATCAAACCCACCTCAGAGTAGATAATACCCTGAAGAAACAATCTTTTAGAAATGGTGAGTACATTACAATCAAACCCACCTCAGAGTAGATAATACTCTGAAGAAACACCTCAGAGTAGATAATACCCTCAAGAAACAATCTTTTAGAAATGATTACATTGCAATCAAACCCATCTCAAAGTAGATAATACCCTCAAGAAACGATCTTTTAGAAATGATTACATTACAATCAAACCCATCTTAGAGTAGATAATACCCTCAAGAAACGATCTTTTAGAAATGATTACATTACAATCAAACCCATCTCAGAGTAGGTAATACCCTGAAGAAACAATCTTTTAGAAATGATGATTACATTACAACCAAACCCATCTCAGAGTAGATAATACCCTGACAAAATAATCTCTTAGAATGATGATGCTTACATTAATCCGTTACAATGATGATGATTGCATTACAATCAAACCTTATCTGACTCCCCAAGCCACAACCACTTGCTGTTCCCTGGCTACTTCAGCTGGTCTGTGTAGTTCTCTTCTCCCAGTGCCCTTAACCCACCCACCCCTTCCTCCTTTTCCCACAAGTCATCCTCACCCACCTCTCCTAGCCAGAACTCCATGTCCTTGACCCCAGCATTGTAGGTCTGCTGTCTGGAGGCCTCCTTCAGCTTATCATTCTTCTCAGCTGACTTGGCCACCAGTTCCTCCCACTGGGACGCCAGAGACTCCAGCCGATTCTGCACCGCCTCTTCCGATCCCGCACACTGGTGGCGGTCGATCAGGTCTGCACACACATCGATCTCCCATTTTCACAGGGCAGTCAGCCTATCAGAGAGGATACTGACAGACTGCGTATATTCAACAACAAGGGAACATGATTATTCAGCAATGTCTGTATTTACCCCCATAAGAGAAAATAATCTTTTGACAGAAAGAAACTGAAGGAATAATTCAGAAAGGTTGTTTTCATCAGTAGCTTATCCTCCCTTGCAGAGCTAAATGTTGATATTCTGAAAGGGGAACGACATGAACTGTGTTATGAAAGAAAACAACGATGGACTGTTTATAGTGTAAGAGAAAACAATGACAGTAAAAGGGATGACTCACTTTGCCCTGTGGCCAATAATCCCTGCAGACGATCAGCATTGGCTGCCAGCTCTGCTTCAAATGCCTGATGTTTCTGGAACTTGCTCTGTATATATATATACACACACACATTCTGTTTATGAACTTTGTCTCTAAAAAATGGATAACAGATGAAAACCAATGCAGTCCTTAAGTGTTGGCAGAACCAACAAAGTTTGATTATCCTTTTTTCATAATCCAGAACCTCATAATTCAGAACAAAACTGTATTCCAACAAAGCCACAATATTTACATCTATACAACAATATGTACCCTCTTCTATGCATGCAAATGTACACATGCACACTAGCATGTGTGTAGAAATATAAGTGGGCTTATTCATGTCTATATGTTTGGGTACGTTTCACTGTAAAAAACTGGATGCAAACATGAGCTTACACACACACACACACAGATTCCTATCACCCACGCTCTCTTCCACATGTACACAAATACATAAACCATTTTCCCTCCCTCCCTACACATACACACACTCTCCAACACACACACACACACAGAGGCAGCGACCTGGATATTGCTAGGGTCTTTATAGGACTCGTCCATGGCAATCTGCAGCTTCTCCTGCAGCCAGTTCTCCATCTCATCAGCATCCCGGGAGAACTGCTGGAGTGTCTGGGCCTCCCCCAGCTTGGACCGGTTCTCAATCAGAGCTTCCTTCAGCTGGGCCCACCTGGATGGCCAATCACAACCTCAATTACAACAGTACCCATGATCTACCTTCCTTTATAACAGTATCCATGATCTACCTTCCTTTATAACAGTATCCATGATCCAGGGCTTCTGCTGGGGTGAAAATCTTTCCGGTCCCAGGGACCCCATCATCAGATTTTTAAGGGGTCCCAGGCTAACATTAAGGGGTCCCTACACCACAATAAAAACAACAAAATAAACGTTAAAAAATTGCATCCCTGCACACGCATTGCAATTGTCACAGACACATCGTCACAATAAAAACAACAAAATAAACATCAAAAGTTGTATCCGTTCTCGATCTTGCTCCTCTGCTACGCTTTTTCGCTTTTGCGACGATAATTTCGTTAACCACGCTTCGAGAGACATGTTGGAAACAAAGGCTTCGCGGAAATGCCTCTCTCCTGCCGGGAAAATGAAAAGCGTCATCGTGACATCACATGGCTCAAAGTAGGAAAATTCGGTCAACTGAAAACGATGCTGTGGCCTAGCGTTAAGCTTAGTCAGTCAGCCTCAGCAGATGACAAAAGTGACCGACGTATGTTGTTAGGAGGCTGCCCTACTCACTTTGTTACTGTTCAAACTTGAAATGGGATGGGTTCGGTCCGAAGTGTAGCAGACCTACGCTACGGCACCCAACTTACGATGTTGAAGGCAGTCTTTTCTCACTTTATGTCTGACTTCACCAAAATTTGAAGGGGTCCCTGGGGACCCCTTACACGGACACCCAGTGCGTCCCGTAGAGTTTTAATGCGTACTGTACGCACTTTTTTGCGTTTTCAGAAGCCCTGATGATCTACCTTCCTTCAGCTGGGCCTGCCTGTATGACCAATAGAAACATCAGCTCTAACAGTATACAGGACCTAGCTTCCTTCAGCGAGGTCAACTTGGATGGCTAATCAAAATCATGTCTTAAACTCCTGTTTTGATCCATGTTCCACTCCAGCAGTCCTTTGGCTTAACTTGGTCTGGAATTGTTGAGACAAGAGGATTGTGTGCACGTGTGCGTATGTGTGTGTGTGTGTGTGTGTGTCTGTGTTTCTATTTTCATCCAATAACTTGGTACAGCATGTTACCTAGTTTTTTGCATAGTTACTGATTCTTTTTATGAAGAAAGTGTACACATTGTTAATGCAAGGCTGCTTATTGTTGCGTGTTTTCTTAAAAAATGTGGAAAATGTTTTTTTTTTAAATCATTGTTATAATAGTATACATAGCCTAACTTCCTTTATGAAACAATTCTTTGCTACGTGGATTTTGGGCCTACGAACTATAAAGACAGTTACGAGGAAGGTTTGTGAACGCGACATAAACCTGAGCATGTAGTTTTCCATCGAACACTGTCAATCTTATTTGACAGTCTACAGACCTGTCTACCTCAACATTAAGCCATTAGTATTCCATCGAGTAAATTTTAGTATTCCATGACAAGGTCAGCTGGACTACAAAGAATATGAACTCTCACACACACACACACACACGAGTCTCTCCCTTCCTCCCCAAGCTGACAGCCTGTTTGCCTTTTTCTCAGCTATCCCTTCTCCATCCTTTTATTCCTTCTTTTACTATTTCTCCGTTTTTCTCCCTCAGCTCCCCTCTCCACCCTTTTCCCTATACCACACCTCTCTCTAAAGGAATGTGAAAGTCTACTGACCCAGCTGTTTCCCTGACTAGTGATGAAAACTGATCCTTCCTTGCAGGAAGGAATGGCACCAACGTTGTTTATAACATGCTTTAAAAGATCACAGTGCATGATCGTGGGAACAGTCACTATGACAGCATTGGAAAAGAATTAAATGAAAATGCTTGAATAACGATGTGTGTGTGTGTGTGTGTGTGTGTGTGTGTGTGTGTGTGTGTGTGTGTGTGTGTGTGTGTGGTGTGTGTGTGTGTGTGTGTACACAAGTTAATCGAACACAAAAGCAGGCTAATCATTAAGTTTTACTCCTAACTACACGCAATTAATTTTTTTTTGTACGGAAGTTGCTGCTGTCAGTCACCGCCATTTCCATCACACGTGTTGGGTAATTTCCAAAAGAAGCGGGAAATCAGGTGCTTGTGCCCCACGTAGCAAAGAACACGTATGTAGGTGTGTCATGAAACTGGAGTAACCGATTCACAAAACAGTTCTTTGCTACGTGGATTTCAGGCCTACGAACTATGTTACGAAGACAGTTACGAGTAAGGTTTGTGAACGCGACATAAACCTGAGCATGTAGTTTTCCATCGAACAACCCTAAGCAGGGCCATAGAGAATACTGACACCTGAAGGGCAGTTTTGATCTGTATTACCTGGTCCACTGAGCTGTTTTCAGCAGTATGTAGACTGACATCAATCATCTCCAAGTAGGGCCATGGAGAAATCAGCATGGTAAAAATTACAATATGCACATCTTGATTACAATGTAGACATGTACACATTTCAACGTTTATATCTTATTTTAATGACGATGAAAATGAAAGATGGTGGTGGTTGCAATACAGAACACAGATAAGCTTTCAAATGGACACCTTACCATCAGCGATAAAACTTTACAAGACACACACCAATGGCTGGTCGGTGTACGCACCTCTACACTCACGAGGATGTTTGACCAGCAGCTGCCAGCACACATATCATGGACACAGACCAGAGCTGGCAGGACAGGTCCATGTCCGCACACTAATGCCAAAACACACAACAGCTCCCTATCCATCCCATTTTCTCCTCCCTCAGTCTCCTGCTTACACTCCTCATCCACAATCAAAGAAGGGTGTTTTGAGTCAGCCTACCTGTCCAGCACCTGGTCTCGTTTGTCCGCGATGGCAGGGGCATCATAATGTTTGGAGGTGATCAGCTGATCAGCAAACTGTTGCAAAGCGTTGATCTTCTCCTCCTGTTACATAACACACACCTATGCTTATATTACCATTAAAAAATTGCATCATTTGGTCCCACTATCTGAAATAAACTTCTATAACCACTCCACACCACCAAAAAGGGAAATTTATTTTGTATACATCTTTCTGATGCAACCTCAAGCCATCTTGGTACGTTGATGATCCATGCTTCATGTTGTGTGTGTGTGTGTGTGTGTGTGTGTGTGTGTGTGTGTGTGTGTGTGTGTGTGTGTGTTTGTGATTCACTGTAACATTAATTCCAGCCTTGCTGACATGAACCCCTTTTCTACATTGTCCAAATCAATCCATTAATGCCTGTCTTCCTGTATACGTTTGTTCATGGTCATCAAGGCAAACAACTCTTCCAAACAATAAAACATACCAGAGATTTGATAGAAGCCCCAAACGACAAGTGAAGACTTGTTACCTGGGAGCTGATGGCACGGTCAAAGTCTTCGTGTTTCTTGATGAGGGTCTCCACATTGTCCCCGTCCACAGTGTCTCCAGCCAGAAAGGCTTCCCTGGAGGCCATCCATGATTCAGCCTGCTCGCAGTCACGATAGAACAGCTGAAGCTCCAGACACTGGTCCAGCTTCATGCGACGTACAATCCATGCCCTGGGGTCACATGGATAAGATCAGGCCACAAGTGACGGCTTGCAAGGTCTTATACATCTTAGTCATCACTTACAAAATCATCAGCCTACCTTGCCCTATTCTAGGTTTGTACATTTGTCCAACACCCTCCTTCCGAAAAACAAACAAAAAAGTTTCCCACCTTTTCTCTTACTGTGCACCATTCTGAAAGCTTTCCATCAGAAACAGATGACGTCAAAATGAAGAACAAACTGAAAATTTAAGAATATTAAGAAACACAACATTCTTACAAATGTGATGCCATGCAGATGACATGTGTGCATGTTTGCACTCTCACATCAAGGCCCACATGACACATGGAGAATGCCCACTCTCACATCAAGGCCAACATGACACATGGAGAATGCCCACTCTCACATCAAGGCCAACATGACACATGGAGAATGCCCACTCTCACATCAATGCCAACATGACACATGGAGAATGCCCACTCTCACATCAATGCCAACATAACACATGGAGAATGCCCACTCTCACATCAAGGCCAACATGACACATGGAGAATGCCCACTCTCACATCAAGGCCAACATCACACATGGAGAATGCCCACTCTCACATCAAGGCCAACATGACACATGGAGAATGCCCACTCTCGCATCAAGGCCAACATGACACATGGAGAATGCCCACTCTCACATCAAGGCCAACATGACACATGGAGAATGCCCACTCTCACATCAATGCCAACATGACACATGGAGAATGCCCACTCTCACATCAAGGCCAACATGACACATGGAGAATGCCCACTCTCACATCAAGGCCAACATGACACATGGAGAATGCCCACTCTCACATCAAGGCCAACATGACACATGGAGAATGCCCACTCTCACATCAAGGCCAACATGACACATGGAGAATGCCCACTCTCACATCAATGCCAACATGACACATGGAGAATGCCCACTCTCACATCAATGCCAACATGACACATGGAGAATGCCCACTCTCACATCAATGCCAACATGACACATGGAGAATGCCCACTTGCACATCAATGCCAACATGACACATGGAGAATGCCCACTTGCACATCAAGGCCAACATGACACATGGAGAATGCCCACTCTCACATCAATGCCAACATGACACATGGAGAATGCCCACTCTCGCATCAATGCCAACATGACACATGGAGAATGCCCACTCTCACATCAATGCCAACATGACACATGGAGAATGCCCACTTGCACATCAATGCCAACATGACACATGGAGAATGCCCACTTGCACATCGAACACAAACCAAAGCTTTCCCTTTTTCTCCTTGTTGAAAACATGACTACTTTTCATCTCATTATTTCCTGAAGATTCGATGTTTTTTTTTCCTTTCTTTTTTTTCTTCAGAATTTAGTATTCCATGGAGTAAATTTTAGTATTCCATGACAAAAAAAGAGTATTTTTCTTATCTTGAACTTTTGGATCTTATATCGTGCAATTCTTGCAGTAAAGCAGCCAGCACAAGTGCACGACACACACACTGCACATATCTTGTTGACCATCTCATAAAAAAAAAAATTAAAATGCCCTCATCCCTTTCACCCCCACCCCTCCCCCGCCCACACACATAGAGCGACAGACAGTCACATACATGTATACCCTTCATAAAGTTTTCATTTTCCATCTTTTTCTTCTCTTTGTACTGCCCCTCCACCCACCCACCCCTCCATGGGGGAGGGGGGGGGGGGGAGGGGGGGGAGCTAATTAACAGCAGACGTTAAAGTGACAGACACACCTTGAGCAATTTTGCTGTCACTAGTGTCAGTGTCCTGAATAGGGAACAAGACGATCGGTCATTGACAGGGTCAGATTCGCATCATCTCCGTGTTTGTCACCTGCTGCTCTAAGTCCCCACTGGACTTTGCCTCGGCCTTTTTCAATGCTTGTACAACTGAAGTTGTTCCTTTCATCACATCTGAGAGTTTTTTTATGCAATTTTGACCAAATAAGTTTTATGCAGTCGTTGCGCCCTCCATGAGCACAACTAAAACCCATTTCACACAAAGTGTACCGCACGAAAGTTGGACCTTTTTTGAGCTTGGGACTAAGCACTCCACGTTTGCGTGGTATGCATTCAGGAAAGTTTGCTCCCTCGTTTTGGCAACCTTCTTTTCAACATCTAGCTCTTCATCACTCTCATGAACGCGTAATTTCGCTGCTGGCGGCATTCTCTAAGTGAATATCTGTGTCAGTCGCTCACTAAGAAAGATAGCCGACCTTGGTGTAAGCGAGTATGTGCCAACTGGAACTGGGGAAAATAACTCGCGTCTTCAAGCAGGAAAATAGTACGTTTTTCTGTTTGTTCGTTTTTTTTGTTTTTTTCTTGATGCCAATGCTGCCGATTTTCGCATTTTTGTCATACTCGGCATATTATCGTATTTTACAGTCAAATTTCATAAAATACCCTAAAAAAATCGTAGAGTAGACAGGTCTGAGTCTAACGCAATCTGATTTGCTTTTTTTTTCCAGTGCTTTTAACTTTGGCTCCGTTTGGCCTCTTCCAAAGCCTTATGGACATGTGCATGTCCAAAATGGCCACAAGCCTTGTCCACCTGTGAAAAAAGGTTCACCCATTTCTTTTCCCTTTCTTCCCAATAACTTTCCAACCGCAGTCATAACATTCAGAAGTCATGGTTTTTCATTAACAAGTACAGCTATCCGAAGTCAGTAGGCATGTCCGCTGTTGTATGTTTGTACACCGTCTACTATCTTTTTACACCACTGACTTGTTTCTTCTCCTGCTCCAGGTATGTCCATGTGACCAGCAAGAACATTGACCTCTTTTAGCCCTTATTCCCCATACATAGTGATCAGGACACAAACCTAGAGATCTACAGAAGATCATGAATGAATGAAGGCACCCTCTTTCACAGGGAGACATCAAGAGTAAGAGAGGTCACTCACTGTTCCAGTTCTTCCCGGGATTTAGCCAGTTGTTCCAGCTTCTCTTGCACATCGTCACTGGCATAATGCTGGTTCTGAAGCAGCTGCTGACCCAGAGACTCAAAGGCCTGGAATGTCCCTGCACGAGCGTCGATCTCCGTGCGGTGCTCCTGGGGACAAGGCAACAAAAATGCACTGCTTGTATACACATACATCGGCAAAAACACACACAAAGACACCTACGTACAAACTCATATATGGCATGCTGGTGTGTGATGACATACATACCAACTTCAGACAACATAGGATCCAATAAACAGTTATCTCTGAAGCTTCCTTACTGTCACAAACACTGCTAACTCACAAAAAAAATCTTGTTTCATGCTCCATTGCAGGCCACATGGAATTTTTCTCACAGCTTCTGTGAAAATTTTTTTTTTTAAAGAATACATTTCTAAGCACTAATTAAACTAAAAAGCATAATTCTATACACCTGGTGCTTTAAACATCACTGTGCTGTTTTAAGAACTGAATGTGCTCAGAGAGAAAATCTATCAAAACATTTTCAAGCAAAGAAAACAGAACTTGCAAAACATTCTAACGTCAAGCAAACAAAACATCTCCCTCGATCTGTCTCTGTTTTTCTAACGGCTGAAATATCTGCAGCCCTAAAGTATCCATTTCAACATTCTGGAATACATCATAGTTGGTGCAATTCTGAAAACAAACTTCTGCTCTAAATCAAGAATGACAGTAAGCAAGTTTTGACCATTACAGCTCTCTCAAAAAACAAAAAGCTAGCCGCTATTAGCTGTCGCCAGAAAGCACACTAGATAACTTTACAGATGAGGAAACAACCAAACGTAAGACTATTCTGTAAAAAAAACAAAAGAGCTGTATACCTCATTCTGTACAGTTCAACCAAAGTGCTTCAAATCTTTGCCAACTAGGCAGAAATATCCACATTTTGATTCACATCCCATACTTGGCACAGCATTCCAGACTGGCTAAAGTTTGCCAGAGTTTCAAAAGGTCAAATGTATATATATGCAAGGCCAGACAATGTAATAATGTTTATATGGTTCAATTTTAGAGTGCAGATCCACTGCACATTCAATCTTTACATTTCACAACTTCTAATGGCAAAAGGGATACAACTGAATATACACTCCTCACAAAGTCAAGGAACCAGACTGTGCTGTGGAGCCTGTACCAGGGGATCCCCTTCCTACACTGACCACTCCCAGTTTTTTTTGGCCTTCAACAATGGACCCCCTGCACCAGTGGCTTCCCCTTCCTTTGCCGATGACTCCAGGTTTTTGTTGGCCCTGACCAATGGACCTCAGGAAGTGTGGAGAAAACATGAACAGATTTGCTGACTGCATTGACCCTGAAAATAACTGATATGATGGTGGTAGTTAACAGATGTGGGCTGCCATCTGGGGTGGTGGTGTTAACAACCTTGCAGGTTCCCAGAGGGGTACTGTTGACACTCATCAGTACCTAAATGAGATAAACGTAAGAAGCAGACTTCATGTTTATGGATGATAAAGCACCCATTCACTGAGCAGCAGTCCTCAGAAATGCAGTCCAGGCCAACGTCTCCCACCTTGACTGACCAGAGTGATTTCCAGGCCATAATTCAATGAAGCAGACATGGGACATACTTAAATGAGCTTATGGCATAACTGCACATCCTCAGACCCCGACAGTCATCAACAACACACTCTGGACTCGGTGGAGAGGAATCCCACAACAGACCCCGACAGTCATCAAGAACACACTCTGGACTCGGTGGAGAGGAATCCCACAACAGACCCCGACAGTCATCAAGAACACACTCTGGACTCGGTGGAGAGGAATCCCACAACAGACCCCGACAGTCATCAAGAACACACTCTGGACAAGAACACACTCTGGACAAGAACACACTCTGGACTCGGTGGAGAGGAATTCCACAACATCAACTCAACAGGTTGACTGTTCCCACCAAGGCCAATTCACACCTAAATTCAGGCTAATGAAGACAAAACACCGTGAAAATTGCCATCACCTTCAAATCAACATTCTGGTGATGACCTTTCTGTGATAACATTTGACCCCTTTTCCGTTCACCTTGAATTATCTTTGAAATAATATTGCTGTGGCACATGATTTTCTTATTTACGACAGATAGAAGACTGATAATGAGAGTGTGAAATGCAAAATGTGTTCACTATCTTTGATTTGAATCTTGTAAACATTTCCAATCTTGTTACTTTTTAAAAAATAACAATAGAAACTATACATATATATGTGTGGATGTAAGTGTTATGTGTGCATTAACAAAACCACAGTTCTCCAGTGACAGCTAATAACCCCTATTTCAGAACAATTTCGAAACAGGATCAACGAAAAGTATTCAAAAAGATTTTTTTCCTATTACTATTGCTTCATGCAGGGTTAAATCTGTCCGATATCAAGACAGTCAGAAATGCAGCAAATGCACCATCCAGGCAGACTAAAATGTCAACATATCTAACATGATCATCAGGGCTTTATTAAAATGTATATAAAAAAAACCTTTTCCTTGTAAAGTTCAGGTTGTGAATAAACCTGCTGTATACCGACAGCTGAGGGACAATAAGCAAAGAGGAAAAGGGGGGTGTCTGTGAGAAAGAACACACACTAACTACAACACCATTCCAGAATGTTAAAATCCATCACCACCAACATGCTATATGTGCTCCTCATGCATAGTCTACACTTTGTGCCCAGAGCAGGCTGTTCCATGTTGACAGCATGACCCACCCACCCCGGGCCTCTCCTCTATCTTCACCAGACTGGTGAAGAAGCTGAAGCGTCATATCATCACCATGGTCATTCTGCTTCTCTCCACGACTGAACTCTAAAGGACGCTCAGTAAGACCTTTCAGTTTTAAGCCATGGCTTTTTTGTGTAGAAATCTGTCTCAAAGTCTCAAAAGGTATTTTCAATGCTGTGTGGATTCTTTTAATGTCATGCCTTTGTTTGACAAATGTTTGAAACAAGTTCTGGGTTGACAAAAGTACATAAACACCTTGCTCGATATTGTTATGCTCTATCATTCAATGTGAAGCAGCAATTAAGCAGTAACGTTTCTTTAGGGATAACTACCATACAGATTTGATTACACAGGCAGTTAATTTCATCTTATCAGGTAACAGCAAATATGTGATACTTTGCAACGGCAACATCTACCTATTCTTACTGAAAAAAAAACTGATTTGTTTTTAATTTGTGATATGTTTCATTGTCAAAAAAAAAAGAAAAAAGAAATTAGAAACAAGTTCTGCTCAATTTTTTTCCAGATTTATCACGCAAAGGACACCATGACTTGATCACTGACATACTGACTTTGTTGGTTGGCCGGGCTGCCTGTGTTAACCCTGCTGAACGAGTTCACTTCCCTTCAGCACTGTCTGCCACGCTGCCTGTTTGTATTTGGTCTGTTCAACAACTTCACGACAGTCTGGGTTGATTGGTTTGCTAGGCTGGCCGACTGTAGTTAGTCTGTTAATTAAGATCTCCATATTTTGGCTTCAGCTGACTGACTGTATTAATTTTGTTGAAGAGGTCACCATATATTGCATCCTCCATGCCCCAAACAGGGATTACATTTATACCAATCATGAATCTTCTCATGATGCAAGTTGGCAGAATCACTGGCATGTTCACACTGGCTACATCTTAGAAGAGAGAGCCAGATCAGATTCTCAGCTCTGGTCTCACTTCATTCCTTACGTTGTCCATCTGTTATCTTTAGCTCAAAAGCACAAGGCAAACTGTCCTCAAACTGAACCACTATGTTCTGCTGGTGCTTTTTGTTGTTGTTTTGGGAAGCCTCTAGTGTAGGAAAACAGGACTTTCTAGCAGGCCGACAGCTCTGCTTTTCCTCCTCTATTCTTCTCTGGCGTCTGTCCTACAGCTGAGAGCCTATTATGCAACAACCCATTGTGCAGCACCTAACATGACAGCTTCCTGCATGAAAACCTACCGTGCGACAGGTTGTATAGATCAGTTCATGTCATACAATGAATGATGAACACCGTCTACTATCACGCATTTGTATCACTATGTTGAGGTGTAGTATTCTGATGCCTTCTTTTGGTCAATCTACGCAAGATGATAATGAAAGCACCTGAGTTCATTTTAGAATGCCTAGAAACGAGAGACGAGAGGGAGAGGGAGAGGCTCTGGGCTCGTATAAATTGGGTACCTATGGCATTATGAAAATCATATAACAATACACACAATAATGAAGAGTACACCACTGAATGGAATACACAGTTACGTAAGTTTTCTCAGGCTGCAGAATTTGTATAAAAACATGCAGAATTTTTTTTTTTTTTTTTAATGATCCATTTCCAACACATGGACAGGCTCCACTGGAAGAAATAAAGCTGTCCTTCATTAATAACAATGTTACCCAGGGCTGGGCAATACAGAACCAGGTGCATCTTATTTTCCTAAAATGGTCAACATAATGGACAGAATTTGTAATGAAGGATCAAGAGTTCTGACAGAGGCCTGCTACACCTGAAACTGGTGGAGAGAGAGAGAGAGAGAGGAGACAGAGAGAGAGAGAGAGAGAGTGCCTGCATGTATGTATTGCACATATCCAAGTCCATAGCAACACACACACATACATACGCACACACACACACAATTCTATGAACTGTTGCCCTGCAGTGGGCCATGGTGCAGTAGGCTGCTGCTCAGCACATGTTGTGCAGTGGGCTGTGGTGAAGGATGTACACAACCCCTTCTTCAAGCACAGACACCAAGTCAACCATCCATTGCCAGCAAAAGCTGACTTTTGCTGTTTATTCTTGTACTGGAGTTCCCTGGCAGCAGAAACCCTTTTTGATGGACACTTGCCAATGACCACCAGAAAGAGAAGGAAACAGCAGGTGTCCACTTCTCATTCATCAGAAGGCAGATAGGAGAATTATTGTTTTACCAGCCTTTTTCAGTCACACAACATAACGAATCAGCCATCCACCAACATTCACTTCAATTCCGTAAAATGCCATACCAACCAACAGACTTATTAGAAAAAAAAAACAACACACACACAACTACAGAACTGAAAAAGAACATAATTCTATACAGAAGAGGAGGGGGTGGGGGGTGTGAAGATGTCTAGCATTCCCACAGTGAAAACAGACTAAGTGTGGAGGGATGTGAACTGAATGGGTGATAACAGACACTAGACAACCATCCACAACACAGTGCAGTGCATCAATGCAGTCAAAACACACAGTGGACAGCACACAGACAGGACGGGCCACACTGACACACACACTCTTGTCCCAGTACATCACACACAGTCCTGGACACCCAGCCCACCGACACTGGGGACAAGGTCCCTGCCACAGCCAGCTATCTACTCCATGCATCCTCGCTACTTCCCTGGCCTTTTCCCACCTTAACCTGGACATCTTCTGTCTGGCACACCTTGAAACAAGTTGCCGTGCCAAGAACATCATCAGAGAGTCAGGTCATCAAGACTGGGGTCTCTCACAAAGACTGACGACGACTCTTCCCATGAGTTGACGATGAATGGTCAGATCAGGCAGTCAGTGCAAACGATCACCACACCAAGCATGCCATTGTGTTACACTGCAGTTACAGTGGTGATGCTGTCAGTCAAACCATGGACACAGGCCGCATTGCGCTGAAAACACCGTCCCCCTGCCTGATCCCCAGAACCTGGTCAGCCCACACACTGACCGACCACACACATGCTGGTCACTACACACTGGTCAACACACGCTGCCAGTCAATACAACCGACACATGCCAACAGCTGCATTCTGATTGGTCACCTCTTCCTCGTCATCTTCGTAGTCTGCCATCGGTGAAATTCCATAATGGCTGACAATTTCTGAACTGAACATCTGCAAGAGGCCTGGTACATGTGAGACTCACAGAATGTTTCCATCCCCCAAAACACAATGGAAGACTCGTCACTGATACATCTACAGACAATCAGGTTCATAGTCACAGGGCCTGAGCTGGCACTTGGCTGAATGCCTGCCTTACCCAAGCCACATCAAAGCTGACCACCTTCACATGTTCTTTCTCATTTATGATGAATTCTGGATTATAATCCAAATTCTCACATCTTCACCCCTAACCCAATCAAATCCCACCCCCTTCTTTGTCCCTCTGTCTAATCCATCAATTCTTCTCAAAACAAAAAAACACACCAAAACTCAATGTTTATGTAACATGCACACAGCACTCGCATACAAACATATCCTTCACCAATATTGCTTTACAGATCCCATGGGTGAAACCTGTAAAATGAAAAGCATGAAGGGGGCTGCCTTACGCCCTCTTGTTGAGGGTCAAGGGGCGAAGCCCCGTGAAGATCAAGGGTTTCTACACCTTTGATAGGTAAAATCTGGGCATTTAAAGACACCTCTCCTTTCTACCATGTTATCCACAAGACCATCATTAAAACTGACATGAGTGTGACCGACGTATATGCAGTGGAGTTAACTTTATTCAAAACACCAGAGGCAGCAATAAGTTTTGTTGACTGAAACCTGTGAAATAAAAAAAATAGCTTGCAGTGACCAGAATTTGTGCACCTGGTGTAAGAACAACTCCTTTGAATGGAAAACTGGATTTTTTCACTTCAACCAAAAGCATGTGTGGTCTTGTTTATTCCACCAGGAAGTTCAACCTGCAACCCTGTACCTCAGGGGGAAGGGGTGGTAGTGGCATACTGGTGCAATAACTATGTGACTTGGCTCACAGATTTAAACCGTGAAGTTATAAACTGATACCTGGATTTAAACCTTGAATCCCCCAGATGTGTAGTTTTTGAAGAGTCCAAACAAATTTCAATGGATTTATTAGGAATATGAAGATGATTAAATTCTGGGCACAAGTTCATTTGTAGTGGAAAATTAACTGACAAGATAAACGCTCAATTAATGTACTTGTAATTAGTTAGAATAATACTTCATACACTTTTTTTTTCCTTGTTTTTTTTTTTTTTTCTCTCACTCTCCCTTTTATTTTGCAAGCATAAAACTACCGGCATGTTTACCCATTCGATTTTGATTAATTTTGCTCCCACGACTGGTGTAAATACGACAAACTTTAAGGCAAAAAAAAAAAAATGTATGAAACAAATTCTAGAGACCAGGTCCTTGAGTGGTAACTGCATCGGGTGCAAATCTAACCGAAGAGCAATAACTCTTGGTAACTTCCGCACACAAAATGATGTCAGGCTGTGTCAAATTTTTGACAACATGCCTCAAAACATCGATAAAAATCATCAAGAGAGCACGAGTCTGTCCTTAAGTTTGCTGATGAATCCAGGTTTGAAAGTAATTTGCATCAGAAAGAACCCATTTCACCATAGTTAATGTAAGATTAGGTGGTTACTACCCGGAAGAAGCCTCTGCTGTGTGCTGGCATGTGACAACGAAACATGTTCTGAACACAGGCACTGATCGCAGATGTATCTTCATTAGGCTCAACAAATGGTATTGTGACTATTGGCCGAAGCTGCATTTGCACATTCTCTCAGCAAAATGACAAAGGAATGATCAGTTTGGAAAAAACCTCGATCAGATGGAGTAATCAGGGTGCAGTTTTACCCAAACATTCGGGGGGAAAAAATCACTCAAGACATCTGATTTCAGGATCTCCGGACCAACAGCAAGGTCAAATTCCAGCATTTCCAGACATGTGGTTTCATCCATGCAGATCCACAACCAAGCAGCCTCCAGTTTCCAAGTTTATCCCAGGACATACACAAACAATAGTAGTCTTCATTTTTTGTGTCTCTGAATGTGTATAAAGTTTATCCCAAGACATAAATACAATACTGTCTTTATTCCTCTTCTGTATATAGGCATACAAAATTTATCACAGGACACACACGATACTGCACTTATTCCTCCTCTGTCTAAACGTGTACAAAGTTTATTTCAGAACATATAAATCCAATACCGTCTTTATGATGAGCTAATCTAATGGCGCGTACAGTTTATCTCAAACACAATACAATGCAGTCTCTATAGCCTCAGACAACGTTACTATCCCTGAACACTTTCAAAACACAAACAGAAACGATTTTGTCCAAGTTATCTTCATTCATCCATTACACTTTTTAACTTGATCGGCTTACAAAGCATTACCTCATCCCTAAAACACTAAGTGACAAAAAAAGGACCATACACACAGAAAGAAACTAAAGCTGCTGAGTGGGATGAAAATAAAGCAGAAAAACCCCGACAGGGTCCACTGCTGTCACAAGAAGCCTGCTCAGTTCCCCAACTAAAGGCCATTCCCTCCATTAACTCACTGTTACAACCAAGCTTACATTCCAAGGAACTAAAAGTACCCACTTCTTTCCACTGAACTAACTGTGCCCATTCAAATCAAATCTATGAAGTTAAATCCGCTGCCATCACAAGGAATCAGTACTCACCATCCAACAATTTTCCCATTGCAAGCAATTCCTTCCAGTATTTCACCATTACAACCTGGCCTATATTTTAATGTACTAACTATACCCATTCAAATCAAAACCATAACTTCACTTACAGTGAAGAAAAAAAAAGGGTCAACTGACAACTGACATCTATGCGTCTCTATAGAGTACAAGAAACAACAACAAATCATCAAGAGAAACAAAGCACACAAAAAAATCACCGATGATTTGGGGTGGGTGGGGTGGGATGTACATACATAGGTGAATGGACCACTTCAGTGGAACAAAGAGATGGCAGAAAATAAAGCGAACGGCAAAAGGGAGCTACAGAAAAGATCTGATACTATCTGTAAGTGAGAAACCAGCACTTCTATGGAAAACTGTCTGTACAACTGCAAACATCACACTATTCTGTCCAGCAAGCCACACACATCGGACAACTCGATCTCAGAACACACACGATTTCATCCAATATACACCTTTTCATCCTACATACACATCATTCCGTTTAACACACTCACACCACCATTTCATCCCCCACATAACACACCATTTTATCCACAAACACAATACACCATTTCATCCAACACAAACAACATACAATTTCCCACATCTCCATACAATCAACACACCATTTATCCAACTACACACAAACAACAAACCATTTCACCCAAAACAAACACACCATTTCATCTAAAACTCACATAACAAGCCATTTCATCCAATACAAAGACAACACACTTCATCCAACACACACATAACACACCACTTCATCCAACACACAAACAACTATACCAGACTCTCTCCCTTATCAAACCATTTAGTCTCTTTTCCCCTCATCCCACCCCTCCAGTCACCTCCCTCACCTGATGTCTCTCCAGCAAAGCCTCAGCTCCAGTCACGTCCTTGGCCAGTTCATCAGAGGACACCAGCGCCATCATGCTGTTGATCCAGGAGGTCAGGTCCCGGTAATCCGACAGGAAACGCTGCAGGTCATAGGAGTCCAGCAGTTTGCCTTTACGGGCATCTGCCTGCAATGGGACACCATCCACTGTTAAGGAAACGCTGCAGATCTTGAGTCGAGCAATTTGTCTTGGCACAACAAAACTAAATTTTACACCCAGCTCTTACAGCTAAATGACCGACTATTCTTCCTCCATTTTCATCATCTTGAATGTTATTTGTCTTGCATGAAGAAAACCAGATGGGTTGAAATCCATTGTGTTTGTTTGCAATTTGCTTGCTCTCTCATTTGGTGGTTCCGTAATTTTGTTTTTGCACTATGCGCTTGGAATTGTTTACCCCAAACATGGTGCCATCTAGACTTGAGGATCTGGGTGTTTATTTCTAACAGTAATCTAGTTTTCATAAACAGGTTTAACAATCAAGCAAATAACTTTGGAATCTGCAATACACTGCACACAAAAAACATACTTCAATGGATCAAACACCAGAAACATCCACATGTAGAGTCATCACAGTACCTCCATGGAAAGTCATTAGAACAAATGAAGGGAGATGACCCTGGTCATAGGCATCAAAATCCAACGAGAGAAGTCACAGTACCACCAGCCGCCATGGCGAAGTGGTTAGCGTCGCGGACTCCCGGCTGGGAGGTCGTGGGTTCGAATCCCATCATAGTCATGTGGGTTTTTCTGCCCCCACCGGCTCCTACCCAGAGTTGAGTTTGCTCCGGACTCAGTTGGGAAGACTTGGACCACACAGTCGAGTTTCATCCACTTAATGGATGCGTTTCTGAGAGTGTTGCTCAAATTTCCTGACCAACACTGCAGGTGCCTGTATCTCTCGGGCCTGGTTGACGCCGGGATATATTATGAAAGGAAGCGTAGAGTACAGCCCTGTCATGTAGTCTCAGACCGAAATGGAAATCCGTAGCATCATCTTAATCATCCTCATTCTCATCGATCAGCATTAAAAAAAAAAATCTCAAATTCTGTGGCCCTTCATGCCCTGCTCTCATGGTGACCTCAATTTCGATGTCCTCTCCACGTCTGTGGTCTTGGTTTGGTTCCGTCGGGATTACCAGTATCGGCGAGTCCATGGGGGCTGTCGTTGGACGGACGTGGTGGCACCCTCCGGAGGGAGAGCTCACTCACGCCGGCCCCGCGACTAAGCAATTATTGTCGTCAGTAGGGGCTTAGTAGGTGGTGTCCTGCCTATGTTAGATCACAACAGGCGCCACTGAACATCACCGAAGTGACTCGGCAGCAGTGCAGTGTCTCCTCCGGTGGGCTGCCTCATGACGACTTGACATTGATTGCTCCCTGTGGATTGCCGGTGCCGGGGCTGCGGTGGGGCCGACCGGGCTGTGGCTATGGACAGGGTGTCGGAATGAGCGGCGTGGGTGCACTGCCTCCGAGGTGGCGCAGAGGCTGGGGCAGCTTTAATAAAAAAATTTAAAAACAAAAAAAAAGTCACAGTACCTTAACAGTTAGGGAGTTCCACATTTCGTTGATCTCAGTCTGGTGTTCATAGATGCCCTCTCCTTGGTCGGGGTGGGTCTGCATCAGGCGCTGGGCATTAGCGTCTAGGTCTCGCACCTATCAGAGACAACAAAGGGCCGATCCTAAGACAGCTGATCTCACATTTCAAGTCCAACCTCACAGAAAAAGCAAGTTTATGCACCACTCCCGTCAATACAACCCCCCCCCCCCCCCCCCCCCTCCTCCACTCATCCCTTTCACACCATTGCCCACATTCTGCTCTGCACCCCCCCCCCCCCCCCCCTGCCTGCTCCTCCCTCTTCTCCCCTGACATTCCCTCCCCTTTCACCTTCTGTCCCAGGGCGGCCAGGTCTCGCTCCACTCCCTCATGTTTGCGCTGCAAGGCCTGCACGCTGGCCAGGTCGTGGCCATAGTTGTCATTGTTCAGTGCCAGATCCTTCTCCTGGATCCAGTCCTTCGTCTCATCCACTTCCCTGGAAGGTCACAGGGCATTGCGCATACATTTAGAACAGATCACTGCCTCCATAAAATGTAGAAGGACATTGTGCATACATTTAAAACTGACCATCATCTCTGTGAGAAGTCAGTGGGCATGGTACATACAATCAGAACTGATCAATATCTTCCTGGAAAGGTCACACAGCATTGTGCACACATTCAGAACTGATGACTATCTCCCTAAAAAGTCCAAGGGTATGATGCATACACTTAGGTTAATCATCACCTCCATGTAAGGTCAGTCGGCACTGTACATACATTTAGAATTGAGCATCCCCTCTGCAAAGATCAAAGGGTATGATGCATACACTAAAACTGATCATCTCCCTGAAAGGTCAAAGGGCATGGTACATAAATTTAGAACTGATCATCACCTCCCTGAAAGCTCACAAAGCATGGTGCATTTATTTAGAACTGATCCCCTCCTCCTTGTAAGGTTAGAGAGCATTTATATACACTAACTGATCATGATCTCCCTGACAGGTCCATAAAATACAACATTTTTTACTCTTTTGTCAACTTAAAATGATAATCAACAGATACATAAACTCTCCTCTAGCTCACTCACTCAAGTCTGTTGGTCGGTCTCCCTTTCTCTCCTCCTCCACCCCCATCCCCAATTTTCTCTCCTCCACTCCCACCTCTCCCCCACTCTCCTCCTGGAGACACACACCCCACCTACCTGTGGTATCTTTGTACTTCAAAGGCACTTCCGAGGGTCTGTGCCCTCTCTGCAGAAACTTCCTGAAGGTTCACCCATCGCTGGTTCAGTTGCTGAAAAAAGAGGCCATTATTTGTCTCTTTCTCACAGGAAAATCACCATCAAGTAACTGTTCCCATACCGAGCATCTCTTTCATATCCATCTTTGCTGAAAACCATCTTTCTACATGAGAAAGTCAACTGACTGCCAGAGAATGGAAGTGGCATTTACAGCACCACTATGTGAATGAAATCAACAAAGGACAACAGCAAAACACTGCTGAGTTCACTCTGTTTGGGAGACCAGTAACTCCATCTTTATTCTGTTACTAGCTGAATGATTCTGAGCCTCCTTCTAGTCTGACTTGACCTTTTTCCCCTCTGACCTCAACTAACTGCAGCAAGAAACATGATCTTTCTCTCAGCCATATGATGACAATCTTTTCCAGTCTCTCCTCTTTACAGTCCCACTTTTTTTTACCTCTTGGACTACTATATACCCCAAGATTCAGTTTCATCCTTCCAACCAACCCTTTTCACTTACCACACACACACTTGAACTCGTATACATTCATACAGACACACACACTCATGCACACACGCACTCGTATACACATACAAACACAGACATACACCCTCACGCACACAAACACAGAGAAGAGTGAACACAGAGAAGAGTGAAATACACACTTGAATTTGCTCTCGGATTTTTTCAGCAGCCTCTGTGTGCCCCATGGCTGTCAGTCGGTCAGCAATGCTGTTCAATTCCTGCAGCCGTGCTTCATTGGCCTTCAGATCCTGCACACACATACGGACAGACACGTAGGTACACATACATAGACCTGTGCAATAGTAAACATTATAATACTTGCACTTATATGAGCACACTTGAGAGCTGGCACATGCTCAAAAACATTCTGAAATCTTTACTTTCTAATCCTCAATCAGTATCAGTTTAGCCTGATACCTCCAAACACGCAACAACTACATTTTGTCTCACGGAGTGCTGAACGATTCCATCACCAATGGTCAGTTCTCGTCTCAAGGCTTCTCTCCCTTTCCTGACTGTACCCAAAGTCTTGAAGACATCACCTCAATGCTTACCTCCCTTTCTTGGCTGTACCATGTTTAGAAAGTCCTCGCCTCAAGGCTCCTTTCCCTTGCTGTACCCATCTTTACAAAACTGTCACTTCAGATAATACCATCATTCCCTGCCTGTACTCACTTTCCGGAAGCCTTCACCTCAAGAATTAGTTCCCTTCCTTGCCTGTACTCACTTTCCCGAAGCCTTCACTTCAAGAATTAGTTCCCTTCCTTGCCTGTGCTCACTTTCTGGAAGCCTTCACCTCAAGAATTAGCTCCCTTCCTAGCCTGTACTGACTTTCCGGAAGCCTTCACCTCAAGAATTAGTTCCCTTCCTTGCCTGTACTCACTTCCCGGAAACCTTCACCTCAAGGATTAGTTCCCTTCCTTGCCTGTGCTCACTTTCCGGAAGCCTTCACCTCAAGAATTAGTTCCCTTCCTTGCCTGTACTCACTTCCCGGAAACCTTCACCTCAAGGATTAGTTCCCTTCCTTGCCTGTACTCACCAGGAAGTCCTCACCTCAAGTTAGATCTTGATATACCCACATTCTGGAAATTGACACCTCAACTTACTTCTCTTCCATAGCTCTACCACCACCACCCTCCCCGGAAATCATCACCTCCATGCTTAACCTCCCCTAGCTGCCGTTCTTTTGGAAGTTATGTCAAGGCTTACCTCCCTTCCCTGACTATCCATATTCTGGAAGTCATCTCAAGGCTTGCCTCCCTTCCCTCACTATCCATATTCTGGAAGTCATCTCAAGACTTGCCTCCCTTCTCTGACTATCCATATTATGGGAGTTATCTCAAGGCTTGCCTCCCTTCCCTGGCTGTGCACACCTTCAGGGAATCATCGCCTCAAAGCTTTCTTCTTCTCCCTGGCTGTACGCACCTTCTGGAAGTCATCAAACTTCTTCTGCATCTCCTCCACTTGCTCCAGGTCCTCGCCCACATCCTCCCCCAGCATCATGTTCTCCTTCTCGGTGATCCAGGCTGCCAGCTCTGCCGCTTCACGCACCAGCTGGTACGCCTTGCACGACTCCTTCACGTTCTCCCTGCGCTGGTTGGCCAGGTCCAGCAGGTTGGCATACCTAAGAGAGAGAGATGTCGTTGATGGTGTACTCTACTGGGCATTTCTATCATCATTGCAGTAACATGGCATGACTGTTAGAAGTATGTGATTTGTGTTGCAGTGGACTACTATCATGACAACAGACATCTGTCTAATATTCCAACTCTTTCTCTGGAGAGAACAATAGAATGTTACAGCAGCACCCACTAATTTCTGGGCCTGTGTTTAAAGCAGACCTAACAAAGTGGATTTTTTTTTTCCATAAAAAAATCACAGACAACTGTGGTGTAGCTTCTGTGACAAGCATGAACCTTTTCACTATTTATCTGCCATTTTCCACTGTGATCGATCTACTGGCATCTGTTCATCTGGGATGACTCGACCTTTCACATCCAGAGATGTTATTCAGGAAGGGTGGAACAGTTAAAAGCAGCTTTGTGCTCCATCTACACCAGCTCCACATCAAGGGTGAGCGTTTGATTCATTTCCATAGGTGCTATTTAGGAAAGGTGGAGCAGTAACAAAGAGCACTAGATCACCTACTCCAGCTCCCCCCATTACAACTGATGTGCCTGTATCCGCTCATCAAGAGTGACTGTATGTTACATTTCCCAAAGTCGTGTTAGGTGGTTTGAAGAAAGACACAGTATTGTAAACCCACCTCCTCCTGTGGGAACCATTTGCAATGGGCTTCCTAACCAGACAAAACAGTCATACTTTTTCAACTGATCTCAAGTGTAAGAGGCTAAAACACCATACAGTGATAGTGGGCAGCCCAGGCCACAAGACTGTGGACCATTTGGTATTTTTGTATCAAATATTTTTTCAACTTATCTCAAGTGCATGAGGCTAAAACACTAAATGGCAGAGAACAGTCCATTTCACATGACTATGGATCATTCAATGGTTCTGTACTTTTTCAGCTTGTATAAAGTGTAAAAGGCTCAAACACAAAATGACAGAGACAAGGGGTGGTCTATTTTACAGGACTGTGGACCATTTGGTGCTTCACGTGTCACTAAACTGATAACTACTACTCAGAATTGATGTGGACTACATCGATATGTTTAAAATTTTCACTCTGAATTCACAGACTTAAGCGGCGATAACTTAGTGACCAAGATGCAGTCGGTTCTCATCAATAACTGGATTGACATTTGGATTTTCACAGAGTAGATAAGGGACCCAAATGATCTCACTCCAACAGACACATGCACATCAACGTATATCCACTGTAACATTTTCATGCAAAATTTTATGCAACTTTGATATGCTTTTTTTTTTCCTTTGTGACATGGGCTGCCCTCTATCACCATCATACAGAGTGCCTTAGATAAATGAATTCATACTGATGCTCTATGAAACTAGTCTGGTGAAAAAACTGACAGTTAAAAGCATGCTGCATTAATGGTCTTGGTTTTATCATTTCATATTCATGGTTTCAGTGAAAAACTTTTTTTTTAAACTGCTTCTCAGACCATTAAATAACTTAAATGCAGATAGGAAGAGAAAGAACTGTGATTTGTCACTTCTAACCAAATGTATCAACCAGCTGGCCACCACTTCCCCTGAAAACACACTTAAAATCATTTACACACACGCCCCATGAAATAAAGCCCAAGCAAGTTGCTGACAGAATGGTGTACTGACTGTGTCTCAATCTGGTTCTGGCGGACAGAGATGGTGAACTCGTCCATCAGGTTGTTGCGACTGGCCGACCGACTGGGGTCCAGCTTCTTCACATAGCCAGCCGGCACAAAGCCCTGCCGATCATTCACCTCCACCTTCCACCAGTCCTAAACACACATACATAACTTCTTCACACAGCCCACCAGCACAAAGCCCTACACATCATTCGTCTCTACCTTTCATTCATCCACACTCACATACACACACAGAGCTTCTTCACATAGCCCACCAGCACAAAGCCCTGCTGGTTCACCTCCACCTTCCACCAGTCATTAACACACACATACAGCTTCTCCACATAACCTGCTGGCACAAAGCCCTACTGATCAGTCCCCTCTACCTTCAGCCATCCTACACACACACACACATACACACACACACACGCACGCACATATATACACAGAGAGGAGTGAAAACTCACCAACACACACATGCACATACACAACTGTTGACTCCCTAAAATCTTCCAATTTTCTCATCCATGGACAACTTTACAGAAGGACATGTACAGTCCTATGCAATGTAGCCCACTTTCACCACATAATAGATGTGCCCTCAACAGCTCAAATTTCCTGATCAACATGGCAGGTGTCTGTGGTGACACTAAAGGCCTAGCTGACAAGATAAGATCTAATACACGAAACAGAGTAAAGCTCAATCATTAAGTCTAAGACCGTCACAGTCATATCAAATTCAGTGACCCTTCATGCTCTCCTCTCCTGGTGACCTTAGCACTGATGTCCTCTTCCCCTTCATACCTGTGGCGAGTTCCTCTCAAAGTCACAAGCAGCTGCAGCCTCGACGGGACAGCTGTCGGATGAACATTGCAGTGCCTATTGGCAAAGAAGGAGGCTTACTCATGCCGGTCCTGCCACAAAGCAATTCTTGTACTGTGTGAATGATGTCCTGCATGTGTGAATGATGTCCTGCACTGTGTGAATGATGTCCTGCACTGTGTGAATGATGTCCTGTACTGTGTGAATGATGTCCTGTACTGTGTGAATGATGTCCTGCACTGTGTGAATGATGTCCTGCACTGTGTGAATGATGTCCTGCACTGTGTGAATGACGTCCTGCACTGTGTGAATGATGTCCTGCACTGTGTGAATGATGTCCTGCACTGTGTGAATGACGTCCTGTACTGTGTGAATGATGTCCTGCACTGTGTGAATGATGTCCTGCACTGTGTGAATGATGTCCTGCACTGTGTGAATGATGTCCTGTACTGTGTGAATGATGTCCTGTACTGTGTGAATGATGTCCTGCACTGTGTGAATGACGTCCTGCACTGTGTGAATGACGTCCTGTACTGTGTGAATGATGTCCTGCACTGTGTGAATGACGTCCTGCACTGTGTGAATGACGTCCTGCACTGTGTGAATGATGTCCTGCACTGTGTGAATGACGTCCTGCACTGTGTGAATGACGTCCTGCACTGTGTGAATGACGTCCTGCACTGTGTGAATGATGTCCTGCACTGTGTGAATGACGTCCTGCACTGTGTGAATGATGTCCTGCATGTGTTGGGTCAGAACAGGCACCACTGAACTTAATCAGAGGCAACATGAGCTGTCCTCTGGTGGATGTCTCCTAACCACCTGATACTGACTACTGACTACTGGGGCTGCAACAGGACGCATCTGGTGGATGTCTCCTAACCACCTGATACTGACTACTGACTACTGGGGCTGCAACATGAGCTGTCCTCTGGTGGATGTCTCCTAACCACCTGATACTGACTACTGACTACTGGGGCTGCAACATGAGCTGTCCTCTGGTGGATGTCTCCTAACCACCTGATACTGACTACTGACTACTGGGGCTGCAACATGAGCTGTCCTCTGGTGGATGTCTCCTAACCACCTGATACTGACTACTGACTACTGGGGCTGCAACAGACCTCTGGTGGATGTCTCCTAATACACCTGATACTGACCACTGACTACTGGGGCTGCAACAGACGCATCTGGTGGATGTCTCCTAAGACCTGATACTGACCACTGGGGCTGCAACAGACGCATCTGGTGGATGTCTCCTAATGACCTGATACTGACCACTGGGGCTGCAACAGGACGCATCTGGTGGATGTCTCCTAACACCTGATACTGACTACTGACTACTGGGGCTGCAACAGGACGCATCTGGTGGATGTCTCCTAACCACCTGATACTGACACTGGGGCTGCAACAGGACGCATCTGGTGGATGTCTCCTAACCACCTGATACTGACTACTGACTACTGGGGCTGCAACAGGACGCATCTGTGGATGTCTCCTAACCACCTGATACTGACTACTGACTACTGGGGCTGCAACAGGACGCATCTGGTGGATGTCTCCTAACCACCTGATACCGACTACTGACTACTGGGGCTGCAACAGGACGCATCTGGTGGATGTCTCCTAACCACCTGATACTGACTACTGACTACTGGGGCTGCAACAGGACGCATCTGGTGGATGTCTCCTAACCACCTGATACTGACTACTGACTACTGGGCTGCAACAGGACGCATCTGGTGGATGTCTCCTAACCACCTGATACTGACTACTGACTACTGGGGCTGCAACAGGACGCATCTGGTGGATGTCTCCTAACCACCTGATACTGACTACTGACTACTGGGGCTGCAACAGGACGCATCTGGTGGATGTCTCCTAACCACCTGATACTGACTACTGACTACTGGGGCTGCAACAGGACGCATCTGGTGGATGTCTCCTAACCACCTGATACTGACTACTGACTACTGGGGCTGCAACAGGACGCATCTGGTGGATGTCTCCTAACCACCTGATACTGACTACTGACTACTGGGGCTGCAACAGGACGCATCTGGTGGATGTCTCCTAACCACCTGATACTGACTACTGACTACTGGGGCTGCAACAGGACGCATCTGGTGGATGTCTCCTAACCACCTGATACTGACTACTGACTACTGGGGCTGCAACAGGACGCATCTGGTGGATGTCTCCTAACCACCTGATACGGACTACTGACTACTGGGGCTGCAACAGGACGCATCTGGTGGATGTCTCCTAACCACCTGATACTGACTACTGACTACTGGGGCTGCAACAGGACGCATCTGGTGGATGTCTCCTAACCACCTGATACGACTACTGACTACTGGGCTGCAACAGGACGCATCTGGTGGATGTCTCCTAACCACCTGATACTGACTACTGACTACTGGGGCTGCAACAGGACGCATCTGGTGGATGTCTCCTAACCACCTGATACTGACTACTGACTACTGGGGCTGCAACAGGACGCATCTGGTGGATGTCTCCTAACCACCTGATACTGACTACTGACTACTGGGGCTGCAACAGGACGCATCTGGTGGATGTCTCCTAACCACCTGATACTGACTACTGACTACTGGGGCTGCAACAGGACGCATCTGGTGGATGTCTCCTAACCACCTGATACTGACTACTGACTACTGGGGCTGCAACAGGACGCATCTGGTGGATGTCTCCTAACCACCTGATACTGACTACTGACTACTGGGCTGCAACAGGACGCATCTGGTGGATGTCTCCTAACCACCTGATACGGACTACTGACTACTGGGGCTGCAACAGGACGCATCTGGTGGATGTCTCCTAACCACCTGATACTGACTACTGACTACTGGGGCTGCAACAGGACGCATCTGGTGGATGTCTCCTAACCACCTGATACGATACTGACTACTGGGGCTGCAACAGGACGCATCTGGTGGATGTCTCCTAACCACCTGACATACCTAGGACACTGTATCTAACACTGACGTGGGCTGCAACAGGACGCATCTGGTGGATGTCTCCTAACCACCTGATACTGACTACTGACTACTGGGGCTGCAACAGGACGCATCTGGTGGATGTCTCCTAACCACCTGATACTGACTACTGACTACTGGGGCTGCAACAGGACGCATCTGGTGGATGTCTCCTAACCACCTGATACTGACTACTGACTACTGGGGCTGCAACAGGACGCATCTGGTGGATGTCTCCTAACCACCTGATACTGACTACTGACTACTGGGGCTGCAACAGGACGCATCTGGTGGATGCCTCCTAACCACCTGATACTGACTACTGACTACTGGGGCTGCAACAGGACGCATCTGGTGGATGCCTCCTAACCACCTGATACTGACTACTGACTACTGGGGCTGCAACAGGACGCATCTGGTGGATGCCTCCTAACCACCTGATACTGACTACTGACTACTGGGGCTGCAACAGGACGCATCTGGTGGATGTCTCCTAACCACCTGATACTGACTACTGACTACTGGGGCTGCAACAGGACGCATCTGGTGGATGTCTCCTAACCACCTGATACTGACTACTGACTACTGGGCTGCAACAGGAGCCATCTGGTGGATGTTCTCCTAATGACCTGATACTGACTACTGACTACTGGGGCTGCAACAGGACGCATCTGGTGGATGTCTCCTAAGACCTGATACTGACTACTGACTACTGGGGCTGCAACAGGACGCATCTGGTGGATGTCTCCTAACACCTGATACTGACTACTGACTACTGGGGCTGCAACAGGACGCATCTGGTGGATGTCTCCTAATGACCTGATACTGACTACTGACTACTGGGGCTGCAACAGGACGCATCTGGTGGATGTCTCCTAAGACCTGATACTGACTACTGACTACTGGGGCTGCAACAGGACCATCTGGTGGATGTCTCCTAACCACCTGATACTGACTACTGACTACTGGGGCTGCAACAGGACCCATCTGGTGCTCTAACATGTACTGACTACTATACTGCACAAGACATTGTGATCTAATGACTACTGACTACTGACTAGGGCTGCAACAGGACGCATCTGGTGGATGTCTCCTAACCACCTGATACTGACTACTGACTACTGGGGCTGCAACAGGACGCATCTGGTGGATGTCTCCTAATGACCTGATACTGACTACTGACTACTGGGGCTGCAACAGGACGCATCTGGTGGATGTCTCCTAATGACCTGATACTGACTACTGACTACTGGGGCTGCAACAGGACGCATCTGGTGGATGTCTCCTAATGACCTGATACTGACTACTGAGTACTGGGGCTGCAATAGGACGCATCTGGTGGATGTCTCCTAACCACCTGATACTGACTACTGACTACTGGGGCTGCAACAGGACGCATCTGGTGGATGTCTCCTAACCACCTGATACTGACTACTGACTACTGGGGCTGCAACAGGATGCATCTGGTGGATGTCTCCTAACCACCTGATACTGACTACTGACTACTGGGGCTGCAACAGGACGCATCTGGTGGATGTCTCCTAATGACCTGATACTGACTACTGACTACTGGGGCTGCAACAGGACGCATCTGGTGGATGTCTCCTAATGACCTGATACTGACTACTGACTACTGGGGCTGCAACAGGACGCATCTGGTGGATGTCTCCTAATGACCTGATACTGACTACTGACTACTGGGGCTGCAACAGGACGCATCTGGTGGATGTCTCCTAATGACCTGATACTGACTACTGACTACTGGGGCTGCAACAGGACGCATCTGGTGGATGTCTCCTAACGACCTGATACTGACTACTGACTACTGGGGCTGCAACAGGACGCATCTGGTGGATGCCTCCTAATGACCTGATACTGACTACTGACTACTGGGGCTGCAACAGGACGCATCTGGTGGATGCCTCCTAATGACCTGATACTGACTACTGACTACTGGGGCTGCAACAGGACGCATCTGGTGGATGTCTCCTAACCACCTGATACTGACTACTGACTACTGGGGCTGCAACAGGACGCATCTGGTGGATGTCTCCTAACCACCTGATACTGACTACTGACTACTGGGGCTGCAACAGGACGCATCTGGTGGATGTCTCCTAACCACCTGATACTGACTACTGACTACTGGGGCTGCAACAGGACGCATCTGGTGGATGTCTCCTAACCACCTGATACTGACTACTGACTACTGGGCTGCAACAGGACGCATCTGGTGGATGTCTCCTAACCACCTGATACTGACTACTGACTACTGGGGCTGCAACAGGACGCATCTGGTGGATGTCTCCTAACCACCTGATACTGACTACTGACTACTGGGGCTGCAACAGGACGCATCTGGTGGATGTCTCCTAACCACCTGATACTGACTACTGACTACTGGGGCTGCAACAGGACGCATCTGGTGGATGTCTCCTAACCACCTGATACTGACTACTGACTACTGGGGCTGCAACAGGACGCATCTGGTGGATGTCTCCTAACCACCTGATACTGACTACTGACTACTGGGGCTGCAACAGGACGCATCTGGTGGATGTCTCCTAATGACCTGATACTGACTACTGACTACTGGGGCTGCAACAGGACGCATCTGGTGGATGCCTCCTAATGACCTGATACTGACTACTGACTACTGGGGCTGCAACAGGACGCATCTGGTGGATGTCTCCTAATGACCTGATACTGACTACTGACTACTGGGGCTGCAACAGGACGCATCTGGTGGATGTCTCCTAACCACCTGATACTGACTACTGGGGCTGCAACAGGACGCATCTGGTGGATGTCTCCTAACCACCTGATACTGACTACTGGGGCTGCAACAGGACGCATCTGGTGGATGTCTCCTAACCACCTGATACTGACTACTGGGGCTGCAACAGGACGCATCTGGTGGATGTCTCCTAATGACCTGATACTGACTACTGGGGCTGCAACAGGACGCATCTGGTGGATGTCTCCTAACCACCTGATACTGACTACTGGGGCTGCAACAGGACGCATCTGGTGGATGTCTCCTAACCACCTGATACTGACTACTGGGGCTGCAACAGGACGCATCTGGTGGATGTCTCCTAACCACCTGATACTGACTACTGGGGCTGCAACAGGACGCATCTGGTGGATGTCTCCTAACCACCTGATACTGACTACTGGGGCTGCAACAGGACGCATCTGGTGGATGCCTCCTAACCACCTGATACTGACTACTGGGGCTGCAACAGGACGCATCTGGTGGATGTCTCCTAACCACCTGATACTGACTACTGACTACTGGGGCTGCAACAGGACGCATCTGGTGGATGTCTCCTAACCACCTGATACTGACTACTGACTACTGGGGCTGCAACAGGACGCATCTGGTGGATGTCTCCTAACCACCTGATACTGACTACTGGGCTGCAACAGGACGCATCTGGTGGATGCCTCCTAACCACCTGATACTGACTACTGGGGCTGCAACAGGACGCATCTGGTGGATGTCTCCTAACCACCTGATACTGACTACTGACTACTGGGGCTGCAACAGGACGCATCTGGTGGATGTCTCCTAACCACCTGATACTGACTACTGGGTCTGGAACAGAACACACGAGGTGGATATCTCCTAACCACCTGATACTGACTACTGGGGCTGGAACAGGACACACCTGGTGGGTATCTCCTGTATTAACTACTGGGGCTGGAACAGGACACACCTGGTGGGTATCTCCTATATTAACTACTGGGGCTGGAACAGAACACACCTGGTGGGTATCTCCTATATTAACTACTGGGGCTGGAACAGGACACAGCTGGTGGATATCTCCTATACTAACTACTGGGCTGGAACAGGACACAGCTGGTGGGTATCTCCTATACTAACTACTGGGGCTGGAACAGGACACAGCTGGTGGATATCTCCTATATTAACTACTGAGGCTGGAACAGGACACACCTGGTGGGTATCTCCTAACCACCTGATACTTGCTGCTGAGGTTCTAAAAGGACACGTTTGTGAATGGCTGTGTATGGAGCAGCTGAGTGGATGTAGCAATGGAGAAGGTACAGAAAATGACAGGGAAAAAAAACATGCTACAAGCACCCTGACCTTGTTAGCACTGTTGAGCAGCGTCAGCACATCTCCCTTCTTCATTGAAATCTCCCGAGGTGACTTCTCTGTGTAGTCATACAGTGCCACCACTCTCTCTGTGCCCATTTCATCAATCACTGGTGCCTCCTGTTGCTGTACACATCAACACATCCACTACATTTGGCAAACCTACTTGCATCACATGAATATATACAGACACACCATCAAATAATTAAAGCTAAGCCCATTATTTAATCTTACCAAAAAGAAAGCTCAAAACATGTGAATTTGAACTGGTCACCACACACTCACACAGATGTACACACACACACACGTACACGCACACATACACACAAAAAGTCAGTGGGAAGAAAATGGAGAATACATTTAAAGCATGTAGCTGCACACTTTGATGTTCACATACATGAAACTTAAGGTCAGATATTTACCCACCTTGCACGTCAACTTAACATTGGTCACTTCTTTTAGTGTTTACAATGTCTTTCACACATCATCATTCACAAACTCAGGGTGTAAATACTTAACATGTAAATACTTAACATGTCAATACTTAACAGTGTTGTCTTCATACATTTCATCATTCAGAGACTATGGGGTATATACCATACATGTCAGTGTTTGCAGTGTGGTCTTTCACACACACCATCATTCACACACATTCAGGGGGTACACACCTTACAGGACTGAGCTTGTTCACGCAGCCCCTCAATGACACTACGGTAGGCATCCAGGTCAGCCATGAAGGCCTCATGTTTCTTCAGCAAAGCCTGTGGACAAGGTGGGAAGACACCAACATACTTCAGTAAATCCATCACACAGTTCAACTGAAGCCACAGACACAACAACCTATATGACTGCCACTGGAGTGTATCGTAATTTCCAGCCAACTAGCTACAAGGGAGCATAAGTTCATCTGTGAACCTCTTCATCAGAAACCCATTTTATCCATGGATTAAACACTTCAAATGGTTCAACAATCTGCCTGCCTACCACACCAGTATATTTCATCTGTGGATCAAACACAAGCAAAATCAGAATGTACCACGCTGCCTGCCTAATACACCCGTTCATTTCATCTGTGGATCAAACACAAGCAAAATCAGAATGTACCACGCTGCCTGCCTAATACACCCGTTCATTTCATCTGTGGATCAAACACAAGCAAAATCAGAATGTACCACATTGCCTGCCTAATACACCTGTTCATTTCATCTGGAGATCAAACACAAGCAAAATCAGAATGTACCACGTTGCCTGCCTAATACACCTGTTCATTTCATCTGGGGATCAAACACAAGCAAAAGAGTGTACCACTTTGCCTGCCTGCCACACTAGTTTCTGTCACCCACGGATCAAGCACTCTTGACATCTGGGTCTATGACTCTGCCTGCAAGCTACTCCAGCCCCCTCCAACCCAAGCTCTGTACACAAAACAGCACCCAGTGTCAACAACTTGACCCCCACTAATGGTGTCTTAAAGTCAACAGGTGACAGCAGTGCTTGCTACATACCACGGAATCAACATGGAACATCCTTCTTTAACAAAGGCTTCCTTCATCCCTTTCATTATCAAACTGGAAATCAGCCCTGATGTAGATCCTTGTGGTCGGCAAAGCAAAAAACCCCATGGGTCTTGATATCTTGGACAGCACAAACAATACAATACTACCTCTCCTTCCATGACAAAAAACACACTACAGCATCCCACCCATCTCCTACCATCATGCGCTAAATAAAGCCAAAATATCACTTGACCAAAATAAGATCCGAGTCCCCTGCCCTTTCCTTCCCTCCCTCTCTTCCCCCACCACCTCCACTCCTTCCCTCCCTCCCACCATCCCCTCCTCTCCCTTCCGCTCATTCCCCCACCTCCCAGCTGCTATACCCTCCCTGACCTCAGCAGAGTCCTCGTCTTTGCCGTAGTCAGTATTAGCGGCAATGGGCTCCTTCTCCCTCATCCAGGTCTCTGCCTCGTTGGCATCAGCAAAGTACTGCTGAGCCTGCAGCGAGTCCTCCAGATCCTGCTTCCGCTGCCCTGCTTTGTCCTGTCACCATGACAACACATCAGGCCCCGCTGTCAGGTGGCAAGATGGTGGATGTGGATGAGGATGGGATGAGGGACTGTCTCGTGCATGAGTATGTGCATGCGTGTGTGTGCGTGCATGCATGTTTGTCTTAAGTTTGTGTGTGTCTACTGTGAATGTGAGTCTGTGTGTATGTGTTGTGTATGTGATAAGTGTGTAGTGTGCGTGATTGTGGTAAGTGTGCAGTGTGTAATGTGTTTGTGTATGCGGTTTGTAGTGAGTGAGTGAACCAGTGTGTGTGTGTGTGTGTGTGTGTGTGTGTGTGTGTGTGTGTATGTGTGTGTGTGTAGGTGTAGGTGTGAAGTGTGTGAAGTATGTGTGTTTTGTAAGTGTATGTCCTGTCAAAATTATCTTTATTGAGGGTTGAAGAATAAGTTGTCAAGCTTTTTAACATCCTGCCTTCAAAAAAGGAAAGAAACAAATATAGCTTACGACTATAACTACGAACATTTTCAAATGCACACTTCTACTATGTATATTACTCTTATCATCACATATGAAATGATAATAAACTACAGTTGGAACATCAATTTCAAATGCAGATAGAGAGAGAGAGAGAGAGAGAGAAGAGAGAGTGACCTATAACTGTTGTGTAGAGTTTTCATCAGATGCTTTTTTATGTGCTTTTTTTTAAATACCTGTTTCAAAGGACATGATTTTAAAGAGTAAGGCAAACTATACCATGCAATCAGGATCTGGGAAAAGACAGTTTATGTGTGTGTCTATTTCTGCTGATAAGGCTTTCACTAGTTTTCTTCGGAGCTAATCCATTCAATACATTGTACATGCATAAGCATTTTTGAAAATGAGTCGGTCTCTAAACGAAAGAATCACTCCTTGTCAGAAAAGGTACTAGATTTCAATTTAATTAATTCAATCGCCCTTTTATGCAAACGAATTACTTGTTTCAAATTAGTTTCACTGGCATTATCCATGTAGCGGATGCATAACTGATAAGAGAAAGGATATTTGCATCAAAGAATATCTTCATGGAATGAAGATTTAGAAAATTTTCAATTTTTACAACCCAACACATTCTTTTGGAAATACATTTTCCAAGGTCAGCAATGTGGTAAGACCAAGATAAGTTGCTGTCAATGATAACTCCTAGGACTTTATGATTGCAACCTCTTCAATCTTTTGTTCTTGGGCATATAATGGTGTGAATGAGGAACTCATGTTCTGCCGCTTCTGTCGTGTTGTGATATATACATGCATGTTGTTTTACTAGCACTGAGAGACACATGATTCAGTTCTGTCCATGGAATCAGCTTGCTAATACCTGTCTGCACGTTACTTACCAGTTCATTAGGATTACAAATGTGTGATTGTAATGAGATATCATCTGAAAACATTTCACAACATTGTACATGTAATTGCAAGTCATTTACATAAATAAAAAAGAGCAGGGGCTCTAGAACTGACCCTTGGGTCATGCCAAATTTTAAAGAGAGTAACTTTGACATCTTGGAATTAATTTCAACAAGCTGTTGACCAGCAGTGAGAAAAGCAGTGATAAATTTTAAGGCTTGAATCGATACATTGTATGATATACGTATACTTTTTTTTTCTATCAGAAGTGAGTGGTTGATAACCTCAAATGGTTTTGCAAAAACCTACAAAAAGAATTCCAGTAAGGTCATTGTTGTTCACATTTGTAAGACATCTATCGATAAGTTTACAAAATGTGTGACAAGAGTGATTTGCTCGAAAACCTGACTGATTTTCATGAATGAGATCGATATATTTTAGATGAGAATACAGGTATGTTTGAACGTGTTTTTTTTTCGCATGGTTGAAAGAGAGAGAGAGAGTAGGGGGGGGGGGGGGGGGGGGGGTTATGTGTGAATAGGTGTAATAAAGTGTGATAAAGCAAGTGTTTAGTGTATTTTGGTGTGCGAGTGTACATGTGTGTATGTGTGTGTGAAAAGTGTGTAGTGTGTATAGTGCGTGTGTGTGTGTGTGTGTGTGTGTGTGTGTGTGTATGCGTGTTTCCATATGTATGCAAGTGCATGTGCATGTATGTGTGTGTGTGCATGCAATCTGATGTTGTTTTCTGTGTTCTCAATACCAAATGCTACCAGACAAGACAGATGTTGACAACTACAGTGTGTGCATGCATGTATGCTTGAGTGCATGCGTGTTATGTGTGAACCAAACTGTTTATGTTCATATGCACGCTTCCATTAAGAGCAGTAAATAACTCAACAAAACTTTTCTGTTGTGCAACAGTTACCAAGTTACTAATTTTCCTCCCTCTCCCTCCCCTCCTGGCCAGTTGCTAGTCCCCCTCCACCCAAATCCCTACTCATCCCAAAGTCTCCACAACTATGTCATACCAAATAAAGAATGGAATCTCCTACCATCATCCATAGAAGGGTTTACTTTGTGTTCAAATCACCCGTGTCTGACCATCCAACACACATGCCCACACCCTACTCCCCCACCTCCTCCCTTCCCCTCCCAAACCTTCAGTTGCTGCCAGCGGCCATGGAGGTCACTGATCTTGTCATTGATGCTGTCCTTGGCAAAGTGGCCCTCTTTCACCATGGTCTTTCCTGTGCTGCATACGTTTTGGATGCGGGGTTCATGTCCTGCAAGCTCTGCCTGCAGGGCCTGGTGTTTCTTCATCAGGTTCTGGACCCCGATCAGGTCACGTCCTGTGATGACACAGACACATCATCAGCATCTTTATTACCATCATCTGTTCGGTTACCATTTATTGTCTGATTAATTGCTGTCGTAGCAACAATGCCCTTGTCACCATCATGAAATCACAATCGTCATTATTCTGTCATGATTTCATATCCTGTCAACATCAGCTCTGGTGTGTGTGTGTTTGTGTGTGTGTGTGTGTGTGTGTGTGTGTGTGTGTGTGTGTGATACACACACAAACAGAGCTGATGTTGACAAGATTGGAACTGTGTGTGTATGTGTGTGAGCATGTGTCACACACACACACACACACACACACACACACACACACACACACAGAGTATTCCTTTGTTTTCTCTAACATCACTTGAAAAGAAAAGACATTTAACTGATGAACAAACTGTGCATTTTCCACCTTTCCAATTATACAATGAAAGAGAGCAGCAGAGCCGCAGGTGGATGAAGGTTCGCCCGACAGCTAGACTGGATAGGTGAGCATGGAGCAAAGGGGTCCATGGATCAGGGCCAGAGAATAGAACACAGACCATCAATGGTATGTGACTGGACCATCCAATCAGTAAGCCATGTGAGCAGCCACAGAACTGGTCAAAAAGCAACTGAACAAATGAATGCATGAGTCTGACATGCCTACATTCTAAATACAAACATCACACACCGATTCACAATAATCAGGGGTGGGACTCTCCATAAAGGAAAAAAGAGGAAACAGTCTAGGGGGGTCCAGGGGCATGCCCCCCCGGAAAATTTTGGGTTGCTACATTCAATTCTGTGCAATCTGGTGCATTTTGAGACTGAAATTAACAAATTTTAAAGCAAAAAACCAATATTTTTTTTTTTTTTAATTGGAAATGAAATGAGGCAGGGAACATTAAACAATAAACAGTAAACAAGTGGGGTAACGTTTGCTCCCATAAGAAAACCTGACACAGAGCAACTTTTATTCAAGACAGTCATAGCCTTTTAAACTTGAATAAAGTCAGACAAATACATAGACGAACAATCTAATGGTGGGGGAAAAAAAACAAGCGCAGGCCAACAACTGATTTGTCCTCACAATAATGACTTGGCAAAGATTTGGACTTAAGGAGGGGGGAAGTTCGAAGATGGAGAAACTGGGAACATGAAATTAAGAAAATATATTACAGATATGAAAACTCTTCAGTAGCTGCACAAGGGAACCAATGCAATCCCTTTTGAAGGCAGATATATTTGTATAAAAAAGGCAAATATATCTGCCTTCAAAAGGGATTGCTATGATTCCCTTGTGCAGCTGCTGAAGAGTTTCCATATTATCTGTAATATATTTTCTTAATTTCATGTTCCCAGTTTCTCCATCTTCAAACTGCCCCCTCCTTAAGTCCAAATCTTTGCCAAGTCATTATTATGAGGACAGCTAAGTTGTTGGCCTGCGCTTGTCCCCCCCCCCCCCCCCCCCTATCAGATTGTTTGTCTATGTATTTGTCCGACTTTACTCAAGTTTAAATGGCTGTGCCTGTCTTGAATAAAAGTTACTCCTGTCAGGTTTTCTTATGGGAGCAAACGTTACCCCACTTGTTTACCTTTTTTTTTTAAACACAAAAAGCTATAAAAATCAACTATACTAATACTTACTATCTTTCACAACTTGGACCAAGTGTAGATGAGAGGAGTTCCTTTTCAACCTAATGGCACACAAAATTAATGCAAGCGTGGAGCTGGACATCTTGCATTAAGTTTGTCCGCTGATCCAGAGCTGTCTTGTGCTTGTTGCTTTTAATGTGATCCACCAAAGCAACTTTTCCACGTGAACTGTAATTTATTTGCACTCGGCAAAGATTGCAGTAAGCAAGGCCACAGGCATTAAATTTGGCTATGAACTGGCCTATCACTTCTTCATCATCCACCTTACTCTCCAACCAGTCCCACTTCCACTTGTTCTTCAAAGAACTGTCGCAGGAAACATTTTCTCCGCGTGAAACGACGTCTCTTCGACATGTCGCCATTTGAAGATCGCAAAACCGGAAGGAGAAAGTTACCAAGTTAACTGCGAATCCAAGCCGTTTAAGAATGTCGAACAGTTTGTGGATAAATGACACCGGATGTTTTTGAAGACATGAATGAGAATCACAGATCGCTTCCGCGGAACTGACACGCTGTTACGCGGAATGAACAAGGATCTACCGCGGAAATCCGCGGATCCGCGGAAAAATCCCACCCCTGATAATGTATACCTCTTTACCCCCCACCCAAAGCCTCCCCCCACCTCCCCTTCCACCCACATCAATTACCTTCCCTATACTTCTTACGACAAGAGTGACAAACTCTCGAGGTGCGTGCTAACCTCTGTTAGTGGATGCAGCAATGGGCTCTTTCTCGCGGATCCAGTCCTCCTCGTCCTCAACGTCTCTGAGGAACTGTTGGAGGAGCTGGGCCTCAGTCAGACGCTGTTTGCGAGCTGTCATCGGGGCCTTCAGCTTCTCATAGCGCTCCTTCACCTCTACCGCCTTCTTCCCAATCGTGTCCTTGTCAAAGTGATCCACTGAGGCAAACAGCGTTGCCTGGCTGTTCAGGGCCTCCATGCGGTCCTGAAATGGAAAGAAATATATATATAAACAAATGTACATAAAAATATGTATGAAATGAGTAGTCAGGGCAGAAAACCAAGCTTTGATAGTACGAAATATCAAACTGCAACTCCCATTCTCTCCAGAGCAAGCACGTGAACACACACACACACACACACACACACACACACACACAACACACACACACACACACACACACACACCTTACTCTCATTTCTGACTTTTCAGCACCCCATATCTCCTCCTTCAACCCAACCTCTCTGCCAACAAACCCTGAAACCTTCAGAGACCAGACTCCTGGAAAACTGGTGGTGACAGAGTACAGGGAGGAAAAAGGGCAACCTGACAAAGAGAACTGGGAAAAGACAGGCAGAAACCAGCAACAACAGAGGATGACAGGACTCAGAAAGACAGCGATAGCAAACTCACCTGATGAGCCACCACATCAGCCTCCAACAGTCCATGTTTCTTCTGCATGTTCTGCACACTGGTCATGTCCTACAACAACACAGCCACAGTCTCATCATCATCCTCCTCCTGATTAAAATTCAACAGACTCACACAAAGTGTCTACAGCATATATGCCATATACTGTGTTTTTCTTTTTTATGTGGGGCCTGGTTGGCTTAGTGGGCAAGGCATCAGACTTGTTCCAAGGTCCAGAGTCTGATTTCTACTCAAGCCAGACAGGTTATGAGAGATTTTCTCATCAGAACTGACTTCTGTGCGGACTCCAGTTGTTCCTAATCCTCTGGAGAGGTCCCCAAACCACAGTTCCATGTGTAAATGGCTGCATAAAAAATCTGGCTTACTATAAACCCCACTCCATCTTTCAGAAAAGAGTAGATCATGTGCCGGTGAGATGGATAATATGAATACACAACACATGCTCACTTTGTTCAGACATTATCCCTGATGATGGAATGCAGTTACCTTGAATGTGGGATTAAAAATGGTCGTTTACACAAAAAAGCCACTGAATGTGCATCTCCAAGTTCTAGTCAAGGAAGAAAGGCAGTCTATCAAAGTCCAAGGTACTCTTTACAAGTACTACTCATAATTCTATGATATTCTTAAGTATCATGACACTAAATTCTAAAACAGGAAAAGTGAAAAGAACATACAATTGCCTTTAAATGTTTGTATTGTCTGTCTTCAAATGGCTGAGAAGAATTAAACACATTTTTTCCCCTTTAAAGAAACATTCTCTTTGTTTTTGTCATGAAAACATGTTTAATGTTGGATCCTTCACCTAGCACAAGTCTGATTAGCAACGTTCCCATGTTCCCTTAGACCTCTATGCACAATAAATGTCATATCCTCAGCAACTGTTCCCTTGGTCTAATAACCGTGTTCTATGTTGGATCCTTCACCTAGCACAAGTCTGATTAGCAACGTTCCCATGTTCCCTTTGACCTCTATGCACAATAAATGTCATATCCTCAGCAACTGTTCCCTTGGTCTAATAACCGTGTTCTATGTTGGATCCTTCACCTAGCACAAGTCTGATTAGCAACGTTCCCATGTTCCCTTTGACCTCTATGCACAATAAATGTCATATCCTCAGCAACTGTTCCCTTGGTCTAATAACCGTGTTCTATGTTGGATCCTTCACCTAGCACAAGTCAGTAATGTTCACACGTTTCCTTTGTCCTATAAACACAATGTCAGATCCTCAACTGATGTCCCCTCAGCCCTATAAACATGTTCAATGCTAATCCCTCACGTGTCACAAGTTGCACTGCCTCTTAACATAAGAATGACCTTAAGTCTGCCGTCTGGTTTGGGGCAAAGAGCCACCTACCTCTACAGCAAAGACCTGAATAGAGAGAAAGGATCAAGCTGATAGCCTATGTAGTTTGCCTTGGACTTAAAGCCCAAATGTGCTAAAACTAAGACTCTGTATTCTGCTCACTATGAATTCAGATGATCAAGGCGTGGGCCACTTACTCAAGTTTAACTTGATCAACACAACTGCATGAAGTTAAATATCTCTGTCTACACAAGTGTCCTAACTATACGCATGCAGGCACACACAGGCAGAGACACACCCGCACACACACTCGCACAAAATGACCTCTCTCAGACCAAAGCTTCTGAGGTCATAGCATGTAATCATGTCTCTGTGCATGCAGACATTCCGGGAGACACAAACCAGTACACACAACAGAGCTGGCACCATAAAAACACATACACTGGCGCTTTCATCTTAATCATGTACATTAAACAATTAAATTCATGAGGCAATAAAAACAGCAGAACAAACCCGGTGGCAATGACAAAACAATGTTAATGCAGATCATTTTGGCACAGTAGTAGATGTGTCCATTTTCCTCAGCTGTTGGAACAAATCTAACATACATCCCTGTATGAATGAGCTGTGAACCAACCATGACCAATGTCATGGCATGGAATTATTGTCATCAAACATCTTCATCATCCAAACCATGGCCAACATTATGGCATGGAACTATCATCAAACATCTTCGTCATGCCAATATTACGGCATGGAATTATCATCTTCCTCTATCAACAATGGTCTATACTATCGCTTCCAATTATCATCATCAAACATCTTCCTAAAACAGTCATGGCCATTAATATGGCATGGTATTATCACCATCAAACATCTTTCTCATCCAATCTTGACCAATATCATGCCATGGAGTTATCATTATCAAATATTGTCATCATCCAGTATCACATAAGTATTCTATGGCTGAGGAAATACATGCACTGTCATATCTAAAACTTAATAAAGTAGAACAAAAAAAGAAAAAGAGGGGTGGGGAGTGGGGAGCAGCTACCTGTAAGGGCACAGGGGACTACATATACCTCCAAACTACTTGTCTCTTTCTGAACACGTTCTCTCAGCTACACTAGATCTCCACTCCTGTAATTCTACAATAATCCATGGATTTCATGCTGACATTACACAATAAGAATGGATTTCATTTTTCCCCTTGTAAGCTTGTATTTCCCCTAAAATACTGTTTTTCGAGTCTCTTGTAGACTGACCACCCTAAAAAGACGCCCCCTTTCAATTACTTCTTGTGGAACACTTGTGCTGTGTCAATACCTCATTAACCTCCCAGTAGAAACCACCTTCCTTCAATGACCTATGGAACATGTGTTCTGTGTCTATACCTCATTAACCTCCCAGTAAAGACCACCTTCCTTCGATGACCTATAGAACACGTGTTCTGTGTCTATACAACATCAACCTCCCAGTAGAAATCACCTTCCTTCGATGACCTATGGGAGACATGTTCTGTGTCTATACCACATCAACCTCCCAGTAGAAATCACCTTCCTTCGATGACCTATGGGAGACATGTTCTGTGTCTATACCACATCAACCTCCCAGTAGAAATCACCTTCCTTCAATGACCTATGGGAGACATGTTCTGTGTCTATACCACATCAACCTCCCAGTAGAAATCACCTTCCTTCGATGACCTATGGGAGACATGTTCTGTGTCTATACCACATCAACCTCCCAGTAGAAATCACCTTCCTTCAATGACCTATGGGAGACATGTTCTGTGTCTATACCACATCAACCTCCCAGTAGAAATCACCTTCCTTCAATGACCTATGGGAGACATGTTCTGTGTCTATACCACATCAACCTCCCAGTAGAAATCACCTTCCTTCGATGACCTATGGGAGACATGTTCTGTGTCTATACCACATCAACCTCCCAGTAGAAATCACCTTCCTGCAATGACCTATGGGAGACATGTTCTGTGTCTATACCACATCAACCTCCCAGTAGAAATCACCTTCCTTCGATGACCTATGGGAGACATGTTCTGTGTCTATACCACATCAACCTCCCAGTAGAAATCACCTTCCTTCAATGACCTATGGGAGACATGTTCTGTGTCTATACCACATCAACCTCCCAGTAGAAATGACCTTCCTTCGATGACCTATGGGAGACATGTTCTGTGTCTATACCACATCAACCTCCCAGTAGAAATCACCTTCCTTCAATGACCTATGGGAGACATGTTCTGTGTCTATACAACATCAACCTCCCAGTAGAAATCACCTTCCTTCAATGACCTATGGGAGACATGTTCTGTGTCTATACCACATCAACCTCCCAGTAGAAATCACCTTCCTTCGATGACCTATGGGAGACATGTTCTGTGTCTATACCACATCAACCTCCCAGTAGAAATCACCTTCCTGCAATGACCTATGGGAGACATGTTCTGTGTCTATACCACATCAACCTCCCAGTAGAAATCACCTTCCTTCGATGACCTATGGGAGACATGTTCTGTGTCTATACCACATCAACCTCCCAGTAGAAATCACCTTCCTTCAATGACCTATGGGAGACATGTTCTGTGTCTATACCACATCAACCTCCCAGTAGAAATCACCTTCCTTCAATGACCTATGGGAGACATGTTCTGTGTCTATACCACATCAACCTCCCAGTAGAAATCACCTTCCTTCGATGACCTATGGGACACATGTTCTGTGGCTATACCACATCAACCTCCCAGTAGAAATCACCTTCCTTCAATGACCTATGGGAGACATGTTCTGTGTCTACACAACATCAACCCCCCAGTAGAAATCACCTTCCTTCAATGACCTATGGGAGACATGTTCTGTGTCTATACAACATCAACCTCCCAGTAGAAATCACCTTCCTTCGATGACCTATGGGAGACATGTTCTGTGTCTATACAACATCAACCTCCCAGTAGAAATCACCTTCCTTCGATGACCTATGGGAGACATGTTCTGTGTCCAGGGTTGCATCTAGAAATTTCTAAAATGGGGGGCTTTGCCCCCATTGGTATGAAAATTTGGGGGGATCTGGAACCAATAAGGGGGGCTTGAGTAAAGGAACACATATTTAGTTTTAAATTAACTTTTCACATAAAATCACATTTTCAATGAAAAAGGTTTCTTACCTTGCAAAATTTCTGCACTCCTTTTCTTCTGTAACAATGTTTACTCCTTTTCTTGAGAAAAATAATACTGTCATAATGTTCACTCCCTTTCTTGAAAAAATAACTGTCCCATTGCACACTCCTTTTCTCCAAAAGTCAATACTGTCACACTGAACACTTGCAATGCGAAGTTACATGTTTTGTCTCCAGTCCATATGAAAAACAGTTATTTTACCTAAACACACATGTAGCTCCCTTAATACACACAGAAAAAAAGTCACATGAACATACATTTGGCCATCCCATGAATGGTCCACAATCAACTCTGGTTTCACTTGGCCTTTGGAAAAACTCTATCCTTTTTACTCTTCCAGTGAGAGAGGGCTTTGCTGAAGTCAAACTCTCTCAGCTTGGGCCCTTCCAGCTTTATCATCATCAGCCTGTGCAGAGTGCGTTGCTCAAGGCATTATCGTAACGAAGCCAAGGCCTACTCTTCGTCCAACTGTCCATAAAATCATGTTTGCGCTGTTTGCACGGTGGTTCGGAGACACTGCTAGCACAGTTCAAGTTTTGATCTTCGGCAACTTCACAGTCTTGATCACTCGAATCTTCAAAATCACTGTTGACACGATCTATATCGCCAGCAGCCGAAGAGGAACAAGGTTGTTCGCAGGTTGCTTGTTCGTCGATTTCCAACGCCTCTATCTCAGTATCACTGTTCTCGTTTTTTCTTTTCCGATGAACGCTTGAAATAATCCAGAATCGACGCCATGATTTCGCAGTACACGCTGCAAATCCAACCGGCCGGAAGTTGGTAAATTTAAGCGGAGCCCGTTGATTGGCTGAAAAGACTGAAAAGACCCAATCAAAATACTTGTTGTTCTCTGCTTTCGGAAAGTAATACTTGACTCGCTGCTTACAACGCAGCTCTGTTACTTTCAGTTTCGAGCGATCTTTTCGTTTGCGGCATTTCTCAGAATTTGGGGGGGTTTTCCCGCAGCGTGTTTGGATTTTTGCGGGCATGCCGATAATTTTGCGGGAATCCCGCAATGCCGCGCTCTAGATGCAACCCTGTGTGTCTATACCACATCAACCTCCCAGTAGAAATCACCTTCCTTCAATGACCTATGGGAGACATGTTCTGTGTCTATACAACATCAACCTCCCAGTAGAAATCACCTTCCTTCAATGACCTATGGGAGACATGTTCTGTGTCTATACCACATCAACCTCCAGTAGAAATCACCTTCCTTCAATGACCTATGGGAGACATGTTCTGTGTCTATACCACATCAACCTCCCAGTAGAAATCACCTTCCTTCGATGACCTATGGGAGACATGTTCTGTGTCTATACCACATCAACCTCCCAGTAGAAATCACCTTCCTTCAATGACCTATGGGAGACATGTTCTGTGTCTATACCACATCAACATCCCAGCAAAGATCACCTCCCTTTGATGACTTATTGTCCTGAAACATTCTATCTATGTTCATACTTTATACCACATGGACCTCCCAGCAAAGATCACCTTTTTTCAAAGACTGTCTTATTTTGAAACATTTGTTCAGTGTCTATACCACACTGACCTCCCACTGATACCCTCTCTCTTGTAATGACTGTGTTGTTCTGGAACACTTGTGTCTATACCACACTGACCTCCCACTGATACCCTCTCTCTTGTAATGACTGTGTTGTTCTGGAACACTTGTGTCTATACCACACTGACCTCCCACTGATACCTCTCTCTTGTAATGACTGTGTTGTTCTGGAACACTTGTGTCTATACCACACTGACCTCCCACTGATACCCTCTCTTTTGTAATGACTGTGTTGTTCTGGAACACTTGTCTATACCACGTTAACCTCCCACTGACACCCTCTCTCTTGTAATGACTGTGTTGTTCTGGAACACTTGTGTCTATACCACACTCACCTCCCACTGATACCCTCTCTCTTGTAATGACTGTGTTGTTCTGGAACACTTGTGTCTATACCACGTTAACCTCCCGGCAAAAGCCATCTTCCTTTACTGATTGTGTAGTCCCAAAACATCTGTTCTGTACCTTTACGACACAAACCTCCCAGTAAAGACCACCTCCCTTTCGTGGTCTTGTTCTTGAACATTTGTACTAAAGACCACCCCCTTTCAAGATGATCTTGTTTCGGAACATCTTTGAAGATGATTGGCTTCTAAACAAATATTTTTTCTCATTCAACGCCGAATTTCTCAGGATTTCTGAAGGCTGTAAAAGTAAGTTTCCACTGTATGAAGCCTGTTTCCATACAATATTTAAAAGCATCACAGGTGTACATCTGTAGGCCCCATGTACACCCTGTATATACTGTCAATGGCAGTAATGTAATGCATCTAAAACTGGCCCATATGCTATCAATATTGCTTGATAACTTTGTTACAATAATTGCCAATACACATGACCGCAATTTCAAAATCTTAGTGTGACAATAATTTGTAGAAATATAAACTGTGGGTATGTGTGCATGCATGCACGCATGTGTGCGTGTGTGTGTGTGTGTGTGTGTGTGTGTGTGTGTGTGTGTGTGTGTGTGTGTGTGTGTGTGTGTGCAAAACCATGTGTTGGTGCAAACATGAATGCCTATATTCATGCAGCTGTTCCTTATATTTGTGGCTCATTCCTTCCATTCTTGTTCCTATAAGAGTTGGAAGCATTCTCTTTGAAAACCCTACACACACCTAAAACACAAAAAGAAGCACTGACAAACCTTAGCTACAAAATACAAATTCAATATCTTGAAGGAGAGAAAAGATGAGAGCCAGCCAGAGAAGTGGTAAGCATGGAATACACCATAAAGGAAAACAAAAAACAAAACAAAGAATGTCCCTACCACAGCTTAAGTCATTCCTATGATTTAGAAAACAAAGAAACGAACAAGACAAGACAGGCAGATAATCTTCACCAACATCCCTGGACCAAGATGCACGTGTACAGTGTCCAAGGCAAAGACCTGAGACGAGAGGAACCCAGACACCAGGCCCAACAAAAATAGGACCTCCCTCCTTCACATGCACTATATGAGAACAGGGACTGAGCAGAGTTCTTCCTGACCACGACTATGGGGAGGTTCTTCACCTCTCTGATGACTACATGAGAACACAGACTGCAGACTTCATTACAAGGACTGGGGGGTGGGGGGGGGGGGGGGGGGGGGTCATCACTTCTCTGACAACTACATGGAAACACGGACTGTACTGACTGCTTTATGAAAAGGATTTCGAGGAAGTTCAGGACCTCTCTCTGATAAGTACATGTGAACATAGGCTGTGTAAATCTCATGACCAGGACTGTCGAGAGATTCATCACCACTCTGATGACTACATGGGAACACAGACTGTGCAGACTTCTTCATGATCAGGACTGTTGGAAAGTTCAGGACCTCCCTCTGATGACTACATGAGAACATAGACTGTGCAGACTTCTTCATGATCAGGACTGTTGGAAAGTTCAGGACCTCTCTCTGTTGACTACATGGGAACATAGACTGTGCAGACTTCGTGATCAGGACGGTAGAAAAGTTCAGGACCCCTCTCTGATGACTACATGGGAACAGAGGCTGTGTAGATCTCATGACCAGGACTGTCAGGAGATTCAGGGCCTCTCTCTGATGCGCTAGGACTGAAAACTTCAATCACTGCATTACAAGGGAACAGACACACAGGCAGTGAAACTGTAAGAATGGGAAGGTTCTTTCATGTCACTGAGAAAAACAAAAACAAAAAGAACATGAAGAAAAGCATGAAAAGGATGAAGGAAAGAGGAGAACAAAAACAATTTACAAGTCTCATTTCTGAACAATGAAAAGGCAGTTGTGAACTGACAAAATGTGACATGCCTTCACATTCTCTCCTTTCAACCAGAAAGCATTAAAAAAAAAGAAGATAAAGGTGCATGTTCAACAGAAAAAATGCACGTATCACATGCCCTAAAAACAAAACAATCGAACATAATGTGCAATTTTACATGGTCGAAACAGTTTAAAATGTGCAATGGAGTCCTCTTTCTCTCTTCTAGTTTTTAACTGGAAAATGTTTGTCTCTCTTTTACTCTTTTTGTTTTAGACTCCCATTCGGTTGGCCGAATAAAGATTTATCTAAAACAGTATTAACTGTGAAACCTTGACTGGGATCAAGGTAACCTTGCAATAATCTAGGAAGTTGCTGAATCACTGCAGATTTTCTGGCAGCAGGTGGTGTATGATCTACACAAGAAGCATTGTGTGGTAAGAATGGTTTCACAGACAAGGCTAGAAACTATTCCTGGCAGTCTTAAACCAAGGTCAAGGTAAAATAAATTGATCATTTTTCAGCAGGTTATTCTAAACAGTTCAAGTCTTGGCATCAAAAAAAAAATTGGGAAAAAAATTCAAACACTACAGCAAAGAATAAAGCCTCTTCAAATGTCACCTTCTGAAATCTAAATAGTAAAATTAAAAACATAGTTTGCTCATAGTTTGCTCACAATCATACTTTGTTCCTTGGTAGAGTATGTGTGTATACATGTGTGTTTGTAGTTCCCTTTTTATACCCATAATCACTTGCACACCCACTAACATCTATACTCTTTCTTTCTCATGTACCTGTCTCCCTCTCCCACACAAGCAACAAGATGAAACTTCCCCAAACCGAGCCTGTCTGACAATTCTTTACTGCCAAAGAAGAGGCAGAAGACGACAGGCAAATAAAAAAGAGTCTGTATACACTGGACATTGCACAGGGACAGGCAGGGTACAGTAAATGGTGCAAGCTCATGCCAGCATTCTATAGCTCCTTGCCATAGGAGAGCTGTCTTCATTCTGGGTAGTAATGCTAGCAATTGGTACAAAGATCATGTCAATGCAAAAGGCAACACACACAAAACTTACTGGCCGATGGAGCTGCTCATAAAAAAGAAGCCACCCAAAATCAGCAAATTATGCTAGAACAACACTAGACACCTATGCCCTCCAAAGCTTACTGGTATTTTACAGACAACACAGTCTATTCCCTCCAGAGGTGATTGGTACTTTATACATAATACTGACTTTACTCCGCCCAGAGGCTTTTTGGTATTTTACAGACTACACAGTCTATTCTCTCCAAAGCCAATCAGTTCTTCACAGACAAACAGTTTCTACTCCCTCTAAAGCCGAGAGATATGTTACAGACATCAGAGTCTATAGAAGCCCCAAAGCTGATTTGTACTTTACAAATAACAGTCTGTACAAGCTCCAAAGCTGATTGGTACTTTACAAATAACAGTCTGTACAAGCTCCAAAGCCGATTGGTACTTTACAAATAACAATCTGTACAAGCTCCAAGGCTGATTGGTACTTTACTAATAACAGTCTGTACAAGCTCCAAAGCAGATTGGTATTTTACAAGTAACAGTCTGTACAAGCTCCAAAGCCGATTGGTACTTTACACATAAACAGTCTGTACAAGCTCCAAAGCCGATTGGTACTTTACAAATAAACAGTCTGTACAAGCTCCAAAGCCGATTGGTACTTTACCAAACCAGTCTGTACAACCTTCAAAGCTGATTGGTACTTTACATACATAAGTCTGTACAACTTTCAAAGCTGACTAGTACTTTACACACAACACAATCTTTACAACATCCAAAGCTGACTGATACTTCAGACATAAGACAAACTGTTCAACATCCATAGCTGATTGGTACTTTATAGATAATACACACTTACACACAACACACACTCCACTCCCTCTAAAGCTGATAAGTACTTCATACATAATACAGTCAGTACAACCTCTGAAGTTAGCTGGTCCTTTACACACAACAAATTGCAAAACCTCCCAAGTCAGCAGGTACTCTTCACACAACTCAGTCTGTTCAACCTCCAAGGTCAATTGGTACATATCACTCAGCAGTCTCAGACAACTCAGTCTGTTCAACCTCCAAGGTCAATTGTTACATTTCACTCAGCAGTCTCAGACAACTCAGTCTGTTCAACCTCCAAGGTCAATTGGTACATTTCACTCAGCAGTCTCAGACAACTCAGTCTGTTCAACCTACAAAGTCGATAAGTACATTTCACTCAACACAGTCTCTATTCCCTCCAAAGCTCATTGGTACTTCGCAGAAAACACCATTTGTACAACCTCCTAAGTTGACTGGTACTTCACACACAACACAGCCTATACAACTTCTAAAGCTGATTGGTAGTTCACAGACAACAGTCTGAACAACCTCCAAAGCTGATTGCTTGGTAGTTAACAGTCAGTACAACCTCTAAAGCTGAATGGTGCTTTACATATAATACAATCTGTACAACCTCCAAAATTGACTGATGCTTCACACATAATGCAATCTGTACAACCTCGAAAGCCGATTGGTGCTTCACACATAACACATTAAGTACAATTCCAAAGCTGACTGGTGCTTTTAGCATATCTTTTTTTCTTTTTCTTTTTAAGAAAAAAGCTGTACCAAAAGTTCCAAAATTTATGTTCAAAATAGTAAGGAAACCATTAATCACATTTTTTAATGGGATCCTAGTTGTCAAGCAATATTCCCAGAGTCAAGATACATCAAAGCGGAACATAAGTATGTATTTTAAAAAATACTCGCAACCAACCAAAAAAACAGAAAGAGATGAAAGTTTTCATCACAATGATACAGACGAAAGTTGTCGTCACACATAGCAACAAAAATTGGGGGGATACTGTTTGTGCTTTTCTATTTTTTTTTGTATCTACTTTGTGGCATTTGAAGAAGACTTATTTGTTGTAATTGTATTTTCTATTATGCATTAACCTTTCCAACACTGTTGCCAAAGCAATTTCAGACCAGTGGCCCAGGCTGCCTTAAAGAAGGAAACAAAACAAACAAAAACTGCACGCAGTAAAATAAGGATCCCAAAATTTCCAACACAGTGGTTGTGTCCATGTATAGTTCTGAGGGGAGTTGTGCTGTTAAGAGAAGCAGGAAACCAAGGCCCACACTGAAAACAATTTGACTGGTCCAAGGATTTGGATCCTACTTTCTGTTCCAAGTTCTCTCTTAAGTCACCTGGTGTGGCAGTCATCCTGTAAGGAGTTATAACTTATCTACAGTGAGTTAACGACTCTTACTCTCCATCTGGATTTTGTGTGTGTGGTTTTTATTTTGACTCATAGTCAGCAAAGCCGCATTCTGTTTCGGTCTTGAATGCTATTGTCACCACAGATGACAGATGTCCCCATACAGACAATGACATCGTCATAACACAGAGGCAGCTAGCTATAGCATAAACTATTATAGTCACCACACATTGGGACAGTTGTCATCACACAGAGAATGACACTGTCACTACACATACAGGCAGCCGACCATGATATATCTTGACAGAGTCACCACAGACAAATGACAGTTGTCACAACACAGACAATGACATGATCACAGCCAGCAATGGCATACCTTGCTGTAGTCAACAAATAACAGATGATACAGACAATGACACCATCACAACACGCACAGAGGCAGTCAGCTATTGCATATCTTGCTATAATCATCACATATACAGACAACAGTTGTCACCATACAGACCATTAAACCATCACAACACGCACAGAGGCAGTCAGCTATTGCATATCTTGCTATAATCATCACATATACAGACAACAGTTGTCACCATACAGACCATTAAACCATCACAACACGCACAGAGGCAGTCAGCTATTGCATATCTTGCTATAATCATCACATATACAGACAACAGTTGTCACCATACAGACCATTAAACCATCACAACACGCACAGAGGCAGTCAGCTATTGCATATCTTGCTATAATCATCACATATACAGACAACAGTTGTCACCATACAGACCATTAAACCATCACAACACGCACAGAGGCGGCCAGCTATAGCATATCTTGCTATAATCATCACATATACAGACAACAGTTGTCACCATACAGACCATTAAACCATCACAACACGCACAGAGGCGGCCAGCTAACTTACTAGAGTCACCAACCACACAGGTGACAGTTGTCATCACAGTACAACACCCTCAAAACACACTGTAGCAGCCAGCCATGTCATAGTCTGCCATTGTCACCAGACGCACAGGATGATGACAGCTATCACCACACTGACAATGACACCGCCACAATACACACTGAGGCAGCAAGCTATGGCATACCTTGCCATAATCCTCAGAGACCAGAGAGGATTCGACGTCATTCAGCCAGCGTTCCACATCGTCCACGTTACGGTTGAACTGCTGTTGCTGACACGCTTCTCTCAGCTTGGCCCCTGTCCAACACAGCACATGGAATGGTTCCCCGTTGCTCTTCATCAATGTAGGTACTGTTCCCTTACAACCCTCTTCAATATTTTACTTTAAAACTTTCATCATCACATGCTTCAAAACTACTGTGTCCACATATACTTGGACCTTTAATGCAATGTTTCACAGAATGTGTTTTTTTTCCCATGAAGACTGATAGAGAGCAAGAAGAAAAAAAAAGAGAAAAACGTAGGCATCCTTGTGCAGATTGAACTTTTTCACAACACAATGCGAGAAGGATCGCAGCGCTCGACTTACCACTTGGCAACGTGAGGCAAAAATACTCTATCACTCGGGACACATCGCGAGAATGATGGTGAAGGTTTTCTAAAAATAAAAATGACCGAATTTCCTGGACAATATTTAAGCAGTGGTGTCAGCGTACAAATACAGTCCTTCCTACATCATATCATACCAGTTGGCAGGCTACTAAAAGTCAATTTCATAATTGGTTAATTTGAAGAGAAAGCAACCAACTCATTGGCACCTTCAAGCACTGAATCAATATTCTTTGTTCGAAGTATGTCATTTTCAACTCGGTCAAACAACAACAAAATAATTATTTTGACTTTTAAAATATTTATCATCAAGAAGATAAAAGATAGCTCTATTTCACTGTACAAAAATATAGTCACTGTCGGATTTAGGCTTTTAAGGAAAATTAATTAAAAATGTTCAAAATCTGGTGTCCTAAGGGAATTTCAGTGCTGTGACTGCAGTGTTAACTGGGCACATAGAGCAGAACGAGGGTCTGTGTTGATAGTGTTAATGCATATCTAAACACTTGTCAGTAAACCATTTACCTCAATTGTTTCACACCATGCAGTGTGGGAATTTCCCTATCAGACTTACCCTTCTTCTCTGTCTGAGCAAGCAAAGTGTCCCACAGTCTCTCAATCTCCTCCACCCGGTCCCTGCACATCATATGAAAGGAGGATTGATTCATGAACTGTTCAGTTTCCACTGTACAGCTAGAAGTTCAGTGTCAGTGTTGTCTATTTAAACCTCAACCACTCCACCACGCTGGGCCCTTTATAGGGCTGTCATTTTGGATAGGGAAGAACAGATCTGTCCTATTGCACTCCAGTCAACCCCCCAAACAGGGCCGTTTCACAGTGCTGTTATCTGAGAGAAAACAACAGGGGTGGCCTGACAAAGACAACACCAACAAAAGACAGCCATCTGCAAAACGGACATCCATGAATAATGTGACAGCAGATCTACTGACATCCTTAAAGTAAACAGAACTGTTTAATCCCTATAAAGTACATAGTTGATTACAGACATGGTTTTCCGTCGGACAAAAACTATATTTAAAAAACGCCCTACCAGCAACAGCACTGCAACTAGTGCCCATTCCAAAGGTTCTATTCTAGCTACCCACATAGGCTCTACATTTAAAAAAAAAACAGAAAGAATAAAAATAGGATGTCAGAAAAAACAACATGTCTTTTACAAAGGTATATTAACGGGCCACAAAAGCAGGACGACAGTGGATGAAGGTAATGAGAGAGAAAACAGTCGCTGGGGAAATAACCAGCAAAGAATTTCCAAACTGCAATATAATATAATCTTTGAACGAACCCCTGGGATCCCTTGAGGGGAGGGGTGGAAAGGGGAATGGAGGTGGGGGGAATAAGGTGAGATGGGATGGTGTGTGAGGATGTGGAGGAGCAGGTATATATGTGCACCACACACCAACACACAGGTACACCCACAGACCAACATCCACACCCACACACTCATATACATACACACACAAAAGCAAACATACAGGCACACACACGCATGCAAGCACAGTGACATTTCCCTCACTTGATAGCATCCTTGGCATAGTGGTCATTCTCTATCAGCTCGTTGCCAGAGGACCGGATGGACTCAATGCGATTACGGTTGGCCTCCACCTCAGCCTCAAAGTTCTGGTGCTTCTGAAGTTTGGTCTGCAAGTTCGTTGGGTCCTGCAACACCAAGGACTTTACCCTGGCCATCAATAACACCTCTTCAATACAGCTGTTAACCAGGACATTGGTCACTGATGCCATCCGTCAGGAACTTATCACAAGCACTTCAATACAGCCATCAACCAGGAAACAATTATCCTCAACACTGCCTATTAGGATTTTTTTTCACTGTTAAACAATGATCCTGTTCACTGCCATCTATTCTGAACTGCTGTTCCATCTCTGTCCATCTGTTGAAGACGTCTCAATTTTGTGTCCATCTGCAAGTTGCTGGTTTGAATCCAGGCAAGCCAGAAGAAAAAAAAATCTAACAGCAGAGGGGCATGTTGGAATCATGATCTGGATTCAGCTGTCTTGAAGTGTGAGGACTCGCTTGTGGGGGATTTCTTCTGTGTATACCTTCTCTATCAGGCTCTCCCTAGACTTTCTTCCCATGCATTATCTGAAAAAGGGTCAGCATATTTTAGGCTGGGTGTGTCACCTCTAGGGTCATCTGAAACACCTGGAAATTTGCTAGTTTCATAGCTGACAAAAGATTTTTATTGATTTTATGTGTCACTGTATCATCTTCTGAAGCCTCCCTATTCACAGCACTGGACACAGTTTTCACTATTAGTTTTCACTTTTAAACCCTCAACCACATCATCAACAAAATCCTACTTTTTCCTCTTCCCGACTCTCCCCTTACATCTTACCCACACTCTTCTCTTCATCAAATACATTAGAACAAACAAAAACCATCTGGTAAGGAACTACATATGTGTTCACACACACACACACACACACTCGCACACTTAAAATTCACAGATGACTAAGAAGACAACATAGGAGAAAAGAAAATAACAGGTAGGAGCTGGAGATGACATCATACCAGGTAACTTTCGTCGGAGGCTGTCTTCAGTTTCTCATTGATCCAGCCCTTGGTCTCATCACAGTCTCGCTCAAACACCTGGAACTGGAATGACAGCTCCAGCTGCTCACGGCGACGAGCAGACTTCTCATAAAGGAGGTCACGACGCCGCAGCAGAAGGTCACGACGCTGAACGACATCGTCAGATGCGTAATGTTCGCCCTCAATCAGTTTGGTGGCAAATTCATCCAGAGCCTGATGGCAATGACATAGTTAGTAGTCATTTTTAGTGACGGATTCACCTTTGACATCATCAACATTATCGTCACTATTTAATTTTCAATTCATTGGTAATTCATGCGGAGTATGGCAGAGTGAAAACAGTTTACAATTTAACCTTGATTACACTGACACTTGATAAAATGCAGAGAAAGCAAGGTAAGAGAACAAACTGGCAGAGAGATTGCAAAAAATGAAATGATAGTCACTGACCGATTAGGAAATGGAACAAGCTGACATTATCAAAATACATTAATATGATCAACTCAATATTTTCTCTCTTCCATCCCTTTCCCTCTCACTCACTTCCTCTTTTCTTTTTTCCCTCTTCTTCTCCCTGCTACCCCCCCCCCCCCCCTCCCCCCCTTTCCCCAACGACCTTTTTCTTTTCTTCCATTCAAAACCAACTTTTTAAAAAATAACAATAAGAAACGAGTACACATTATGTAATTTAAAATAAAACAAAGACAAAAACAAAGGCATGCATTCAGATGCAAATCTGAAGTCAGTAAATTTTCTAGTGATTTCAACACACATATACATGCCCTGCTCCGACATATCAATTCACAATGTACCTGCAACTTTCTTACAGCATGGGTCACTATTCACCTCTCCTACTCTCAACATTGTCATCACCCAACAGCCAAAACATTGTGCCGATCACAGTCACCCCATTGTCCTTCCACTGTCAGCCATCATCTTGTCAACAGTCAACCTGAGTCACCCTTTAGTCCACACACTGTACTGATCACAGTCATTCTATTGACCTTTAATTATCAACCGTCTTATAGCCATCACATTCTCCAAGATCTGGTCACCTATGTCTGTCACATTGTCACTGATAGTCACTACACACCTTACAAACACCAGTCACAACAAAACCAGCCCACATCCCGACTCCTCACCTACAGCCATCACACACTGACCATGCCATTCCCGTATCTCCATACCTCTGTTACAATCCCAGTTACCACATATCTGAATTACCCGTGTACTTCATCACTTACAAACATGATCACAAATGAAACTATCCCATTCTGACACAGACGGTCACCAAACATTCCACAATTCCTCATTCTCCTGATTAACATAAATTCCAATTTTCAGAAAGGTCACCTTGATCTTCTCTTCCTGCGCCACAAGAGACTTCTCAAAGTCATCATGCTTCTTGCTCAGGGCTTCCACAGAGTCCAGGGAGTCCCCCAGGTCCTCGTTCATCAGGAAGGCCTGATACACATCAACACATCACACACCACTGGTCATTTTTATCATAACCCCTTGAAGATGTCTCCCATGACTACTTCCTGAACCTTAATGCTTTTATGTGGTGACCAGGTGTACATATTTTCAGCTGTGGGAGGCAACAGAAGGGAAAAGAAACAGGTAAAGAGGCAGGGCTGAGATTTAGCAAGCCAGGCTAAGGAGCCAGCCGGGCTCCTAACCTGGGAGGTTGAGGTTGCCAGAAAATTTTTCAGGTTGCCAGACCCTTTCATTGAAAATGCAGTCCTATTTTAAATTTGCAGCTTATACACACGCTTATTTTCAACAACAACAACAATAACACTGTTTCTGCTCATTAATTTTGGAAAACAAATTTATTTTCAGTTGTCATTGATATTGCCACCCAGGTATATCATAACTGACAAAGAAAAAGAGATCTTTTATATCCAAAAGCATTTGACTAGTAGAAGTAAAAAGTGTCATGACAAGATTTGTCCCTGTTTTGTACCTGAAGCACCTTCAGTCTACAGTCTGCCAAGGGCCAGATCATCATCATCATCATCATCATCCTCAATGTTGAAAAAGGTGAAGCAGCTTGGGTCTGCCTTCCTCAGGCCAGCAAAGTCATCACCATCTAACCCAGCACTGAGACTCTGCTGCTGCTGTTTGTAAGTCGTCATCCATTTTCGGCAGGGTGCACAGTGCATCTCCTTCTTGTCGGCATCGTACACAAGCCATGCTCTCTCCTCCCCTGTTTCTGTCCTCTTCCATCCTGGCACCCACTTTCGATCTCTCTTCTCTTCTTCATATTCCTTATTCTGCTTCTTTTTTTCTTCTTCTGACTTAGTTTTTTTTTGCTGGAGGCTCAGAGACACCGGTTAAAAAGCGCCACATGACCACCGACTGAACAAGTAAGCGGAAGAGCGGAAATGGCAAGTCTCGCGCGACTCTGAACCTGGGCCTGGAAAGCCCCAGCACGGCAGTGATGAAAGATGGCAGTCGGCAGGCGCGTGTTTGTTTTTACAGGGCATGTCGTTTGTGTACAGGTACAGAATCACTGGCGGTGATTTTTAGGTCGCCAGCCGGGCGAATGGTACTGTAAATTGAGTTCGCCCGACTCCAATTTTAGGGGCCATTGGCGAGTTGGCGAACGTTAAAGCTCAGCCCTGAAGAGGGAATGTGTGTGTGTGTGTGTGTGTGAACTTTTTAAATACACTGTATTTATAAAGCCTGTGCTTGTTTTTTCCCCCACTATTAGATTGTTCGTCTTTGTATTTGTCTGACTTTATTCAAGTTTAAAAGGCTGTGCCAGTCTTGAATAAAAGTTACTCTGTGTTAGGTTTTCTTATGGGAGCAAAAGTTACCCTACTTGTTTATTATAAATCCTGTAAAAACAGATGGATGGATGCAAATGGAGAAAGGTTCCCAATCCTGAAACTGACAAGCAGCAATCTCACCAATCCCAAAAAATGGAATGTGACCATCCCATCTATTCTACCAATCCATCCTGAAATTTTGTACAATGTGTGATGGGATCCTGAAACTTTTCTGGCAACTTTATATGTGTACACACACACACACACACACACACACACACACACACACACACACAGTTCTGAAACATAAATAGAATAAATCAAAAATAATATTTTCAACACAAATTAACTGGCAATGCACCAGTCTGCAACGCAGTCCATGCATGTTTCAATTCATTAGTAAACCAGGGTTTACAGAGACTTCCAATCAAAAAAATATCAGGCCTTTTTCAGGACTTTTCAAGAATTAAGATATATAACCCCTATGCATATTTCAGTGGCTTCATACCGCCGCACAGAAATATAACTGCCCTAACTCATTTTTTGCATTTTTGAGATTTTTGGTATACTATACGAGCGGGCTAAAAGGCATAACGTAGCCAAGTCCCAATCAAATTATCCTAAAAATAAACATGCTGTAATCAAAATACTTGTACCATAATGCAGCTCGCAATACATCTTGTGGGGATAATAATCAGTTTTTTTCATCTCCTGTAAAATTTGATTTTCAGACATAAGGCAGTTGAATTTCCAGGCGGCGATACAGTCACTTCAGCAGAATCTAGTTAAAAACAAACAATAACAGGACATTTTGGCAGATGTAAAAATCCATTTGTATTCTTCTTCATATTTCCCCAATTCTCTGTACAATTTTTTTTATTTCCTGCACAAAACATGAACTGTCCCATAAAAATTTCATTGTCAAGTACTTTCATGCACCCTGAGGTATCTAGAAGCACTAAAATTCAAATTTCAAAGATTTTGTAGTCCTTGAAAAGAGGTCCTCAAAATTCAGAGACTTTTAAGAACCTTAAAGGATCTCTATGTACCGTGTGGGTTTTTGTTTGTTTGTTTTTTTTGTTTCATTTTGTTTGCTTGTTGTTTTACTTCTCTATTCATTCTCCACATTCTCAAGTTATAAAAACTGAAAAATCATATTAAACCAAACAAACTGAAATAGTTGAAATAATGCTTACACATACATAAAACACCCCATCTTGATGTCTAAATTTCAGTTGTCCTTGAAGACTCAAACGCTCCTAATGTTTCAATACTTTTAACAAGTTTGATATGTTCCATCACTGTCTGCTACAATGGAGAAATGTTATGGGTGTTCAGCCAAGGAAAAAAAAAACTCAGCACCTTGATCTTGCTGATAGATCTGGTGTCATGACAAGAGTTGCTAGGCGTGAAACGCAGGGGCGATATTAAAATGCAAGATTTTGATAAAAATGTTAGGCCATATGTGAACAGCGCTTGAATCCCTAACCTTTTCTTGCTGTTGATTGGACACTGAGGCACGTAATGAGTGAGAGCAGCTCACTGCAGGACGGGTGTGTTCCCATTTTGTATGGCCAACCAGGAGTTGCCAGACAGGAGGATAGGGCGCTTGGCTTGGGCCAAGTTGGTAGATAATTTTCAACCTTGCGGGTTGCAAATGGAAAACATAATTTTCCCAATAACCAGTGACTAGTCAATGTTGATGTCGCGCAGACAAAAGTCTGCTAGGGATTCTGTTTGTCATAATATTGATTCCTTATGGAAAACCTCAGTGTCCAACCAGTGGAATGAACCAATCTCCAGCAACTGGATCTTAACAAAGGAAGTTTATATCCAGTATTATCCAATGCAAAAAGAACAACAGAAAAAAGGGATTGGGAATGCGATGAAGTAGATGGAAAAGTGATTAAAAATGTTGCATAATACATGATCATGAAAACTGGACAAAAAATGGTATTACGTGCGATATGATTGTCATTGCAAAAGCTTTTCATGTGTTTGGTAAAGGGAGCACAAAAAAGCGAGTTCTTGTTTCCTCAGTTCCTCCTTTGAATGAATAGAGTAGATGTGTGTGTATGGAGAAAACATGCTGTGTTTGCGACTGACTGTATGCAAATGCAGTGTGTGACATCTGGTTGTCGTGTATATATGGCTTGTTGAGGTGGTAGCCAATGATTTCTCCCTACACAGTAGAGCCATACTCTGAACTTCTGTCATATGGCTTGCATTAATGCACACAGTAGCAATGTCAATCTTATGACACAGTGCAGTTTCTGCACCACACTAGCCAATCTTTGCCAACTTTGTCAAGCTATACCCATTTCCAGCTCTTTCGCTGATCCACCATAAGCTATCGAAATTTTGTTTTGTCAAGTACTTTATACATTTAAGTTTTTAATTCCCGCATGGACTGATTGTCATATCTGTGACTGGACTGCCAGGAAGTCACTTTACAAATCCGAGACTGTTCCCTACCTTTCCTACAGAAGACTTTCTATAACCACAACGATTATCTTCCAAGGTTTTATGACCATAGATGACCTAAATTTACTAGATCTTAAACTCACAAATAATTTTCTTTCCTGAACATTCTGAATTTAATATAAATCACAAAATAGAGTATATATTCAAGATTTCCTAAAGAGAAATATCACTTTCCAAATTATTCAGGCACCAGAAAGCACCCATCAACATCTCATTAAATCAAAGACTGCACAAACAAAATCTCACCAATCTGGAGAAAAAGTTTTGCAATTTTCTTTATCTAGCTTTCCCGTTTAAAGCAGAAGACTTGCACCCCTGCAGATGATATGCTCAACAAACCACTTCCACCTCTGTCCACCACAACAACTACCATCACTTGTACTGTTATCATCATCATCTACAACTACGGTCCCCTGACCTGTGATCCAATCATTATCATAGCAATACAATCATTGTTTGACATGTAAATGATGAAGTCATCATCATCATCATTTTGTCATCAGTACTATGATCCCCTGACCTGCGATCCAATCATCATTACAGCAGTACAAACTTGCCTCTCTTGTAGGTGATCCAATAACCATTATCATCATCATCATGATCATCATCAGTACTGCTGTCCCCTGAGAGGTGATCCAATCATCATCACAGAAGTGCAATCATTGCCAGTCTTGTAGGTGATCTAATCACCATTCTCGTCATCATCATCATCATTATCATCATCATCATCAGTACTGTTGTCCCCTGACCGGTGATCCAATCATCATCACAGAAGTGCAATCATTGCCAGTCTTGTAGGTGATCCAATCACCATTCTCGTCATCATCATCATCATTATCATCATCATCATCAGTACTGTTGTCCCCTGACTGGTGATCCAATCATCATCACAGCAGTGCAATCATTGCCTGTCTTGTAGGTGATCTAATCACCATTCTCATCATCAGCAATGTGGTGGCATGACATGTGATCCAGTCATCATCACAGCAGTACATTCACTGCTGAACATGCAATTCAATTACTATCATCATCATCATCACCATCATGATGTACACTGATCACCTGACCTGTGATCCAATCATCATCACAGCAGCACAATCACTGCTCCACTTTCCCCCAAAGATGGAGTATGGCTGCCTTAATGACGGGATAAAAAATGGTCATACACACAAAACTCCACTGCCTGTTTACACAGGCAGTGTCCGCAGGAGTATCAGCCTGCGTACACAGAAAGAAAGAAAGAAAAGAACTGCTCCACTTGTAGGTGATTCAATCACCATCACCATCATCATCATGTACTGACCTCCTGTTTGGTCATCCAAGCGTCGGCCTGCTCAGTGTCCCTGATGAACAGCTGCAGGTCCATGCACTGTTCGTACTGAATGCGGCGCTCCTCCCACAGCTCTGACAGACTCTTCTTCTCCCGCTCTAAGACGGAAAGCTGTGGACAACATCATCCCCAAAACTCAACAACCCTCAACAAAACGGCCCTCAACACAACCCTCTGTACAACCCTTCAAACCCTCTACGAACCTCAACAACCTACAAAACCCTCGATATGACAAAACAGTTCTCAACACAGCTACCCTAGACACTCAACACAACCCTCAATGCTCTGTACTGTTCTCATTGTTACATCCTCAACCCTTACCAACCCATCCTCAACACTAACCTAAACGAAACCTCCACACTCCATAAACCAACTCTACATACCATCCTCCACACAATCAGAAATGAAAGAAAGGCGCACTTATCTACAAACAACTGCAGTAAACGCATTCTTCGATGACTCTGCACGTTACTTAAGTCATGTTAGGAGATCAAGACACAAATGACACAGAAATGTGACTCATTTCCCCCACTGAGGAACAAGTATGGTCATAAAAATCTTCTTGCTTCAGATGGTAGTTTGAACATATCAAAACATGATAAAAAATATAACAATACATATACACACACGCACACACACACACACACGCACGCACGCGCACACACACACACACATACACACACACACACACACACACACACACACACACACAATAGTTCTCTAAATTTTCTGCAACAGACTTCATTAGCAAGCTTGGATGTATTTCCATTCACAACCAAAGAGTAGTGACAGGACAAATGGCACAAGATAAAGAACTGTGTTGAAGTCTTACAGCCAACAATCAGTGTCATACAACCTGCAATACAAATCGATCATACCTTTTCACGCACTTCCTCCGGGCATAATGATTGGAGGAGACCAGACGTTCCCCAGCCTCCGCACATGACACGAAACTGTCCTCACGGGCATCAATCTCCCCCTGTCCACATACACACAACCAAGCTGAAAAACATTCCTATACGGTGCAAACCATACTCTAGGACACAGCAAAAACATTCCTATACGGTGCAAACCATACCTAGGACACAGCTGAAAAATATTCCTAAAACGTGCAAACCATACTCTGGGACACAGCTGAAAAACATTCCTATACGGTGCAAACCATACTCTAGCACACAGCTGAAAAACATTCCTATACTGTGCAAACCATACTCTAGGACACAGCTGAAAAACATTCCTAACGTGCAAACCTTTACTCTGGGACACAGCGAAAAACATTCCTATACGGTGCAAACCATACTCTAGGACACAGCTGAAAAACATTCCTATAGGGTGCAAACCATACTCTAGGACCCCAGCTGAAAAACATTCCTATACTGTGCAAACCATACTCTAGACACAGCGAAAAATATTCCTATACAGTGCAAACCATACTCTAGGACACAGCTTAAAAACATTCCTATACTGTGCAAACCATACTCTAGGACACAGCTAAAAAAACATTCCTATACGGTGCAAACCATACTCTAGGACCAGCGAAAAAACATTTCTATACTGTGCAAACCAAACTCAGGACACAGCTGAAGAACATTTCTAAACGGTGCAAACCATACTCTAGACACAGCTGAAGAAAAATTTCTAATACGGGCAAACCATACTCTAGGACACAGCTAAGAACATTTCTATACGGTGCAAACCATACTCTAGGACACAGCTCAAAGACATTCACGTAGTCTACAAAAAATTCTTCAAGATACATCGGGAAAACACTTACACACTGAAACACCATTTTTTTCATACATCTGGAAAACATTCACACAGTCTGCACACTATTCTTTGGGATGCATCTAGAAAACATTCACATGGTCTATGCATCAAAGAAAAGGAAAAAAGAACAGAAAATGATGAGGAAAACTGGAGTTAGAGACAAAAAACTTTTCCCTTTCTTTAGGACACATCTAGAAAGATTTACGTAATCTGCAACGCCATTCTTTAGGGCAAAAAAGATTCACTTAGTGTGGATACCGTTCTCGAGGGCACATCTGATAAGATTACTTAGTCACAAACCCTTGTTGTGGACAAATCAAAAAACGATTCACTTAAATTTGGATACCATTCTTTAGACACATCTGGGAAAAATCGCACACTGCAAACTATTCTTGAAAACAAATCAAAAAAGATTCACATACTCTGGGTACCATTCTTAGGACACATCAGGGAAAGAATCATACTGTCTACAGACACCCTCACTTCATGACGTCTTCCTGACTAACTTTATGTTCCTGGTGTCTCTCGAGCAGAGCCTCTGCCCCTGCCACTCTTTCGCCAGGTCATCACGCAATGATGGCCTTTATGTCCCCAATCCACGACACAAGTCACGAAAGTCAGCCAAGAACCGTCAGGGAGTAGGATCGTCCAGCGAGACTTGCGTCAGATGCCCGTTAACATTGGAGCACATGATAATTAAAAATTTAGTCTTTAATTCAGAAACAAAACCACATCTGTTAATATAGTTGGAAGAACTTTTGACTAAAAATGATAGCAACAGTTTCTTCAATCAGGAAGAACTTGCACATCAAAAGTTAGAGGTTACGTTAAAGTCAAAAGCCTTAAGGCCATGAGGACTGTGAACTATCAACAGATATGTTCTGCAAATGAAAATCCACCCCTTACAGTGGCTTGAACTCATGGTTGACGGCTCAAAGGCAAACACTCTAATCATAAAATTACATGCCCTTAAGAGGGGAGAAGATAGCTATGAGAAAAAGTGGTAAAGAATGGACTTGAGTGTGAGACTGCATTAAAGAAGCGCTGATAGTACAGAGGAGGTCGGAGCAAGCTCCAAAGTGGAGGACATTTTAACAGTGTGCTGTGAGTAAAACAAAACAAAAAACAAACAAAAAAAACAATTAAGACAAAGCACAGCAAGGACCAAGGTCCTGACAGAAGGGTCTTGATCAGTGTTTTTGCCATAGCATAAGAGAAAACTGAAGCAGATGCACACTGTAGACCAGAACACTGAGAAAGTCAATTACTGCAGAAATTGCAAAAGATTTGGCTAAACAGACTTGGTAATCTGGCCACTTTGCACAGTATTTGACATGGTACTTAGGCCAAATGATAGTTTCAATTTCTTCAATTCTTCCATCAGGAATTACTGCATAAGGGCTAGTCCATATGAGCTACAGCACCTCTGCAATACGATAAAGCCACAGCACACAGCAGCTGAAAATGGAAAGGGATACAAGGTGAAACTCAATAAAATTCAAAGGGGAAAAGCTTATCACCAAATTTGTACAGTTTGCTACACCAGTCTATACACTACAGAGTGACTGCCTAAAGTATCCCACTGGCATGGAATTGTTTTCACTCTGACTCAGACTAACATCATCTCTGGAGACTGCTTTCCTCACCAGAAAGCAACTGCACTGCCCTGAAGAAGTCGGTATCCTTCCTACTTCCATGCACCATTTGCAAATACACTGAAAAGAACATAAGGTTCCTAGGACACATTCCAACTGCATGGATCTATTCTGATTCTATGGGTGTTTTCTTTCTCTTTTATTTTTTTCTTTCTTGCTTTTTTTTTTTTTTTTTTGGGAATAACAGTCTCATCTTCCATGCCATGTCAGTGGCATTACTCCCAGGCTGCTACTTCCAGCTCTCGCCTACAGCCACACTCTGACTTTTTTTGTGCTACCACAGCCCCAGCACCAGCGATCCACAGACAGCAGTCAGTGTCAATTTGTCATGAGGCAACCCACCATAAAAGACACTGCACTGCTGCTGAGTCACTTCAGTGGAGTTCATGTGGTGCCTGTTCTGATTCAACATATCCAGAACATCACCTGTCAAGGCCCTAATTAATGATAATAACTGCTAATACACACAGCTAGCCTGAATTAAGATCCCCCTCCAGAAGGCACTAACACATCTGTACACTAGCAGTCCTTGTGAACTCACCTATACTGGTAATCTCACCACCAACTCACCAAAGGCATAGATGTGGAGTGAAAATCAAAACTGAGGTCACTTTGAGCAGAGCATGAAGGGCCACAGACTTTTGAGACTTTTCTTAAGCTGATGAGGATGAGTAGGAAGATGAGGATGATGAGGATGAGTAGGAAGAGGAGGATGATGAGGATGAGTAGGAAGAGGAGGATGATGAGGATGAGTAGGAAGAGGAGGATGATGAGGATGAGTAGGAAGAGGATGATGAGGATGAGTAGGAAGAGGAGGATGATGAGGATGAGTAGGAAGAGGAGGATGATGAGGATGAGTAGGAAGAGGAGGATGATGAGGATGAGAAGGAGGAGGAGGATGAAGATGTTGATGCTAGGAGTTTCATTCTGGTCTGAAACTGCATGACAAGACGATAATCTGCATTTATTTTCATAACATATCCTGGCATGAATCAAGCCCAAGAGATACAGACACCTGCAGTGCTGATTAGGAAATCTGAGTATGCCTCTCCACAGAGTGGATGAAATTTGACGGTGTGAATCCAGTCTTCCCATCTGTGCCCAAAGAAAATTCATCTCTGGGTAACAGCCCATGAGGATAGGAAGATTCCACAAATAAATGGCTCTGATAAGAATCAACATAATGTCTAAGTCCAGAAACCACAAGATTAACCACAGTGCCACATCACTGGACTGTTTTGTTTGTTTCCTTTATACACACATCTACATTAATGTCTGAAAAGCAGAAAACATATCTCTTTGATGTTGGTTTTTTTTTCTTAGTGATAGGTGTTCTTCAACAACTCAAAATGTTCAATGGTACCATATTCAATTCGCAGACAAGAAGACATCACATCCATTCCCCCCCTCCCTCTCTCCCCTTCCCAGTCCCATCTGCCTACCCCACCCAATCCCCTTTACCTAAACACTTTCCTCTATCTCCCAGCATATTCAGTAAGATAGATACACCGTATTTCTGAACTGTTAATCTCTTTTCCACATATTTCTCAAGCCCTACTAACGGCCCTAGCATTGGCTGAACTATAAAAACACGAACTGAACAGATTTCTTTGCTGCCTTCTCAGTCCTATCTGACCTTATTTCTGACCTGTTCACTTTGTCGTTTATTTCTCCTCAGCTGCCCTTTCTTACCTACTCTCATCTTTTAGTCATAATTCACTTCTCCACTGCAACGTTTTTCTGTGGTCTTCCTTTATTTCGCAGCTGTTCTCTGTATCCATAGTCTCCCCTTATTTCTCAGCCATTCCCTGTCTTTGTGGTCTCCCTTTATTTCTTAGCTCTACCCAATCTTTGTGACCTCCCCTTATTTCTCAACTGTTCCTATCTTTGAGATCTCCCCTTATTTGATTGCTGTTCCCTATCTTTGGATATCCCCTTCTTTTTAGTTGCTACCTATCTTTGTGATCTGCTGTTACTTCTCAGCTTTTTTCTGTCTTTGTGGTCACCTTTATTTCTCAGCTGTTCCCCATCTTTTAGGTCTTCCCCTATTTCTCAACTGTTCCGTACATTTTTAGTCTCTCCTTATTTCTCTGTTGTTCCCTACCTTTACAGTCTCCCCGTTCATCTCAACTGTTCCCTATCCTAGTGCCTCCCCTTATTTGTGTATTATTCCCTATTTCTGAGGTCTGCCCTTCTTTCTTAGCAATAGCTGATCTCACCTTTGTGGTCTCTTCTTATTTCTCTGCTGTTCCCCAACTTTGTGGCCTTCCCTTATTTCTCACTGAACTTTTGAGGTCTCACCTTATTTCTCAGCTGTTCCCAGTTCTGTTCCATCTCCTCCTGCTTACTGTGGATCTGGTCAGCCTGGTCAGAGTGGATCCCCTGCAGCCGTACTGACTCGGTGCCCAGGGCATTCACCTGCACCACCACACACATGCAAACTTATTCCAGAACAACGGGGCGAAAGGACTGCATGGTGAAAAAACAGTACACTCTTCCTCCTGGTAGAATCGTCCGGTATGTCCCAGACCTAGGCATCCAAGACAACACACAGAGCTGGCAAACACATTGAGAATGTTGTTCTGCATGCCCATCTGGAGCACAAACACATCATCCATAAGAACCAACAGCTTGATTTGAGTCTAGCCTTCTCTAGGCTATTTTATCTTTTGTCTCATAGTCTGACTATTTTCCTTTAGGCAGCCTTGTTATCTCATAGACCAAATAGCACTGGAACAACAGACTGATCAGAAATTAAACTTCTTTTTAGGTAAGATTCTGGAATCATTTGATTTTCATACTGAGTCACATGACAAGAAATAACCCTCACTGGCCACTGCATCAAGCTATCTGGGGGTTTTTCAGAAATATTTTAAGAAACAGATTACATCACCTTTCTAGAAATGGGAAGGTTCCCACAAGCTACGTGTTTTAAACTAATCAAATGAACCCAAGATGTGAATTCTACTGAGTTATCATTCAGCATATGAATCCCTTCATTTAGGTTTCATCCAATGATGTCATTCTGCCTAAATTCTAGGTCTGCTGCATCGCTTGGCTCACAGTGTTTCAGCCTGCTTTGTGTAAGACGCACTGTTTGCAAAGCTGTGTTTGGTGTGTGAAGAAATAAACATCTTCTTCAACCTTACACTGACTGGAAAAACCCTTAAATAATTGGGGTCTTGTGTGCATCTGGTGTATTACTTGCATGTAGAATTTCAAATGGTCAACTCAAGTGACGGTTACTTTCAAAGTTAATAATTGGTAGATTGATGTCTTATACATACTTCTACTGGATATTGTTCGTTTCATGTCTCACAAAAGGCACATGAACAGGACCTCTGAAACATATCACATCAAACAGCCAAAACACACTTGGAATAATTCTAAAACATACTTTAAAACTAAACAGTGTCAAACAGCAAACACTGAGAATAGGTGCAGTGTGGGCATTCTGAAGTGAAATCCTTTTTAAAAGCTTGACACTTGCTTAGGTATTACAGCACTTGACTGCCCAAATTGCTGACAACATGCACACAGAGAGTCACTTCAGCAAGTAGATTGTCTGAACTCCACCATGCCTTAAAACCAGGTGAAATATCTGTAATAAGCAACTGTGTTAATAAGTTTAATAATACTGTCACAATCATCATTCATTGTTACCAATACAAGTCATATCATTATACTTTTCATTTCTATAAATACCATTATCATCACTGCTTATTCATATTCAACTTACGTTTATGCTACACCATATTGTTATCAGAAATATCACCTTTTCTTCCAGAGCTGCCAGGTCCCGCTCTACTCCCTCATGTTTACGTTGCAATGTCTGCACGCTGGCCAAGTCTCGCCCGTAGTCATCTGACGACAGCACGACGTCCTTCTCCTGGATCCAGGCAATGGTTTCATCCGCATCTCTGGAACATCATCATCAGAACCAGTCAGGAACAGCGTCATGAGACCAGACCACATGACTGATGGTCTACACAGTTCACTGTATCATTCTAACCTGCTGTCCACTGCATCTGGCAGTGTGAACAGTCAGCTCTGTCATGAAGTCCACACACAAGAATGATGGCCAGCACAGGTCACTGCTTTAGTCTCACCCGCTATAAATTCAATGCTTTTGATACAACTATGACTAACCTGGGTTTCCTCACCCATTTGTTTCCAAACAGGATTACAGTTTTATCCGTCCAAACACTCTACTGCCTTCAGCCCAATCACCACCCTTCTCAACATAGCATACTCACATATCTACCTTGGGTATTTTATTTTATAAAAACAATATAAAACATTATCTATAAAAAGCGCAAACACACACACACACACACACACACACACACACATGCAAACAAAAGAAGAAAAATCACATCCTCTGGCAATACCAGTAAGTACAGTCATTCCACTGACCTGTTAAATCGCTGGATCTCATGGGCACCATACAGCCGCTCTTGGCGCAAAAGGGACAGCTGACGGAGGCGTTTCCAAGCTTCATTAACTTCCTCCTCTTTTTGACGAATGGTCTCCTCCTCCGGGTGGCCATCACTAATGAGCTGTTCAGCCAGGACGTTCACCTCTGACACTTTGTCTTCATGGTTTTGAAGGTCCTGCCATGCATCAGAATGGACTATCAAGACAGATCTCAAACATGGTCAGCCAGGACATTCACCTCCAACAAATTGTTCCTTTTCTCTGTTTTTGTTTTTGTTTTGGAGGTCCTGTCTTGTACCAGAATGGAATCTAATGAACAGACCTCATCATAGTACCCCTAGCGTTCACCTCCCATGGAAGGAAACAAAAGCAGTTCCACGCTGTATGCTGGAGACACCAGCAGAGCGTCTAATGCAAAGTGAGCCACAAACTCTGGCCTTACAGAGCTAGCAAACTGGCCACAGCCATAGCTTGAAAGGGCTTGACAAAGTAGTGCATGTGATACCACACTGTATGTCATTCCTATTTCTCCTCACACTTTCTGTGGTCAGTTTTCTAACATTGTCAGATATGTCATTTTCTGTGGTCAGTTTTCTAACATTGTCAGATATGTCATTTTCTGTGGTCAGTTTTCTAACATTGTGAGATATGTCATTTTCTGTGGTCAGTTTTCTAACATTTGTCAGATATGTCATTTTCTGTGGTCAGTTTTCTAACATTGTCAGATATGTCATTCAGCACTTCATTATTTCCTTCTTTCATTTCCATCCTCTTCTACACTTGCTATTAATGATGTATGCAGAGTTGGCAACCCTCAGTTTTCAGTTGGAGTATCATTTCCCAGAATTTAATATGTATGGGGAGAAACTGGTGTACTCAATGGTCAATTCCATGATTTTGTTCTGTTCTGTTCTGTTCTGTAGTGTGTGTGTGTGTGTGTGTCTGTGTCTCTGTGTGTGTGTGTGTGTGTGTGTGTGTGTGTGTGTGTGTGTGTGTGTGTGTGTGTGTGTTGGCCCATTTCTTTTTTTCTTTTAACTTCAGTCTCAAGCAACAAAAGTTTTCGACCATCTTGGCTGATTCTTTTGAAGCAAACTGAAATTTTTGACTGGCTGTCAAATATCAATCACTGGTTATACACACAATAGCTTTGCAGATTTGCAAATCACTGGGACCCTACATCACTTTCCTTCATTCATATTTTTCATTCACCCAGAGTACTGGTCTTATTACTAGTGAAAGAGCATACACAAAACATCAATATCATACAGGTTTCCCGGTCGGTGTTGGTCTTCCTGATGATATCTCTGTGAATGTGGTGAGATGTGGCATGTGTCCAGTTGACAATTATTGAGGACCATAACTGAATATGATTGCCGCACAGTTCAAGGCAAGGCACAGCCAAATCAACAATACCTACTCAGTCAAAAGAATGCATTATTACCATGTGTTTAAAACCAGTGATTAAGACAGAGAACCATCCTCTGAACATGACTGTAGACCACTTAATGACCCCAGCAGTGCTAAATCAACAAGACTTAGATGTGAGTGTGCACCATAACCCATTCTTTAAAATCAATCCAACTCCAGTCACGGCAGGTCAAGGTTCAGACTGGGTTTCTGATTTTACAGTTCTACAGTGACCACACTAGTCAGTCACAAACACTGGCAACATACAGAACCATGTAGATCAAAAGGCAGCCACTACTCTTGTTGCAACTTGGGATAAGAGACCTTTTTTTTTTCATTTTTTTAATGATTATCCGTCTGATAAAAATTCAGCAGATGTAACATGCTGTCACTAATGATGGACAAAAAACGGTTGGTCCTTCTTACCTTCTGAAATTCATCAAACTTCTTCTGAAGCACCTCCACGTGTTCCAGATCCTGACCAAATTCCTCTGAGGTGACGAAAGCTTCCTGCAAACCCAACATTTATCTGATTGTAATGACTACAACTCCACAAACACTTCTACTTCACTGTGTCACAAGTGCAAGTGTCTTCAACAACAGTAGGCACACATATCAATCAAACTTGATTAATTCATGCAAACTTTAAAAGAAGTTAGTTTTGAAACCAGCCCCAGTTTTTTTCAGACAAAACACATCGCTGCCAAAATACTGATTTCACAAGTGAAAGCACTGTTAAAATTAATCAGATAACTTTGAAAGCAATTATTTCCATCACATCCTTCACCAATACATTCAAACAAATATTTGCAAGCTATTCAATTACACCCAAAACAACTCAATGAATGGATTTTAGAACACAAGCCACATACTTTCAGAAAAGACACTCAACAGTTTTTTTCTTTCTTTCTTTCTGCGTACGCAGGCTGATACTCCTGCGGACACTGCCTGTATAGACAGGCAGTGGAGTTTTTTGTGTATGACCGTTTTTTATCCCGCCATTAAGGCATTCATACTGCATCTTCGGGGAATCAACAGTCTGACTCGTATACTCTGATGGAAGATTCACTGACTTAGCTTACTCACCGTTTTGTAAGACACTCACTCACATGACAATTTTCTGGCTATCCATTCACACACGCTTTTTTCTTTCTTATTGGCCCTCATGCATTCACATATCTTACATAGTAATTCTCCGGGATATTCCTTTCTATAGACTTGATGAGCGGAGCTCTCCACATCTATGAGCACCAGCAATTCACTGGATATATCAGGGCATCTTACATATATTTATAATCTTTCCATTGATAAAGGTAGTTATCCACAATCCTTCAAAGATGCTAAAGTTTTACCTTTTTTTAAATCTGGTGATCCCATTGATCCTTCTAACTACAGACCTATATCTATCCTATCTATTCTATCTAAACCCCTTGAAAAACACATTAAATATAGTATCCATAAACATTTTATGAAATACAATTTATTACATTCTAATCAAAGCGGATTTCGAGAAAATCATTCTTGTAACACCTTGCTCACTAATATAATTGAACAATGGCATTTAAACATAAACAATGATCTCTTCACAGGAACAATTTTTGTCGACTTCGCTAAAGCATTTGACACTATAGATCACAATCTACTGTTAAGAAAACTAGCATTGTATGGTTTGTCCCCAGAAGCTCTCAAACTCATATCCTCATTTCTCAACTGTAGGCGACAAGTAGTCTTTAAAAATTCTGTTATTTCATCTCTTATGCCAGTAAATTATGGCGTTCCCCAAGGGTCAGTCCTGGGGCCTATCTTATTCTCAGTTTATATAAATGATCTTCCTTTACATATATCTTCTCCATGTGAGCTTTTTGCTGATGACACTACTCTCCACAATAAAGACAAAGATGCTGACTCAGTATGTATCAAATTACAGAATGATCTTAATAAACTTGCAAAGTGGACTAATTTGAACCATATGGCCCTCCATCCTCAAAAGTCTAAATTTATGATGACTACAACCAGACAAAAACGTCAGAATATGAAAACCGATTTATTTAAAATACGTATACAAGATAAAGTCTTAGAAGACGTTAAATCACACAAATTATTAGGCCTTACAGTTGATAATAATCTTTCATGGTCTGATCATATTTCTAATTTGTCCAAAAGATTATCTAAAAAATTATTCTTGTTGAACCGAATCAAGAATTTCCTTGATCAACATACCAGAAAGTTATATTTCTATGCATATGTACAACCAGACATTAACTACGCTTCTACATGCTGGGATTTAGCCAGCAAAAATTGCTTAAAACCACTAGAAAGCATGTACAGACGCGCTATTAAGCTCATACTCTTGAAATCTTCTCTACAAGCTAGTGATTATAAAGATCTTAACATTCTTCCATTCGATCTAAAATGCTGCTTTAATAAAGCTGTCTTTATGTATAAAATTATTAATAATCTTGCGCCACCTTATCTTCATGACAAATTTCCATTAATCAAAATTCGAGGCAAAACTATCCTATATACCCCTCGACCACGAACTGATCTTTTTAAGTCATCCCTTACTTACTCTGGGAGTAAATTATGGAACGAAATCCCTACACATTTAAAACAGAAAAATAGTTTAACAGCGTTTAAAAAAGCATATTTCAAATACCTCATAGACCATTTGTAAATTATGTTTCACCTAACTGTATAGTCTCCCAAGTTTGATATTCCTTTGACACAAATGGTCTTCGTGGTCGGCTGGCTATAGCCATATCACATGATTGACTTATGAAATGTTTATGTATGCCTGTGCGATGTTTACATATGTTTAGTTTTGCATGTGTGTGTGTGTGTGTGTGTGTGTGTGTGTGTGTGTGTGTGTGTGTGTGTGTGTGTTGTGTGTATGTGTGTGTGTGCAATATGTTATAATAATGAGATTGCTTACTATTTTCTTATATTAAAAAAAAAAGTTTTTTTTTTTTTTTGTTTTTCTTATTGCTGTGTTTAATTTTGTCAAATTGATTTAATTGTTCCTTTCATTTATTGTTATTCTGAGGGCATAGTGTAAAAAAGCTTCCAGCTTATCTATTCACCCTCATTAAAGATTTCGAGTTCGAGTTCGAGACTTTCACTGGAAATTCTCGTTCACAGAATGTGTGGTCAAGCCGAGTGGTATGTGATAGAAATCCCGCTGCACATGTCGTGAGACAGTGGCCAATTTGGGCCGATTTGAATACATGGACACAATTCTCAGATGCTGGCTGTGCCTGCAGTAAATCGAAGAGGACTGAACGAGACTTCCATCATAGCATTTGCTGAATCAGATGATGCCATACACCAATTCATCGTTCATGGGGCTCCCATTGATGAAAAGCAAAAAATACCGGAAAAATTATGGGTGTCTGGGAGGCATGCCTCTGCCCCTCATCCCCCCAAAATTTAATTTGCTTCCAAATGCACTTTCTGATGCAAATCTGTGCATCGAGAGGAATACCGTCCATATTTCAGCCCCAAAACAACACGGACCATTATCTCATAAACTGTTTGTTGATCTCTTTCACTTCTGCAACTTCTTGCCAATGCACATTATCACAGCATATCATTTTGCCTTTGGTTGGACAACACACCAACCTTTCGCTCTTGCAAACAAGTCTACATGAGATTTCAATGACATCAATGTCATCTGCTGGCATACCAATTCAAAGCTGACTGACAAAGATCCAGGTGACCCATATACTGGTACCATGTTCTGAGTAGAGTTAGAGCCATTTAGTGACCACAGTGGTCAGTCATCAACATCAGACACACACACTCACATCCAACTACATCTGCTATTTCATTGTTATATATCAACATCAGACACATAGACACATCCATCTAAAGCCACTGCTTCATTCTTATACATCAATCAGATACACATCAACACATCCACCTACAGCCATGGGTTCATTTTTCTACATTTCACACCATTGACACATTCACAAGCAAGGGACTTGCCTTTTTTTTGTAATAAAAAAGACCAACATGACCATATTTTCTCCAGCAATCTTTAAATCAATCTGACATTACTAGGGGGACATTTTTAGTTCAAAATTAAAAGGTAGTTAAATTAACATGGATAACGTTGGAAACAAAGTCAACATGATAGTTGGGTTAACAAGATTTGGTAGCTGGGTTAACATGGATAAATCCCTCTCTGCCCCCAACAATGAAGATTTTGGATTAACAAGATTTGGTTGCTGGGTTAACATGGATGAATCCCCCTCCACCCCCAACAATGAAGATTTTCTTTCCACTTCAAACACACTTCACATTACCACTGTAAAATTCAATGAACATACATACAGCGTTCAGCACAAGACATCAAATCATACCAATATATTCCTATATGTGCAATATGGGAGATTGTGACACACTGAACTGAAATATTAGTATCAATCATTAGTGAATATTATATTCAGAACCGACATAAGAGACTGCAAGGGTATTTGACTTTCACGAATCGAAAAAAAAAAAAATCAGGACTAAGAAAGCAAGCATGGATAAACTTGGAAAGAGAAGAAGTGAAGAGGCAGAACCAGTACCTTGTCAGCAATCCAGAACATGACTTCCCGACACTCTCTCATGAACTGCACCAGACGAAGGGCCTGCTGCAGGCGGGTGCCCTTCTCCGAAAGTTTGGACAGGAGCAGGTTCCACAGTCTGTGCAACTCGTCCAGTCTCTCCTGCAACATCCACAGAATGGTGATTTCACAGCCACAGTATCATTTTTCATATCTGTATCAACATCAACAGTTGCATAAATTGCCACATTACTATGTACAATATCCAAAACGCATTCCAAGTGCTATGATCAACACCATACATTACCATGTACAATATCCACAGCACATCTCAAGTGCTATGTTCAACACCACACATTACCATGTACAATATCCACAGCACATCTCAAGTGCTATGTTCAACACCACACATTACCATGTACAATATCCACAGAACATCTGAAGTGCTATGATCAACACCATCTTCATCTACAGGACAGCTAAATTCAGGAGTCTGAAATATTTGTCCTAGTCTCTGTACCATCAACCATCAATCACATGAGAAGAGAAAGAAGTACACATCCCTTACACACTCATAATCAACATGTAAACTAGAGTTATGACCTGATGTTAAATGGATTAATCTTTTTCACTTTCTGAACTTTCAAACAGGAAAGGGACTTTAGACTGCCCCTAAAAGCCCTACCTTTTTCCCCACAAAGCTAGGTCTGCTCTGAAAAACCCTTTCCTGCCTTCCCCCACACCCCAACCCTGAACCCTCCAATGTCCACCAAACATGAGGTCTGCCCCCCACCCCCTGATGTACTCCCTTTCTTCCTCTACAGCAAGGTATTCCCTGAATGCTCTTACTTTCCTCTCCTTACAACAGTGTGTTCGTCCTCCCTTTCTTCCAACAATGCCAAGTCACTTGCTAAAAGCCTCCCCTTTCTTCCACTAAAGCCAGGTCTAGCCCCAGCCATCTCTTTCTTCCCCTCAAGCCAGGTCCTCCCTCAAACAGCCTTCCTTTTCTTCTCCCAAAGCCAGGTCTACTATCCACCCCCACCCAATACACAGTCTTCCCTTAAGCCCCTAAAGCCTTCCCTTTTCCCCTTACACCTAGTTCTACTACCCAACAGCCTTCTCTTTCTTCTCCTAAAGCCAGATCTAAGCCATCCTCCATCCCCGCCTCCCCAGCCTTCTCAATCTTCTCCTAAAGCCAAGTTTACCCCCTCCTGAAAGCCCAGGTCTACTCCCAAAACTTTCCCTTTCCTCCTTCCTTTTAAACCTGGTCTACCTCGTAAAAACCTTCCCTTAAAGCCAGGTCTACTCCTTGAAACTTCTCCTTTCTTCCCTTCAAGCTAGGTCTACTCCTAAATCCCCTTTCTTCCCATTCAAGCCAGGTCTACTCCTAAAACCTTCCCTTTCTTCCCTTCAAGCCAGGTCTACTCCCAAAATCTTCCCCTTCTTCCCTTCAAGCCAGGTCTAGTCCCAAAACCTTCCCTTTCTTCCTTTCAAGTCAGGTCTACCCCCTAAAATCTTCCAGTTCTTCCCTTTAAGTCAGGTCTACCTCCTGAAACCTTCCATTTCTTTTCTTCAAGTCAGGTCTACCTGCCAAAATCTTCCCTTCAAGCCAGATGTACCTCCCAAAACCTCTCTTCTCTTCAAGTCAGGTCTACCTCCTAAAACCTTCCCTTTCTTTTCTTCAAGCCAGGTGTATCTCCCAAAACCTTCCACAGCTTTATTTTTCCGTCCCATTCGAGACACTTAGTTAAAGGGCCGAACAAACAAGGCTTACACATTTCTAATCCAACAGTTTTGTTGTTGTAGTTCAAGCAGAGGCATATATCAAACTTGTGTACTAGTTAATTAGGGAAAATTAAGTTCCCAGAAAGTGATGATGTCATTTTTGCACAATTGTGTGTGTGTGTTGTCATTGTTTGAATATCGCCTGACCACTTGTGTACAAGCTTTCATGCCGTATCTACATTATCTACAGGAAAATTAACCTAGTCGAGTTTGGTATTAAAAGAATTGTCGGGATTTTGCCTATTCAGTCATCTCAAAAGCACAGATATATTACATTTTTCATGACAACTTCTAATTATCAAACTAACAGCCCCACTTGTAATGGCCGCTCAGCAATGCCAAACAGATTGTTGCCAGACCGGCTTTACACAGATGACATTCAGTTCGCTGAGTACAGCATGGTTAGCTGACTGGTGGGGAGCAGCCTGCAGAAAACACCCCTTTCCTTGACCTGCATTCACGCTTGGCCTCTGCAGCTGTGGGCGAGCTATAAACTCCCCTTCCTCTCAAAACTAAGTGGCTTGCTCTGAACAGCCGTGCTTCCCTTATTTCTTTTCTTCAAGCCAGGTTTACCCCCGAAAACCTTTCTTTTCTTCTCTTCAAGCCAGGCTTATCTTCCACATCCTTCCCTTTCTTACTTTCAAGAAAGCTCAGTGGCCCCCACATACCCTGATGGTGTCGGAAGCAAAGTGTTCCTGGCTGATCATCTCGTTGCCTGTCTCGTCCAGCACCTGGATGGCGTTGGCATGGGCTGCCACCTCTGCCTCAAAGGCCTGGTGCTTCTGGATCTTGGCCTGCAACCGTCACCTCAAGGTCACCAACTGGAGTCCATGTTGCACAAGGCCGTCTGGACTGTGCTCTATTCAGATGTGGTCTCATTACAATGGTAGAGTGGTGTGGTGTCCTGTCCTGTTCTGCTGTACTATGCTGAACTAATGCTGCCTTATGTAGCAATGGTTTGTTGCGAGTGGGTGGTGTTCCCCTTTTAAACACGGGAGGGAGGGAGGGAGGGTGGAGGAGGTGAGAGGGAAACAACAGAGGGGGATGGAGTAGATGGGGAAAGGGGAGGGAGAGTGATCTGGTATGTCATTCTTTCAGGACAGGTTACGTCACAGTCACAGCTCCCAATCTTCTGAAGTCCAAATTGGGCAGTCAGAGGATGAAATAAGCAATTTGGCACTTCTCTTCATTGTCTGATCTACAGAATGCAGGACTCCCAAAAGAAAATATCTATTGCCCAATGCAGTTCTGACATGAGTGTTACATCATTTTGGCTATGTTCTCTAATGTTCTATCAGTATCACCCAAGATCGACCCCTAAGAACTACTATTTCCGAATTAAAATCTCAGATTCAGAATTTTTATAAACCAATTTCAGGATTTTGAGAATGGTCTTTGTAGTGGTGAAGTAGCTTAGGATGACAGAAGATCTCCTTATAACTCTGAAGCAGGACTCGGGATTTGAACAGAATCACCAACTCTGTTTTTTCAACATATACAGTGAAACATGTTCTTTTAGAGTGTTGGAACTTGCATGATGTGAGACATAAAGACTTTACAGCAGACTCCATGAAATTCTTGTTCAGAGATGTCCCACTTGATGTGTGATCTTTGAATCTCTTTCAGAGATGAACATTTTTCACCTGATCTAAGATTTTACGGAAGAAAATCTTTTTTTATGAAGTTTCTGGGGTGTTTTTAGGTGTATTTTAAAGGGTTGTGTGAATTTTTTTCCTTTTTTTTTTTTTTCCAAATGACTTGAGTTCACTTTAACACGGTGATAGCCCCGATATGACCCTTTGCAGTCAGCTGGGCTATATGCAATATTACCGTGCCTTACCTAGACAAAACACACAAACACAACCTTTTGGACTGTACTGCCAGGGTAAAAGCTGGAACTGGTTCCAAATGTGAAAATTCATTTTTCTTTTTTTTCCTGCTTCATACCATCCACTAACCTACCTTTGGGGAGTTTCTGCAACCTGCTTTAATGAAGCATTCAAAGTAGATACTACACCTGATACCCCATGATCAAAACATACTATGACTTGTTTTTTTAACAAAATGACAAAAAAACAGAAAATTTTATAGACTTGTCTTTTCCCCCTTTTGGAAAAGTTTTGAACAATAGATCTTTCCATTCTTAGTGTTCTACAGAATCTTCAAGCTGAGACACCCCTCCACATACCATTTTCTCAGGAAGATAGTCCTGCATCTTCCCCATAATGAATATGAATCATCATCATTATCATCAATCACAGCCAATGACTGCAAGAATAGTTGACCCACCTGAAGGTTGGTAGGATCTTTATAGCTTTCATCTGACGCAGTCTGCAATTTTTCCAGGATCCAACTCTCCAGCTCGTCAGCATCCCTTTTGAAGTACTGGTAGCGTCGCGAGTCCTCGAGAAGGGCCTTGCGATCACTGCAGGCCTGCTTGAAGGCGGCATAGCGCGACAGGACTTCATCACGGCGCTGCTGGATGTCTTCAGCCGTCTCCAGCACTTTGATCTCACGGGGCTGAGTCTCCCCTGTCCCTGGGTTGGTGTTGGAGGCCATCCTGATATCCTATGACTGCACAGACAACAACACTGACACTGAATAATGGACTGCCCAGAAAACAGCACTAGCAAGCACTGCACAGACAACACTGACATTGAATAATGGACTGCCCAGAAAACATCCTCATATCCTAGGACTGCACAGACAACAACACTGACATTGAATAATGGACTGCCCAGAAAACATCCTCATATCCTAGGACTGCACAGACAACAACACTGACACTGAATAATGGACTGCCCAGAAAACAGCACTCATGACTAATGCATTGCAAAGAAAACAACACTCATCATGGACTGCACAGACAACACTGACACTGAATGATGGACTGTACAGAAAACAGCTGTCATAAGGACGCACAAAAAAACAACACTAATCGAACACTCCACAGACAGCACTTACACTGAATAATGAACTACACAGAAAACAGCACTAATCGAACACTGCAGACAGCACTGACACTGAATAATGGACAACACAGAAAACAGCACTTACCATGCACTACAGAGGCAGCACTGACACTGAACAGACTACACAGAAAACAGCACTAATCATGCACTACACAGACAGCACTGACACTGAATAATGGACTATGCAAAAAAATATTAGTATTCATGCACTACAAAGACAACACTGGCATTGAATAATGGACTACGCAAAAATAGTACTAATCATGCGCTACACAGACAGCACTGACATTGAATAATGTACTACAAAGAACATAGCACTAATCATGTGCTATACAGACAAACACTGGCACTGAATCATGGACTACTCAGAAAATAGCACTCATCATGCACTACACAAACAACACTGACACTGAATAATGGGCAGCACAGAAAACAGCACTCGTGAATAATGCACCGCACAAACAGCACTCATCATGGACTGCACAGACAACACAAACACTGAATGATGGACTGCACAGGACACAACACTCATCATGCACTGCACAGACAACAACACTGATTGAATAATGGACTGCTTAGTAAACAGCACTCATAACAAACAACACCAACACTGAATAACGGACAGCACAGGAAACAGCATTCATCATGGACTGCACAAACTACAGCACTGACAGTGTACAACAGACTGTACAGAAAACAGCATTCATCAGGGACTGCACAAACTACAGCACCGACAGTATACAACAGACTGTACAGAAAACAGCACTCATCAGGGACTGCACAAACAACACCGACACCAAGTAACAGACTGTACAGAAAACAGCATTCATCAGGACTGCACAAACTACAGCACCGACAGTGTACAACAGACTGTACAGAAAACAGCATTCATCAGGGAATGCACAAACAACACCGACACCAAGTAACAGACTGTACAGAAAGCAGCACTCATCATGGACTGTACAAACTACAGCACTGATAGTGAACAACGGACTGCACAGATATCAGCACTTGCCTTGAAATGTACAGACAACACTAACACTGAAAAACAGACTGTACAGAAAAGAGCACTCATCATGACTAATGTACTGCACAGAAAGCAACACTAATACTGACTAATGGGTTTAACAGACAAAACTATTGATACTGAATAATGGACTTCACAAACCACCACCATCCTAAATAAAGGACAGCACAGAAAATAACACTGATACTGAATAACAGATTCCACAGACAAAATCTTTGATATCGAATAATGGACTTCACATACAACAACAATGAAACTAAATAATGGACTGTACAGAAAATTACATTGACACTGAATACTGGGCTGCATAGAAAATAACACTGGTATTGAATAATCAACCAGACAGAGGACAGTACTGACACTAACTGATCTCTTATGCCCCACCTGACCACCGCCTTAACACTCAGGTGAGACTGGCCTCAACCCAAAACTCAGTCATGTTTTGTCCACCCAGATGGACCCTGCTTAAAAACAAAGAATGCTGTTCCAATGACAACTGCACAGATTTGCAGCCAGTCACTCCTTCAAACTCCATATTACAGGTACCAGGAATTATTACAGCACACACAGAAGTTGTGCTAGTCACAGCATCTACAAAAATGTTGCTAAACATTGAGAGTTCACACTGTCTGAAACAACAGAGGATGACAGACTGGATCCGATTTTTTTCCCCTCTTTTTCTACGTTTTGCCTCCATAAACTACCTTGTTTCTCAGAGATTTATATCTACAGAACAATAACTAAAGTACCTCAAAATTCCATACATCAAAATTACGTACTGAACCGAATTAGTTTACCAGTAAATTCCATTCCGGTTCAACATCCATACACACTTCAGGTGATACAACAAATGGGGATAACCCTGGGGGCAATTTGACACTATACTGACGCCACCAGAATGACATCAGGTTACTATGGACAGCGAAAACGGCCATTTTCGTCTTGAGCACTGGAGCTGGACTTATCTGAGTGCCAGCTGGGTGATCTTCATTGGGTAGTCTGTTACAGTTCAAGTACAACTCTCCTTCTTCAACATCTGAGTGCCAGATAGATGCCCTCAGTGGTGCTTACTTCAGTCCAGACACAATTCTCCTTCAACTGCAACATTCCTACCAGGTATTCTCGGTATGGTAGTTTACCACAACCCATGCACAACCCTTCTCTTTTGACATCTGAGTGCCGAATGGGTGCTCTTAGTGTGTTAGTTTATCATAATCCATGCACAACTCTTCTCCTTCAACATCTGGGAGCCAGTTGGATGCACTTATTGTGGTGGCTTACTATTGTGCAGGTACATCTCTTCTCCTTCAATAACTATGTGCCTAGGATAGATAATCAACTCATTTCAGACTGGTTGTGGTGGTGTTGAAAGTGTGTGTGTGTGTGTGTGTGTGTGTGTGTGTGTGTGCGTGTGTGTGTGTGTATGTGTGTGTGTGCAATATGCAAAAATATTCTCGCGGAGTCTTCATGAGTCAAGTCCCCCTTCCCAGCACCCCACAACCCCTCTCATCCCAACTCTCACCACCATCACCCCCTCCCTTTCTCGGCCATTTGACATTACAGCAGTAGAGTGCTTCAGTCAAGTGGCCCCACTTTATGTATCAAGGGAGACTCCCTGCACCTACTACTCTTGGTTTTGGATGCTGTGTTCACATCTCAACACACACACCAACCACCTGACATTCTTTCCTCCTCCCCCCCCCCCCCCCCCCCCCCAAAGTATTGCATGCATATTTGCACAAATGCACACACACAAATACACAAACAATCAAAAGTGTGCGCACGCACGCACACACACACACACACACACACACACACACACACACACACACATAGGCAAACACACACACACACTCACTCACACACACACTCACACACAATATTAGATATACAGACAGAGAACCACAAGCACTATCACACTGTCGAACCAAAAACCATTTCACCCTATGTAAACATTAAACAGAAAGCAGTGCTACAATGGAACATGTAACAAATCAGATCTTGTAATAACAAAAAACAAACATTACTTTTTAACTTGGAAAAGATTATAAACTGACAGACAGTATTGAAACAAATCTGAATAAACAAAGAGCACTAATAGTAAACTGAACAAATAGCACTAAAACAAACCTCCAACATCTATCAGCACCAAAACAAACCACCAATACTGTCATAAGGCTTTAAGCCACACCAAAGTAGAGAAAGGCACTCTAGGTTCCTACCAGCTTCCTGCCTCCTGGCTGCTCTGCTCTGCAAAGAATCTGCAACTCTGACAGAGCTGGAGCCTGGCCAAGCAGCAAATACCAGCCCTCACTCCCACCCCACTACACTCATCCAACCAACCAACCACCACCACCACCCCTACTAACAGGGCCTGAGGCTGCCAACTTTCATTCAGTGGCTGATGTTATTCTATGAGAAATACTGCACTCATGTGTTTCTCTGTGTGTATGTGTGTGTACGCAGTCACAACATGTGTACAACTACAAAAAGGTGATTCATGCTGATAGTTCGAGCAATAACAAGAAGAAGGAACATTCCAAACCACAAAGTAGAGTAGTTATTCATGTACAGTCTGAGCAACAACATATAAAATACATCAACGGTGAAAGATTCAGTATGGAGGAAGAAAATAGACATGGCTGGGAAGAATCTTAAGATGCAAAAACACCTGTTCAAATGTTTCTTAAATTAACACAGCGTTTCTGACATCTTGCCCAGTGCTGTGTGCTGTGTTCCTGCCTATGGTACAGCAAGTATGCACGTTTTAATGCATGACTGCTTTTGTCTGTGTGTGCATGCTCTGTGTGTATGGATGCATGGGATTGTGCATGCTTTTATATATATGACTAAAAGCATACACGTCACTGGTAGTAAATGCCACCTGTTATCCCCTGATATATTTCACTGCATACTCCTATTTCAATGCCACAGCCTGTGACAGCCAACTTGCCAGACAGTTACTCATCCTGTCCTATGTACAGAGCAGTGAGGTGTCCTCAATAACAGCTTTGACTTCAGCTTGGCAAAAGGTCAGGTTCAAGCACACACCCATCCCTCTCCCCCACGCCTAACCATCATCAACCCCTATCCCTTGCCTCCTGCCCCTATTTTTTTAACACTTACTAGTTTTCCTTCACTGGGACACTTGTCGTTCATGAAGGAATTGTGTGGGAGTGTGTGTGTGTGTGTGTGTGTGTGTGTGTGTGTGTGTGTGTGTGCACCTGCCTGCATGTGTGTGTGTGTGTGTGTGTGTATAGGGTAGGCGTCCATGAGTACTTGTGTCTGCAGCCATGCGCCTGAGCACAACTTGAACTACCACTGAACTTTTTTTCTTTTTTTTTTCTCTTTTTTTTTTCCTAAACTAACAACAACATGGAAAAAAACCTCAACCTTTGAACACACAAACCTTGTCAGTATTGGGCCCCCAGCTTTTCACAGAAATTCAAATGCCCTATGCACAAATCACTGGGCTGACTGGTGCATGAGTCAGAGCGGGCACACACACCACACCTCTTTGTCCACACTCTTGTGTATGGGTGGCCTGTATTCCTAAAATGGTCGAGTGTCAGTCTGACATTTCAAAAACTGCCAGTTCAGACCCACTCACGCCTTATCACAAAAGCTGGTGCTCTTTTCCATACTCCCAGTTGAAATGCATAATACTATTTTCCGCTGTACTATCAACCATCTTTTAAGTTAACATTTAGCTTTCTCCAGTTAGAATCAGAGCTTTCTTTCTGCTGTACTATCAACCATCTTTTGAGTTAACATTTAGCTTTCTCCAGTTAGAATCAGAGCTTTCTTTCCGCTGTACTATTAACCATCTTTTGAGTTAACATTTAGCTTTCTCCAGTTAGAATCAGAGCTTTCTTTCTGCTGTACTATCAACCATCTTTTGAGTTAACATTTAGCTTTCTCCAGTTAGAATCAGAGCTTTCTTTCCGCTGTACTATTAACCATCTTTGAGTTAACATTTAGCTTTCTCCAGTTAGAATCAGAGCTTTCTGCTACACTATCACCATCTTTAACACTAACAATCCCCCCATCTCCCACTAGAATTAAAATCATCTGCTATACTGTCCCTATCTTTTGGTGTAACAACTAACATGATCCCTTCTCCAGATAAAATCAAAGCATTTTGCTATACGGTCTATGTCTTTGTAGAAACAGCTGACATTCTCCTTAGGAATTAAAAGTAAGGTAAGGTCATGTCGCTTATAGTATACTAAGTTATAGCCAAGCTGACCTCAAAGGGCCATATCAGAGCTGTCACCATGTTGAAGTCAACTCACAAGATAATGTTGCTTATAGCCCAGCCGACCGCAAAGGGCTACATCAGGGCTGAGTCAACTCACAAGACATTAAACAACAACAACAAAAACTCATTCACACGACCTTTTAAAACACACCTACCAAAAACACACTGGAAATTTTGTTACAAAGCTTTCCTCCATAAAACCTTAGATCAGATGAAAAATGTTAACCTCTTTCAGAAATTCAAAGATTACATCAGGTGGGAGATTTCTGAACAAGGTTTTCATGGAGTCTGCTGTAAAAGTGTGTATGTCTCACATCATGCAAGTCCCAACACTCTAAAAGAATATGTTTCTGCTATGCTGTCCCTGTCTTCAGGAAAGACATTCTCTCTCCCCCAGTTAGAATAAAGCTTTCTGCTATGCTGTCTTTGTCTTCAGGAAACTCGAAAGACATTCTCTCTTCCCCAGTTAGAATAAAGCTTTCTGCTATGCTGTCCCTGTCTTCAGGAAAGACATTCTCTCTCCCCCAGTTAGAATAAAGCTTTCTGCTATGCTGTCCTTGTCTTCAGAAAGACATTCTCTCTCCCCCAGTTAGAATAAAGCTTTCTGCTATGCTGTCCCTGTCTTCAGGAAAGACATTCTCCCTCCTCCAGTTAGAATAAAGCTTTCTGCTATGCTGTCCCTGTCTTTTGAAAAGACATTCTCCCTCCTCCAGTTACTGTTTTATGGAGAGCTATTCTTCCTTCTCCACTTACCATTACGGCTTTTAGCTATACGGTCATTGTCAAGGGGAACACTCAATTACCTGTCAGGGAAAGTGACTTTGTTATCTTTCTGCCCCCCCCCCCCCCCCCCCCCCCCCCCAAAAAAAAAAAATTCAACCTTTTTTTTTTC
>CM031618.1:24680068-24685068 GCA_018398815.1 Conus ventricosus
TGGTTGTTGTTGTTGTTTGTTTGTTTGTTTATTTTGGTGTTTTGGTTTCTTTTTTGCTGTTTGTTTGTTTCTCAAGTTTTGAAGAATTTCTCTGAAAGGCTTCTATCATGTTCCACCACCTAACGTCACCTCCCACCCCCTCCCCCTCCCTTTTGAACAGCTCTGAAAAATGGGATAAATATAACTTGCAAGAAGCTTAGGCTTGAGACAGTTCCTTCAACACTTCTACTACTATTACAACTACCACAAGGATTCCTTAAAGTTCCGACTATCGTCTGCAAGATTATATCTTTGGTGCATCTCTAAACAGGAGGAGAAAATTTTCCTTTTTTTTTTTCTTTTTTTAAAACAAATAACGTTCTGTTGGCAAGTGAGTTTTCTTTAAATGTCTGCTATCATGAGTATCAGCAAATCATATTACCATTATATTTTCTTATCAGAATTTCATATTCTAATACTTAGTTTGAAATGCAACAACACAAAGTTAGTGTTTTGTTGCAATTTGATAAATGATACATTTGTTCATTTTTTAATCAACTATGCCACAGAAAAAGTTACACTCATGGTCTGAATTAAATTGCCACTTAAGTTTCTGCCCTGTAAAGATGTGGGTGAAGCCTTTCATTCACAGGACACTCTGGTTTCTCTTCAAACAAACGGGAAAATCTTTCGCCTTTTGTTTATTCTCAGGACAGTTCATTCCATATTACTTCACCAAACTGATGCGACACTCACAACATGTGACTATACTTCTTTAAGCTAATAACAGTCTTGTCCTTCTTTGACCTTCCTCTTGTCAACCAATTCTCTTTGAAAATATACCATAAAATAGTAGCATTTATTCTAAGCTGAGTCCAATCAGTGCTTTATAAATATTTCAAATATTATTACAATAAATTGGTTCCAATCATTTCATGTGCTCAGTTACATTGTGAGTGTCGCCGTGTCAAAAAATAAAACACTATCAAAAGACACTTGATTCTGTATAGATCTATACATTGCTGGAATTGGAAATTTTAAAAAAAGAAAAAGAGAGAGAGACAGATACATAGATAGACAGATGTATTGCAACAGAAAGCTGCAGAGAACAGATAATTAGACACACAGACAGGGAGTGGAGTAGGGAAGGAGGGAGACTGGATATGTTTCTTCTAGACTCTACTGCACAACCCTATTGGGAGACTGTTTCTCTCTCTCTCTCTCTGTGTGTGTGTGTGTGTGTGTGTGTGTGTGTGTGTGTGTGTGTGTGTGTGTGTGTGTGTGTGCGCACGCGCGCGCGAGTGTGTGCGTGTGTCTCTGTGTGAGTCTCTGTGTGAGTGTGTGTGTGTGTGTGTGTGTGTGTGTGTGTGTGTGTGTGTGTGTGTGTGTGCGCGCGAGTGTGTGCGAGTGTGTGCGAGTGTGTGTGTGTGTGTGTGTGTGTGTGTGTGTGTGTGTGTCTGCATGTGTCTGTGTGTGCGAGTGTGTGTGTGTGTGTGTGTGTGTGTGTGTGTGTGTGTGTGTGTGTGTGTGTGTGTGTGTGTTTGTGTGCACGCGCGTGTGTATGTGTGTGCGGGCGCGCGCGTGTGTGTGTATGTGTGTGTGTGACTTCTTTCTTCTTCTCTCTGTACATGTGTGCGTGTGTGTGTGTGTGTGTGTGTGTGTGTGTGTGTGTGTGTGTGTGTGTGTGTGTGTGGTTGTGTGTATTTGAGTGTGTGTGTGTGTGTGTGTGTGTGTGTGTGTGCTCCTGCGTGCATGTGTATATGAAAAAGAAAAATGTGAAAGAAACAAATACGGACTGTAATAAATTTATACAGACAAACACTGCCACAACCAACATTGCACACATATCCGCACACACATGATTAACCATCCTTTTTGCTTAATTATGCATGGCAAAAGTAGAGATTTGGATGGACAAGTAGATTTCTTTATACCAAATTGTCCCCAGGACACCTGAAAATTACCTCAGGGGAACTTCTGGTGCCTGATTCTGGCACCTGCATTTTATGTCACTTGCATTTTGATGCTGCTCTAAGGATGTCAGTTCATCTTAGAATTTTGATCATCATCTGCTGACGTTTGCCTTTTCTTTTTAAATGGGAGGTCATATAGTTTAGGCTATCAAGTGGAAAATACATGGCATAGAATGAACCATCAAGTTGATCACCAGTAAGGACTCCCAGTTTGTAACTTGTACATTCAGTTCAGTTTCTTGGATTTTGTACATTCAGTTCAGTTTCTTGGATTATAGTAAGCCTTGAAGCTTTGTATTAATTGTAATGTCCCAGTCAAACTGGTAAATGAAGTATGGAGGAGCTGTCCACATTTCTCAGGTGTTATCAAATGATGAAAAAAAACAGAAAACAAAAACATGATGATGCATGTATCATATCATTCATCACATTGAAGTCTTTGGTATTTAAACTGTTTCTGGTCAGGTAGATTTCTTAAATGTTCTTAAACTAAAGTGTTTAAATGTCGTTTATTTGTTTGTAGCAGATTCCACATATCCCACATAAAAAAATATCCCTGATATTCTTTTACAAAAATAATTTTGGATTTTGATCTTTTCGGCAAACTCGTCTGACCGCAAGGCAAGCGAAAAATTGTTAATGTTGGTAACAGGCGAGAGAGAGGGTTTGATGAAGTCTTACCCTCAAAAGCACCGCGCAAGCTAGAAATAGGAAGCGCAAGGGCGATGGCCGAAACTCAACCCTTGGTGTCCAATTGAAAATTCAATCTTCGTCAAAATCACACCCACGATCTGATAATGCAACATATATTACAAAATGTAAAGTTCGATTACAGTTACTCAACTAGTTAGTCAACTTATTGCTTATTTTTAACAATTTTTGAGACGGGTTGATCATATCCGGATATCGGGCAATCCACCGGCCGCAACACAAGCCTAACTTGGCCTAGCAGACGAGGGAGTTAGGTCCACCTGTGCATTCCTCACATTGTTTTAACATAAGCACAAAGATGCATTGCACTGACTTTTTTGGTCACAATAAGTCAAACCCATTATCTTCTGAAGTTCAATATTCATTATGCCACACTATGTTCACCTGTACCTACCTTGTAAAATTCCAGCAAACTTTACTTTCGAACCGCTCACAACTGCAAACCTTTGCGAAATTCTATGACATGAACACAATAGTATTGCCAAAACATGTAATTGTTTGTCCACAATCAAGTTCACGGTAGACTGATTGATATACAAAGTGTATTCTAAAATTGCACTTTAAAGTTCATCGTGGAAAGTTATTTGCTTTAATCAAAATAATTCCACAAGAAATATGGGCATTCTTCGTACTTTTGCGTCGGGATTATGTTTGCACGAAAGAACAGCGTACCTGTACGGTAGCTCTAAAATGTAGGAACGAGCATGGCATGGGAAATATGGAAAGAGCTGATTGAGTTCGTTATTTCCATACATGATAATCTTTTTGTGTCTGCTTCTTTTTCGTAAATGTGGGATTTGGGGTTTTTTGGGGTTTTTTGGTTGTTGGTTGGTTGGTTATTTCGTGTTTGTGTGTTTGTGCACCACACCGCACCCATTAATCAGTTCGGACGCTCTGGATTATTTTTAGATGCGGAAATTTGGCTGGCACTGGAAGCTATTCAAACTTTAGAACGTGTCAACGCACTGAAACATTCTAACATCCACTTGTGTTGCGAACTGTAAACTATAAACAAATCTGGCCTAAAGTGATCGTTACTCATCCAGAGGTCGATCTACTTTCAGTCAGTAAATTCAATTAAAATGGAAGGAACTCGGGGGCGTTTTCAAGAGGCGGCTGGTTGCACAAGCAGACGGAAACCTTTCGCCTGTTGGATCATCTTTGATACAGAAGCAACAGGCTTTAAATTACGACCTGGAATCACAGAATTGTGCATGCTTGCGGTACTGACTGATGAACTTAAGTCGACGAGCAGACTGACTCCCAGGGCTATCAACAAACTGCAACTGTGTTTTAATCCAGAGAGTGCCATCCAAGCAGAAGCCAGCAGAGTAACAGGTACATTACAGAATTCTACTTGTTCTGGCTACTACTTATTAGTGAGAAGGACACTCACTGTAACAGGGATATGCAGAGCTCTACACACACCGACAATCACTCGCGCGCGCATGCACACACACTCATACACACATGCACACAGACATATATATATATATATATGTATATATATATATATATATATATATTATATGCACACACCCACACACACACACACTACTACTAGCAGCACAAACACATACTTAATGCAGAATACAGCATAGACACACATGCGGGCAAGCACACTTACACATACACACTCACAACACACACACACACACACATATAGTAGTAGTAGTAGTAGTGTAGGGACGTAATCAATACATAGGCTGTTAAGCCTTTCAATGTCCCCTCGTGTTATTTTACTTTTATGACAGGGTTGAAAATGCATGCAGTATAAATTTTCCTTCTTATTCATCAAAGCTTCTAAACTGTACTTTAAATTTCAAGTCTTCATCCAGCAAATTCTTAAAAACATTAGTATTTTTAGCAAATTTAAGTGCAGTTGGCAAACTGTTCCAGTTAGCAATAACTCTGTTACTGAACTTGAATCTCCCCATATTAGTATGAAACAGCTTAACAAATATTTTGCCTTCCGAATTTCTTGTTCTATCTGTTTTAACAGCCTCAAAAAAATAGTCCCACTGTATGTCCGTTTGCTGGTGAAATATTTTGAACACTTCAATCAAATCCCCTCTAATACGTCTACCTTTTAAAGAGTGCAAAATTTAAGTGATTTAATCTATCTGTATAAGACATGTTTTATACATTCTTGCAAGATTTTAGTAGCTCTTCTCTGTACTCTTTCGATTGCTATTGACTGTCTTTTCAAGTGTGGGTACCAGATTATATTGCCATATTCAAGATGCGGTCCAACCATAGCTTTATATAACTTTAAAAACGTTTCTTTATTTAGTAAATAAAAGTTCTTTTATTAATCCAATCATTTGGTTTGCTTTA
>CM031618.1:24690068-24702568 GCA_018398815.1 Conus ventricosus
TTCCTGCATCACACTTGCTTTTCATGGCCTTTGTCATGGCATGTCTGTTTGTCCATTTCTTACCCATTTTAATCTTTTTCTTTATTTTTCTTTCATGAGAATTTTTTTTTCTTTAACTTAAAAAGATGCAAGAGATCACTTTCTTGATGAATTCTAAACACTTCCCGGTGAACATTGTTTATGTGCGGTATTTAATGTACAAGATTAGATCAGGATAACGTGTGAAAGGGACCAGTGAGGGTTTATGACCAAATTTTTAAAGTCAACACCTCAAACAAAATTATATGACCATGAAAGTGAAGTGCATTGATGAACTATGTTTTATGAGTAGCCTCTTTGTACTGGATGATTAATTATCTCATTTAGAGGCTTTTGTTTTAACACAGTTTTATTGAATTTATTTATAACGAAAACATTATACATACTTTTATACTTTCAATAAATGTGTGAATAGCTATGAATAAGTTTAAGGAATATTGATATTTTTGTAAATATATGCAACAAGATGTGTGTAGCTTTGGAAATAAAATGACTTGTAAATCAGTTTTTAGCCCGGACAGTGACATACACTGGAGTGAAATTATGAAAATATTTGTGAAAATAATGAAATGCTTGTATACCTCATAATTCTTTTTTATGATACATGAAATATGTATTTTTTTAGATCAACAGAACATGGTATTTTTGCATGGATTGTAAAAAGAATTTGAAAATATATCTGTTGAGAACATGGATACATTGATCTGAAATGAAAAATCTACATTTTCTCACTTGCTGTCGCTCTCTCGCTCTCTCTCTCTCTCTCTCTCTCTCTCTCTCTCTGGAAATTCGATAATTTTGTATGTCACAAGAAAGTATTTTCAACCACCTATCAAGTTTCAAACCTTTACTTCTTACAAACAGTAACAGACTTGTTCACATAAAACTTGCTAGATCTACCTGCTTATTTTTTTTTTCTCTCATTTTCTATGCAGCTTCAGTGGCACTGTCCCAACACTGCTCATTGCACATTCCTATCCTTAGCCACATCTTGACTTGTTCTGCTTCAGTACAGGCACCATGGGGATCAGTCAATGTTGAGCTGTCAGTAGAAAGAAACTCGTGGAGAGCGTGGCAGCAGAGAGTCCTCAGAAGAGAAGCCCCCTTCAAGCAAGTGTTTCGGCCCTTATCTCCTGACACTCTAGGGGGGTTGGGCCACACCCGGTTCATGACTCCGGATGTCCCTCTGCTGCCCCTTTTTTTTTTCCCCATCTTGGGACGAGCCATGGCTGGGATTCGAACCCATGACCCTCTGGACATGCTCATTTTCTACTCATTTAACCACTGAGCCACAGGGACACCTGATATTTGTAGGGAAATTAAGCCTTATGAAGTTCACTTTTGTTCCTCCTTGACCAGATCCAGCTTGAACACCTCTCTGCCGCTTCTGCCATTGCTTTCAGGGCTCTGGTTTTTTCCTTCCCAGCAACTGAGAGCTGTTTCATGAGGCTGTATGCAGACGTTCCTACAAATCCCCTAGCTCCAATTTCTGCAGTGAGGACTTTGACCTGATAGCCTTCTCTCCTCAGGCTGTTTGCCAGATCAGCATACTTTTCAGTCTTGTAGATTTGAGCTGCCTCCATTCTGTTCTCATATGGCACCGTGAGCTCGATCATGATCAGCTGCTTGGTTGACTTAGAGTGGACTACTATGTCTGGTCTCATGCCACTCTTGCTGATGATCTCTGGGTGACTCTTCCATTCTGGGAGGTCTGCAGTGCACTCCCAGTCATCTGCCCCATCCAGCAGACTCTGCCTGCATGTTTCGAGTGGCACTGTTGTTCTTGGCCATGATTTGCTGCCTCCTGCCGTGAAGAATGTTGCGGGTGCTTTTGGAGTCCTGATTCTCCCTTTTGTGGTGTTGGTACTAGCCCAGACTACTTGTACAATTTCTTTGAGCACTTGGTTGTGCCTCCATGTGTACCTTCCTTGAGCCAGGGCTACTTTACATGAGCTTAGAACATGCTCCACTGTTTGTTTTTCATGGCAGAGGAGGCATGCAGGATCGTCTGTTTTCCCCCACTTCACCAGGTTTGCATTTGAGGGCAGAAGGTCATATGCAGATCTGAGAATGAAGCTGATCCTGAGAGGGGCCATGTGCCAAATGTCATTCCAAGTTAGACTTCTTTGGAGTGCATTCTCCCACGTTGTCCATTGCCCTTGCTGGCTCTGCTGGACTGCTTTTTGGAGTCTTTTTTGGTCTTCTTCTTTTCTCATCTCCTGAATCAGCATGTCTCTTTTGGCTTTTCCTTTGGCCTTTGACCACCATTCAGTTTTGGTCACCCCCAGTCCTTGTCTGTTGGTCTGTGTGTGTCCTGTTATTTCTCTGATCTTGAGACTTTCTTTTGCAGAATCCATCGCCTCTTGAACTTTCCATTTTCTGCCTGTCTTCAGCTGGGGCTTGATTGCTTCTACCACCTTGTCTCCTGAGTCCTCCAGCATGCTTTGAAGTCTGATCTTCCCTGCTTTGTATTCCTCCAGGATGGATTTCAGTGGTAGTTTGAGCTTTGCTTGGCGACAGTACAGCGCGATGTCAGTCAGACAGGGTGGGACACCAAGCCATTTCCTTGTGAACTTGTTGATTTTGGCTTCCATTGCCTCCACTGTGCTGGTGCAGATGTCGTATATCATCAGAGGCCATAGGAGCTTTGGTATCAGCATGAACTGCAGACACCAGACCTTGTATTTGCCAGGGAGCCCACACTGGTCAATGGTCTCCAAGCCTTCTTCCGCCATCTGCTTGGTTTCTTTTGCTCTTTGTGTGTCTTTCAGCGTATCATCATACCATCTTCCAAGGCTCTTGACTGGTTCTGTGACTGTTGGAATGGCCTGGTTGGCAACACTGAAGACCACAGATTCGGCCACTTTTCCTTTCCTCAGTGAGAGACTCCGTGATTTCTTTGGCTTGAACTTCATTCTGGATGAGGCAACTATGTCGTCCAGCCTCTCCAGCACATGACGTGTCTCGTCTTCTCTGGATGAAATCACTGTAGTGTCATCCATGAAGGCCTTGAGAGGAGGCATCTTGTATCCATCGCCAAGGTCTGTTTGTCTCGCGTTGTTTGTTGCTGCTTTCAAGATGAGTTCCATTGCCAGCACGAACAGTATCGGGGAAATTGCACAGCCCATTGCAATGCCCACTTCCAAGTTGATCCAATCAGTTGTATACTCCTTGGTAGAGAACCGCATTGAGAAGCCATTGAAGTACTTCTTGAGCATGTCGCGGATGTTCTTTGGCACATGGTACATCTCAAGAGCCAACTGTATCATCTCATGGGGCACAGATCCATATGCGTTTGCCAGATCAAGCCACACTACGTCCAGGTCTCTCTTTTCTGTTTTTGCTTTTTGGATTGCGTCCCAGATCATTGTGGCGTGTTCTACACAGCCAGCCACGCCTGGGATGCCACCTTTCTGGACTGACACATCCAAGTACTTGTTTTCCATCAGGTACTTGGTCAGCCTTGCTGCCATGACAGAGAAGAAGATTTTCCCTTCGACGTTCAGTAGTGATATTGGCCTGAACTGGCTGATGTCACTTGAGTTTTGCTCTTTGGGGATGTACACACCATCTGCCGTCATCCACTGGCCGCTGATCTTCTGGTTTCTCCAAGCCGATCGCAGCAGCCTGTGGAGCCACTCCAGCACCTTGGGACATTTCTTGTAAAGCTGGTAAGGTATTCCGTTTGGCCCTGGTGATGATTTGGCTCTGGCTTTGTCGACCACCTTCTTGATTTCCGCCAACGTTGGAGGCTTGCCATTGAACTGTTCCTCAGGGTTGGTTGGCCATACCAGACCTTGAATGTTGAGTGGTGCTTTGCTCTGTGAGTCAGAGTATGTTTTCCTCAGATGCTGCTCAAGAACTCCTTTGTCCACACTTAGGGTCCCAGATTTTGGCTGCTCAAACAGTGTTCTGGCAAACTGGAAGGGGTCTCTGAAGAAGCGCTCTTGTGTCTTCTTCTTTTTGCTCTTCCTCTTCCTCGCAGATTCCGCTTTGCTGAGGGTGCTGTGTTTTTCTTTCAGGTCTTCCCACAGTTTTTCCAAGCCTTGTTTTTCAGCTGGCATTGCGGTCTTCATTTGCTTCTTGAGGTTGTTCTTTTGGACTCTGATCTTGTCCATCTTTTCTTGGCGTCTGGATTTCTTTGGAGGTGTTTTCTCTTTGGGTAGTTTTACTCCATAGGCGTCTCTACATGTGGCATACACAATGTCCCCATATGTGGCTAGTTTGTGTTCCAGGGTGCTTTTCCCTATCAGTGCATTGAGTCTTTGGACGATTTTTGCATCCAGTTTCTCCCAATCTTCAGTTTCGTTTGCTCGTGGCAGGTTGAGTTTCAGGCGCCTGGCATCGAGGGCCTGTGCAAATTCCTCATCCGAACCAACAGCGTGGATGTCCTTGGCACTGTGGTTTAAATCCTGGCCTTGGTCTTCCGACGTCTTATCTGCTGATGCAGTGCGCTGCTGCTCATTCAGATGAGTCTTCACACATCCCATCTTTGTTCTGTGGATCTTCATGCTACGGGTGGTAGCGAAACGCTTTCCACAGACACATGGATATTCCATTTGGTCCATGTTCATAGTCCGTTTGGGATTTGCAGTCGTGATTGGTTGAGCACCGATGGATTCATCATTCTCTCCCCCTTTCGGTGAATCCTGGGAGCATCTTTTCCTTTTATTTTTAGTAGCCACATGTTTAAGGCAAAGTGGGGAGCCAGCCCACAGAGCCCTTGGTTCTGGTCTTTCCCCGTGTCCTCCGGTCTTTCCCGGACGTCCTCCGGCCTATTCCTGGAAGTCAATGGTTTACCCATGCATCAGTAGAAAGAAACTCGTGGAGAGCGTGGCAGCAGAGAGTCCTCAGAAGAGAAGCCCCCTTCAAGCAAGTGTTTCGGCCCTTATCTCCTGACACTCTAGGGGGGTTGTCATAAGGCAACCCACCGCTCTACTGCTGAGACACTTTGGTGGTGTTGAGTGGTACCTGTTCTGAACTTACATATGCAGGACATCACCAGCTAAGCCCCCTGCTGACAACAATAATTGCATGGTCACACAGCCAGCATAAGTGTGCATCCCCATCCAGAGGGCACCACCACGTCTGTCCAATGACAGTCAATGTGCCATCATCAGCAACCTTGACAGGAACTTGCCAAGAGCAAAGCCGTGAAGAGGAAAAAAAAACTGAGGTCACCCTTAGATCTCTGCATGAAGAGCCACAGAATTTTGTTCCATACTGATCGATGAAGATGAGGATAATGAAGGTGATGGTATGCAGTTCCATTCCAGTCTGGTTGTACTCTGTGCATACTGTCATAGTATTTTCCGGCAACAACCAGCTTGAGAGATACAGACACCTGCAGCGTTGGCCAGGAAATTCAGCAACACTGTGAAAGATGCGTCCATTCAGTGGATGAAACTTGACTGTTTTGGTCCCAGTCTTCCACCTGAGCCCTCAGCATACTCTGCTCTGGTTAAGTGCCAGTCAGAGTAGAAAATGCCACTTACATTCACAAAGCCTCTGAGACTTGACATGGGCGAGTTGAAGTAGAATAATCATAATCATCATTTCTTTCTATGCTATCCTCTTTTGATATGGCTCTTTGGCATAATCAATACAAAGCATTCTCTCTCTCTCTCTCTCTCTCTCTCTCTCTCTCTCTCTCTCTCTCTCTCTCTCTCTCTCTCACACACACACACACACACACACACACACACACACACACACACACACACACACACACACACACAAACATTGAGGTGATGAAACATGAGCTGGTTTGGACATTTTTTTGTTTTGTTTTATGTTGTTTCACAACCAAGACAGGTTCAAAGCCGTCCATAGCAGTCCTGCCTGCAAGTGTTGATGTACTGATATATAACAGTTGTCTTGAACGCTTGTAAAGCTATGGGGTATGCCTGGTGCTCCTAGCACAGCCTAATGTTGTAAGCCTTAATGAATATGTCAGCAGTTAAACTACCAAGTTAGAATCACTTTTTGTTGTTTGTGTCTTTTTCAGGATATGGTGTGTGTGTTTGGGATTTTGTTCTGTTTGTTTTTATGTTTGATTCGTTTGTGATGTGACTTTTTTCTTGCGCAAGCTTTACAGTCCTGAAGGTCTGTGTGGTCACTGGGCTACAATGATTAAACCTGAAACTAGGTGAAAAGGTGTGTGGTCACTGGGCTACAATGATTAAACCTGAAACTAGGTGAAAAGGTGTGTGGTCACTGGGCGACAATGATTAAACCTGAAACTAGGTGAAAAGGTGTGTGGTCACTGGGCTACAATGATTAAACCTGAAACTAGGTGAAAAGGTGTGTGGTCACTGGTGGCCGTCCTTGTGGGGATGCTGGAAGCTCTTTCAGTACAAATAGCTCCGCGCTTTCTGGAAGGTCTGTGACAGTAACTTCCTCTTTTCTGTTACTCTATTTTTTTTATGTTTGTCTTTCATTACTGTCGTCTGCTGTGTTCTGCCTTTATGAGCCATTCTCCTCTCTTTGTTCTGGAACGCTTTTACTCTTATTTCTTGTCACAGCTTATGACATGCCAACTTTTTGGTGAGACAAGGTTGTGAAAGATCGCACATATTGTCCAGGTACTCATCTATACAGCACTGTCTATTTGCTCTGATGACTTTTTCATTTATCTTAACTTTTCTTTAATGTTTTTCATCATCTTATATATATATATATATATATTTTCTTTGGGTCAGTGAATTAAGAGGAATGTCTAGTGCTCTCCGCACAACTTCCTCATCAGTTTTGAAGTCGTCAATAGCTGTGCTATCATATTTTATATTGTTTATATTGTTTCTTTTTCAGGATGTCATCTTATTTGGCGTCAGATGTTTTCAGGATATGACCATTTTTTATACCCTGTGAGAGTTTGACAGCCCTAGAAAGGCCTTGTGTGGTCGGTTGGATTTAATGGTTAAAAACTGAAATTGAAGCTGTGGTCACCAGCAAAGTTTGCTGTCAGGCGTGTGATCAGAAATGAACTTTGGAGAGCTTGAAGATGCAAGGATTCTTCTTTTATTTTCTTTCGTGTGTTCAGACTTTGCTGAAGTCAGGATAGTGCACAAGCTGATCAGGAGTCAGTTCCGCTTTAAAAAAAAACCTTCTTCAGGAGTCCACAAGCTTTTTAGGCGTGATCCTTTCTGACCACAGCCAAGGGAAAGCACTGGAAGTGAAGTTATAAGGCCGTGTTCATGAGTTATATCCCATCCGAGCTCTGCTGCCCACGGCATAGTAGACGTGATGTTGGCGTCCTGAGGCTTTGGAGTTTTGAGCGCCCCTTCGTTTTGACACACGCTCGCCTTCAAACTTTTTTCTGTCAGTCATGTGTCTCTTCAATCAAAGATTAAACTGATTTAATCAGAGAACATTTTAAAAGTTCTACTTGCTAAATCTCTCCAATGGGAACACCGTATGAACGGAAATATGTCCCTCTCCCTTTTTCCCTCCCTCCCCCCCCCCCCCTCTCTCTCTCTCTTCTAAGACTTATGTTGAATGTATGTGGCTGTTTGTATGGGGGGGGGGGGGGGGGGGGGGGGAGCATTTTTCCAGATCTATTACCGTTGTTCACATTTTCTGCCTTTGTAGTCTATTCGTTAGTCATTGTTGTGGAGTCTTTCTACTTTTTTTTTCCAGTTTGTATCATGCCAGTCATGGTATGATCGGTTAACTAGGCAGTGATATAAAATATACATAGTTTCCTCAGAGAACACTATCTGACCGTAGTGCAATGTCTAGTTGCCTAGATGACCTATGTATATGTTAAGGAGGGGCGAATGAGAGGGAGGGAAGGGACTTCTATATATATATATATATATTGTATTGTGATTTTTCTATATATATATAGTTTGTTTTGTTTTGTTGATTAGGTCCTATTTTTTTAAGAAATTCAAAACGGCGCAGCCCGACTCATCCTTAATAAAAGAAAACGAGATCACATTACCCCACGGCTGAGGGAGCTTGACTGGCTGCCTGTTAAGTTTCATTACCAGCACAGATTAGCTACTCTTGCCTTCCGTTTCTACGACGGTTTTCTTCCACCATCCATGTCCTCTTTGCTCTGCGCATACCAGTCACCTTCATTTTACTCTCCGCTCTTCCCGTCAGAAACTCCTGAAAATCCAAAACGAAATTAAAATTATTTGGTAAGCATTTCTTCAGCTTTGTGGTCCCAACATTTTTTTTTCATTAACTCACTACCTCCCACTTTGCGAAACCAGCCCACCTTAGCCTATCTGTTTTAAAATAACAGCTAAAAACTTATCCTTTTCCTGCAGTGTCTAGGCCCTACACAATAAATTCTGTTGTTAGGCAGTTGTTATCTTTTTTTAAAATGAATGAAGGTCTGCATGGCGTATGAAAGCGCAATAAGTAGGCCTAGTTTTCATCATGAATTGCGCCTTGCAAATACTTTTTAATGATAATTTAAAACAAGATGCGAAGCATGTAAACGTACTCCCAGTTTTCCAAACCGCTTATAAATCAGCCAAGTGCTTTATGAGATAAGAAATAAAGGCGAAATAACGGTTTTAACGGTTATTTAACCGATATACACTTTTGAAACCGGTATTTTAGTCCTCACTAGGCTAAAGCCTGTGTACATACCAAATTTCATCCAAATCGGACAATATGTCAAGAATAACGGTTTTTAACGGTCAGATTTTGAAACACTGCATGGAAGTGCCATTTGTGTGTGATAACCTTTCTATATACAAAATTGCATTAAAACCCACCAATATATAAAAAATAACGGCAAAATAACGGTTTAACGGTTATGTAACCGATATGCACCTTTAAAACCGGTATTTTAGTCCTCACTGGGCTAAAGCCTGTGTAGATATCAAATTTCATCCAAATTGGACAATATGTCAAGAATAACGGTTTTTAACGGTCAAATTTTGGAACACTATATAGAAGTGCCATTTGTGTGTGATAACCTTTCTATATACCAAATTTCATTAAAATCGACCTATATAAGAAATAACGGCAGAATAACGGTTTTTAAACGGTGGTTTAATCCATTTTCAGCATTACATCACTTACATATGGACAGAGGATCCGATTTGTCACAAGATCATCCATACCGCTTATAAATTGGCCAAGTACTTTCTGAGATATTCCATAAAGAAGAAAAACCGTTACAACCGTTAGTAACGGCTATAACGGGCCAAACTAAAACATCAGGCATCATCCATGACCCATAATGAACATACCTGCTAATTTTCATAAAGGTCGGCCAAGTACTTTCTGAGATATTCCATAAAGAAGAAAAACCGTTACAGGCCGTTACAGCCGTTAGTAACGGTTATAACAGTAAACTAAAACATTGGGCATTATTTGTGACCCATAATGAACATACCTACACATTTTTTGAGAAAGATCAGCCAAGTACTTTCTGAGATATTCCATAAAGAAGAAAAAGCGTTACAGCCGTTAGTAACGGTAAACTAAAACGTCGGGCATCATCCTTGATCCATAATGAACACACCTACAAATTTTCAGAAAGATCGGCCCAGTAGTTTTGTCTGGAGCGAGTGGAACACATTTTTGACCACACACACACACACACACACACACACACACACTGACTGACTGACTGAAACCAATTTATTGTCAGATTAACTCAAGGTTGTACTGACTAACACACACACACACACACACACACACACACACACACACACACACACACACACAGACACACACACACACACACACACACACACACACACACACACACACACACACACACACACACACACACAGCATTTCTTCGTTCACATTCTAAAGTACTCCCTGTTCTTTAAGAACTGGGAGTACAAAAAACAAGCAGCGGTAGTAGTGGTAGTAATGGTGGAAGTGGTAGCAGCAGCAGCAGTAGTAGGCTAGTAATAGTTGTTTCTGGTGGTGAAAAATCAAGGGGAATGCAGTCTGCACAGGTGCTAACTCCAAAGAGAAAACCTCTTCCAACCTGGCTGTCTTCAGTGTGAAATGAACCCTGGACCTTGATACAGGAGTCTGATACAATAATTACTCTCAAAACCAACCAGGTCCCTTTAGCAGCACTTGTGAAAGAAAACCACAACGACAGGAACAAAGGGGTGTGGAGCAGAGGGGGGGGGGGGGGGGGGGGGGGGGGGGGTAATGGGGGGCACTGTCAATGGCAAAATGAAGAACGGGCAAAGAAATCCAACAGACGGGTGAAGGGTGTATGAGGTGTAATGGGATGTTATGCACTGTAGCCAGAGAAAGCTGGGCAAAGAGAGGTGAGAGAAGGGGTTGTGAGGGTGATGTGAGGTAGTGTACTATGGCCAAATGAAATTTGGGCATGGAAAACCCACCACATGGAACGAGGGGGTATGGATGATACTTGCAGGCATTGTGCTAAGTCAAAATGAAACGAGCAAAGAGAACCAACGGGTGGGGGGTAAGGTATGGGGATGACGAGGGGTAGTGCACTACGGCGAAAAGAAACATGGGCAAAGAGAGAACCCAACAGTTGGGAGAAAGGGGTATATGTGGTATTGGGAGGGAATGTGCTTTGGCTAAATGAAATGGGCAAAGAAAACCAAATAGATGGAACAGGGAGTATATGGGATAATGGGAAGCAGTGCACTGTCAAAATGAACTATGGGCAAAGAGAACCCAACAGATGGGACAAGCGGTATTGGCGTGAATGGCAGACAGCGCACTGTGGCGATGCACTGTCTGTATCAATAGTAGCAAAGACGCAAAAGCAAGAAGCAGCTGTCAATCATCTATTTCTCTTTATAGTACTCAATGTCACAAAACAAACAGTGACATTCAGAAATTATTTCTCACAAACCAGTTTCAGCAGTTATATGCTGGCATTGGACTGCACAAGCAAGTAGACTGGAAAAAACAATCTACTGTTATGACCCAACCTACATAACCATAATCGCCTAGCCAATTATGTGTCTGCCACAGGCTTAGATGAATGCATGACTGGCACATATTACGACGGAACTAAATTGGCTGAAACTTGTTTAACAAATTCACATCAACCACTAATTACAATCCATTATGTCGTCTATGGCTTAATTGAGGTTCCTCGGAACTTGTTGTCAATTTGGTGCAACAATTAGCACCTCCCTACCTGTTGTGCCAGTTATTGCGTGCAGATACACATTGTTGATGTCAGCAGGGTCGCTTCTTCCTGCCCTTGTCAACAGCCATTGAGTTCATTTATTCGTTCTTCACTCTATCCTTGTCAACAGTCCATGGAGATATTTCGTTCTTCACTCTATCCGTGTCAACAGTCCATTGAGTTCTTTTATTCGTTCTTCACTCTATCCCGTGTCAAAGTCCACTGAGTTCTTTTATTGTTTTTCACTCTGATCCTTGTCAATAGTCCTTGAGTTTTTTTATTCGTTCTTCACTCTATCCTATGTCAACAGTCCATTGAAGTTTTTTTATTCGTTTTCACTCTATCCTGTGTCAACAGTCAAGAAACTTCTATTCGTTCTTCACTCTATCCTGTGTCAACAGTCTAAGAAGACTCTATTCGTTCTTCCTCTATCCTGTGTCAACAGTCCAAGAAGACCTATTTGTTCTTCCTCTATCCTGTGTCAACAGTCCAAGAAGATTTTCTATTCGTTCTTTCACTCTATCCTGTGTCAACAGTCCATGGAGTTCTATTCGTCGTCACTCTATCCTGTGTCAACAGCCCATGGAGTTCTATTCGTTCTTCACTCTATCCTGTGTCAACAGCCCATGGAGTTCTATTCGTTCTTCACTCTATCCTGTGTCAACAGTCCATGGAGTTCTATTCGTCTCACTCTATCCGTTCAACAGCCATGGAGTCTCTTCATTCTTCACTCTATCCTGTGTCAACAGCCCATGGAGTTCTATTCGTTCTTCACTCTATCCTGTGTCAACAGCCCATGGAGTTCTGTTCGTTCTTCACTCTATCCTGTGTCAACAGCCCATGGAGTTCTATTCGTTCTTCACTCTATCCTGTGTCAACAGCCCATGGAGTTCTGTTCGTTCTTTACTCTATCCTGTGTCAACAGCCCATGGAGTTCTATTCATTCTTTACTCTATCCTGTGTCAACAGCCCATGGAGTTCTCTTCATTCTTCACTCTATCCTGTGTCAACAGCCCATGGAGTTCTATTCGTTCTTCACTCTATCCTGTGTCAACAGCCCATGGAGTTCTCTTCATTCTTCACTCTATCCTGTGTCAACAGCCCATGGAGTTCTCTTCATTCTTCACTCTATCCTGTGTCAACAGCCCATGGAGTTCTATTCGTTCTTCACTCTTTCCTGTGTCAACAGCCCATGGAGTTCTATTCGTTCTTCACTCTATCCTGTGTCAACAGCCCATGGAGTTCTATTCGTTCTTCACTCTATCCTGTGTCAACAGCCCATGGAGTTCTATTCATTCTTTACTCTATCCTGTGTCAACAGCCCATGGAGTTCTCTTCATTCTTCACTCTATCC
>CM031618.1:24707568-24725737 GCA_018398815.1 Conus ventricosus
AGAAAAGGATCAACAACGACCAACAGGAAATGAAAGAAGAAACAGGCAAACCAACTAAAGGGAGGGAGGAGGCATTTTTAATCATTCCTGGAATTAACCATTTCTTTTCCCTCTCCTGCTTTTCCCTCTCTGATCCTCTAGATCGTCAGTGGAGAGAGAGAGAGAGAGAGAGAGAGAGAGAGAGAGAGAGAGAGAGGAGAGAGAGAGAGAGAGAGAGTGGAATATAGAGTTCTGTACAGTCTGGTCACAACAGACAGCATGTGCACGACATGGTATAATTTAGACTTATCGGTGTGTATCCAATGGGTTGCCCGGACACATCTGTGTACAGATCTAGTCTCCTTTAAGACAAAACAGGAATCTTCCCAAAGGATAACAAAAGGGAAGTAATGAAAAAACAACAACCAGACTTGATTTTCATATTCTAGACTGACCAGATATAACATCGATGTGTGTGTACCTAAATAAAAGACAAGAAATAAGTTTGTAATCACCCTCATATTTTCCCCCGAAGTCGGAGTGTGGCTGCCCATGTGGCGGGGTGATCAAAAACGGTTACACACGTAATGGTCTCATCCCCAGCTGATGCATTTTTACCATAGTGTTCAAGTACTTCGGCTGTTTGGATGATCCCTGGAGTCTTTTAGCCAGGGTACAACAACAACAACATATTGAGAACACAACCCTGCCCTCTCTCTCTCTCTCTCTCTCTCTCTCTCTCTCTCTCTCTCTCTCTCTCACACACACACACACGCGCACGCACGCACGCACGCACGCACACACACACACACACACACGCGCGCGCGCGCGCGTGCTACCTTGCTCCACGAAAAACACTCCCCTCTCCTTCCCTCATTCAATCCCCCACACCGTCTGCCACTCCCTTCCGCCCCTTCTCCTCCTGAGAAAAGACTTTCTGCACTCTCACTGCTGATTCCTCCCCCCCCCCCTCCCCATCTTCCCCCGCCTCCCGCTCTCGCCCTACAGCCCCCGTTTCCCATCCACACACGCACACGTCCGTCTCCTTCCTCTGACTCCTCTTCCTCCCTCTCACTGAAACAAAACAATAAGAATAAGAACAGAACAAATCAGATGAAAAGGCAGGTAATCTTATCATGGCGGTCCGGTGATTTTAACATGAGATGTGCATTTGCATGACGTACAGTCTAAATATACTGAGAGGCAAAGAAAACGCAATTCCATTGTCAACTGACAATTTTATTGAAATGAAACAAACACACATCAAAGCAAATACGTGTGACAAAAGTGCGACCACTGTACATTAGTTTGCCTATAACAGGTGCACATTCGCCTGAAGTGAAGCCCATTTAGGCGCGACAGAAGGAGAGAACTGTAATATGCCGCTTCTGACTCACTTGCTACTCCACCACGTTTTTGGGCGAAAGTGGCCTAAAAGCCGCCTATTCCTGTTCTCTGACAAGTAACTAAAAAATAACGACCCTACAAACAAATATACTGTGTAGGGTTATCCGTTTTTAATACTAATTTACTAAACTTTTTAGATTTCAGTTTTTGCTTAATCCTGTGTTTTTTCCTGGTCGTTTTCAATAACATCATTTTCACGCAAACATTCTTCAAATGAGTCTCTGTCTTTCATGTGAAATAGAACTACAGTCTTTAACTGTTCTCTAAAGTCTTTTAAAACTGAGTTATATTTTTGGCATAAAATCCACACACTTATCCTAGCATGTCTTCCACTGAAAGCTAGTTTTGACAAAGTGTTTCTCTTTTTAACTATGTCTCTTTCTGCCGAACAGTCATCTATAATAAATAGTGTTTGCGTTCCTTCAAACAGTTTATAAAACTGTTCTAAACACTCACTCAGTTTATTGCTAGGATCAACTAAATATATGTCATCATCTGTCCATATAAACCTTCTATCATGATATGCTTTGTTCCATTTAAGTGTTGGGCAGAAAACTACAATATGATTAAAATTATAACGATAAACTGTTTGTAACAGGTCTAGGACAAATATTGTTTTTCCACACCAGTCTGCCCACAAATCAATGAGCAATGAGGAGTTTTTTGTCATAAAGTTTAACTGCTCCATGGTTTTATAGCAGAATTTAATCTAATCCAGTTATTATTTTTATCATACTTTCTGTCAAAACTTGTTCAGTATAATAAAACCCTACAAGACCTAAATGTGTAAGATTAATCCAATTTAGTTCTGTAAGATTGTTTCTATTTAAGTCAACAGTGATTTTGTTGCTTGTTGTTATGATCTTAATATCCTCGCCATTGTGAAGAACGACGACAACAACGTTAAGGCGTTTAACGTCTAAGTTTTGCCAGCTAATATTAATTCCTTTTATAAGGACGTCACTAACGCCCACAACCCCATCCCTCTCCACATCTTTAAAGACAGAAATTTCAAATATCATTGTGAACGTGTCTCCTAATTTTCTGCTTGGAAAGAACTGTAATTTTGTAGAAGCTTTTTTTACAACTGTTTCTTTTCTGTGGAGGATGTACTGTTTTTTCCCATACGGCGTTATTTCAATTTCTTTCCGACTATTGTCGTCCGGCATAAGAACTTACATGTAAAGGGCCAGAGTTGAATGCTTTTCTGAAACTTTTTTGACGGCTAAAAAAATGTAAATGGGCTTATGAATTCAAATTTTATTTCCCATTCTAAATATGGTTCTAAATGCCATTTGCTGTCAGGTTTTCGAACTATTTTATATTCATACTGGCCAACATTATTTGCCTCTAGATTGCGTAGTTGCTCTAGTTTAGGAAACCTTTTGTTGTCGTCAACCTCTTTGCGTTTATAATCACCATCTTTAGTGTACTCAAAACCATACAAAGTGCCTATCTCACCATTCTGTTCAAAGTCCGCAACATCTGCAAGGTCTTTTAATTCTAAGGTTATACACCTTACAGGCGCTAATGTAACTCCTGATTCTTCTGGCCCACGCGACATTATTTTTTAGTAACGTATTATTTTATTTCCAAAACAATGTGCAGGTTATCACATTTCACGGCTTTCCCTGTTTTGTCTTTGATTTTTATATTAAATGATCCGACCCTTCCACAAACTAATCTTTTAAACTGTAAATTAGGGAATTGTAATAATTTCATAATCGCAATATGCAGCTTTCCCTGATGGAAGAGCTCTTAAAACAGTTGAAGGCCTTCCATCATATAAGTTTTCATCAGTGCTTAGCTCATCCAAATGAATATAGAGTAATGAATGTAATGCAAGATCGAGCGGATTTTCTCCCTCATAAGTAGTTTTGTCTGGCACAACTCTAAATCTATGATTGTCATCTGCAAAGCCTAACATTTTAGCTAGCTCTTTATCAAAAAAGTAATTTGCTTCTTCAGGTTTGAATGTTAATATTGTTTTTAGATTTGCATTGTTAAGTTTGAGAGTAATGTCAAAGTTACTCATTGCTTCTTTTAGTGAGAAAAAACCCGTATAACCATCAGGTATTGTTAACTGGCTAACTTTGACCCCTGTTGGGCCAAATTTTTGAATCTTATTATTCTCCCTGGCTTTACTATATTAAACCATACGACTTTGTAAAATATTTCATGGAGTGCGACCATTTTGGTTCCGCAATCGTTCTTAACAGCATGTTCTAAAAACGAAGGGCGGTCTGGGTTGTTATTGTTACAAACATTTTTTAAAACAAATTAAAAATGAGTGCTTTCAAATATACTGGCGCAAAATATTCTGTTGGGCCGCACTACAATCTTAAAAATATAGCAACTGATACTCTTGACATTGCTGTGACCCAGACTGCCTCTTTTCATAAAAGGTGAGTACTCCATTAAGCAGATATCTTAACCCCCCTATTGAAGACGAGCACATCAGAAAGCGTGGTTTAGTCATCCGATGCAGTATTTATCAGAACCAGTTAAACTTTGCTGTGTTTTGCGCATCAACTGGGTGTGGAGTGGCGTATGCTGATCATTTAAATCACCATGATCCTTTGGTGAGGTCAGTGTACCGATTTCATTTCTATTACACCTTCAGACGTATTTTGGCTGAATTGCAAGCGCCATTGCCAAATGACAAACCGTTTAATCCACTCAGCAACAGAATAGACATGAAGGCTTTTGAAAGGATCTGTAACGAATTCAATATTAACATCAAGACAGACTTTAGACAAAAGTTGGATCATAATCATGGCATAGCGTCATTTATTTTCAGGGCACGCACAGAAAGTATAACTTTGACCGGCGTTCTCCTTTCAAAATTGTTGAGCCCTGGTCCATAGAGCAAGAGCATAAAACAGCATGACAACATTTATCTTAGACACTTCTAAGGGCCTTAACTAGGGCGGGAATAGAACGAATAAACGACTCTATTCGTACTTACGTTTGGTGTTTGCTAGGGTCGCAAGCACAGGCAAGATCGAGCATAACTGATCCTTCTACTGGCTTTGAGCGCGCAAAAACAATACTTAGCAAATTAGAGGACGCCATTAATTCTACAGTTGATTTACCTTCAAGTATTAAAAGATACCAAAATGTTTTACAATACGCAAGATCGAAAGTAGACTTTGCTGTTGGCACTGGTTTATACATGCTGCCTTCTGACCTCAGACTCCAGGTAGGATAATAATAAACTATAATAATGAAATTCTTATAGCAGGCAATGAACAGAAGGTTGGGAAAAACGACATAAATTCTGGGCCAGTAATATTACAAACAATAAAAGAACGCCCGAGATTAAGTCATCTAATTCCCGAAGTCCAAACCCCCAAAGTCATTGAAGACTCAGCAAAGCTCGCGGACTCTGTTCGCGATGACCATGAATATGAAAAGACAGCGCTTGTTCTTGGATTAACTGGCCTAGGATTACTTGGTCTTTATCTTACTAAAAATTACCCGACTATTACGAGAACTAATGACCATAAATGCTCGGCCATAAAGCCAACTACTTTGCTTGCAGTAGACAAAAGCCAGCTGACAATACTGCCTAATATACCGGGTAAAGAGTCTATAGCTTTAACCGCTAATTTTTTTTAATAAATTCGCAGATGATCAAGCTGTTTTTTTTACCCATGATTTATCAGGTGGAGGCGATGGCGACGGAGGCACTGGACTTTGAACCTCCACCGCCGCCTGTAATAGCCATCACCAGTGTACTTATTGCAAATCCTAAGGCTGTTATAACGCTTTACTAATGTAACTCCCTGCTCTCTAAACAGTGTTCGTATTCGTTCTGCTAGTGTCGTGTCTTCATATAAAATTTTTTCGATAGTTTCTCTTATTCTGTTCACTTGAGTTCGTAATTGGTCTCGGTTAGTAGTCAGCACTTCTAGTCTTGCTGATCTTTCTGTTCAAGATCTTTTAGTCTTTGGTTATTCTTTCTTTAATATCAGGCCCTAAGTTGGCGTCATCAGCCTCAACGAGTTTTTCTTTTCTCTTTTTATATGCCCATCTAGTTCACCTAGTTTTGCTAAATTGTTTGTTAATTCGCCTCTGGTGGTTCTTAAAGTACGATCAAGGGCTAATAATTCTCGCATAGGCAATGGGGAATCATTAATTGTTTTTAACGCTGTTTCTTCTGAAAAACTGGTTTCTGCTTCTATTGTATTTATTAATTCGCCTGCTGATTGATTTAATTCTTTAAGTTCCATGTTTTGCATTTGGTTATCTGTCGGGAGTTCTTGTAGTGTGTTTTGAAGTTTAGCAACTGCATCCCTATCTAATTTTGGTCTAGCAATGCCAAGGCGATTTTGATCTTTCACACTGAGTCTATTTCTAATTGAACCCACGGCTAAAAACTTTGATGGGTCGGTTTTAGTTGTAAGCCGAACAAGTTGCCCTTGGTCGTTTTTTTACAGACAAATGGCCATCTTTTAATTCAAAATCATTTGGGTCTATAAATTCGGGAGGTTCTTGGCCTAAACTTTTGTAAAATGCTCCGACCGTACTTTCTGTTAATTCACGCTGCATTGAGAGCGTTGAGCGATGCCGTGTCAAAGGGATCATTTCACTCATGTCGTCTCCACGATCAAAAACATCATAATCTTCTTCACCTTCAATGCCTGCCATGTTTTTAATAATTAACTTTTTATTTTGTTTATAAAAAAATGTCAGCACATGGCTCGATTCTTAACCCGCATAGAAAACTGAAAGAGCCCAAGGCGTGAAGGGAAATAAGCGGAATATTACTGTTCCAAATAATCCATCTACTATTGATGCGGATCAAATTCTTACTGTCAAATTTCCAGACCTAGGAGCGGATGAAGTGATTGTGCCAGGCTCTGCGCGTCTTACTTTCAAAATAGCGCTCGATTCAACAACAGACCCAAACAGGACAGTTGTACAGAATCTGGGGCGGGCAATCGTTAAGAAAATTTTCTATAAAACTGAGGGACAAGAAATATTTTCTTTACATAATGCAGACATATATTTTAACCTATTCTGATCTATGGCTAACCGGGAACGAAAGGGAAGATCTTGCGTTTCAAGGAATCGGCAATGAAGAAGCACTAAAACTTAGAATAGGCGCCGAACTCGCCTCAGGTGCTAAAAGCAGCAAAAAGGCTTTAGCTGTAAGTTATGCGTATGGTAATCGCTTTTCCATTCCCCTAGATTTTGAGTTGTTAAAAGCGCATGCGCCATACTTTCAAGGAGCATTAAAAGACAGATTGTCATATGAACTAACTTTTAATGAATACAAACGTGTTATCAGATCATCAGACACTGAAGCAAAGTACAGCATTTCTGACATCTCGTTAGAGTTTGACGTTGTTAGCAACCATGAATTAGCAGGGCTGATTGAGCACCAATATCAGTCAAGATTAGCAATATATTACGAAAGAGTGATTCATCATACAACATATCCCAGAAGCAGGGCAGACACTATATGGAATTTTAGTTTTAGCACCACAGCAATATCGCTTAAAGGTATTTATTGCTGTGTGAAGATGAAGAACCATTCGCAAGAGCAAGTGAAAAGTTTTTTAATCCTAAAATAACGAAAGTTCAATGTACAATTGACGGTAGTCCTAACCAAATCTACGCTAGCGGGCTTAGACCTTATCATCATTTTGACGAAATAAGAAAATTGTTTGGGGGTGGGAGGGTAGAAATCCAAAAGCAGACCTAGTGTCTAAAGATTTACATCTTCACAATGTTAGGCTTGATGATTATTTAACAACAAAATACGGTTTATGGATTGACCTAAGGTCAACAGAGGATAATGAGTTGTATGGAAGCGGGAGAAATGTGAGAGACGTAATAAACGTTCAAATTGATAAAGAAGAAGAAGCTGATAAACCGCTTAATGTACATTTGTTTTTATTATATGATGCGCAGCTGAATATTGAAGAAAACAGATTAAAATATGTATTTACTAAATATTTTTTTCATTTTATAAAAAGCATGTCTGTTCAGGTTTATCCAAATGTGCCTACAGCACCGGAGATGTCGAGAGAAGAGATAGCTGGCAATTCTGCTGTTATAGAAACCCCTAACATAAAAACCTTTAGATTAACAAACATTACGCAAATGCAGCAAGTACTAGAGCAAGACCTTTCAAAATACAGCAAAACCAAACGAAGGTATTCTGCTGCCTTTAATGCTGTTACATATGTTAATACTGGAGCATCGACTATAAGTGCTCTATCAGCAGGAACGAGTGTTGGTCTCTTAGCAACAGGCATAGGCGCACCCGCAGCTTTACCTCTAGGAGGTTTGTCTTTAGCTCTCGGTCTGTGTTCATTAGCTGTAGGTGCTGCTAGCAAAAAAATAAAAACTAAACTCCAAAAGCACACAGCTATGGTTCAACTAATAACAGCTAAACTTTGTTCGTTTAAACTGACAATAAATAAAGCGCTAGTTGACTCAAACATCACGGATGAAGAATTTAATCGTTTACAGGCCGATTTTGATGACTACAAAAGACAAAAGTTTGATCTTCAAAGAAAGGCGGGGGCAACTTTTTCTCAACAGCCAGACGCCGAGCAGATAAAAAAGGAATGCTTAAAAAAAGTAAACGAGACATTAAACTCTGCTCTAAACAGCTCACATTAACAACACCAAAAGGTGTTTATACTTTAGTTTATGAGTCCAAGCGCAAAAAGACCGTTGATATTGATTCTGATTAATTATTTTTTTTTAATTTAAATAAATATTTTGAGTTAGAAAAGAGACTCAACATGGCTAAGATATATGAAGGACAAGACGAATTTTTTTGAAGGAATGCTTGAGAGAGAGCGTTTATCAAGAGCACTGAATGATATTGATTTAGAAGTCATTGACCCAACAAACGTACAGGCAAGTGTTGTTCATGCTATTTCTCAAGTTCCAAGTAAACTAACAATAGACCCGCCAGTTAAAGTAATGTTAGCTGTTTTAATCGACTATGTAACAATAAATGAAGAAAATCTAGAAGTCTGGGTCTCAACTAAACAACAGACTATTCTTTCTCATAATGACTTAACACCCGGTTGGGCAGACGAACTGCTTACACAGTTTGATGCTGCGGCTGAAGAAGCCAAAATGAGAGGCTCTGGTTGTCAGAGGGCGAAGTCTTAGAGATCAGATTAAAACAGGCTAAGTATGCGCCGATTGTAGGCAGGTCTTACATTCCACTACCTCCAGCATTAGTCGCAAAAAGAGCAGTTCTAAACATAAGGAATTCAGACGACAAATGTTTTTATGTGGTGTGTTCTTGCAAGGCTGCATTACGCCCGCAAAAACGCAGAGAGAGTGTCTAACTATCACCCTTACATCAATGATCTTAACTTTAGTGGGGTGTCCTTTCCTGTTAGTGTAGACCAAATTGATCATTTGAAGAACAAAACAAACCAATAACTGTTAATGTATACACATGGGATGAGGAAACAAATCTACAACCGATTAAAGTGTCCAAGAACAGTCCAACGATTGGCGAACCAGACAAAAATCATGTTGACTTACTACTGATGTTTTCACCAGCGGGGCTACCGCATTACACATTAATACGCACAATGAGTAGATTATTGCGGCATACTTCAAAGCATTACCATAAACAAGAATTCTGCAGAAAATGTTTAACAAGAATGCCATCTGTTCAAGCCGCGAGTGAACATAAGAAACATTGTATCGGCCCAGTTGACTGTAATACAGAACTAACTACGCCCCCGCCAGGATCTAAAGTTAGTTTTAAGAACTGGAAAAAACTGCAACATTCTCCATACGTAGTTTACGCAGACTTCGAGTCGCTTATTGTTCCTTATGAAGGGCCAACCCCACAGAGACTTCCTAAAACAGCCATAGTGAGTAATCATCAGATTTGTTCATTTGCTTTCATCGTTGTCAGGTCGGATGGCGTTCATTCAAAGCCAAAATTATATAGAGGGCCAAATGCCGCAGAATACTTCTTAGAACGCATGCAGCAAGTGCGCAATGACTGTTCTAATAATCTAAACTTATCTGAAATCATAATGACACCTGAAGACCAACAACAGTATGACTCAGCCACACATTGTTGGATTTGCGGTTTAGGTCTCTCATCAGACGCAGAGAATCCGACAGTAAGAGACCATGATCACATTAGCGGAAAGTTCAGAGGAGCGGCGCATAACAAATGCAATCTTCAACTAAAGTTTGATCCAAAGACATGGAAGCTGCCTGTATTCTTTCATAACTTGCGAGGTTATGACTCTCACCTTATAATGCAAGCAGTAACCAGCGCCTTCAGGGTAGCATGCATTGCACAGTCATCAGAAAAGTACATGTGCTTTAATCTAAATAACATGTCTTTTTATGACTCTATGCAACACATGATGGGATCATTAGAGTCACTAGCTATGTCCTTAAAGGCCTGCCCAATAACGGAAGAATATTTTGACCCAACTCCTCGTTAGAAAGGGCGTTTACCCTTATGAGTACATGAACAGTTGGGAAAGGTTTGATGAAAATACACTTCCTCCTAAAGGCGCGTTCTTTTCTAGTCTTAGAGGAAAGGACATCAGCGACTCCGATTACCAGCATGCTCAAGATGCTTGCAAAAGTTAGATTGTAAAACGATGGGAGACTATCATGACTCCTACTTGATGGCTGATGTATGTTTGTTGGCGGACGTCTTTGAAAATTATAGAAAGACCTGCATGAAACATTACAGTTTGGATCCTGCGCATTACATTTCTGCGCCCGGGATGAGCTGGGATGCTTTCTTAAAGTTTACTGGAGTACAAATTGATCTATTGTCTGACCTACCAATGATTCAGATGATTGAAAACGGATTGCGTGGAGGAATTAGTATGGCGTCGCATCATTACTGTAAAGCAAACAACAAATACTTGGACGATTATGATCCCAGTAAAAGGTCTAACTATCTTATGTATTTAGACGCAAACAATCTGTATGGTTGGGCTATGGCGCAATCACTTCCATTACGTAACTTCAAGATGTACACAGGTACGAATAATATTCAAAAGGCATTAAAGTGGTTGAACAGTTTAACGCCTAATCAGCAGCGTGGTTTCATTCTAGAAGTTGACTTAGAATATCCTCATGAACTCCATGACCTGCATAATGACTATCCATTAGCAGCAGAAAGTCTAAAGATGGATCCAAGAGAACCACCTAAACTTGTGCCTAATCTTCGAGGCAAAAAAAATTATGTCTGTCATTACAGACTTCTACAATTTTATTTAAGACATGGTTTGAAGTTAACAGCTGTCCATCGTATAATTGCTTTCGATCAAGAACAGTTCATGAAACCATACATCATGAAGAACACTGATCTCAGAACCAAATCCACAGATGCTTCAGAAAAAGACTTTTTCAAGCTGATGAACAACAGCTGTTTTGGAAAGACATGGAGAATCCGCACAAACGTAAAGAGTCAGATTGGTCACCAGAGAGAACGAAGCAATTAAGCTGACTTCAAAACCTAATTATCAGGACTTCAGAAGATTTATGAACAGCTTTTTGGTATAATGATGAAAAAAAAGAAGTCAAATTGGACAAACCTGTATTTATCGGGTTTACTGTTTTAGAATTATCAAAGCTTTTGATGTTAGAGTTTCTTTATGACTACTTTAAGCCCTCGTATCCTGAGTCCAGAGTACTTTACACAGATACAGATAGTTTTGTTATAGATATCCCTACTGAAGACATCTATAAAGACATGGAAATGGAAGTAGCTAAAGGACATGCGGGATGGTATGATACATCTGATTACCCTAAAGATTCGCCTTTGCATTCAATTACTAACAAGAAGGTTTTAGGAAAGATGAAGGATGAATTATCTGGAAAGGTGATCAAGGAGTATGTGGGGTTAAGGTCAAAAATGTACAGTATTTCGAGCCAGGAGAAAATCATTAAGAAAGCAAAGGGAATATCTCGCAGCGTTGTGCAGTCAAACATATCACATGACAACTACAAAGAAGCATTGTTTGGCAATAAGACTTTTCATCATGACAACGTAAAACTGCGATCTAATCTACATGAGATCAACACAACAGTTGTAACAAAGAAGTCATTAGATAGAACAAACACAAAACGGGTGTTTGTTAATCCAGAGTTTTCATATGCAATTGGGCACTGGAGAACCGTAAATTAATTAAAGCGGAACTGTGTCTGGCGGAATTATCTGCAGTTCTTCTTTCACAAAAGATCTTTGAGGAGCTGGTTGTTTTGTTGTGTCAGTTTCTCGTAAATAATACACGGGCGGATTCATTTTTACAATTCTTTTTATTTCATATGGATCAACACTCAAACTGGATCTGTTGCCCTGATGCGAGTGTCCCCTTCTGCTTCCCCCGGTAAATAAAGGTACCTTACTTTCAAACCAAACGGTAATAGTTTGCCGGATGAAGACTCTCCTTCAACAACATTTATTGTTTTTCTTTTGATTGCTTGTTACTGGTTTTAGGCCTTTAAATTCTTCATTATTCATTGCGCGCAAAACTGAGGGCAATCTTCTAACCCATTCTGTGTTGCGAGAATTGTCAATCAGCTCTCTGTGATACTGGTAGGAGAAAAGTCTTTCGGCTAACTGTTTGTTTAAAGTTTTCAACTAAAGCCTGTGATCTGTGAACTCCCGGAATGCCTCTTTTAATGGTAACTCTATGTTTCAACAATAATTGATTCACTTGGCCTTTAAATTCTTTTCCATCATCAACTTGAATCATGCGAGGGTAAGTTAGCGGGCCTCGTTGGTATACCAGTTGTATGGCAACGGCAACAGCAGAAGCACTCTTTTGTGTTAATGGTTCCGCATCTTTGTATCTTGAAGCTATGTCAATGACTGTGAGTGCGTACTAAATCTTTTCGTCTAATCGTATCAGAGGGTAAATATAGAAGATCCATTTGATGGGTGTCGTTTGGAGTTGTATTGACAAAGTGTGGTCTCTGTATCGCCTAGGTGCAGTAAATAAATTTTGCCAAATCGCTTGTTTAGATAACCATTCTTTTGCTGTTTGTTCACTGACTCCTGCCAGCTTGGCTTAGCTTTTTAATTGCTGTGATGCCCTTCCAATATCCTTTTGGTGAATAATAGATTTTGTTCATTTTTTATTCAGCCAATATTATGCGCAAACAAAATACACGACGGTCATACCAACGACAATAAACCCGATTTCTTGCATCTTTTGTTTTTCTGATGGTTGATAAAAGTCACTGAATTTTGGTGGGGGGCAATGTCTCGATTGGTTTGCCTGTTACAAGATAATATTGTTTTATTGCTTGATCAACATTTTTAAATGTGTAAGCTGCATGCCCCTGTCTTTTCAGTGTGTCATTAATAAATCTAACTGCTCAAGTCTCTGCCTTTCATAGGCGTTTTGTGCAGCTGCTAGTTCCTCCATAGCTTTGTTATGTCTTTTTCTCTCGCTGTCATTCCCCAGTTTACTAAATGCGAAATTACTTCCGCTAAAAGCAAGCGCATTCACCACAGCGCCGCCTATCATTATTGCGAGTGAAGCCATTTTTTATAAATGTATTTTTTTCTTACATATTTATATTGTCTGGAATTATTCCTTGCTTAACTAGAAAATCTTTCGTGGCAACCGAAGCTGCAATGATAGCAATCAGCTTTGCTGATCCTCAAAGTCTAGTTTGCCAAGATCTGCTGGTTTAATTCTTAACAGGCTTTTACCAAGCATTGAGTATCCTACACTTAGCCTCCAATAACAGCAGAATGGTATACAAGGTTAGCAACAGTTTTTTCGGTGCTCATTTTAATAAAATAAAATAATTATAATTATTAAAAAACATGAACAGTGATGATCTACTACAGCTACAAGCGGCCTAACCTGCCTGAACTTATGAATGACCAAGTTGATGATCAAGCTATTATGCCCCAAAAGGAGAGGTTGTTATTCTTTGGCAGCGTGTGGGAAAACAAAACAGTTCCTCGGAACTGAATTCAGCATTGAACAGATTCAACAGATGTCGCCACAAGACATTATAAAGTATCATAACAGGTATGAAGCGCAGCTGGGGTCTAGAATGGTGAAAAGTGTGGGGCAAACGGTTTCTTAGTTTGTACACTAAACTAGTCAGTAGATTTGCACCCATTGATTCTGAACAGATCTTACGTATGATTTAACGCAAGATCCAGTTTTAAACAAAGTCATTAGAGTCTCTAGGATGTGATCTATACTACAGATTTGGAACATTGTTATCGCCATTAATCATGGGATTAATAACTTTTAATCATATAGATTTTGTTTCCCTTCAAAATGAACGAGCTGGAAAATCATCAGAACCAGAAAACACTGAATCAGGTGGAGAAAGTAACCAAGCTAGAAAATCAGCAGAAAACGCTGAATCAGGTGGAGACCATTAAAAATCCTGGCGTGTTGAAGCAGGAAAAAAATTAGCAGAGTGGAACAGACAAAAAAAATTAATGTTACAGAATATGACTCATCATGAAAACATAACGCCGCTAACGCCAGAACAAGTTGATTCAATGCCAGCTATAAAAACTCCATGTGATACAAGGGCACCAAAGTCTTCATGGAATATTGAACTTAAAACTGTTGCCATTTTTGGCGCCATTGCTGCTGTTGGGGGCAGTTATTACGGTTATAAAATATATAACTGATGGCAACAGAAACAAAAGCAATCAAAAAAATCTGAACCATTAAATACAGAAAGAGACAACTGCACGCCAAAACCGCCAATAACAAAAGACATTTTGATCCATTTATAATGCAATAATATTTTAATTTTTTTTTATAAAAATAGATCATGGCGTATTATAAAATGATGAAGTCAATAAATAAAGACCTGGAGTCTATAAAGACATTTCCATAGACCCGAAATTGAATCAATGCGGTTGCTTCGGATGTAAGACCTTCCTTAAAATCTATGCAGAAAACGCTGAGCAAGACATCCTCAACGACGACACGTTATTTTGAGGCGTGTGTGTACTATATTAGACATCTACTATTTAAGATAAAAACATAGCTTGTATTTTTTTGATAATTATAAGATAACTTAATAAGAACTTGGTTGTACTTAAAGGATGACTTAATCAAGAACTTATCAAGAACTTATTAAGAACTTACTTAAGAACTTGATCAAGAACTTATTAAGAACTTGAAGTAACTTAATTAAAACCTTAATTAAGAACTTGGGGTGACTTGGGGGTGGGAGTGTGTGTGGTGTACACAGGGGGGTGGGGTGGGAGGACGTGCGTGCGTGGGGCGGGGGTGGGGGGACGTGCGTGCGTGGGGTGGGGGTGGGGGGGACGTGCGTGCGTGGGGTAGGACAAAACACACACAAACAAACAACAAACACAAACAAACAACAAACAAACACACAAAGGCCTAACCCTATCTAGTTTGTTTGCCAGAACATTCAAAAATCGTTATCCAGGCACACTGCGTTTTTTAAACAATCAAACAGCCGAAGCAGGGCAGGCGCAAATGTCATAGGGCAGCAAACCGTACATGCATGATCGTTACTATATTTAGAGCCACGTCAGTGTGTGCATGCGTGGGGTGGGGGTGGGGTTGGGCGGGTGGGGGGGGTGGGGGGGGGGTGTGTGCATGCGTGGGGTAGGACAAAACACACACACACACAAACAAACAAAAAACCCACAAACAAACACAAACAAACAAACAACAAACAAACAAACAAACAACAAACACCCAATGCCACTAGACCACACTGCGCCAACCACGTCAGCAGTAGGCCTGCTGTGGTCTTACAGTCGCACGTTAGAGAGGGCTTTGTAGGTCAATCGGCAGAGTCTGCCGATTGGCCTAGTTTTGCAAAACCGTTACTATTTTTAAGTCCGCGTCATGTGTTTGTGGCGTTCACTGAGAGCCTTGCAGAGCAGTTGTCGGAGGGCAGTTAGCGAACAGTGCTACGCCCCCTATAATTAGCCAGTAACAACACCAGCCCTGTCTGGGCCCAGCCCGAGTCGTGTTCCGCGTCGTCTGCTTTGCCGTTGTGTCACAAACACCACAAGGTGGAGAAGTTTTCTGAACTACTAGGTAGTACACCGGTCACTGAACATTTGGAGCTTTTTGAATAGAATCATTTCTTCAAAAGTTAAAAGCTTTTCAAAGTTACTCTAATTAAATAATTGTTGAAGAAACAAAAACAAAATGCTTCCTTTTGGCTTTGAAGGAGGAGAACAAGGCTCGCCACTCAATTCTTTGTCAAAAACTTTGCCATGGCCTCATGATAAACAATGTATTTTTCCACAAGATTAGTCTGTGATCGGAAAGTTTCCTTGCGAAGATAACAACACTTCATCCATTTCTTGAGTAATATTAGTGTCACTTCCAGCACTGGCAGAAAACATTGAAATATCACTTCCCTGACTCGCCATGTTTTTAACACACACACACAAGTTCTTCCGCTAGCCCGCCTGTCAAATGTAAAATCACAGCACAGTAGGCTAACCACAACGCGCTTGCACAGCAGTCAGTGGAAGAATGTGTGGTGTGAGCGGCCAGAAGGCTACGCTTAGCTGTGATTGGCTAGTTTAGAACAGCGCCGCCGAGCGGAAGTGTTAGCAAGAACGTTCTAGAGTGCTAGGCGGAGTAAGGGGGGGGGGGGGGGGGGGGGGGGGGGAAGAGGGGTGGAGGAGGTGCGGCAGTATTGATTTTTTGGCCTGTGTGTGAGTGTGTGTGTTTCTCTGTGTGTGCAGGTGTCCGTGTTAGTTTGCGTGGGTGTGTGTGTGTGAGAGAGAGAGGGAGAGAGAAAGAGAGAGAGAAAGAGAGAGAGAGAGAAGTGTCTGTGTGTGTTAGTGTTCGTGTTAGTGTGTGTGTGTGTGTGTGTGTGTGTGTGTGTGTGTGTGTGTGTGTGTGTATGAGTGAGTGAGTGTGTGTGTGTGTGTGTGTGTGTGTGTGTTGTGTGTGTGTGTGTGTGTGTGTGTGTGTGTTCGTGCGTGCCCGCCTCTCTGTCTGTCTGTCTGTCTGTTCTAAGGGCAACTTAACCTTAACGGGCTTACTGCGAAGTAATCAGATAGCCTAGTGCACCCACCGTGTATATGGGCGCGTTCAGTAACTGCTTAGTTTTCCCTACGTTACTCTATGGGGATGTGTTCAGTCCAGATACTTTCCTCTATGAAAAGTTTAGTAAATTAGTATTGAAAACGGATAACCCTACACAGTATATTTGTTTGTAGGGTCGTTATTTTTTGGTTACTTGTCAGAGAACAGGAATAGGCGGCTTTTAGGCCACTTTCGCCCAAAAACGTGGTGGAGTAGCAAGTGAGTCAGAAGCGGCATATTACAGTTCTCTGAAGGAATACACTGTCAATATCTGGTGTGTCCCCCTTGAGCACGAACACAAGCTTGCAAACGTCGGGGCATTGAAGCGCACAAACGACGGATGATACGGATCGGTATCACGTTCCAGTGATGCTGCAATGCTTGGGTGAGCTCAGCAACAGTAGTTGGGGGGTTCTGCTGACCTTGCACACGTCGTCCAAGTTCGTCCCACAAATGGTCAATGGGATTCATGTCTGGGGACACGGAGGGCCACTGCATGACATCCACATTGCTGTCCCGAAGGAAATTTCGTGTGAGAACGGCTGTGTGGGGTCGAGCATTGTCCTGCTGAAACACTAGTCTGTTGCCACCATGCTGTCTCCAGAGAGGAAGAAGAACTGGCTCAAGAACAGTGTCAATATAACGCCTTGCCGTCAAGTTGCCTGGCACAAACACAAGCTCCGATCGAAATTGAGCATTTATGGCACCCCAGACCATTACCCCTCCACCCCCATAACGATCTCGCTCAATGACACAGGGTTGCGCAAAACGTTCACCCTGACGTCGATACACACGATCACGGCCATCCGGGAAAGAGACATTGAACCGGGATTCATCCGAAAAAACAACATTCCCCAAACCCTGTTCTTCAGAAAGCCACCTGCGGCAGCCCATCGCTGGCGTGCTAGTCGATGGCGATGGGTTAAGATCTGACCTTGGTATGGTCGACGTGCCCGTAGCCCTGCTGCTGCCAGACGCCGACGCACGGTACGGCTGCTGATTGGTCTTTCTCTAGTCCCAATAGTGTTGCGGGCTGTTTGTGCAGCTGGCTGGAAACGATTCCGGAGGTGCTGCGTGACAATGTAGCGGTCCTGTCGTGCCGTCGTCACACGTTGGACGCCTGGGCGTGGACGGTCGTTTACACTTCCAGTGTTTTGGTGCCGAGTCGCAAGACAGGTTATGGTTGATGGGTGTACATTGAAATGTTGTGCGGCCCTGATGTGAGCAGTGCCTGCCCTCAGCATGCCAATGGCTTGATTTCTCTGGTCTGTAGTTAACCGCGGCATGGTGCGTACGAGTGTCAGTAAAACGCCAATGTGTGTTTTTATAGGGGACAGTCATGGGCTGTTTGCATGCAATCACAGTATGCCTGTGTTGCACGTGTTTTGCAGTTATCAGTAAAAGATGTGTTGGAGTGGTTTACTCATGACGTCATGAACCCAACTGTGCCTGTCAATACAGATCGTCGCAATACAACATTACGCGTGCTAGGTTGCATGCCTCGTGCATAATTCACATTATTTTGGCTGAGGTGACATTTTTCGGGGACGAAATGGGGATTGCGTTTTCATTGCCTCTCAGTATAGGTTTACGAGTGCGTTCACTCCGCTGCACAATCCTCAGTCTGCCTTCAGGAGAAAGAGTGAAGAGGAGGGGAGGGGGTGGGTATCTTCCCCCGTGTCCGAGCCACTGAGCCCAGCATGATGGCCTCAGGCCCCACTGGCCGCGCT
>CM031618.1:24725837-24738337 GCA_018398815.1 Conus ventricosus
GATCAGGGAGGGCCTCTCGCAATGTGACCCAGTACAAACGCATTAGTTCAGCCAGAGATGAGAGGGGTGGGGGATAAGTATCTTCCCCTTTCACCAGTTCCATGGCGCATATTGGAGGCATTCGCCCTTGGTCATTACACTGCCTTCCTGGCTGCCTCCTGCGCACGGATTGGCTGCCTGTTTGCCACACCTCGCCAAGTCTGAAGCACTCCCACACAGACGTTCTTACTGCCAGCCATCGGGCCAAACGTGCTGACTACCATATCGAAAACCCATTGCCAGCAATGATGACATCAGTGACAACGTGAGTGAGTACGCAGCCAAAAGCAGAATGAGCATTACGTGGCCTCACTGTAGGCATGCAGCAGCAGAGACTAGGTCAGGTCTTCTGCCCTGGTGCAGGACTTGTACGCGCCTCTCTTGTGGATAGCTAGTCGCCAGTAGTCAGTGGTGAGGGTCTCCCATTCAGCCTAAAGGGTACCACATGCTCATAGGGATGCTTTCAGGTACCATTGAAAGGTCTGAGTGGTCGATTTGTGTTTGTTTTGCCCAGATGCCAGCTCCGAGAAGAAGACCAGCTTCGGAATTCGCGTGTCGTGCATACGGACCAGATGTCTAATCAACCCGAGCTGAGCTTTCACAATGTTGCCTAGATACCAGGCAAGTTTGCCTTGCCAGGCAAGTTTGCCTCGCCAGGCATTTCCGCGTTGGAGACTCTGCCCTCCCAAGAGATAACCATGATTTTGCGCAGACATCAGAGGTGGAACCGCTCGAGTATTTTCGACTGTTTCCTCTGCAATGTCCATGTTTCACAATCATAGAGCAGGGATGTCATGACCACCGCCTTGTGGACAGCCAGTTTGGCGCACAGATTGAGGCCATGTTGACCCCTCACTCGCTTCCACAGCCTGTCAAAAGATGCACCCGCCCATGCAAGTCTGTTTGATGCTTCTTTGTCCATGCCGCTGGCTGAGGTCAGGATACTCCTCAAGTAGGTGAGGCTCTCCACGCTGGTCAGTTTTGTTTCCTCGATTTCAATGCCAAGATATGGGGGAGCCAGGCCTGATGCAGGTTAAAACATTACTTCTGTCCCCCGCGGGCTGACGGTCATTTTGCCGCTGACGATAGGCGAGTGGCATGTTCCCGCAGGTGCGGCTCGTTTAATACTGCACGGAAGGAGGACTGTTACCAGGGCATAGGGGATCTGTTTTTAACGTTCAGACGCCACAAGAGAGAGAGCGAGAGAGAGAGAGAGAGAGAGAGAGAGAGAGAGAGAGAGAGAGAGAGAGAGAGAGAGAGAGAGCATCAAACAGCATGGCAGCTGACGTTGAGAAGTGTGGAGGCCAAGACATGGCCTTCTTGTACTCCGTTGAAGAGCAGAAAACGGTGAGATACAGAACCATTTTCCACAATCCTGGCCATCATAACGTCATGGAATGATCTGATGATACTGAACTTTAACGGGCACTGCAAAAGAGTGGGTAACAAACTAGTATTGTGGTTACCCGAGAGAACAGCTGACACAATAATTTTGTTGTGGCTCACGATGACAATGGTGCCCGGAAATGGTTAGAGTGCTGCAACGGCGACAGGACTCCCACAAAGACAAACAGTGGGAAAGCTGGGCGAGATACATTGGAGAGGATAACAGAGCCAGTGTTATAAGGTGGACCAGTGTCAGTGTTGTGAGATGAGATGGTGTCAGTGTTGTGAGATGAGATGGTGTCAGTGTTGTGAGATGAGATGGTGTCAGTGTTGTGATATAGGATAGCGTCAGTGATGTGAGATGAGATGGTGTCAGTGTTGTGAGGTGAGATGGTGTCAGTGTTGTGAGATGAGATGGTGTCAGTGATGTGAGGTGAGATGGTGTCAGTGATGTGAGATGAGATGGTGTCAGTGATGTGAGGTGAGATGGTGTCAGTGTTGTGAGGCGAGATGGTGTCAGTGATGTGAGGTGAGATGGTGTCAGTGTTGAGAGGTGAGATTGTGTCAGTGTTGTGAGGTGAGATGGTGTCAATGTTGTGAGGTGAGATGGTGTCAGTGATGTGAGGTGAGATGGTGTCAGTGTTGTAAGGTGAGATGTGTCAGTGTTGTGAGGTGGGATGATGTGAGTGTTGTGAGGTGAGATGGTGTCAGTGATGTGAGGTGGGATGGTGTCAGTGTTGTGAGGTGGGATGGTGTCAGTGTTGTGAGGTGGGATGGTGTCAGTAAATGTGAGGTGAGATGGTGTCAATGTTGTGAGGTGAGATGGTGTCAGTGATGTGAGATGATATGGTGTCAGTGATGTGAGATGAGATGGTGTCAGTGATGTGAGGTGAGATGGTGTCAGTGATGTGAGGTGAGATGGTGTCAGTGATGTGAGATGAGATGGTGTCAGTGTTGTGAGGTGGGATGGTGTCAGTGATGTGAGGTGAGATGGTGTCAATGTTGTGAGATGAGATGGTGTCAGTGATGTGAGATGAGATGGTGTCAGTGATGTGAGATGAGATGGTGTCAGTGTTGTGAGGTGAGATGGTGTCAGTGTTGTGAGGTGAGATGGTGTCAGTGATGTGAGGTGGGATGGTGTCAGTGTTGTGGAATGAGATGGTGTCAGTGATGTGAGGTGAGATGGTGTCAGTGTTGTGAGATGAGATGGTGTCAGTGATGTGAGATGAGATGGTGTCAGTGATGTGAGATGAGATGGTGTCAGTGTTGTGAGATGAGATGGTGTCAGTGATGTGAGGTGAGATGGTGTCAGTGATTTGAGGTGAGATGGTGTCAGTGATGTGAGGTGAGATGGTGTCAGTGATGTGAGATGAGATGGTGTCAGTGATGTGAGATGAGATGGTGTCAGTGATGTGAGGTGAGATGGTGTCAGTGTTGTGATTAGGATAGCGTCAGTGATGTGAGATGAGATGGTTCAGTGATGTGAGATGAGATGGTGTCAGTGTTGTGAGGTGAGATGGTGTCAGTGTTGTGAGGTGAGATGGTGTCAGTGATGTGAGGTGAGATGGTGTCAGTGTTTTGAGATGAGATGTCAGTGTTTTGAGAGGAGATGACATCAGTGTTGTGATAGAGGATGGCGTCAGTGTTGTGAGATGTATGGTGTCAGTATTCTGAGATAGGATGACGTCAGTGTTGTGAGATGTGTGGCGTCAGTGATGTGAGATAGGATGACGTCAGTGTTGTGAGATAAGATGGCGTTAGTGTTGTAAGATGAGAAGCATGGCGTCAGTGTTGTGAGATAGGATGGTGTCAGTGTTGTGAAATAAGATGGTGTCAGTGTTGTGATATAAGATGGCGTTAGTGTTGTAGATGAGATGCGTGGCGTCAGTGTTGTGAGATAGGATGACGTGAGTGTTGTGATATAGGATGGTGTCAGTGTTGTGAGATAAGATGGCGTTAGTGTTGTGAGATAGGATGACGTCAGTGTTGTGAGATAGGATGACGTCAGCGGTGTGATACGGGATGGCGTTAGTGTTGTGAGATGTATGGCGTCAGTGTTGTGAGATGTATGGCGTCAGTGTTGTGGGATGTATGGCGTCAGTGTTGTGAGATGTAAGGTGTCAGTGTTGTGAGATGTATGGCGACAGTGTTGAGATGTATGGTGTCAGTGTTGTGAGATGTATGGCGACAGTGTTGAGATGTATGGTGTCAGTGTTGTGAGATGTATGGTGTCAGTGTTGTGAGATGTATGGTGTCAGTGTTGTGAGATGTATGGTGTCAGTGTTGAGATGTATGGTGTCGGTGTTGTGAGATGCATGGTGTCGGTGTTGTGAGATGTATGGTGTCGGTGTTGTGATGTATGGTGTCAGTGTTGCGATATAAGATGGCGTTAGTGTTGTAGATGAGATGCGTGGCGTCAGTGTTGTGAGATGTATGGTGTCAGTGTTGAGATGTATGGTGTCGGTGTTGTGAAATGTACGTTGTCGGTGTTGTGAGATGTATGGTGTCCGTGTTGTGAGATGTATGGTGTCAGTGTGTGAGATGTATGGTGTCGGTGTTGTGAATGTATGGTGTCAGTGTTGAGATGTATGGTCTCAGTGTTGTGCAATGTGCGGTGTTGGTGTTGTGAGATGTATGTGTCAGTGTTGTGAGATGTATGGTGTCAGTGTTGTGAGATGTATGGTGTCAGTGTTGTGAGATGTATGGTGTCGGTGTTGTGAGGTGTATGGTGTCAGTGTTGTGAGATGTATGGTGTCAGTGTTGAGATGTATGGTGTCGGTGTTGTGAGATGTATGGTGTCAGTGTTGTGAGATGTATGGTGTCAGTGTTGTGAGATGTATGGTGTCAGTGTTGTGAGATGTATGGTGTCAGTGTTGTGAAATGTATGGTGTCGGTGTTGTGAAATGTATGGTGTCAGTGGAAAACGCTGAGCTGCATGTTAAACTGGTCATTAACGTGACGGAGAAGCGGCCAAGGGGTGTGACATCGCTTAGCCCTGCACGGTCCTTCACAAAGGAGTCCTGGACGTCTGCCTTTAACACACTCCACATCCCTGTCCCCTCCTCTCTCACCCCCAGCTACAGGTCGATGTACGTGGCCGAGGTCACTGTGACCTGACCTTTGCCTCCTACCGTTGATAATGGGTGTGGGGGACGTTGGAGATGGCGGTGATAGCGGCAAGGGTCATTAATAGTTTGTAGCTGTTGCGTGTTTGGAAGAGAGTATGTGCATGTCAGGTCCCCCCCCCCCCCCCTCTGTGTGTGTGCGTGCGTGCGCGCGCGCGCGTGCGTGCGTGCGTGTGTGTGTGTGTGACAAAGCAATTAAAAAATATAGAAAAATCACAATACCACTCATCTAATTTTCGGCCACGTGGCCTTTTTCAAGAGAAAAAAACAATGCAACTATGTGATGTCTATCTTTGGCGACTGGTAAGAGCAAAGACTTGACGTCATAAATATCTTACGCAATTTCTGACATCATAATGTGTGATGTCATCAACAAGGGAACAAGACAAAAAAAAAGGGTGGGGTGTGGGGGGGGGGGTGCAAGTTGTGTGTGTGTGTGTGTGTGTGCGCGCGTGTGTGTGCGTGTATGCTTGTACATACATGCGGAAGTGGGATGAGAAGCTTTTGGAGTTTGAACAGAAACCTTATTTCTACAAACGTTACATTGATGATGGGTTTGGCATTTGGAATGGTGACCTTGACTCCCTTTTACGTTTCACAGATTATGCCAACACCATACATACCAACATAAAAATCACTCTACGATGGAGTAAAGAACAAATTCAATTCCTTGACACTCTGGTTAAGTTAGAGAATGGCCATGTCTACACGGATCTATTCAAGAAAGATACTGATAAACAGTTATACCTCAGGCAGGATTCTTGTCATCCCCCACATACAAAAAAATCTCTAGCATAATATGGTTTGGGTGTTAGGTTGAGAAGAATCTGTGAAAAGGATGAGGACTATCTAAAACATAGATCTGAACTTAAGAACCAGTTGCGCAAACGTGGCTATAGTAGCAAACTCATAGAAGGTCAGTTGAAAACAGTTGATAACATAGATAGGAACCGACTTCTTCAGAAAAAAAAGAAAGGAAACACTGAAAGAGTACCACTAGTGTTGACATTTTCAAGATTATTGCCAGATGTACAAGCTGTACAAGAGACATAGTGATAAGCTCTATAAGTCAGAATACATGCGCAAAGTATTCCATAAACTACCAATGCCTGCATACAGACGGGATAAAAATTTATGTGATACGTTGGTTCACCAGAAAACTGAAAGAGGTGAAGGGAAAAGCAGAAACTTGTGATTGTGACACCTGTTCTTCACTAGTAACTTCAAAAGTGTTGGACACAAAGCAGAAATCTTCACACAATGTTATGAGTAATGTGACATGTGCGGATAGAAATTTGATATATGCTCTGTTGTGTAAACGGTGTAATAAGACAGTTTATGTTGGTGAAACCGGACGTTCGTTGAAAGAAAGAATAGCGGAACACAGACGTGACATCAAGTTCCAAAGAGAAAAAGCCAATAATGCGACATTTCCTTCAGCATTCGGTGGAACCTTGCTGTTGCAGTGTTGGCAAAAGCTTACAGTGAAAGCAAAAGCTTCAGACTTATTGCTGAAGAAAAATGATAAGGACATTGGATACAAGGTGCCAAATGGATGTAATGTTAAGACAAATTTGTAACAACCCTATCCAGATTTACCTGTGAACAACATTGATGAATTTGCAGGAAATTTATATATATTTTTCAGGTGACAGTTCTTGTATGCCATGCACAGTCACAGACAGACTATGGTCATATTATTCTATGGTTGCAGTTTCATTGTGATTTATGGAGCGTATTGTTATGTTTTGAAGTACATTGGTTTCTGTATAACTACACACACACACACACCACACGCGCGCGCGCCGCACACACACACACACACACACACACACACACACACACACACACACAACTTGCACCCCCTCCTCCCCCCCCCCCCCCCCCCATCTTTTTTTTTTTTTTTTCCCTTGTTGATGACATCACACATTATGTCAGAAATTGCGTAAGATATTTATGACGTCAATTCTTTGCTCTGACCAGTCCGCCAAAGATGGACAATCACATAGTTGCATTGTTTTTGTTTTTTTTTCTCTTGAAAAAGGCCACGTGGCCGAAAATTAGATGAGTGGTATTGTGATTTTTCTATACTGTTTTCTTCCCTTTGGAGGACTATTGCTTTGTGTCTGATAATTAAAAAATAATTTAAAAAGAAAAAGAAAGGCAGAAAAAAAAGAAAGAAATAGTTTGTCAATGTGGATGAATACAAAGAATTCTGTAACTGAAAATTTAGAAACTTATATTAAACTCAATATACAAATTTTCTCCCCAACAAATGAACGTTACATTTTAGTGCACTTCGTCAGTTTTTCCACTTGCATATGAGATGGAAAAATATTTTTACTGGTTTGACTCTTCGAAAAAAAACTTCAAGTTCCATGATAATTGTCATCTTGGTTTTTGTTTGTTTGTTTGTTTGTTGTTGTTGTTGTTTGGTTTTTTTCAAACTGCATCCCAGTATATGACTATCTTCATGTTATAGTTTTCTCGTAGCTGTAGAGAAAGACAAAGCTGAATTGATTTTGAAGAAAACTCTGCCCCTCTCTTCGCTGCTCTGTCAAGTTTTTTGTTTTTTTTAATTACATCAAGTTGACAAGTGAGAGGGAACCCAGCAGGAAGTGCTGTCTATACCTGGGAAGATGCATATGAACTTTAATGACGACTGTCGATGATCATTCCAGGCCCTGTTTGTAATTTCTGAGACTGCATTTCTTTGAGAACTGATCTGGAATCAACACAGACAAGGATTTGGGCTAGTGTTTTGTTTTCCTTTCTCAAAACCTTGACAGACTATTAAAGTGACGAGAATTGTGTGGGGTGGTGGGTGACTAGGGAGGGGTGAGGGGGCAAACTGTTCTTTTTATGGACTTCTGAGAAGTGATTCCATGGAAATGGTGAAAACAGTTCGTCCATTGTTAGGGAGGAATCACTGCATGCAGAAGGGGATGGGTGGGAAATAAGGGTTGGGAATTGGGGAGAGACTCCAAATCTGTTACTTTTTTCAGTTTGACATGTAAATGTTCTTTATATATTTTCTTGGCCCGTGTTTGTTTGCTTCTATCAGAATTCTCTAAGCACTTAGAACGGATGAAAACATCACCATCATTATTATTACTATCTTTGTTTATTATAATCATCATTCCGTACAGATAATAGAATGGGATGAACACTGTTAATTGAACGGATGTTTTGATCGTTCAGGTACGAGACGTTCGGTGTCACCGATTCTAAATTAAAAGAGTGGGAAAGGGATGGCGGGTGGAGGGGGGGGGGGGGGTCATTAGGCAGAGGGAAGGAGGAGAGGTGGGGAGATGTCTCTGATGATCAGGTTACGAATCGGAGCAATTTACTGGATTAGGCGTCCATTTTGTTTCATTAATAGCCGAATGATTCGGTATCAGCACGGCGCCTTTCTGATGACCAGGAAAGATAGCTGGGGGCAGGGGTAGTTATTCAGAAGGAAAGCAAGTGTGGTGGGTCGGTGCAGTCAATTTTCACCGGCCATAATATGACGATCTGGCAATTCTATGGTCTTTCCTCCACAATCAATAGAATTAAATTCTGCTGTGGCGACGTTTTAACCTTTAAAGTCAAAATCCCTGCTTATTCATATGAAAGGAAATCTTAAACTAAGAAAGCGGGAACGCCAAACAGTCACTGCATCATGTAAGATTTCCTTTCCAATCAATATCAGTGAAGTGTTTTTAGTTTCTTTAAAAATGAATATTTTTTTTCGATATAATTTTGTATATGCAGTTGCTATGGCCATCCGCTGTAGTTGGTCGTCTACAACTAATTCTAGTAGTCTATGTTGCCTGACCTGATTGATTGACGGTCCTCAACAGATAAGCTAAGTGAAAACAAACCTGGCATATGTTTTTGTCGGGTGGATATAATCATGCACTCTTTGTTTAGGATTCAAGTGCAGTACATTATCTTCACACCGGTTTTCTACTTCCATGAGACTTTGTTGTAAGGGATCATTAATAGCGTTAATATCTTTGTCAGCTGTATGTAGAGTATCATCACCATCAAACAATTCACATGATACGTTACTATTTGAGATGTGTAATTGTTGCTGTTTGTCCGTCGAGACGACGAAGACCATCTATCATCCTGGGATCCGGGGTGAGTGCGTAGATGGCTGGTCAGGCCGATCTGCGCCCGGAAAGATCTATCACAGTATGGACAGGGGATGGTGGCGGCAGTTGGAGATCTGTTGGCACGGTCTTCCTGATCATCCTGCGCTGCTCAGCTACAGCAATTCTGTTGCTTTCACAGGTCTCTGCACCTTTGCGGGCAACTGATCGCCACCCGTCTCTGTCCTGGGCAGTCTGCTCCCATGCTGTGTGGCTGATATTGAAGGCCCTCAGGGAAGATTTGAGGTTGTCTTTGAAACGTTTCTTCTGGCCTCCATGAGAGCGTTTTCATTGTTGTAGTTCGCCAGACAATAGTTTCTTAAGCGGCCGATGGTCTGGCATGCGAACTACATGACCTGCCCAGCGAAGCTGTGACTGCATTCTGGCAGGATGGTGAAGATGCTAAGCAGGCCAGCACAAGTGAGGACTCCAGTCTCCGAAATCTTATCTTGCCACTTAATGCCCATGAGTCTTCTGAGGCAGGTGGTGTGGAAATGGTTCAGTTTTCTGGCGTGACGTAATGGTAGTCTTTGATGAAAAGACAAAAGAGGAGGGGTCTAAAACAGAACCTCGTGGTACCCCTTTCTTGACTAGCTTTTCAGCAGAATAGGATTAATTGTCAGACTAGTTGATATCTGTCTCCAAGATAAGTCTCAAAGAAAGCTGTTGTTTGTGAACGTTTGGTGTACATATAAATCTGTTCTAACGAAGAGATCATGGTTGTTGAGATCAAAAGCTTTTTAAGGTCAAGGAATATTACACAAGATAGTTGAGAATCGTTCATTGCGGACAGTCAGTGTCCAACAAATGTGTTAAAGCTGTATGACAGGAATTTCCGGGTCGAAAACCAGACTGCGAAGGTGGAAGTGGTTAGGTTTTTTTTCAAATTACGTAAGAAATTTTTGGGTACATGTTTCTCTAAAGGTTTAGATGGTATTGAAAAAAGGGATATGAGTCTATGGTCGTTAATTTCCGTGATTTCTTTTGTTTTAGAACAGGTGCTGTCGTTGCTTTTGTTTATTTCTCTGGAAAGGCATGTTTCTGTATGCACAAATCACATATATATGTTAGGCTTTCCGCAATGTAGGGTAGAGATCATTTTGATACACTTGAATTGATTTGGTCTGGCCCTGAAGCGTTTTTGTTTTTCATTGAGATTATTAGTTTTCGAACTTCATGTACACCTATTGGAAGAAAAGTGAATGGCTGGACTCCATTTGTCTTCTGTTTACAAAACGTTAAAAGCGTCAATGAACAGTGTGTTCACCGCCGTGATTGTCTTGCGAGGGACCGTATTGACGCTGAGAGAAAACGATTATTGAAATTGTCAGCTGTGAAAGTTTGAGATATAACGGAGAAACTTTTCTTGGAACCTCTAGTTCCAGTGTCGTTTGCTCGCCATGTGGTAGATGTGTCCCTGTTGTTTTCAATAAACCTGTCAGTAAGTGAACTCTTTTTTGTTTTGTTTTGTTTTGTTTTTTTTAGATTTTTGTATCAAATGTTTAAGATAATTACACCGAGCTCTGAATTTTAAAAACGTTTCTTTTATTTGAATTTGTCTTTTTAATTTTTTGCTTCATCGATCTGTTTTGTGTATCAAGATGGTATAACAGAGTACTTTACTCTCTTTAGTCGTATGGGTGCATGTTTGTCTAGAACCTGAAGAAAACTATCGTGCCAAGTCTGGAAAGCAGTGTTAGGATCACTTGTGTGATATACGGAATGGAAAGGGGCTATGGTGAGATCCATGAGAAAGGCAGTCAGTCTCATTACAGTGCTTGTAGAATCTATACAGTATGCAAGTGTGTCCCTTCTTTTTTAATTCAGGTATTTAGATTTCCATGTATAATAAGTGGAATAATGATCATCGATTTTCAAATGTCAATGTAATTAATAGCGAACCGCCAAGAAAACGCAGACAAACGAATCACAAGACAAAACACGACGCGTTTTGACCTCTTAGGTCTTCTTCAGGCAAGATACAAAACACTCAGGACAACGAAAATGAACGAGCTATCACTTATCTTCATTCACTTCAGCGCAGGATGGGCGATTCACGAGTGTTTTGTATCTTGTCCTGAGTCTTTTGTATCTTGCCTGAAGAAGACCTAAGAGGTCGAAACGCGTCGTGTTTTGTCTTGTGATTCGTTTGTCTGTGTTTTCTTGGCGGTTCGCTATTAATCACATTTGACATTTGTTTAGATTTCCACCTGCAGTCGCCTCACTTTACAACTAGATCTGACATTGATTTTCAGTTTTGCAACATTAACATTTTCAACTGCGTTAGGGTTATTTGAGTAATTATGGTCAGTACAGGTGGCAGATGTTGCCGTCACCCTAGTTCGAGTTGACACGAACTGTGTTAATCCTAGCAACCTTATTGTGGAGCTCCAGGGTTGGTGTTGTTTAAGCATATCAATGTTCAAGTCCCCAAGTAAAAGAGGTCGTTTTTGTTGATATCTATCTGGTCAATCATACACGGAAATTGTCATACCACTCAAAAGTGGATGCAGGATGGCAGTATAATGAGTAATGGAGTTGTAATCATGAGTTTTACTTCTGTCCATATGCACTCCATTTTGTCCACGTCTAAGTAGGAACGTCTTCGAATAAGATGCTGGATGGAACAATAGATATAAACTGCTATTCCAGTTTCTCCAGGGACTGAAGGATCTTTCCTGATGACAGAGTAATTTGGAATTGCTACATTCTCATCGCTGATATAAGACCCTTGGCAGTGACATTTTTCCAGGTGGTCGCAGATGACACGCTCAGTCCATTAGAAGGCTCAATGTGCATACCTAAGCCATAGACAGATTTGTGGCATTTCAGTGTTTTTAATCGCTCAGGGAATGCCAAAGCCGCTAGGAAACCCACTAGCGATTACTCTGCCTTGGCCACCAGTGAAGCGACCATACAGGAATAAGCAAGGAAGTTGGCTTACGCAACCGGTATTAGAGAGTCAATATTGACCCAGGCTGTTTCTGGCCCCTGTTCAAACACGGGATGCCTCAGTGGATGTGCCAAACAGCGCACAACAGAGCGGCCCTTTATTATTCCCGCAGCCATTAGTAACAACATCGTCTGTGGAACGGACGCCACCAACTTCATGAAAAATAACGCTTTAGAACCCCGTTCGATATTCCGCTCCACTGCACTCCTCTCCTCTGCCCCCCCCCCCCCCCCCCCCCCCCCCCCCCCCCCCCCCCGTCACAAGCGACTAGCTTCCACGGCCAATTTGACCGTGACTTTCCCGGAGGGGGACACGAAAACCTTACATTGTGCCTGACGTCATCAGCCAGCAGACGACGTTGGTGGTTGTTGACTAGGGAACAGTTTGAGCGGAAGTGTTGGGCCTGACATGAAAATTAGCGGATATTGGCCGTTGGAAGACTTGTCTGAGAGTTTTCCCCCTTGTTCTGTGTGAATCGTGTTGGCTGAGCGAAGGGGGTAGGCGACAACTCGGCGTGCAAGCGAAGCCAGCAACACACCTGGCTCGCGCGGGCCGCTGGGATTGCAGAGTGCACGCGGTGCCTGTCTCATTCATAATAGTGGGAAGGACAACATTGAAGGCAGAGAGGAAAAACCACACGACAGGACTCTTTTCACCGCAGCGCGTGTTTGAGTGTGTGTCTGTTTCACAGGGAAAGCACAACTAGTACAAGGGCCACACCTTTTGAGTTTCATTGGAATTCACGATGAGATTGCAGGTAAGTGCGTTTGTTTTCTGCTATAAACGTACTACAGTTTTAGTTACGCCTTTCTTAATTTACTAGAAAGGAAACGTCCCAAACAACGCCAGCAGCTGACG
>CM031618.1:24740837-24743337 GCA_018398815.1 Conus ventricosus
ACAGCATGTCCTTCATACACCATGTCCTTGATGCAGCATGTCCTTCGTACAGCATGTCCTTCATACAGCATGTCCTTCATGTCCTTCATACAGCATGTCCTTCTTGCAGCATGTCCTTCGCACAGCATGTCCTTCATGCAGTATGTCCTTCATACAGCATGTCCTTCATGCAGCATGTCCTTCATTTCCTTCATACAGCATGTCCTTCTTGCAGCATGTCCTTCGTACAGCATGCCCTTCATGCAGCATGTCCTTCATACAGCATGTCCTTCATGTCCTTCATGCAGCATGTCCTTCATACAGCATGTCCTTCATGTCCTTCATACAGCATGTCCTTCATGCAGCATGTCCTTCGTACAGCATGTCCTTCATGCAGCATGTCCTTCATGTCCTTCATACAGCATGTCCTTCATGCAGCATGTCCTTCATACAGCATGTCCTTGATGTCCTTCATACAGCATGTTCTTCATGCAGCATGTCCTTCATGTCCTTCATACAGCATGTCCTTCATACAGCATGTCCTTCATACAGCATGTCCTTCCATGTCCTTCATGCAGCATGTCCTTCATACAGCATGTCCTTCATGCAGCATGTCCTTCATACGGCATGTCCTTCATGTCCTTCATGCAGCATGTCCTTCATACAGCATGTCCTTCATGCAGCATGTCCTTAATACAGCATGTCCTTCATGTCCTTCATGCAGCATGTCCTTCATACAGCATGTCCTTCATACAGCATGTCCTTCATACAGCATGTCCTTCATACAGCATGTCCTTCATGTCCTTCATACACCATGTACTTCATACAACATGTCCTTCAAGCAGCATTTCCTTCATACAGCATGTCCTTCATGCAGCATGTCCTTCATGCAGCATGTCCTTCATACAGCATGTCCTTCATGCAGCATGTCCTTCATACAGCATGTTCTTCATACAGCATGTCCTTCATACAGCATGTCCTTCATGCAGCATGTCCTTCATACAGCATGTCCTTCATGTCCTTCATACAGCATGTCCTTCATGCAGCATGTCCTTCATACAGCATGTCCTTCATGTCCTTCATACAGCATGTCCTTTATGTCCTTCATACAGCATGTCCTTCATGCAGCATGTCCTTCATACAGCATGTCCTTCATGTCCTTCATACAGCATGTCCTTCATACAGTATGTCCTTCATACAGCATGTCCTTCATGCAGCATGTCCTTCATACGGCATGTCCTTCATGTCCTTCATACAGCATGTCCTTCATGTCCTTCATATAGCATGACCTTCAGCAGGCATAGCTGCCGCAGGGCCACCCAAACATGTACTTACGTACGTTCTCTCTCTCTCTCTCTCTCTCTCTCTCTCTCTCTCTCTCTCTCTCTCTCTCTCTTTTCACTCTCACACACATACGTACATACCATACATACATTCGTACGTACATACATACATTCATACACACATACATACATACATACATACATACATACAATACATACATACAATACATACAATACATACATACACACACTCACAAACCCGCACATGTGTTCTTTGGACACACGCAGAACTGTTGGCCTTTTCTGTATCAGTTGTATCTCTGCCTTTTAGAAGCTGTCAGAATGAATTCTCTTTTTCCATTACTCAGACTGCTCATTCTTTGGTCTTAAAAACCTTGTTTACTATCGTTCATTGTTTCGCTGCTTTTGTGGTCGATTCAGTGCTTGCTTCTAAAGCATGTCAAGTTGCTTCACACACGCCCTCCCCCTACCCCCTTTTTATGTAACCTGGCCAATAGGTACCGAGATTGTAACCACGGGATGGGACACAGTACTGCAGGTCTTTTGTTTTTTTCTCTCTCTCTCTCTCTCTCTCTCTCTCTCTCTCTCTCTCTCTCTCTCTCTCTCTCTCTCTCTCTCTCTCTTGTGTGTGTGTGTGTGTGTGTGTGTGTGTGTGTGTGTGTGTGACATTGGATATGTATTTGAATCCTTTTCCTTGTTTTGAAATCCGATCATAGGATTAGTCAGGAGACTGACCAGCACTTTTAAGAATACCACTTGTTCAGTCACTGGGATACGAATTGTTAAATATGTATATGTATGTGTGTGTGTGTGTGTGTGTGTGTGTGTGTGTGTGTGTGTGTGATGTAGAAGTGACTTTTCTGCTCTCGGAGGTAACAGCCTGAAAAGGGCTTTTGTGGTCAGCTGTGGTCATCTGGGCGATACTAACACGGAAACTGGGAAAGATGACATCCCCTGAAACTAACTGTCATCCATGCTGGTAACCAGAAGGTCTTTTAGTATTAATCTGTCCACATTCTCACCTGACAACAAACGTATTCGTAAAGACATGGCGTTGTTCCCAACTGATGGTGCATTTTCTCAAATGACTGACGAGTTTTTATAAATACATGTGAGCCCCCACTGCAAGGTGTATGGTTCATCTCTGGATCATTTGAAGTTGTTGTTGTTTTTTTAATGGACATATAGCACCTCTTTCATTGTGTGGAAACTGTTTT
>CM031618.1:24748337-24760837 GCA_018398815.1 Conus ventricosus
GTGCGAGACCTAAGAAGGAAATTAACACCTCACCTTAAGAAAGCCAGGAGTGAAGGTAAACGTGCTACGATAGTTTTTAATTACCTCCTCATCGATGGCAAGCGATACACCATAGGTGCTGACAATGGACTTGTGGAATCAAGATAGGAGCTCGGCCGGTCCCAAATTAACTCTGTGTACGTGTCCCCAACTGTAAAGGGAGTCAACGGTGAGCGGACACCGGTTGTTTCTACACAGGGCTGTGCACGTGAAACGAGCCGTAATGCCTGGTTCACACGAGTGCAACAATGAGGCAACAATGGGTGGCAACTCCAAGTTGCCTATGTGTTGCTACATTGTTGCTTCAAAAGTTGTCACTACAGCAACTCATTATAAACCAATTAGACCCCATTGGATTTTCCCAATAAAAGTTGCCTATGAAGTTGTCACAGCCAAAAGTTGAACGTCGGGAGATATAACTTTTGGTGGGGTTGGCAACTTTTGCATGACAACTTCAAGTTGCTTTTGTGTGAACAGCTTGGCAACACAAGTATATCCGGTAGGCAACAAAAAAGGGGCGGAGCGAAGTGCATGCGTGCGACAAAAAGCGGCACGTGCCGCCACGCTTTTCTCGCTTTTTTTCCACACGCATGCAAGCACGAATTTTGTTGCTTGCATGACAACTTTTTGTTGTGCGTGTCGGCAACATGCATGCCTCATCCTGTTTTCAACCGAGCCAACAAAGCTGGCAACTTTTCCAGAAGTTGCTTGCAAAAGTTGCAACCTACGTGGCAACTACAAGGAAAGTAGGTCGCGCACGTAGGCCAAGCCAGGCAAAAAAAAGGGGCGGAGCTACGGAGTTGCCATATAGTTGCCTCTTGCGTTCACATATGACGAAGCAACTTTGGCCAAAATCTATTTTTGATTTGTTGCACATCGAGTTGGCAACTTTTGGGTCTATTTGTTGGCAGTAAAAGTTGCTCTCGTGTGAACCTAGCATTAGGTCGTGCGTTTAGAGAAAACTCAGTGACGTCAGTGCCGGTTGAAAATGTCAGTAACACAGATGGATGATGTGTTTTCCGAACATATTCTTTTTATATCCTTGTCGTCTGGAAATGATAGATCATGTCACTCTGACACTTGTAAGGAAATAAAAACTTTTTCGTTTCTTCACTGGAATGTGAATGGTTTTACTTTCTAAAATGCATGATAACGATTTCATTTCTTACGTGTCTGGTTTTGATTTCATCGTTTTTGTTGAGACATTTGTTGAAGTATTTCAGTCGCCTGTGTTTTCTGGGCACACAGTTTATTGTACACGTGCTTTGAAGTTTACGGCACGTGGAAGGCGTTCCGGTGGGCTGGTGTGTCTTGTGAAGAATGAGATCTGTCCCTATTTTACGCCAGTGGATGTTGTGTCTGATTCGTTCCGTGCTTTTCTTATTGACAAATCTTTGCTTGGCACCTTAAAACATGTCATGCTTGTATGTGCATATATACATCCTGAAGGCTCGCCATACTATTCTCATCTTGATAAAGAAAATGAGTCTCTTTGCTTGAAGAATTTTTGTGTGACTGTTTACTTTGTGTTAAAAGTGAAGTTGATGTGATTGTGTGTGGTGATTTGAATAGTAAGTTTCAAATGTCACTTGTGACTTGAGGACAACATGACTACATACAATGATCAACGTAAAAGTGGGCCCGTGTGTGTTCGAAATTCAGAAGATGATGTCCTGAATAATTATGGAAAATTGCTATTAACATGTGTACTGCTTTCAAACTGTGTATTTTAAATGGCGTGTGTAAGGGCGACCTTCAAGGTCGCTACACATATATATCGGATAGCGGAAGCAGTGTCAATGACTATTTTTTGATGTCCTATGATTTGTTTTCTTTGATTTGTGGTGGTTCTGAGATGTGTGTCTCAGAGAGAATCGACTCTGACCATATGCCTTTAGAGCTAAAGATCACTTCCCCATGTCATAACTATGAATCCTCACAGGTCAACAACAGGCGCTGTACAATTGAAAAAATTGTCTGGAGCGAAGCTCATGCTGATTTGTTTAAAAATGTCATTTTTTCCGATGAAATGCAAGTGCGCATGCAAGAAGCCGTACGACTGGTTGATAGTAACATTGAAGATGCATTAAACGTGTTTAATCGTTGTATAAAAGAGGCAGCGGAAGGCATGAAGAAACAGGTTTGTATTGGAAAATGTCAAAAAGAAGACGACTGGTTTGATATGGAGTGCAGACTTAAAAGAAATGCTCGTAACTTATTGAACAGATTTCGACGTTCTCTGTCAGAACCGTCTCGTGCGGCCTATTGCAAAGCTAGGAGAGAATACAAACATCTTTTAAAAAGAAAAGAAAAACAATATAATGAAGATTTATTGACAAAATTAGTTAATTCTGTGAATAATCAAAAAGATTTTTGGGATTGCGTTCATAAAATTTCGAAAAAAAAGAAAACAACCTGTAAACAATATAAGTCCAGAAACATGGTTTAATCATTTCAGGGATCTGCTTGAAGGAAATGCTAGCTTTCAAAATGATATGGAAATGAAAATTACATCGATGGAACCGATTATGACGACAACAATCTAAATCGTCCCATTTCCAAAGAAGAAGTTCAAATTGCTCTAAGAAAGATCAAACCTCGCAAAGCTGCAGGACCAGACGGAATTGTAGGTGAACTAATAAAAACTGCTTGTCAGTCAAACTTGTTTCTAGATTTTTTAGTTAAAATCTTTAACTCCTTGTTTGATCAAGGGGTATATCCCAGATGTTGGTCCGAGTCTATTGTTATCCCATTGTATAAAAAAGGAGATGCAAACAATCCAAATAATTATAGAGGAATTTCGTTGTGTAATATCTGCAGTAAACTGTACAGTGCTATTATAAACAGGAGATTGCAGGAGTGGGTGGAAGAAAATAATATTACCGAGAATATCAAGCTGGGTTTAAGAAAAATATTCTACTGTTGACCACATGTTCACACTGATGGCATTTGTACAAAAACAGTTTTGTTTAAATCGTAAATTGTATGTTGCATTCATTGATTTTGAAAGGCGTTTGATTCAGTAAACAGAACTTTGCTGTGGCCTATCCTGCTTAAAAATGGTATTCATAGGAAACTTTATAAATGTGTTTTAAGTATGTATTATAGTGTAAAGGCAAGAGTGCGATCTGGTGCTGCTTTAACAGACTATATAAACTGTACCTCTGGCGTGAAACAGGGCGATGTCTGTAGCCCTCTTCTGTTCTCTTTATTCATTAATGAATTAACGCAGGAAGTTATACGTTGTGGAAGGCACGGTGCAAATTTCATAAATGACGGTTTGGAGATTTTCATTCTTCTTTTGGCTGACGATGTAGCCTTGGTATCAGAAACAGTAATTGGGCTACAAACCCAGTTAAATACTTTACAAAGAGTTGCTGCTTCATTAGAATTAAAAGTTAATATGTCTTTAGAAAGGGTGGATATCTTGCAGCGAGAGAGAGATGGACATATAATGGTTCTATAATGCCTGTTGTTAATGTATATAAATACTTAGGTATATATTTCTCAACGCGCTTGAGCTTTGTCTTTGCTTGCAAGGATTTAGCAAGTAGAGCCAAAACTGTGTTACTGTGGCATACTAAAGAAATTGTTGCTAAAATAATGACTCCCTTACTTTGTTTTTGAAGTTATTTGATGCCCAAGTTCAACCTATGGTGCAGTATGGAGCTGAAATTGGGGCCTTGATGCTGCTGCTATTGTACATTGTGAGAAGATCCATCTTTTTGCTCTGAAAAAATTCCTTGGAGTAACATTGCAAACACCAAATGATTTGGTATATGGTGAAACAGCTAGATTTCCAATATTTTTGAATTCCGCCGTAAATGTGTTCGATACTGGCTTAGAATTATTCAGATGCAGGATTATAGATTACCATACAAAGCATATCGAATGATGTTACACTTAGATGACAGAGGGAAAAAGAACTGGGTGACTAATGTGAGAATGACATTGTGTGAATATGGTTTCGGATTTGTATGGATGAACCAAGGTGTCGGTGATGTGGATGTTTTTATCAAGGTATTCCGAGAAAGACTGGTTGATTGCAGTTGGCAAAACTGGAATTCTCATGTACAGAACAGTGACAGATTTGAATTATACAGAACATATAACCATTTACGATGTTTACCTGTCTACATGTCAATGAAAATAGACAAACATATAAAACGCATTATGACTAAGTTTAGATTTGGTGTTTCTGATCTATTTACTCATTATTTTCGTTATAGACAGTCGTCTACCAGAAATCTGATCTGTCCATTATGTCAAATTACGAAAGAGGGATGAAGTTCATTTTGTATTGGTTTGTCCAGTATTAAAAGATCTTAGAGAGCAATTCATCCCACAAAAGTATTTCAATAATCCTTGCCTTTCAAGTTAACCCTGTTAATGTCGTCATTGAATGAAAACACTGTTAAACAGTTAGCTATTTATTTATATAAAGCATTCAAGAAGCGAAGTGGTATAATAACGTAAAGAATACCAATGTCAATTTCGACATGAATTACAGTGTATACCCCCATTCTAAGGGCTATGGCCTTTATGAATAAAACATTTGAGTCTCTCTCTCTCTCTCTCTCTCATCTCTCTCTCTCTCTCTCTCTCTCACACACACACACACACACACACACACACACACACACACACACACACACACACACACACACAACTCTATCGCGCACACTACATGATGTGCACAGCCAGCACACCAGTGATAGTGGGGCCGGCCACACACACCAGAGCTGTCGATAGCCGATCAAAATAGCACAGGTCACTCTGCTGGGCCATGGATGTCATGAGATCAGTTCATCATGCTGCAACACACCACCCAGCGGCTGAAAGTCATGGCACTGTAGACATGCATTCAGTTGCGAAGACACGCGCAAACAGGATTCATATAAATGCAAGGCAATACGCACATACAGAGGCAGAGTTTGAGCTTGCGAATTAAGTCATGCACGCACGCACGCTCTCTCTCTCTCTCTCTCTCTCTCTCTCTCTCTCTCTCTCTCTCTCTCTCTCTCTCTCTCACACACACACACGCACACACTCACACACACGCGCGCGCGCGCGCGCGCGTGCGCGCACGCACGCACGCACGCACTTCTGGTTTATCTCTTCCTAGATTGTGACCATGATGAAGTGACCGAATCAAGGCGTGTACCTGTTGCTAGTTGCCTCAAACATACAGACGGACGCATATACGCACATAAAGTATTCCCACATGGGCACAAACACGCGTGATTTCTTGCAAGCAAACACGCGTGCACACACACACACACACACACACACACACACACACACACACACACACACACACACACACACACACACACGCACGCACGCACGCACACACGCGCGCACGCACACACAACACACACACACACAACACACACACACACACACACACACACACACCACACATACATACCAACCAACCAACCACACACACACGCACACACGCACGAACATTCACGCCCGTGCGCGTGTCTGGTTTATCTATACCTAGATTACAGCTATGATGAAGTGACTAAATCAGCACGGCAACAGGTGTGGTGGACAGGTGATATTCTTATGCTGAAGTCGGCAAGGCACTAAGCTGACACTTTGTTACACTATGTCCTCAACCAAAAATGCTTGACAACTTCTCTGTCTGTCTGTTTGTCTGTCTGTCTGTCCGTCTTTGTCTGTCCGTCCATCTGCCTGTCTGACAGTTTGTCCGCTCAGTAAAATCGATATGATTGTTGGGTTGTACTGACAAGAGGACGAAGTGACATCGGAGCATGTCCTTCTACGTCGCTTCATTTGTCTGTGTCTGTCTGTCTGTCTGTCTGTCTCTCTCTCTCTCTCTCTCTCTCTCTCTCTCTTCTCTCTCTCTCTCTCTCTCTCCCTCCCTCCTTGTAGGCCTGTCTGTCTGCCTGCCTATCCACTAGCCTTTCCGTCTGTATACTTGTCTCTGTCTCTCTTTCTGTCTATCTCTGTGTCTCACCCTCTCCCTCCCTCCCCCTCCCCGCCCAACCCCCACCCTCTCTCTCTCTCTCTCTCTCTCTCTCTCTCTCTCTCTCTCTCTCTCTCTCTCTCTCTGTCAGACCCTTTCTGATGGCAGTCATCGCTCCCTGTGTCAGACCCTTTCTGATGGCAGTCATCGCTCCCTGTGTCAGACCCTTTCTGATGGCAGTCATCGCTCCCTGTGTCAGACCCCATCTGATGGCAGTCATCGCTCCCTCTGTCAGACCCCATCTGATGGCAGTCATGCTGCACTTTGCCCAGTCAGCGTCAGTGTCTTCCTGTGACGGGCGCCGTCACGTCCATCCTGCGACAGTCCCCTGAAGACGCCAGTTCCTGTGACGGCGCCGCCACGTCCATCCTGCGACAGTCCCCCTGAAGACGCCAGTTCCTGTGACCTCGACGCCAGGTGACGTGGACCTAGGGAATCAGAACACAGGTCACCACATGAAGGACCGAACAGGGAGGTCACTTTTACTGCCACGGTGAAACACTGACCTGCACGCAGTCTAGACTGATGCTGTTTGCCGTACCCATTCCTCTAGAGCACATGCAGACCACAGATACACAGACCAAACATGGGAACTGCCATAATGATGATGATTATAATAATAATGATGATGATAATGATAACAACAACAACAAAAATAATAACAGTAATGACGACGACGACGACGTCGATGATGATGATGATGATGATGATAATGATGATATAGTAATGACGATGATGATAATAATGAGGAAGCTCCAGGTCTGCCCTTGCACCCTGTAGGTGTGGCACAATCATACACTGATCCACAAGCATACACTGACTGATCCACAAGCATACACTGACTGATCCACAAGCATACACTTATCCACAAGCATACACTGATCCACAAGCATACACTGACTGATCCACAAGCATACACTGACTGATCCACAAGCATACACTGATCCACAAGCATACACTGATCCACAAGCATACACTGACTGATCCACAAGCATACACTGATCCACAAGCATACACTGATCCACAAGCATACACTGACTGATCCACAAGCATACACTGATCCACAAGCATACACTGATCCACAAGCATACACTGATCCATAAGCATACACTGATTCACAGTCATACACTGATCCACAAGCATACACTGATCCACAATCATACACTGATCCACAATCATACACTGATCCACAAGCATACACTGATCCACAAGCATACACTGATCCACAATCATACACTGATCCACAATCATACACTGATCCACAAGCATACACTGATCCACAAGCACACACTAAAAGCATACTCTGATCTACAGCAACGTACCAACACACCATGATCTAGATTGATGACTGTCATAACCTTTTGATCTTGAGTGTTTTCACTCAGAACACGTCATGAGAGCAACACTTCAACTGTTTAATATGATGATGATAACACTGATACTACTATTTCTACTTATGATGAGGATGAGGATGTAAGCTTAGTTGTAATATTAACAAATGGGCCCATGGTATTTTATGCTTGATAAAGGTTTTACAAATTAACCGAAATTTTGCTATATGCTTATTGAGAGTGTGGGTGTTTTTTACTGTTCAACAAATATCTACATAATGCATTTCTTATGGAAAAGTGCTTGTTGCGCCTTCGTACACCATTCCCAAGTAAAAGCTAACGTACAACACAACTTAGTGTGTACGCACATGTGGAAACAGTGTTGCTTAAAAATGCTCAATTGAAAATATGTTTTCTTTCTCTCTTTTTTTTTGTGTTTGCAAGCGGGCGAGACGAGATAGATTTCGTAAAGCGGCAGGTAGTAGGTTCCAACTAATTGGATCGGCAGAGGTAGAGGAACGGTTTGGGCTTTGGCTTTGGTGTCTTCAGGAGATTTGACTGGAGGTATAGGGAGGGAGTGCACAATGCCTGGTATGCGCCGACAGTAGTAGGAAAGAGCCATCCAGAAAAAAAGTGTGTGTGTGTGTGTGTGGGGGGGGGGGGGGGGGGGGCGGGGGGGGGGGGGGGGGAAGACATAAATCCACTAAACAAGCACAGGCAGCTTGTACTGGCCACGACATTGCACAGGAAGTCAGCAAAGTTCGTCCAGCATTTTTAGTGTTCAGTTTCTTATTAATTTATGTTATTAGCCCCTTGTGTTTTAATGAGTGCAGAATTTATAGGACCAGGCCTGGAACGGGTTGTGATGGTCCACCCGTCATCGCCCTGTGTGTGTATGTGTGTGTGTGTGTGTGTTCAAGGCCGACAACTGTCCCTGGACAGTAATGAAGCGAGCGTGTTGATGGTCCGATAGATCTGGCTGTATGATCTATCGACCATCGCATGGCTACTCGCTGCCACTTTGATGGCAGACTCTCTCTCTCTCTCTCTCTCTCTCTCTCTCTCTCTCTCTCTCTCTCTCTCTCTCTCTCTCTCTCTCTCTCTCTCTATCTATCTGACTCTCTCTCTCTCTCTATCTCCACACACACACACACACACACACACACACACACTCTCTCTCTCTCTCTCTCTCTCTCTCTCTCTCTCTCTCTCTCTCTCTCTCTCTCTCTCTGTCCGTCTATCTATCTGACTCTCTCTCTCTCTCTCTCTCTCTCTCTCTCTCTCTCTATCTCAGACACACACACACACACACACACACACACACACACGCCGCGCGCGCGCGCGCATACAACTGAAATATACACATACACACATCAGTACACACATGCAGACTCGCATTTATACACATATACACAGGTAGATACACATAGACACATTGATGCATACATACCCATAATCACTTACATTGATGCCCACATACTCACGGGACCTTGATAGATACACACTCACATTGATACATACAGTCACTGTAGCCCATGCACACTCACATTGATACATACAGTCACTGTAGCCCATGCACACTCACATTGATACATACAGTCACTGTAGCCCATGCACACTCACATTGATACATACAGTCACTGTAGCCATGCACACTCACATTGATGCATATATTCACATCAGTGCGCGCTTACACACTCATATTGATACGCACATACACACATATTAATATATACAAGCACACTCACATTGATACACACATACACACTTACAGTGATATACGCCACATTGAAACGCATGATACACACTCACGTTTTATACACACATACATAATAACATTCATACACACCTACACACTCACGTTGCAGGCTGTGCTTTCATTGTGTGTATGTGTGTGTGTGTGTGTGTGTGTGTGTGTGTGTGTGTGTTTGTGGAGGGGGAGAGGGTGAGTCAGTTCAGGGTGTTTACCAGGTCATGCTCCATGCAGATATGAATCACCACCAATATCCATATCACATCCACGGTGAACAAAATCTGTGCCTGCCGCATAGCGTCCTTTGTATTGATGACAGAAAACAGTCACACGCAGAGAGAGAGAGAGAGAGAGAGAGAGAGAGACTCAACATTTTATCCGGAGGAAGGCCTAGCCCCTTTTACAGAAGGATTATACAGATAACAACAAGAAAAAGGATCCTGTGGCATAATAAAATCAAGGATCAGTAACCAAAAAGCACATTCTTTATGGCATAGACTGAAATGTAACATTCTGCGAAGTCACAATGTGTTACCTGTTAAGCGTCTGATGAATATACAAGGATAATTTTTCTTAATTTAGTAGCATGCGTTGTCGACATGAGCAAAGTCATCCTAAAATTGCTTGGAAACCTTGTAGTAGGCCTATTTCGGCAGGATCAATTTTATTTTAAGATCACGCAGGTCAGGGCTGCAAAATGAAAATGTAGTTCATCTTCTTTACCAGTATTGCATAGATGGCATGCAAGCACATTTTCATTTCTGACACTGTATCTAAAGGAATGATAAGCAATACTAGATACACCAAATCGAAGCTTAGTCAATTCATTTTTTTGTATTATTCATTTTAAGTCAATGTGCGGTTATGAGGCTCTTTATCTAATCGCTAAATCTTCATGAGAACATGTATATGTCGTATTGGGAAGGCAAAATCGGCATTAAATCAGCTGAACAAATATGGAACAGCAAGAAATTCTCCCTTGGATCGCATTGGTAGAGAAGAAAACGCCGAGATGAAATGGGAGGTGGGGAAGAAGGAAAACATGCTGCAAAGTCCACTTCGGTGCGACCTGTTGGAGCTTGACCATGTTTGTCGAGTGGGACTGAACGTTCATTGGGGCCAGTTGGGGACGCGCAGACGACCAGTCTTCACGCTCACCTCGGGCATCACGTATTTTCTCGTTCGGTATGCTTCCCGTTAGCTTACCGACGGTACGCGTTCAACGGCATGACAATTCGTTCATCATTCACGGGCTTTGGCATGGGCAGGAAAGAAGAGGGCATGAACGGGGCTTGAACTTTGGGCACTGTCACTTCAAATCTGTGTTGGGCTGTCTCTTGCCTAGGTGTTGTCCTGTGTGTGTGTGTGTGTGTGGGGGGGGGGGGGGGGGGGGGGGGGGGGGGCGTGCATGCGTGCGTGTGTGTGTTGTGCGCGCGCACGCGCGTGTGTGTGTGTGTGTGTGTGCGCGCACGCGCGCATGTGTGTGTGTGTGTGCGCGCACGCGCGCATGTGTGTGTGTGTGTGTGTGTGTGCGCGCGCTGTGCCTCTGTGTGTGTGTGTGTGTGTATACGCGCGCGCGCGAAATCAGTGTAAAAGTGTAATGCTGTGATGACTACGGCGTAATGTGACCACGGGATATAAAGGATGCTGGAGTCTTTGTTTTTCAATAGGCTGTGCTTTGTTTGGGGTGGGCGGTTGTTGGTGGTGGTATTTTACAGCCATCCAAGGTGGTGGTGGTGGTGGTCGTCGTGTGGTGGTATGTATGTGTGTGTGTGTGTGTGTGTGTTTGTGTGTGTGGTGTGTGTGTGTGTGTGTGTGTGTGTGTGTGTGTGTGTGTTCCCTGCCGCTGCTGTTGTTTTTCGCGTTGATCCTCATGTGCAGATGTCGGAAATTCTTACCGTCTAGAGACAAGACGTCTTACCAACGCATGTCTTCGTTATGTCCAGCCTCCATGCACATTGTTTAAAATCTCTTTGTATCAGTGCTGTCCAACAACTTCAATTAAACACACAAATCGCCTGAAACATCAACTGATATGAAATTTGAAGCAGTGTTTTACGACTAACACGCAGTAAGAGCAGATGCATGAAACGATCAAACACTCCAAATTAACAGAAAGGGAAAGGAGTGCATCAAATCTTTTTCGCCCAAGAAACGAGCGATTTATGACATAGGATTCATGAGAAATCGTGCCGGATGTTTCGGTTCATGACATAGGATTCATGAGTAATCGTGCCGGATGTTTCGGTTCATAACATAGGATTCATGAGTAGTCGTGCCGGATGTTTCGGTTCATGACACAGGATTCATGAGTAGTCGTGCCGGATGTTTCGGTTCATGACAGGATTCATGAGTAGTCGTGCCGGATGTTTCGGCTCATGACATAGGATTCATGAGTAGTCGTGCCGGATGTTTCGGTTCATGACATAGGATTGATGAGTAGTCGTGCCGGATGTTTCAGCTCATGACATAGGATTCATGAGTAGTCGTGCCGGATGTTTCGGCTCATGACATAGGATTCATGAGTAGTCGTGCCGGATGTTTCAGCTCATGACATAGGATTCATGAGTAGTCGTGCCGGATGTTTCGGCTCATGACATAGGATTCATGAGTAGTCGTGCCGGATGTTTCAGCTCATGACATAGGATTCATGAGTAGTCGTGCCGGATGTTTCGGTTCATGACATAGGATTCATGAGTAGTCGTGCCGGATGTTTCGGTTCATGACATAGGATTCATGAGTAGTCGTGCCGGATGTTTCGGTTCATGACATAGGATTCATGAGTAGTCGTGCCGGATGTTTTCGGTTCATAACATAGGATTCATGAGTAGTCGTGCCGGATGTTTTGATTTGGTTGCTGTCAGTGGCTGGGTTGCTTGAGTGACACCGTGTGTTATACAAACTGGAATGACTGTTTAAAGAAGACACACTGCAGTCTGCACTCGCCTGACACGTGGGAAGAGAACACTATCCATCAAACAGCATGTTGAACAAACTGCTACAAATCTGAAAGACAGCATACACTGCAGTAGATGAAACAGCATGTTGAACAAACTGCAACAAATCTGAAAGATAACACACAGTCCATGAAACATCATGCTGAACAAACTGCAACAAACTGTTTTAATTTTTTTGCCATCACAAATAGAACCTTTGAGTGACATCTTTCATTTAGCAGCCAACTTTACAAAGTAACTTTCAGCTTTCACCGAAAGAGTCATAGAGATGGTTCTAAAACTAGCGACGTTAACTTTGAACAGAATGAAAGATTTTCCCGTCTTTGCAAAGATAATCCTATGAATAGGTCTAAAACCGGTGACTTATTTTGAGGTGTTTGACAGAATTTCCTCCCAGGGACGTTGGTACAGATGAGTTGGAA
>CM031618.1:24765837-24788337 GCA_018398815.1 Conus ventricosus
TTCTAGTCTGCTCTATCAAATGGACATGGTTTCTTTTCTTTTTCTTTTCTTTCTTTTTCTCTTCATCAGTTAGCAACTCTCTCTCTCCACATCTCTCCTTAGTCCTTCCTCTGCAGACTCTCTATGTGTCTAATGCTACAGCTCGGTTCTCTTCACTCCTCTCATCTCCCTGCTCTTCTCTCGTCAGAGCCTACACCCAGAACCTCTTCCTCTCTGTCTGTCTGTTTGTTCTTCCTTCCTCACTCACGCATTCCTATCTTATCCCAAACCCATCTGTCAAAGGGCGAGTACCATTGGTCAGTATTTTCCCGCCTTATACTTGAGGTTGCCTCCCCTCTCATTTCATTGGATATGTAAATCATGACAGTCACATCCACCTGCCTTGCTCTCTGTGGTGGTCAATGGTCATTTAATTAATTAGCTAGATTTCACCCCCACTACACAGTACCTTTCCCCTCTCCCTTTCCGGCGACGTCCGAGTTAATTGTGGACACTGGTCCTACAAATTGGCTGGATGAGTCTGGCCCAGGCGCCGAGACCCGTCTGGCTAGACATCGAGGCGTCGGTCAAGCGGCTTAGTCTGTCTGGGAATGACAGTACCGTCTCCGTGGAGCCTCTCCGCTATGCCTATTGGCTGACCCGACACATGAGGCCGTCTACCTGGCGCCCAGAATGTTTGACTTTTGGCTTATGCCCAGTTGAGCTGGCTGGCGACTGACCACGAATTCGGTTTTCTATTTTTGTCCGTGACAATTTCCCCCTTGCAAAAGACTATGCTCCGCATTGTCTCAAAACAACGGTACAAAAAAACAACAACCGAATTTGCTGACACACAGCTACACGTGCAAAGTTTGGAAAATACTTCACAACAAACGGTTTATAATTTATAAAATATATCATTAGTGAATACCACTCCAATGAGTTATCATTGACGTGCGCTCTTGCGTTATTTCAACTCATTTTATAACAACCTCTGTGCACGCCTATGCAATTCCGCTACCTGCGGATTTGCCACATCTTCTCTTCACAACTATTATGAAAAGCACAATCTAATATGATCACGATCCATGACACCTCACTGAGGAATCTCCATCCTCACTTATCGCAAACAGTGCATTACTCCACAAGCGACTATACGCTCCAAACATAACTACATTTACATGAACAAGTCTCACAAAGAAAATAATGAACCATAGCCAAATGGGAATGAACCCATATCACTCAACATAACTGACCACGAATTCGGTTTTCTATTTTTGTCCGTGACAGTGTGAATGATGTGCACGGTAAGGAGGCTGTTAGTTTGGCAGTGTGAATGATGTGCACGGTAAGGAGGCCTGTTAGTTTGGCAGTGTGAATGATGTGCACGGTAAGGAGGCCTGTTAGTTTGGCAGTGTGAATGATGTGAACGGTAAGGAGGCCTGTTAGTTTGCTAGTGTGGATGATGTGCACGGTAAGGAGGCCTGTTAGTTTGGCAGTGTGGATGATGTGCACGGTAAGGAGGCCTGTTAGTTTGCCAGTGTGAATGATGTGCACGGTAAGGAGGCCTGTTAGTTTGGCAGTGTGAATGATGTCACGGTAAGAAGGCCTGTCAGTTTGCCAGTGTGAATGATGTGCACGGTAAGGAGGCCTGCACCACAGGGACAGACTGCAACACCAGGCCTTGACCTTCAGACCACTTCTTTGGGGTATTGAAGATCAATCCAGCTGCCTCTTTCTGACTCTACATCTGTTTGTCTCCCAGTCCCTCTCTGTCTGTCTGTTTGTCAGTCAGTCTGCCGGGCTGTCTGTCTGTTTATCTGTCTGTCTGTCTCTCTCTCTCTCTCTCTCTCTCTCTCTCTCTCTCTCTCTCTCTCTCTCTCTCTCTCTCTCTCTCTCTCTGTGTGTGTGTACGCGCGCGCGTGCAAGTACATGTATATGTGTCTTTGTCTCAAGCATGCACTCGCGTACGTTTGTGTGTATGTGTGTGTGTCAAGTCAAGTGAAGTCAAAATTATCTTTATTGTATGTGTGTGTGTGTGTGTGTGTTGTGTGTGAAGCGTTCACTGCGTACATGTGTGAATGATATGTATGTGTGCGTATATGTCCATGTTTGAGAGAGAGGGGCTTTTAATGTGCGCACGAGCGTGCGTAGCGCGCACGTCAGATGCCCACGTGTGTGGATAATTCCCCACAGAAAAAGAGGGGGGGGGGGGGGAGAAAGAAAGTTGGGTGTGGATGGGTGAGAGAGGAGACAGTGTGGGTGATGGTCTAGCCGGGGGGAGGGGGGGGGGGGGGCGGCTGGGCACACTGCTCCGGGCCCAACGTCCTGCGTCAGCTGCTAAAGCAGCAGGACCCTAGTGGCAGTTGGCACCCGGATGCCACCTTTCCTGAAGGGGAGGGGGGGGGGGGGCAAGGGAAATGGAGATTAGATGGGGGGGGGGTGTATCCATTCTTCTCTGAGGCGAGAGAGAGAGAGGAGAGAGAGAGAGAGAGAGTGTGTGTGTGTGTGTGTTGTGTGTGTGTGTGTGTGTGTGTGTGTGTGTGTGTGTGTGTGTGTGTGTGTGTGAGAGAGAGAGGAGAGGGAGAGAGAGAGAGAGAGAGAGAGAGCAGGTGCACACGCGAGCGAGCGAGTGCATGTGTGCGTGTGTGTTCCGTACACAGAGAAATCCTTACATATCAGTTCGGTTTTTTGTTTGTTTGGTTGGGTTTTTTAGTTAGTTAGTTTGTTTGTTTTGTTTTTTAATCTATACTTCACCTTTAACTTTGAAAAAGTTGCGCTAGTTTTGGCGCGAATATACCTCTGAGAAAGAGATGGAGGGAGAGGGGAGGGGGAGAATATAGCTAGAGAGAGAGAGAGAGAGAGAAAGTGCTCTGGTCTGGTCCTGGCATTTCATTTTATTTTTTGTGCTCCTTATTTTAGTATTGATGTTCTGTTGTCCAGCGGCCTTATTTTAGCATTGATGTTCTGTTGTCCAGCGGCCTTATTTTAGCATTGATGTTCTGTTGTCCAGCGGCTTTATTTTAGCATTGATGTTCTGTTGTCCAGCGGCCTTATTTTAACATTGATGTTCTGTTGTCCAGCGGTGGTGGGGATGACGCCGCAGAGTGAGCCGCCATTGACGTCAAGACATGTGTTGGCCTCATGAACGGACAAGCGGTGTACTCTCAGCCTTCATGATCGTTCTGGTGGTGTGGGCAGGTAGGCTGCATCAGTCCTCCTCCTCCTCCTTCTCCTCCCTCCTCTCCTCCTCCTCCTTGCCTCCTCCTCCTCCTCCTCCTCCTCCTCCTCCTTTCTTTATTTCTTTTCTTTTTCAATCTGAACCGCAGTAACATGCTTACAGTCGATATGCCAGACAACTGTGCTTCAGTCATCGCACCTTTCTCCTTTCTTCATCCTGTGGCAGCAGCAGCAGTCAGCACTTGGAAGGTGCAGTTGTCGTAGCGCAGACTGCATTTCATGGAGAGGTGGCACAGAGGAAGGACCAGCCTGTACACGTTGCTTCACAGCGGCAGACCCACGAGACCACACAGCGCCTAGCAGCCAATAGGACTGACTGTATGTCAGAGAGACACAGGGTAGAGGAGGGTCGGGGTGTGTTGACCATAGAGGTGATAAAGACACAGGGCAGAGGAGGGTCGGGGGAGGGGGGGAGTGGCTGACCACAGAGGTGATAAAGACACAGGGCAGAGGAGGGGGGCGGGGGGGGGGGGAGGCTGACCACAGAGGTGATTTAGACACAGGGCAGAGGAGGGTCGGGTGGGGGGGGGGGGGTGACCACAGAGGTGACAAGACACAGGGCAGAGGAGGGTCGGGGGGAGGGTTGACCACAGAGGTGATAAAGACACAGGGCAGAGGAGGGTCGGGGGGCGGGGGGGGGGTGACCACAGAGGTGATAAAGACACAGGGCAGAGGAGGGTCGGGGGGGGGGGGGGGGGGGTTGACCACAGAGGTGATAAAGACACAGGGCAGAGGAGGGTCGGGGGGGGGGGTGACCACAGAGGTGATAAAGACACAGGGCAGAGGAGGGTCGGGGGGGGGGGGGGGGGGGGGGGGGCGGATGACCACAAAGGTGATAAAGACACAGGGCAGAGGAAGGTCGGGGGGGGGGGGGGTGGATGACCACAGAGGTGATAAAGACACAGGGGCAGAGGAGGGTCGGGGGGAGGGCTGACCACAGAGGTGATAAAGACCAAGGCAGAGGAGGGTCGGGGGGTGGGGTGGGGGGTGTTGACCACAGAGGTAATAAAGACACAGGGCAGAGGAGTGTCGGGGGGGGGGGGGGTGTGTTGACCACAGAGGTATAAAGACACAGGGCAGAGGAAGGTCGGGGGGGGGGGGGAGGGTTGACCACAGAGGTGATAAAGACACAGGGCAGAGGAGGGTCGGGGGAGGGCTGACCACAGAGGTGATAAAGACACAAGGCGAGGAGAGTCGGGGGGTGGGGGGGGGGGTGTTGACCACAGAGGTAATAAAGACACAGGGCAGAGGAGGGTCGGGGGGGGGGGGGAGGCTCATCACAGAGGTAATAAAGATACAGGGCAGAGGAAGGTCGGGGGGGGGGGGTTGACCACAAAGGTGATAAAGACACCGGGCAGAGGAGGGTGGGGCGGGGGGTGGGGGGGTGACCACAGAGGTGATAAAGACACAGGGCAGAGGGAGGGGGGGGGGGGGGCTGACCACAGAGGTGATAACGACACAGGGCAGAGGAAGGTCGGGGGGGGGGGGGGGGGGGGCTGACCACATAGGTGATAAAGACACAGGGCAGAGGAGGGTCGGGAGGGGGGGGGGGTGACCACAGAGGTGATAAAGACACAGGGCAGAGGAGGGTCGGGGGGGGGGATGACCACAGAGGTGATAAAGACACTGGGCAGAGGAGGGTCGGGGGGGGGGGTTGACCACAGAGGTGATAAATGACACAGGGCAGAGGAGGGTCGGGGGGAGGGGTGGACCACAGAGGTGATAAATGACACAGGGCAGAGGAGGGTCGGGGGGAGGGGTGACCACAGAGGTGATAAATGACACAGGGCAGAGGAGGGTCGGGGGGAGGGGTGGGCCACAGAGGTGATAAATGAACAGGCAGAGGAGGGTCGGGGGGAGGGGTGACCACAGAGGTGATAAATGACACAGGGCAGAGGAGGGTCGGGGGGGGGGTGTGACCACAGAGGTGATAAAGGACACAGGGCAGAGGAAGGTCGGGGGGGGGGGGGGGGATGACCACAGAGGTGATAAAGACACAGGGCAGAGGAGGGTCGGGGGGGGGGGATGACCACAGAGGTGATAAAGACACAGGGCAGAGGAGGGTCGGGGGGGGGGGGAGGGTTGACCACAGTGGTGTAAAGACCAGGGCAGAGGAGGGTCGGGGGGAGGGTTGACCACAGAGGTGATAAAAACACAGGGCAGAGGAGGGTCGGGGGAGGGTTGACCACAGAGGTGATAAAGGGCACAGGGCAGAGAAGGGTCGGGGGGAGGGCTGACCACAGAGGTGATAAAAGACACAGGGCAGAGGAGGGTCGGGGGGAGGGTTGACCACAGAGGTGATAAAGACACAGGGCAGAGGAGGGTCGGGGGGAGGGTTGACCACAGAGGTGATAAAGACACAGGGCAGAGGAGGGTCGGGGAGGGGTTGACCACAGAGGTGATTAAAGACACAGGGCAGAGGAGGGTCGGGGGGAGGGTTGACCACAGAGGTGATAAAGACACAGGGCAGAGGAGGTCGGGGGGGGGTTGACCACAGAGGTGATAAAGACACAGGGCAGAGGAGGGTCGGGGGGAGGGTTGACCACAAGAGGTGATAAAGACACAGGGCAGAGGAGGGTCGGGGGGAGGGTTGACCCCAGAGGTGATAAAGACACAGGGCAGAGGAGGGTCGGGGGAGGGTTGACCACAGAGGTGATAAAGACACAGGGCAGAGGAGGGTCGGGGGAGGGTTGACCACAGAGGTGATAAAAGACAGAGGGCAGAGGAGGGTCGGGGGGAGGTTGACCCAGAGGTGATAAAAGACACGGGCAAAGGAGGGTCTGTGTGTTGTGTGTGTGGGGGGGGGGGGGTTTGACACAGAGGTGATAAATGACACGGGGCAGAGGAGGGTCACGGGGGGGTTGACCCCAGAAGTGATAAGACAGGGCAAAGGAGGGTCTGTGGTGTGGTGGGGGGGGGTTGACCACAGAGGTGATAAAAGACACAGGGCAGAGGAGGGTTCGGGGGGGGGGGGGGGGGGGTTGACACAGAGGTGATAAAGACACAGGGCAGTGGGGGTGGGGGGTGCCACAGAGGTGATAAAGACACAGGGCAAAAGGAGGGTCGGGGGGTGAGGGGGGGGGGGCTGCCGCAATTTTTCATTATTCATGGTGACTTTTTCACGTTAATCATGATTCAGCGGTAGGATGGTGGGGTAATGGGATAGAGAAGGGGTTAGGGAGGACAGGGTGAAGTGAATATGAAAGTGATTTGTATATATCCTCGTTCCTTTCTTTTCCCAAATAGTTAAATTGTTAAGGAATTCTAGACTGTCTTTTTTTTTTAAAGATACTAATAGATATTTTCCCTAATAGTGTGAAGAGATTAATGTGTTTTCCTCGAGGGTATTCCACTATATTACACTAAGCTGTACATCCATTGCTGTATTGATATTTTTATACTTGTTTCGCTTTAGATATTCTGTGTACGCATTCACAGGGCTTTTCACGACCGTACAGTGGGGAATGACGTGTTCAATTAAAATCTATAGTACCATTACGTATAGATGTGCATTACTTTCTGTTACTTTAATTTCATTTAACAAGATTTTGGTTTGGGGATAAATATCATTCAAGATTTTCCGGTGTAGTGCCCTGAATGTTGTTTTCCGAGGCTTCCTTAGCTTCGGTTTCTGCATTAAAGTCAAACTTTCTTTGCCCCAAACAAAATGCTTTTGGCAAGCTTACATTGACTGTTTGTTTTAAGTCAAAAGCCGTAGATCACAAGGGAGTGTTTCTGTTCCAGACTTCCTCTTTTTTCCCACAGCACCATCAGTTTTGGAAGTGAGCTGAATGGAGCATTGTACTCCAAAACGACACTTTCCATGTGTTGACCAATCTTGTTTATTCATCCACAGACAACAGTCCACTTTGATCCTTATGGATTATATCGTTCATCTGTTGTGTTCCTCTGGTATGCATTCTTTAAAAAAAAATCCACACTTATTACCAAAAAAAAGTTGAAAGAAGTTGAGAATTAAAATTCGGTGTTGCTTTCACTGGGCCAACAATATGTATTCTTTCATGTAAGATGCCCAAAATTCTTTCGGAACACATAATTGTTCTATCTTTCGTCTGTTTCATTTGATCTAAGATGAAAATATTCGTATTATCAGGTAGTTGGGGAAGGAAGAAGAGGAAAGGACGGAGGGGGATCCAGGAGTCGGGTGTGTGTGTGGTGTGTGTGTGGGGGGGGGGGGGGGGGGGGGGAGGAGGGGGGAGCCATAGCTAGAAAAATCCGTTGACTGTCGTTTGTCTTTCAGTGTGGCCGAGACATGCGATTGACCTCCGATGCCTCAACAGCAACCCCTGCCAGACGCAGCTCCGTGTCCACGGGCAACTCGACCAGGCGCGCTGTGTCTGCGGTGGCCGGTGGGCGGGCGCCGCTGCCAGCTGACCATTCGCCTCACCCCCAAGCGTGGACGTCATCCCAGGCCCGCCTGATGGTGGAGGTTTGTGACGTCATCTCGACATGGAGCGGCACCGGCCCCCCAATTCCCCGGCCATGTCGTTGGTGGCGGGGGAGGAGGAGGAGGAAGGGAAAGTCCGGCTGAACTACACGTTGGTATACTGGCGACGTAACGACACCATGACGTCACTGGCCTTGGACGCGTCCTTCCTGAGGTCAGGGGAGATGTCGTGCGTGTTGTTGCACCACCGGAAATCCAGGAGCCCTGTGTTGGGAGGGCTGGCACCCAGCACGCGCTACACCATCTGTGTAGAGAACGGCTTCGTCGACTCCTGTGTGCTTTCCTCCTTCACCGATTCCTCCCCCACCTCCTCCTCCTCCGCCAGGTCCGAGTGGCCGTCCAACTGTGTCACCATCTTCACCCCTAGCACCTCCCCCACCTCCCTCTCCCTCACCCACTCCTCCACGGTGAGTAAGGTGGCGGTGGGGTCAGTATTGGTGCTAGCGCTGCTGGTCATCGTCTTTGTGGTCTTCCTGCTGTGGCGGCAGAACCTGGCCTTCAGGCTGCTCCTGGACGGCGTCTGTCACAGGCTCTGCTGCTGCGCCTGCAGGACCTCAAGCTCTGGTGACTCCCAGGACCGCCGCCAGCTGAGTCCGTCCACCTCCTCTTCCCAGCTGCCCAGAACCTTGTTCCTGGACGACAGTCTGGAGAGCTCGCCCAAAAAGTCCCTGTTCCAGAGAGGCTCCTCAAAGAAGAAAAAGAAACAGAACTCTTCTACTTACACCTCCGCCAAGATGTTACTGGCGCCGCCTCCGACGCCTTCCACCCTGACCCACCAAGCTTTCACCAGCGGGGAAGCGTCACCTTTGAGCTTGGACCTCGAGGAGGACGATGCGGTCTTCGACAATCCGCTTCCGGAGCCGCCTGTTGCCATGGCCGCCCTGCCGACTGTGGGAAACAAACCCGACACAAGCTGAGCCGGAAGAGGCGGGGCTATGTGACATACAGCACACGCAAAGACAAAAACATCCGCCTGACTACAGTGTTGGAGACGGTCACGGGGGACGAGGAGGACGACTGGGATGACGATGGTTTGGCATGTGGCCACTCTTCTATATGAACGGCAGGGGTTTGGGAATAGGTGTTCTCTTGAAGGGAGCTTATTTATATGTGTATTGCCTGTGTGTGTGTGTGTGTGTGTGTGTGTGTGTGTGTTGTGGAGAGAGAGAGAGAGAGAGAGAGAGAGAGTCAGACATCCTCCAGGCCTGATGGAGAAGCTCTAGCGGCAGGCCGCACCGACCAGCGATGACCAACAGACTGTTGATGGGGAGTCCTTCCACTCTGTGGAACAGCTGCTGAGACATTAAGGACGCAGGGTGCTGACAGTGCTACCCTCCAGGGAAGAAGACGGGATCCAGCTTCTGTGAACATTCACCAGCTTCTAAAGCCCGTCTAGCCGTTGTCAGCAAGAAAAACAGTCATCTTCTGTAAGGAAATCCTGAACATGACAGTTTTGATGTGGAATCTAAGGTTTGAATCTACTTTTGATCTAGGGTTTTTCCCCTAAAAAAACACTGATCAAGACGCACCCTAGGTTAAAACAGCATTTTAGTTGAGGTTGTATGATGACTCTATTTCCCACTTTTTGACCTGATCAGCACGTGAAACGTATTCACCACAGAAACAGCAGTTATGCCTTATGAAAAGCAGTCATGATGATGGACAAAAACCAGACAACAACGAGGTACCTGCATGCGCGTCGGTATCATTGCGCGGAGTGCCAGGTTTTGTTGTTTGGAACGTAGCCAACATTGGAAGGTCTTTATAAGACTGCTTTGCAAAGTCGCCAAATGCCAGAAGCCGAAGACGAAATTGTTTTCACTGATCTCAGTTAACTAGTGTCCTAAAGTGGTTTTTCTGTCTGTTGGTTCAGTATTGACGACCTCCTACCACATCATGGGGGGGGGGGGGGGGGGGGGGGGAACACGTTTTCCAGTCAAAATGGCCAGGAGCTTAAACGGTTCCGTCCCATATGCGCTACAGCCAGCGCCTGTCCAGGAGGAGGACGCCGTGTGTGTGGCTGTTGGCTGTAATGACGTCATCCTGACCGTGACGGCCCTCCGTGATGGTCACGACTCGGAAGAGGTGAAAGAACCGCCGTTTTCATAATTGAAGCGATCACATTGGACAACGGCAACTGGAGAGAGAGAGAGAGAGAGGAGGGGGGGGGGGGGCGATTCGTGTGTGTGCGTTCTGTGTTTTTGTGTGCGTATACGTGTGAGAGAGAGAGAGAGTGTGTGTGTGTGTGTGCCTTGTGACGCAGGGTTTAAAAAAAAAGTAGAGCGAGGATCTGTGGAAACCATTGATGAAGAAACACACACACAGTGCGGCGCACTCACACACACACATTCACAGATGCGTGCGAACACGCACACACTTCCATCGTTTAAAATGTTATTATTATTATCCATGCTTCTTCCACTGAAACCAAAGAACAGAGCAGCTGTGACTGTGTAGACAGGGATTATTGTTCAGCCTTTTGTGTGATTGTACTTGTAACTGTGTGATTGGGAGATACAGAGCCAAACTCACAGAGAGAGAGAGATTTAATACACAAACAATGTGATGAAAATCAATCTGAATTCATATATCATCATTACATTAATGACTTGGCAAAGATTTGGAGGAAAACGTAAGGAGGGGGTGGGGTAAAGAATATGAGAATGAAATGTCAGGGAAGTATACCTTGAATGTGAAATCCTTCTCTAGCGGCCTATGGAGACCATCGCAACCCATCTTGAAGACAGAAGTATTGATGTTCATCCGCTTGATCGGACTTTTCAGGGAGACACGGCTGATTGTGTTTGTGGTCCCTTGGATTCAAATAAAGACATAGGCCTACCGCAGTCTACAATCCCATGGTGTTCTCTCCACCAAAGGTTCAAAAACGGAATCCAACAGTACCCAAGAGCAGCCAGTGAAGGGTAGAAAAGTAAAACGAAAAGAAAGTGTGGAAAGAAGTAAGCTGCTGAAAAACTAATGTCATATATGAAACATAAGGGTAAATCGTATAGCCTGTGCTTGAGGATCCATTTAAAGATGCAAGGGAGATCAAAAAGTGTGAACAATCAAGAGTGGTCAGCTCATTTTCAGCAGCTAAGAAGTGTGTGTGTGTGTGTGTGTGTGTGTGTGTGTGTGTGCCTAGTTCATTTATTGACGAAGGAGTCAAGGGCTGAAATCGGACAGCCGAAGGACTCTGCTGTGTGTTCAGGTGTCCAAAAAGAGGACGACCTCCTTCTGATACGTTTTTCTTCAGTATATTACAAGGTGACCACATGGCTTTGAACCCACGTTTTTGTCAGAATCTATTCCAGTTGCTGCAGTCCGGCTGTCTGGCAATTATTGTATCAATAGCTCTCTCTCTCTCTCTCTCTCTCTCTCTCTCTCTCTCTCTCTCTCTCTCTCTCTGTGTGTGTCTCTCTCTATCTGTATGTCTCTCTCTCTCTCTCTCTCTCTCTCTCTCTCTCTCTCTCTCTCTCTCTCTCTCTCTCTCTCTGTCGCGTTGTTTCTCACCATACTCATTGTCTAATGTAATCACAGAGAACGACCCCTTTGAGACAGAAAACTGATGACTCAAATGGTTTCTATTTGGGACTTTCATGTTAGGTAATTGTGCAGTCCTGTCTTGTTTTGGTATCAGACCATTGTGTAATCCGCTGTTATTTACATGTTAAACCGTTGTCTCATTTTTCAGCAGACGAGGGGCGTAAAAGCAAAGAAATAAACTTGAACATGGTTATGATTAGAAAGCCAGTGTTGTAACTGCCCATGAGTGCGTCTGATTGTTGGTTTATGGCGGAGAGAGCACGCGCAGGAGAGACAGCTGTCTCGCCATACATTGGGCCTGTGCTACGAATGGAAGGGAGACCCAGGAATGATGTGGAAAAGACCGTTCGATATGACAATCAGCGACCCAAGGGGCGATTCGCTTTCGTTTGACATTTGCCATACTATATCCCATCGACGGAAACGATCAGCGGGGCACTGGCACAGTCTGACTGGCCAGAACCTCACATGCTGGTCAGAGAGCCATGACATATTCGTAGTCATGCATGAACAGCCGTTTTAAGACTGGTCCTTTGACTTCTCCTTCACACTCAAGTCTTCCGAACACAGAGGTTCCACATGTCGGCATCAACTGTTCGTGCCCTGGGGTAGTGTACCCGAAGAGAAACGCAGTGGGTTGCCGCAGGGCGGTTGGTAAGTGTGTTCGTGACATGTCTGCCATCTTGCTGGCAGGTCTGAAGCAGTGGGTTGCCGCAGGGCGGTTGGTAAGTGTGTTCGTGACATGTCTGCCATCTTGCTGGCAGGTCTGAAGCTGTAGTCCAACGCTGGGGATGTAGGTAGTGATGTGGGAAGTCAACCAACGCTGTCCACAACAAACCGGCGTCCAGTGATCATCGGGAGAGGGGAGGAGGGGACAAAAGACGTCCAGTGATCATCGGGAGAGGGGAGGAGGGGACAAAAGACGTCCAGTGATCATCGGGAGAGGGGAGGAGGGGACAAAAGACGCCCAGTGATCATCGGGAGAGGGGGAGGAGGGGACAAAAGACGTCCAGTGATCATCGGGAGAGGGGAGGAGGGGACAAAAGACGTCCAGTGATCATCGGGAGAGGGGAGGAGGGGACAAAAGACGTCCAGTGATCATCGGGAGAGGGGAGGAGGGGACAAAAGACGTCCAGTGATCATCGGGAGGGGGGGAGGGGACAAAAGACGTCCAGTGGTCATCGGGAGAACAAACCGACGTCCAGTGATCATCGGTCCAGTGGTCATCGGGAGAACAAACCGACGTCCAGTGATCATCGGGAGAGGGGAGGAGGGGAGAAACCGGCGTCCAGTGATCATTGGGAGAACAAACCGACGTCCAGTGATCATCGGTCCAGTGATCGTCGGTTGAACAAACCGACGTGTAGTGATCATGGGGAGAGGGGAGGAGGGTGGAAACGGTGATAGGGCATGACGGAGTTGCACAGGACAATGGAAGAGGAAGAAGGGAGGCCAGGGGGGACAGGGGGAGGGGGCGGGAGGGTAACTGATTATAACGATAAGGATCAAACTTCTAGACCAAAATTTCTGTTTAGCTCATAGCTGACTTAGAGCCTAACGTATAACACGTTGTCCTGAGCAAATAGTATGTATACCCATAGTATGCAGACGATGCCTATATCCATAGTGAGTAGACGGTGACTATATAATAGCAAGCAGACGATGACTCTATGCTTAGTGAGTAGACGGCGACTATATCCATAGTAAGCTGATGGTGACTATATCCATTTTGAACAGATGGTGACTATATCCATAGTAAGCAGACGATGACTATATCCATTGTGAACAGATGGTGATAGTATCCCATAGTAAGCAGTTGGTGATTATGTCCATAGTAAGCAGATGGTGACTATATCCATAGTAAGCAGATGTTGACCACATCCATAGTAAGCAGACGATGACTATATCCATAGTGAACAGATGGTGATACTTTCCATAGCAAGCAGATGGTGACCACATCCATAGTAAGCAGACGTTGACTATATCAATCGTAAGCAGACGATGACTATATCCATAGTGAACAGATGGTGATATTTTCCATAGTAAGCAGATGGTGATGATATCCGTAGTAAGCAGACGATGATTGTATCCATTATGAACAGATGGTGACTATACCCATAGTAAGCAGACGATGACTATATCCATAGTGAACAGATGGTGATATTTTCCATAGTAAGCAGATGGTGATGATATCCGTATAGTGTAAGCAGACGATGATTGTATCCATTATGAACAGATGGTGACTATACCCATAGTAAGCAGACGATGACTATATCCATAGTAAGCAGACGATGACTATACCAATCGTAAACAGAGGATGATTTATCCATTGTGACCATAGCCATAGTAAGCAGACGATGACTATATTCACTGTGATAGATGGTGACTATACCTGTAGTGAGCAGACAATTACTATATCCATAGTGAGTAGATATTGACTATACCTGTAGTAAGCAGACGATGATTATATCCATGGTTAATAGATGGTGACTATGTCCATGGCGTCATTTCACGTGCTCATGCCAAGTTAGTCTTTCGGTCAGCTATCGGCTCCACCACAGGACTCCAATCGGCTTGTTTGAAGACCAGTGGGTGAGGAACGCCGATAGCGGATTCTAGTCACAGTATGACGACACTGCAATAGACCACAGTGGGTTCTGATCACACTGTGAAGACACTGCAATAGACCACAGTGGGTTCTGATCACACTGTGAAGACACTGCAATAGACCACAGTGGGTTCTGATCACACTATGAAGACACTGCAATAGACCACAGTGGGTTCTGATCACACTGTGAAGACACTGCAATAGACCACAGTGGGTTCTGATCACACTATGAAGACACTGCAATAGACCACAGTGGGTTCTGATCACACTGTGAAGACACTGCAATAGACCACAGTGGGTTCTGATCACACTATGAAGACACTGCAATAGACCACAGTGGGTTCTGATCACACTGTGAAGACACTGCAACAGGCCACAGTGGGTTCTGATCACACTATGAAGACACTGCAATAGACCACAGTGGGTTCTGATCACACTGTGAAGACACTGCAATAGACCACAGTGGGTTCTGATCACACTGTGAAGACACTGCAATAGACCACAGCGGACTCTAGGTACACTATGCAGACACTGCAATGGACCACAGCGGACACTAGTTACACTATGAAGACACTGCAATGGACCACAGCGGACTCTAGTTACACTATGCAGACACTGCAATGGACCACAGCGGACTCTAGTTACACTATGAAGACACTGCAATGGACCACAGCGGCTTCTAGTTACACTATGAAGACACTAATGGACCACAGCGGATTCTGATCTGCCTTTGAAACAGATCCCGACAGACAAAAGTCACTCTGGGAACAATTAAAGCATTCATTCCCAGTAATAGACTCACAGATCAGTCCGTTAAGGCATAGGACCTTTACGGCAGTCCCATTAGAGACAAGGCTCTTACAAAATTTTCTCTCTCTCTCTCTCTCTCTCTCTCTCTCTCTCTCTCTCTCTCTCTCATACATCACAAACACTAATTATTTATGAAATGGCAAGTCGACCCATGGTGTGCCAGAATCATTTATTCAGTCTGTCATTTTGTTTATAGCCCCGTCAATCACAGAGACATGTTAGATTCACAACTATGAACAGGTTCAATGCGAAAACTAAAATCCAAAATAACGCAGTCGACATGGATGGAACATTCTAGAAATTTCCAGATGCAAATAATATGGACGATCAGCGTGCATGAAATATTCTAGAACTTTGAAGAACCAAGTGACATAGCCAAATACAATGCATGGAACAAGCCAGAGAGTGCCAGTCCAGTATAAAGGACAATCAAAATACATGGAACATTCTTTGCGGATGGTTCTGGGGCTGTCAAAAAGCTCCTGGGACTATGACGTACTTCTGTTGCTTTTGCAAACGTCATCTGATAAATAAAACGTCACACAGAACACTCCTTCAAACCATCCAAAGCAGCACATATCGATCTGAACCAAATAACAATATAAATCTGCTTCGTATGTATAAGTGATGAAAGCTTTAGATCCAAGATTTCATCTCCCCCACCCCCTAAGAAGAAAGCAGTTCGCACACTTAGCCTACGGGCTGAAGGACAGGGGAGAAGCTGCGTTGCAGACAGTCAGACACGGGAGATCTGCGTGTTTGATGAGTGGATCTTGCAGTGCCCTGGGAGCTGGCCCGGCGCCTATGTTCGGTGTTGAAGGTAACCTCCCCTTGCTGGAATGAAGTGGAAGTTGTCGGCCTTGCTGGATGTCGACGATCTTTAACTGATGTGTTAATTCATGCAAGAAGGAAACGCATGGAAGATCGCGGAGGAACGCTTGTAGCGAACAAAAGATGGAGAGCCAGGCCTGCGGCCTGCACAAGTGTGTCCGAGTGAGTAAAGTCGGCGTCTGCACCTCCGATAAACATCATCGAAGAGAGCTTGTTCGGCTGGAGCAAGGTTCACATTACACGTTGAAGTACGCTAGACATCTCTCTGTCTCTTTCTGTCTCTCCCCCCCTCTCTCTCTCTCTCTCTCTCTCTCTCTGCTAAAATTGTTTGGTCACCTCTCTCTCTCTCTCTCTCTCTCTCTCTTGGAGGGGTCGAACTGACATCAAGACGTGCAAGCCGCATCTTAGATCGCTGCGTTGGAATTGCCAACGGTGACGAGTTGACATTGCTAGCACATGTGTAAGGTACCATGCCTTCGGCTCCACTTGTTTTCAGGTCGGCAAGTGGCCGTTTCCTTGGCGTTTATCAGACATTCATGTTGAAGAGAGCCACTGAAAAATGTGCTTTGAAAATCGCCATGCTGTTACCCCAGTGCAGAGCAGACGGTGTCGTACTAGGTCTGCTCCTCACACGGCTGTACTGGAGCGGATTTCTCCTGCGATGTGGAGCAGAACCCCGGACCAAGAACAGATAATCTCTGGCAGTCCAGACTGGCCAACACTGATAGACACCGGACCAGCTTGGACAGAGGCAGTGGACAGGGCAACGGGCAGACGACTCCTCCTCCTTCACAGCAGAGTTCCTGGGTAGACGTCATAGCGAAGCTGGACTTCATGACGGCAGCAATGAACTGTAAATTTGCTGATGTGGAAAAGGGGGTCAAGGAAATTACTGTGCAAAATGCTACTTTCCAAACCAGTATTCAAGATCTGATGCATGAGATGGAGGTGCTTAGAAAACACAAGCTTGAACTGTTACAAAAAAAAACGCTGATCTGATAGCAAAAGTAATTGAACTAGAAAAAAGACTGACGACTTAGAGTGTAGATCAAAGCGTAATTATCTGATTTTTATGGCATACCCAGAGGACAGAATGAAACCCACGAACAATGTGCACGACCTGATCACCGATAAGTTGGAAGTAGCGCATAATACTGAATTTGATCGTGTGCACCGTTTGAACACAAACCCTGACTCCCCCATTATTGCACACGGCTGTTTTCACAGGGACAAATTATTAATTTTAAAGTCGAAGAGAAGCTGCAGGGTAGCAATGTGTTTATTGGAGAAGATGTTTCCGACAGTCAGGAAAATCAGGTGTAAGCTGTCACCCCACATGAAGGAAGCCAAGAGGTCAGGGAAAATAGCTGTAATGGTTTTTGATCATCTTCTTGAGGAAGGAAAGGAAATGTTCTTCAGGAACTTGATGCAGGGTGCACAAAGGAAATCGGCCAGTCCGATTCTATATGTCACTATACATATTGTTCAGATTCTGGATGCAGCGTCACTGATTATCACATTTTGTCGAACGAGTTATTATCACTGGTGTATGAATCATGTGAACTACGCACTGGTGAAAGGATTAAGTCTGATCACATGCCTGTTGCAGTTCGAGTAGAATTTCCACAGGGCAACGAAGTCATTGCTAATAAAAAGAAAAGTAACAGGGAAATGATAAAGAAAGTCGTTTGGAACAGTGAGTATGCAGCTGTTTTTTTATGGCTCGCTTTGTAAAGACAACATATATGTTAAGTTGAACGGTGCTATGGACTTAGTAGATATTGATATCAATGAAGCATTAAGTGTGGTCAATGAATGTATTAAAGACTGTGCGGATTGTATGAAGAAGTATATAGTACAAAATCAACAAGAGAAAACTGAGAAGGCTTCTTAGAGTTAGTCGTAGGACCCTGGATACAGAGGACCGACAACAGTATATCATCGCTCGACGTGAATGTAAAAGCTTACTGACAAGGAAAAGGTAACAGTTTAACAATGTATTGTTGAACCAACTTGTCACATCAGTAAAGAATCAAAGACAGTTCTTGGACACTTTAATAGAAAACAGCCAAGAAACGAGATCACAGTTGACAAGTGGTTCCAGCACTTTAAGTCCTTAGTAGATAAGGTTCTGGCTGATAATGACTGTAATGATGACATAAATCGTCCTATTTCTAAAGAAGAAGTATTACTGGCCTGAGAAAAGGGAAAAATTGGAAAGCAGCAGGTCCCATTGTTAGTGAGTTATTGAAGCACTGAAATTATCAAGTAGTCGAATTATTCAGCACGCTTTTTGACAAGGTAATGTTTCCGGGAAATTGAACAGAATCCATTATTTTGCCTTTGTTTAGAAAAGGGGACGTTGATAATCCCAATGATTGTTGAAGCTTCTCTTGCTGATATAAGCAGCAAACTTTATAATTCTATTATGAATGACAGATTGCAAGAGTGGATAGACGAGAACAATATTACCGGTGAGTTTCAAGCAGGCTTGAAAAAAGGATATTCGACAGTGGATCACATATTTACATTGTTAGCACTCGTACAAAAACAGTTTTCATACAACTGTAAATTTTATGTAGCGTTCACAGACTTCGAAAAAGCATTTTACTCGAATAATAGAAATCTGCTATGGCCTATATAATTTAGAAATGGCATCAATGGTAAGGTATTCAATTGTATTAAAGGTATCTATGAAAATGTGAAATGCAGACTAAGATGTGGTTCTAGACTTTCTGATTACATAAGATGCACAGCAGGAGTGAAACAGGGGGACACGTGTAGCCCTGTACTATTCTCTGGTTTTAAGTAATGAGTTAGCACTACAACTAATTAATAACGCAAAACATGGTGCTGTGCTCTCACATATTGCATTGAGTTGTTTGTTCTTTGTTCATTCTTCTTTTAGCTGATGATGTTGTTTTATTGTCAGAGATGGTTGTGGGGCTGCAGACACAGCTAAATAATTTGCATCGTGCTGCTTCTTCACTTCATTTGAATGTTGATATGAATAAAAGTAACATAATAGTATTTCGGAAAGGAGGTTATTTAAGTGTAGGAGAACATTGGCAATATGGTGACGTGGTAATGCCTGCAGTTAATGTTTACAAACATTTTGGAATATTTATCTACACTCGTCTGTGTTTCACAGCTGCCTGTTAAGATCTTGCCAGTCGAGCGAAATAGTACAGAACCAATATGCTCTAAATAACAATTCCTTTGAACTGTTTATAAATTTTTTTGATACGCGTGTTCAGCCAGGTGTGTTATACGGATCAGAAATATGGGGTTAGAGAAAGCCGCTGTTTATAATCAGTCAGTTCATTTGTTTGCTCTCAAAAAATATTTAGGTGTAGATCTGTGAACCCCCAGTGATCTAGTGTATGGTGAAATGAACAGATTTCCCATATATGTGATGTCTGCGGTCAACTGCATTCGGTATTGGTTTAAGCTATTACATATGGATGAACGTAGGCTATCTTACACAGCATGCAAAATGTATGATTTAGATGCAATAGGAAAAAAGAACTGGGTATTAGATGTGCCTGTTTGTTTATATAGTAATGGTTTTGGTGATGTGTGGTTAAATCAAGGTGTTGGGAATGAAAATAACTTTATAGCAGTATTTCGTCAATGTATGATTGATTGTCTTTTTCAAACCTGGATTGACCACAATTTTACTAGTGAAAGATTTACTATGTATAGAACCCATGACATTAAGCAATATTTACAAGTAAAATATGGGTGGAAAACTAAAATATATAATGACTAGGTTTAGCCTGGGTATATCTTATTTGAATGTGCATCGTCTCAGGTATAAATCCTGTAATGACCGCGATCTCATCTGTACATTATGCTAGATGTCTGAAGAAGATGAGATACGCTTCGTTCTTTGTTGCCAAAGGTTGAAAGAAATGAGAGAATTTTTTTTGGAACCTAGATATTATCGAGAACCTTGTTCATCTAAACTAAGTTTACTGATGGCACGCACTAAACCTGATGATATATGCAATTTTTCGTTGCCTTTGTGTAAGGCTTTTAAATATACAGAAGGAGTTACTTAATAGTGTTGCATGACATGACTGCCATAGTCGTAGTTGATGTATTTGTTTGGAATTGGTATGATAAAGTGTTACATATAGTCCATCTACCCCTTCATGAGGGGCTGAGGCCTACATGAATAAACCATCATTCGTGCATTCATTCATTCATTCATTCATTCATTCATTCATTCATTCATTCATCCATTCATTCATTCTCTCTCTCTCTCTCTCTCTCTCTTTCTCTCTCTCTCTCTATTTATTTATCTCTCTCTCTCTCTCTGTCTGTCTCTCTCTCTCTCTCTCTCTCTCTCTCTCTCTCTCTCTCTCTCTCTCTATCGTACACACACACACACACACACACACACACACACACACACACACACACACACACACACACACATATACACACACACATACACACACGCGCGCTCGCGCGCACACACACACATACACATTTCTGTTGAAATTCTTAGATCAGTTCTTTGTCTGTCTGTCTGTCTGTCTGTCTGTCTGTCTGTCTCTCTCTCTCTCTCTCTCTCTCTCTCTCTCTCTCTCTCTCCTCTCTCTCTGTGTATGCATACAAGAGGAATAAACAACGTCAGACTTGTAGCCATGGCAAATGACTGTGTCAAAAGTTGTGTGATGGTGTGGAGGGGTAAGGGGTGTGCAGGTGAAGACAGGCAGATGGTGAGGAGTGCAGGAACCAAGGGACAGCAGCCAGTCAAGAAGACGCAGTGGACGAAGCAGAGTTTTCTCCTTTTATTTGCCTTCCATGCCAGTCGCTCACATCAGGGAACACTAGGGGAACACTCTACCCCATTCTCACACAACGCTCTACTTTTATAAGCATGTACCGGGCCGCAAAGCCGGCGACACAGTGCCAGAGACGAAACAGGCCTCGCGAGGCCGGAACCAACAGAATTTTGTGTTTTCTCTCGCGGCTTCAGTGTCGTCTGGCTCGCTGTCCGTTCAAACTATTAACACATATTTACTATCGATGAAAACCTCAGAACACAAGGAATAAAATGCAGTAAGTCACATTTGACAATTTTGTTCCTGTACTAAATCATTGCTGATTAATGTCCCAGAGTAAAGCCACTTTTAACAAACTTACGTCATACTTTCCTTTATTTCGATGAAAAATACTAAACAGCGTAAAATAATTTTGTAATGAATAAAAAGCTGGCATCTCGCTCTTTTATATCATATAAATTTCATTATCCAGGATGCCGTCCAAGCGGAGAACTTTGCGTTTAAAGTTTGACAGAAAACACAGCTGACTTTTCACTTCGGCGCCTACTTTTGACACAATTTTCAACTGAAAAATACTCTGTTGAAACGGTCTGTTAAATAATAAATTCTACACATTTTCAGTTGTATTCATAACAGAAATGGAGTCATTAGCAAGATTTCGATCGGGAAGTCCGAATTTCGTAGAATGATAATTTGGATCAAAACTCCGACAGTAAACAAAGAAGGCAAACTCGCTAAAGGGCCCGGCGCTGTCAGTCATTTCTTTATAGTGCAAGCTTGTACAGAAAAGATCTGGGCATGCGATATACGAAATGAAGTTATGGACTTTACTTTTAACTTTGCATTTTCAGATTCTTCGGTTTTCCTCTTACTTTTTGTAAAATCAAGAATTATTCAATATTCATTCGGCAGACAATTGAAAATGGCCCCAAGATTGCTCGTGCAAAATTACCAGTTTAGAGAAAATATGGGCTTCTCAGCCCAGTACGGTTGTAATGAATCAAATACATTAATTTTTGTGACTTTTGTGACGTACATACAACTATGTAGGTTCTGAGGTATTCATGATTTAAAGAATTTACACAATTAAAAAAAATGAGATTCGACCAAAAGGGAGGTAAGGGGAAGATAACTCGAAAACAAAACATTTTCATCCACGAAAGGTAACCAAAAGAAACATATACACTGTTAGCACCCGGCTACAGTTGTAATCCCATACAACAGATCTGTCTGGCGTCCTTGTTGTCTGTGATCTGTATCGCTGTGTAAAAAGTTTTTAATCCTGTACAACAGTCTGTCTGGCGTTCTTGTTGTCTGTGATTTGTATCGCTGGCAACGCCATTTGTTTCCGTTACAATGCCCTTTTGTCATGTATTATGTCTGTGGGGGCTTTCCTTTTTTTCCCGACAACTCTCTCTCTCCTCTTTTCTTCTCCCCCTTCTCCTCTCTCCTTCTCTCTCTCTCTCTCTCACCCCACACCACACCCCCCACCACACACAACCACCCCAAAAACCCACAACCCACACACACACACACACACACTTTTAAAAATACCATTCTTCAAACAGTCCTGGCCCCCAGGATTTGTTTTCCCCAAAGAATTTGTCGAATTTCAAAAGCTATTTGTAATGAAATCGCCCATATGGAATTTTTTTTCCTTATTTATGTAAGCAACAAAAGAAAACTAATCCTTAAAGAGGGGATTTTGAAAACAATCATCACAAATTTGAAACAAACCAAAAACTTGTAAACTTCGTTTTAAATTTTGTATTTAAATTCAAAATAAAACCCCCGCATGTTTGATATGACGGAGTTAAGAAAAAACTCCCGTGGGAGCCAGGTTATTTGTTGTTGTTTTTTTTTTTTAAAATGTTCTTGGTCTTTATTTTGGCCCCCCCTTGTTGATTGAAAAAAAAAAACTTAACCAGTCGACAAACTGGCCTAAATGCGCCCAAAAAAGCTATAAGATCATTGTAAATCAGAAGATGTTTGGGAGCAGTGCCCCCAACGATCATGTGAAAAGTTTATGTCAAATAAAATACAGTTTTTGGGTTTTTCAAAAAGAATTTTAAAAAAATGACTCCCTGCACAAAATGAAAAGTCAACACGGCACAGATTTTAGTATGGTGGGGAATGGGAAAAATTGCGGGCACAGTCAGATAATCGACACAAATCTAATAAAAATCAGTTATAATCAGCCGTTCTGAATAGTCAGGTTTTAA
>CM031618.1:24800837-24823337 GCA_018398815.1 Conus ventricosus
TCAGTTGCTTACTTGAGGAAGGAATATGATGTAGTTAAGTAAGTCAGTTGCTTACTTGAGGAAGAAATATGATGTAGTTAAGGAAGTCAGTTGCTTGCTTGAGGAAGAAATATGATGTGGTTAAGGAAGTCAGTTGCTTACTTGAGGAAGGAATATGGTGTAGTTAAGGAAGTCAGTTGCTTACTTGAGGAAGGAATATGGTGTAGTTAAGGAAGTCAGTTGCTTACTTGAGGAAGTAATGATCTATTTAAGTAAGTCAGTTGCTTACTTGAGGAAGTAATATGATGTAGTTAAGGAAGTCAGTTGCTTACTTGAGGAAGTAATGATCTAGTTAAGTAAGTCAGTTGCTTACTTGAGGAAGTAATATGATGTAGTTAAGTAAGTCAGTTGCTTACTTGAGGAAGTAATATGATGTAGTTAAGGAAGTCAGTTGCTTACTTGAGGAAGTAATGATGTAGTTAAGTAAGTCAGTTGCTTACTTGAGTAAGTAATGATGTAGTTAAGGAAGTCAGTTGCTTACTTGAGTAAGTAATGATGTAGTTAAGGAAGTCAGTTGCTTACTTGAGTAAGTAATGATGTAGTTAAGGAAGTCAGTTGCTTACTTGAGTAAGTAATGATGTAGTTAAGGAAGTCAGTTGCTTACTTGAGTAAGTAATGATGTAGTTAAGGAAGTCAGTTGCTTACTTGAGTAAGTAATGATGTAGTTAAGGAAGTCAGTTGCTTACTTGAGGAAGGACTGAATTAAGGAACATGCTGAATGTGCTGAGTCATCCTCCACCAGAACTGCTTGCTTCAGAAACATTCTTCTTCTTCTTCTTGTCTTCCTCTCTCTCCTCCTCCTCCTCCTCCTCCTCCTCCTCCTCCTCCTCCTCCTCCTCCTCCTCCTCCTCCTCCTCCTCCTCCCCCTCATCATCATCATCATCAACAACATCATCCTCATCATCATCATCATCGTCCTATCATTATTATTATTACCATCATCATTATTATCATCAATATTGTTGTTATCATTATTATTATCATTATTATTATCATTATTATTATCATTATCATTATTAGTATCATCATTACTATTATCATTCTTTTTCTCATTATTATTATTATTATTATTATTATTATTATTATAGTTGTTTTTATTATTTTATTGTTATTATTATCGGAAATGAAATGAGGTAGGGAACAGTAAACGATAAACAGTAAACAAGTGGGGTATGTTTTGCTCCCATAAGGAAACCTAACACAGAGTAACTTTAATTCAAGACTGGCACAGCCTTTTAAACTTGAATAAAGTCAGACAAATACATAGACGAACAATCTAATAGTGGGGGGAAAACAAGCGCAGGCCAACAACTGAACTGTCTGGCAAAGATTTGGACTTGAGGGGAGGGGAGTTTGAAGATGGAGAAACTGGGAAAATAAAATTAAAAAAAAAAAAAATGTTACAGATATGAAAACTCTTCTCTAGCTGCTCCCTTATGCAGCTAGAGAAGAGTTTTCATATCTGTAACATTTTTTTTTTTTTAATTTATTTTCCCAGTTTCTCCATCTTCAAACTCCCCTCCCCTCAAGTCCAAATCTTTGCCAGACAGTTCAGTTGTTGGCCTGCGCTTGTTTTCCCCCCACTATTAGATTGTTCGTCTATGTATTTGTCTGACTTTATTCAAGTTTAAAAGGCTGTGCCAGTCTTGAATAAAAGTTACTCTGTGTTAGGTTTCCTTATGGGAGCAAAACATACCCCACTTGTTTACTGTTATTATTATTCTTTTTGTGGTCTGACTGTACATCAAATTCAGTAAGGACAGCCACAGTGACAGCAGCATGCGGAGCAGCACAAATCTCCATGGACTACGCAGTTGTGTTTCAAACGAGGCTAATTCCTGCCAGTAATCTACACAAGCCACGTTCTTCTTTGACGTTTGTCTGTGGACAGGAAGACTCTCACCCACCCACACCCACCCCTCCGCTCTTCCTCCATTATCATCACCATTAGCAACAACAATAAGAAAACAACGACAATTAACCACACATAATCGAGCCCTTTTTCCCAATGCGTATGTATTTTTGTTTATAACTCCTATTACTTGTATTGGTGAAGATATTATTATTGTAGTTATCATAATGTATATGATGAAGTCTATTCCTTTTGAAGACTGCGACTGGAATGGAATGCTCCTCCACCATTGCCCAAATACGATCTAACGAAAAGCTTCATGTCTAGACTGTCAAACATGCTTTCTTCTTCGGCACAACAATGAACACACACACACACACACACACACACACACACACACACACACACACACACACACACACACACACACACACACACACACCCCACACACGCACAAGCTACATGGAGGTTACCCAGCAGGTGAATCTCACTGCTGTGCCTCCCAACGGCCAGAAACTGCACCGAACTGGTCGAATCCCATAGCCAGACATACATATCAAGATTCACGAATAAAAGGAAGACATAACAAAACCAAAGACGAAGGTATTATTTTCTTTTAAAAGAAATCTAGTTTCTGGTTCAGTTTCTTTCCGTTTTAGATCCGCTTGATCTTCCATAAAAGCGAAATGCCTTTTGCCTTCAAAGGCCAGAGGTCAATATGGAAATAGTTTCTATTCATGTTCGACATTATTCTTGGTAGATGTCATGGGTTCTTTAACGTGAATGATATTGTGTGTGCATTCCCACAGAACGGAGGTCCAGGCCTCGTGAAATAATCTCCCCCTCGCCCATCGCCTCCTGAATATCTCCCCCTCGCCCATCGCCTCCTGAATATCTCCCCCCTCGCTCATCGCCTCCTGAATATCTCCCCCTCGCCCATCGCCTCCTGAATATCTCCCCCTCGCCCATCGCCTCCTGAATATCTCCCCCCTCGCCCATCGCCTCCTGAATTATCCCCCCCCCCCCCCCCCCCCCACCCCCCTCGCCCATCGCCTCCTGAGTATCTCCCCCCTCGCCCATCGCCTCCTGAATCTCCCCCCTCGCCCATCGCCTCCTGAATCTCCCCCTCGCCCATCGCCTCCTGAATCTCCCCCCTCGCCCATCGCCTCCTGAATCTCACCCCTCGCCCATCGCCTCCTGAATAAGAGAGTGAGACCAGCTTAAAAAGAAACAATTCAAATCGAACAACACTTAACACCTTCTCACTTCAACAATAACGCAAACTGAGCAACATAAATACATTGTGACTAAAACATTAATGCAAACTGAGCAAGACCTTCAGACCCCAACAATGATGCAAAGTGAACCATACCGACTTGAAATATAATGCATTCTGAACAATGCAACTGCCCTCTCGCATCAAGTTTAATGAGAACTGAACACTACCCTCTGACTTCACGTATATGCAAACTGAACAACACTTATATACCTTTCACTTCAAATTACATGCAAACAGACACAATCATTTTTTCATCAGTTTAAATATGATGTCAACTGAACAAAGGTAATAGCTCCTGACCTGAAATATAAAACAAACTGAACAATGTTCGTATAATCTGGTATTAGACATAATGAAAACTGAGCAGCATTAATATAAGCTTCTGACTTCAAATGTAATACAAAATGAACAACATCAATACCTTCTGACCTGAAATATAATCCAAACCAAACAATATCAATAGCTTCTAATTTCAAGTTAATACAAACTGAACCATACTGATATTTTATGACCAAAAGCAAACTGAACAATACTGATGGCTTCTGACTTAATAGATGATGTAAATTGAACAATTCTAATACTTTCTGAGTTTATGTACGATGCGACGCGAACAGTTGTAATACCTACTGAGTTCATGTCTGATACGAAGTGAACAATTTAAAAAGTTTTGAGTTCATACATCATGCAAACTGACGATATCAATAATTCTTATTTTAGACATGATACAAACTAAACAATAGCAATGTCTTCTGAGTTCATATATGATGCAAACTGAATAATGTTAATACCTTCTAACTTCAAATATAATGCCAAACTGAACAATGTTAATATCTTCAGGGTTCATCTGTAATGTAAGCTGAACAATAGCAATACCTTCTGAATTTAAGTATAATGCAAGCTGAACAATGTTAGCACCTTCTGACTTCAAGTGTGATACCAAGGGAACCGTGTTAATGTCCACAAACGTCACGTGCAAACTGAACAATATTGATAATTTTCACTTCAAGTTAAATCTGAGCTGGACAAAGTTATCTGTTTAGATTTCAGATGTAATGCAAACTGAACAAGGTTAACAGCTTCAGCCTTCAAATACCAAACACACTGACCAATTTTTGTACATTCAAGCATTGAATGTAATGTAAAGTAAACAACGTTGATAGCTTCTGACTTTAAATGCAATACAGACCGGATAACATCAATACCTTCTGACATCAGATGTAACGCAAACTGACAATATCACTGGTTTCTGACTTCAAATATGATGCAAACTGAACATTGTCAATACCTTCTGAGTCCATATGTGATGCGAAATGAACAAAGTTCACATCTTCTGACCGCAAATATGAGGCAAACTGAACAATAGTACTTTACTTTGGTTTTAGATATGATGCAAACAGAACAGTGTTAATATCTCCTGAGTTCATATGTGATGCAGACTGAACAAGATCAATACGTTCTGACTTCAGATATGACGCAAATTGAACAAGACCACACTACCTTCTGAGTTCATATATGACGCAAACTGATCAATTTTTGTACCTTCTGATTTCAGATATAAAGCAAACTGAATAACATTAACATCTTCTGACTTCAAATATGATGCAAACTGTACAATGTTAATACTTTCTGACTTCAAATATGATGCAAATTGAACAATGTTAATATCTCCTGAGTTCATATGTGATGCAAACTGAACAATGTTATTACCTTCTGACTTCAAATATGATGCAAACTGAACAATGTTATTACCTTCTGACTTCAAATATGATGCAAACTGAACAATGTTATTACCTTCTGACTTCAAATATGATGCAAACTGAACAATGTTATTACCTTCTGACTTCAAATATGATGCAAACTGAACAATGTTATTACCTTCTGACTTCAAATATGATGCAAACTGAACAATGTTATTACCTTCTGACTTCAAATATGATGCAAACTGAACAATGTTAATACCTTCTGACTTCAAATATGATGTAAACTGAACAATATTAATACCTTCTGACTTCAAATATGATGCAAACTGAACAATGGTAATATCTTCTGACTCTAAATATGATGCAAACTGAACAGTGTTATTGTGTGTTCATACCTTTGAAGTCAACAGCAAACAAACAAAACTAATGCAAACCGAAGTATGCTACTGCGTGTTCACACCTTTTACTTCAAAAGTAAAATAACCGAAAACTAACGCAAACCGAATTTTTCCCTCGGAGTTAACATTGGTTCTGACTCCATTTCCCATGACAGTCCTTCGAATGAGACTATAAACCGACGTTCCGTATGACAACGCAAGCATAACATCTTGCACACACGTAAAATCCCATCACCAACTTTCGGAAGAGAAGGCCAGTTTGGTCGTTGGTATGGATGACACGTTACACATAACATGCACCGTGCGTGAGAAATGGGGAGAATGAACGAAGGGAGGAAAATGAGTGAACAGACTTGAACAATATTGACTGGATGACACGGGAAACGACTGAATGAAGCGCCAGCTGGTAGCTCTTCAGTCGGCACTACCCGGGTAGGCAGGCCGTTATGTAAACGAGTGTGGATTGTAAAGAGCTTAGACCTTGGTCTCTAGCCGAGCGTAGGCACTATATAAGAAAGCAAATCCATAGATGAGAAATAAAAATATCAAAGAGTGAAATTAAATAAAATCATGGTTAATTTAGCAAGATGATGAGGAGAAAGAGAGGACGGGAAGGGGGGGGGGGGGGGGGGGGGCAGGAAAAGACATGCTTGACATCAAATGAAGAAGGAAGAAAGTAAGCTGATGGAACTGAAAATGGATGAGGCGAAATCGGGAAAGATGCCAGATTTAACAGTAGAAGAAAAAGAGGGAAGGACAGAAAAGCGCTGTGGGATCAATGGATCGAAGGAAGGATGAGAGGAAGGAACAAATGAATGTTAGACCTTAAGAGAACTAATAAATGTCTGTTCTAGCCCATCCACCCTCAACCAGTTTCGGGTGGATGACTCTAGAACAGACATTTATTAGTTCTCTGACAAGTAACACTTTAACAACGAATTAAAAATAATAATCCATCACACATTCTCTTTCAATGACCAAAAAAATAACGATTTTTTACAAACATGCATACTGTGTAGGATTATCCGTTTTCAATACTAATTTACTAAACTTTTCAGATTTCAGTTTTTGCTTAATCCTGTGTTTTTCCTGTTCTCTAAAGGCTTTTAAAATCCGCACACTTATCCTAGCATGATAAACCTTATAAAACGAAGCAGACAGACAAACAGACACTAGGTAATGGGGGGTAGGTAAGGCCAGCTGGATCACGCCATGTCTTTAATCGCTCATTGTCGACCCGCCTAAGGAATCCACACTATCAGAATACTGCAGAGACCCGTCATTAGGCTGACACCTGATTATTTAATTTGCGTTGTTGGGTCTTCTGATTTGGCAAGGTGCAATACCGCGTGACCGGACATGACGACATTTCCGCCCAGCACTTGTGTTGTTAGCAACTGAACCTAGCTGTCTTGTCATTTTTACATTGGGTTGGTGTGCTGTGTAGACTTGACTGTGTGTGATTTCCAGTCAGAAAAGAGGGGTCAGGAACATTCGAAGGCAAGATGCACAAACTATCATGATCTACATTCAATTTGGGAATTTTTTGAATTTGTGTAAAGATTGGCATGAGACTCGGCAAAAACAGGGGGAAATACAGCAACATTGGGGAGACTGGTTGAAGGAAAAAACTGGATATTCTGATGACCACGCTAGAAAACTGCGTGCACTTGCAAGTGTACTTTTTGGATTTAAACAGTTTTTTTTGTGTTGGACTTCCTTTAAACTTCTTCCTTAGTAGACTGAACGCAATTAAAGTCATGCTGCAGGTTCCAGAATATGCCAACTACTGGAAACAGATCCCACATGTGCCAACTGACTTGGAGCAGCAACATTCACAGTAGAGCACCTGTCACAAACCACCTAGCAAGGGGAAATGACATGATTCTAAAAATAACGGTTATGCATAGCCGGGGCTCTGCTTCAACTTCTTCTTGCTCCACTTGCTTCAATGCTCCTATTCAACGCCCTGCTTCAAAGGCTGCCTATTCAGGCGGCCACAGAGTGTACTTTATTCAACTGTCTTGTTTATTAAATCAAGCTTTTGATAAATGCACTTGGTGGCTGCTTTGAATAATCTTCAGTTGACAGAGAGACCGACAGCCGTCTTGAATTTACGGTGCTCAAGCGCGAACCATAAAACCTTTCACATTTCCCCATGCAAGCACCTCCTTATCTTTTAAATGCTTGTGTGTGTGTTTGTGTGCATGCGCGTGTGTGCGATCGTGTTTGTATATATGCTGTTATCGTTGTTGTTGCCGCTGCTGTCATTGTTGTTGTTTTACTGATAATAACTATATCATATTCTGAACATTCGTTTCTTATAAATAATCAAAGGTGCGCGCACACACGCACGCGCACGCACGCCCCCACCCCCACCCCACGCATGCACACGCTCAAGTCACTTCTAAGTTCTTAACTCAAGTCACCCCAAGTCACTTCTAAGTTCTTACTTAAGTTCTTACTCAAGTCGTCCAAAAGTCATCCTTAAGTTCTTACTCAAGTCACTTCTAAGTTCTTACTTAAGTCGTCCTCAAGTTATCCTCAAGTCACTTCTAAGTTCTTACTCAAGTCATCCCCAAGTCACCTCAAGTTCTTACTTAAGTCACCTCAAGATTGTAATTAAGTCATCCTCTAAGTACAACCAAGTTCTTATTCAAGTTATCTTATAATTATCAAAAAAAACAATACAATCTATGTTTTTGTCTTAAATAGTAGATGTCTAATATAGTAAACACACGCCTCAAAAAACGCGTCATAGTCGAGGATGTCTTGCTCAGCGTCCTTGGCGCGAGATCGGCTAGCATAGATCTTAATGAAGTTCTTGCATTGTAAGCAACCGCATTGATTACAATTCTGGTCTATGGAAATGTCTTTTATAGACTCCATGTCTTTATTTATTGACTCCATCATTTTAAACAAATAATAATCCGCCATGATCTATTTTTATCAAAAAAACAAAAAATTTTAAAAATTAAGTTCTTAAAATATTATTGCATTTGAAATGGATCAAAATGATCTTTTGTTGTTGGCGGTTTTGGCATGCTTTTGTGTTCGACTTCTGTATTTAATGACGGAGATTGTTTGGACTTCTTTGGTTTTTGCTGTCGCTGTTTTATAGTTTATAACCGTAATAACCGCCCCCAGCAGCAGCAAGGGCGCCAAAATGACAACAGTTTTAAGTTCAATTTTCCATGAAGACTTTGGTGCTGAAGGCCTTGAATCAACTTGTTCTTGTTCTGACGTTTTTATAGCTGGCGTTGGCGGCGTTATGTTTTCATTATGAGTTATATTCTGTAACATTGATTTTTTTTGTTTGTTCCACTCTGCTAATCTTTTTCCTGCTGCAACACGCCCAGGATGAGGAGGCTTGTTACTGGTCACTTTCTCCACCTGATTCAGTGTTTTCTGATTCTGCTGATTTTCTGGCTCGGTCATTTTGAAGGGAAATAAAATCTATATGATTAAAAGCAATTAATCCCATGATTAGCGGCGACAATAATGTTCCAAATCTGTAATACAGATCACATCCTAGAGACTCTAATGACTTTGTTAAAAAACTGGATCCTGCGTTAAATCATACATAAAGTCTTGTTCAGAGTCAATAGGTGCAAATTTACTTACTAGTTTAGTGTACAAACTAAGAACCGTTTGCCCGACACTTTTTACCATTCTTGATCCTAGTTGCACTTCATACCTGTTATGATACTTTTCAATGTCTTGTGGCGACATCTGTTGAATCTGTTCTATGCTGAATTCATTTCCGAGGAACTGTTTTGTTTTCCCACATGCTGCTAAAGAATACAGCCTTTCTTTTTTTGACATATCAACTTGGTCATTCATAAGTTCAGGAAGGTTTAGGCTACCTGTAGCTGTAGTAGATCATCGCTGTTCATGTTTTTATTAATTATAATTATTTTATTTTTAAAAATGAGCACCAAAAAAACTGTTACCAACCTTGTATACCATTCTGCTGTTATTGGGGGGCTAAGTGTAGGATACACAATGCTTGGTAAAAGCCTGTTAAAAATTAAACCGGCAGATCTTGGTAAACTAGACTTTGAAGATTCAGCAAAGCTAATTGCTGTTATAGCAGCTTCATTCGCTACGAAAGATTTTCTAGTTAAGCAAGAAATAATTCCTGACAGTATCAATATGTAAAATTTAAAAAATACATTTATAAAAATGGCTTCACTCGTAATGATGATAGGCGGCACTGTGGTTAATGCGCTTGCTTTCAGCGGAAGTAATTACGCATTTAGTAAACTGCGGGATGACGGTGAGAGAAAAAGACATAACAAAGCTATGGAGCAACTAGCAGCCGCACAAGATAACTATGAAAAGCAGAGAATTGAGCAGTTAGATTTTATTAATGACAAACTGAAAAAACAGGGGCATGCAGCTACACATTTAAAGATGTTGATCAAGCAATAAAAGAATATTATCTTGTAACAGGCAAACCAATTGAGACATTGCCCCCACCAAAATTCAGTGACTTTTATCAGCCATCAGAAAAACAAAAGATGCAAGAAATCGTGTTTATTGTCTTTGGAATGACCGTCGTGTATTTTGTTGCCCATAATATTGGCTGAATAAAAATGAACAAAATCTATTATTCGCCAAAAGGATATTGGAAGGGAATCACGGCAATAAAAAAGCTAAGCCAAGCAGCGGGATTAGTGAACAAACAGCAAAGGAATGGCTATCTAAACAAGCGATTTGGCAAATTTATTTACCTGCACCTAGACGAATACAGAGACCACACTTTGTGAACACAATACCGAACGACACCCATCAAATGGATCTTCTATATTTACCCCATGATACGATTAGACGAAAAAGATTTAAGTACGCACTTACAGTCATTGACATAGCTTCAAGATATAAAGATGCAGAACCATTAACACAAAAGAGTGCTTCTGCTGTTGCTGTTGCCATACAACTGATATACCAACGAGGCCCGCTAACTTATCCTCGCATGATTCAAGTCGATGATGGAAAGGAATTTAAAGGACAAGTGAATCAATTATTGTTAAAACATAGAGTTACCATTAGAAGAGGCATTCCGGGAGTTCACAGATCACAGGCTTTGGTTGAAAACTTTAACAAACAGTTATCTGAAAGGCTTTTCTCCTACCAGTATCATAGAGAGCTGATTGACAATTCTCGCAACACAGAATGGGTTAGAAGACTGCCCTCAGTTCTACGTGCAATGAATAATGAAGAATTTAAAGGTCTAAAGCCAGTACAAGCAATCAAAAAACAAACAATAAATGTTGTTGAAGGAGAGTCTTCATCCAGCAAACTATTACCATTTGGTTTGAAAGTAAGGTACCTTTATTTACCGGAGAAGCAGAAGGGGACACTCGCATCAGGGCAACCAATCCAGTTTGGAGTGTTGATCCATATGAAATAAAAAGAATTGTAAAAATGAATCCGCCCGTGTATTATTTACGAGAAACTGACACAACAAAACAACCAGCCCCCCAAAGATCTTTTGTGAAGGAAGAACTGCAGATAATCCCGCCAGACACAGTTCCAGTTGCTTAATTAATTTACAAAAATATATTTGAGACTAAAATGGAAGCACAGAACGAAACAAGAATGATAAAGGAAGAGACCTTGGAATTAATACAGGAATCATATGATACGAGTTCTACTATTAAGGAAACATTTATGAGGATTCATCAACACATGCTAAACCATCCAGAGCACTTACAACCCAAAATCCCAAATTTTGATTATCAGATATGGGGAAAAGAATATCTTGAAATGAATAAAAAAATTCGAACACATCAAGCAAACATGAAAAATAATTTGGCTGAATTGGATAATGATATGATTGAGCTTATAATGAAACTTGAGGAAAAAGTTTTCTCCTGGCCCGAAATACTGTACATTTTTGGTCTTAAACCTCCAGTTGCTTAATTAATTTTTAATTTACATAAATATATTTGAGTCTAAAATGGAAGCTCAGGACGAAGCAAGAATGATAAAGGAAGAGACCTTGAAAATAATAAGGGAATCATTTGATACGAGTTCTACTATTAGGGAAACATTTGCAAGGATTCACCAATACATGCTAAAACATCCAGATCACCTACAACCCAAAAACCCAAATTTTGATTATCAGATATGGGGAAAAGAATATCTTGAAATAATAAAAAAAATTCGAACACATCAAGCAAACATGAAAAACAATTTGGCTGAATTGGATGAAGATATGATTGATCTTATAATAAAAGTTGATGAAAAATATAAACCCCTCAGTGAAGCCCTCAGTGAAGAAGAAATATAATTATGCTGTTCTCCAGTGCCCAATTGCATATGAAAACTCTGGATTAACAAATACTCTAGTGTTTGTTCTATCTAATGACTTCTTTGTTACAACAGTTGTGTTGATCTCATGTGGATTAGATCGTAGTTTTACGTTGTCATGATGAAAAGTCTTATTGTCAAACAATGCTTCTTTGTAGTTGTCATGTGATATGTTTGACTGCACAACACTGCGAGATATTCCTTTTGCTTTCTTAATGGTTTTCTCCTGGCTCGAAATACTGTACATTTTCGACCTTAAACCAATAAACTCCTTAATCACCCCTCCAGATAATTCATCCTTCATCTTTCCTAAAACCTTCTTATTAACAGTTGAATGTAAAGGCGAATCTTTAGGGTAGTCAGATGTATCATACCATCCTGCATGCCCTTTAGCTACTTCTAATTCCATGTCTTTATAGATGTCTTCAGTAGAGATATTTATAACAAAACTATCTGTATCTGTGTAAAGTACTCTGGACTCTGGATACGAGGGTTTAAAGTAGTCATAAAGAAATTCCAACATCAAAAGCTTTGATAATTCTAAAACAGTAAACCCAATAAATACAGGTTTGTCCAATTTGACTTTCTTTTTCTTCATCATTATGCCAAAAAGGTGATCATGAAATCTTCTAAAGTCCTGATAATTTGGTTTTGAAGTCAGCTTAATTGCTTCGTTCTCTTTGGTGACCAATCTGACATCTTTGCGCTTGTGCGGATTTTCCATAGTCTTTCCAAAACAGCTGTTGTTCATTAGCTTGAAAAAGTCTTTTTCTGAAGCATCTGCGGATTTAGTTCTGAGATCAGTGTTCTTCATGATGTATGGTTTCACGAACTGTTCTTGATCAAAAGCAATTACACGATGAACTGCTGTTAACTTCAAACCATGTCTTAAATAAAATTGTAGAAGTCTGTAATGACAGACATAATTTTTTTTGCCTCGAAGATTAGGCACAGTTTAGGCGGCTCTGTTTTTGCCATCTTTAGACTTTCTGCTGCTAATGGGTAGTCATTATGCAGGTCATGGAGTTCCTGAGGATATTCTAAGTCAACTTCTAGAATAAAGCCCCGATGTTGATCGGGCGTTAAACTGTTCAGCCACTTTAATGCCTTTTGAATATTATTCGCACCGCCGCCAGTGTACATTTTAAAGTTACGTAATGGAAGTGATTGCGCCATTGCCCAACCATACAGATTGTTTGCATCTAAATACATAAGATAGTTAGACCTTTTACTTGGATCATAATCGTCCAAGTATTTGTTGTTTCCTTTACAGTAATGATGCGACGCCATACTAATTCCTCCACGCAATCCGTTTTCAATCATCTGAAGCATTGGTAAATCTGACAATAAATCAATCTGTACTCCAGTAAACTTTAAGAAAGCGTCCCAGCTCATCCCAGGCGCAGAAATGTAATGCGCGGGATCCAGGCTATAATGTTTCATGCAGGTCTTTCTATAATTTTCAAAGACGTCCGCTAACAAACATGTATCGGCCATCAAGTATGAGTCATGATAGTCTCCCATCGTTTTACAATCTAACTTCTGCCACGCATCTTGAGCATGCTGGTAATTAGAATCACTAATGCCCTTTCCTCTGAGACTAGAAAAGAACGCGCCTTTAGGCGGAAGTGAATCTTCATCAAACCTTTCCCAACTGTTCATGTACTCATAAGGGTAAACGCCCTTTCTAACAAGAGTTGGGTCAAAATATTCTTCTGTTATTGGGCAGGACTTTAAGGACATAGCCAGTGCCTCTAATGATCCCATCATGTGCTGCATAGAGTCATAAAAAGACATGTTATTTAAAGTGAAACACATGTACTTTTCTGATGACTGTGCAATGCATGTTATCCTGAAGGCGTCGTCTACTGCTTTCATTATAAGATGAGAGTCGTAACCTCGGAAGTTATGAAAGAAGATGGGCAGCTTCCATGTCTTAGGATCAAACTTTAGTTGAAGATTGCATTTACTGTGTGCTGCTCCTCTGAACTTTCCGCTAATGTGATCATGGTCTCGTACTGTCGGATTGGCTTCCTCGCTGTCAGACATTAGTTCTAAACCACAAATCCAACAATGTGTGGCTGAGTCATACTGTTGTTGGTCTTCAGGCGTCATTATGATTTCAGATAAGTTTAGATTATTAGAACAGGCGTTACGCACTTGCTGCATGCGTTTTAAGAAGTATTCTGCAGCATTAGGTCCTCTATATAATTCTGGTTTTGAATGGGCACCATCCGACCTGACAACAATGAAGGCAAATGAGCAAATCTGATGATTACTCACAAAGGCTGTTTTAGGAAGTTTCTGTGGCGTCGGGCCTTCATAAGGAACAATAAGCGACTCGAAGTCTGCGTAAACAACATATGGAGAATTTTGCATCCGTTTCCAGTTCTTAAAACTAACTTTAGATCCGGGCGGGGGCGTAATTAGTTCTGTATTACAGTCAACTGGGCCGATACAATGTTTCTTATGTTCGCTCGCTGCTTTAACGGATGGAATTCTTGTTAAACATTTTCTACAGAATTCTTGTTTGTTAGTGTTTTTTGCAGTATGCGCCAATAATCTACTCATTGTTCGTATCAATGTGTAATGTGGTAGCCCTGCTGGTGAAAACATCAGTAGTAAGTCAACATGATTTTTGTCTGGTTCGCCAATCGATGGACTGTTTTTGGACACTCTAATAGGCTGTAGATTCGTTTCCTCATCCTATGTGTAGATATTAACAGTTATTGGTTTGTTTTGTTCTTCAAACTGATCAATTTGATCTACGCTAATAGGAAAGGATATTCCATTGAAGTTAAGATCATTGATGTAATCCCAATAGTTAGTCACTCTCTCTGCGTGTTTGCAGACGTGATGCAGCCTTGCAAGAACACACCACATAAAACATTTGTTGTCTGTATTTTTTATGTTTAGAACTGCTCTTTTCGCTACCAATGCTGGGGGCAGCGGAATGTAAGCCTTGCCTACAATCGGTACATACTTAGCCTGTTTTAATCTGATCTCTAGACTTCGCCCTCTGACCAACCAGAGCCTCTCATTTTGGCTTCTTCAGCGGCCACATCAAACTGTGCAAGCAGTTGGTCTGCCCAACCAGGTGTTAAGTCATTATGAGAAAGAATAACCTGCTGTTTAGTTGAGACCCAGACTTCTAGATTTTCTTCATTTATTGTTATATAATCGATTAAAACAGCTAACATTACTTTAACTGGCAGGTCTATTGTTAGTTTACTTGGAACTTGAGAAATTGCATGTACAACGCTTGCCCGCACGTTTTCTGGATTAATAACTTCTAAATCAATATCATTCAGTACTCTTGACAAATGTTCTTCCTCGAGCATTCCTTCAAACAATTCATCTGGGCCTTCATATATCTTAGCCATGCTGTCTTTCTTTTCTAAGCCAACATATTTATTTAAATAAAAAAAAAATACGACATCGTCTCCCAAAGTCGTCTTAATCAGAATCAACATCAACGGTTTTTTTGTGTTTGGACTCATAAACGAAAGTATAAACGCCCTTTGGGGTTGTTAATGTGAGCTGTTTAGAACAGAGTTTAATGTCTCGTTTACTTTTTTTAAACATTCCTTTTTTATCTGCTCGGCGTCTGGCTGTTGAGAAAAACTTGCCCTCGCCTTTTTTTGAAGATCAAACTTTTGTCTTTTGTAGTCATCGAAATCGGCCTGTAAACGCCTAAATTCTTCATCCGTGATGTTTGAGTCAGCTAGCGCTTTATTTATTGTCAGTTTGAACGAACTAAGTTTAGCTGTTATTAGTTGAACCATAGCTGTGTGCTTTTGGAGTTTAGTTTTTAATTTTTTGCTAGCAGCACTTAGGCTAATGAACACACACCGAGAGCTAAAGACAAACCCCTAGCGGTAAAGCTGCGGGTGCACCTACACCTGTTGCTAAGAGGCCCACACTCGTTCCTGCTGATGCAGCACTAATAGTCGATGCTCCAGTATTAACATATGTAACAGCATTAAAGGCAGCAGAATACCTTCGTTTGGTTTTGCTGTATTTTGAAAGGTCCTGCTCTAGTTTTTGTTGCATTTGTGTAATGTTTGTTAATCTGAAGGTTTTTATGTCAGGGGTTTCTACTATCCCTTCTTTTGGCGGCTCTGGCGCTGTAGGCACATTTGGATAAACCTGAACAGACATGCTTTTTATAAAATAAAAATAATTTAGTATTGTATATCTTTTAATCTGTTATCTTGAATATTCAGCTGCGCATCATATATTAAAAACAAATGTACATTAACTGGTTTATCGCCATCTTTTTCTTTATCAATTTGAATGTTTATTCCGTCTTTAACAGTTCTCCCACTTCCATGCAACTGATTATCCTCTGTTGACCTTAGGTCAATCCATGAACCGTATTTTGTTGTTAAATAATCATCAAGTCTAACATTGTGAAGGTGTAGATCTTTAGACACAAGGTCTACTGTTGGATTTCTACACCTCCGCCACCAAACAATTTTCTTATTTCATCAAAATGCTGATAAGGTTTAAGCCCGCTAGCGTAGATTTGGTTAGGACTACCCTCAATCGAACATTGTACTTTCGTTATTTTAGGATTAATAAACTTTTCACTTCTCTTTTGAACGGTTCTTCATCTTTGCACAGCAATAAAATACCTTTAAGCGATCTTGCCGCGGCACTAAAACTAAAATTCCATATAGTGTCTGCCCTGCTTCTGGGATATGTTGTATGATGAATCACTCTTTCGTAATATATTGCTAATTTTGACTGATATTGTTGCTCAATCTGCCTTGCTAAATTAGGGTTGCTAACAACGTCAAACTCTAACGAGATGTCAGAAATGCTGTACTTTGCTTCGGTGTCTGATGATCTGATAACACGTTTGTATTCATTAAAAGTTAGTTCATATGACAATCTGTCTTTTAATGCTCCTTGAAAGTATGGCGCATGCGCTTTTAACAACTCAAAATCTAAGGGAATAGAAAAGCGATTTCCATACGCAAAATTTACCGCTACATATCTTTTTGCCGTCTTTAACATCTGCGGCGCCTATTCTATGTTTTAGGCTTCTTCATTTTCTATTCCTTGAAACGCAAGATCAGCCCTTCATTCCCAGTTAGCCATAGATCAGAATAGGTTAAAAATATGTCTGCATTGTGTAAAGAAAATATTTCTTGCCCCACAAGTTTATAGAAATTTTCTTAACGATTACCCGACCCAAATTCGGACAACTGTCCTGTTTGGGTCTGTTGCTGATTCGAGTTCTATTTTGAAAGTAAGTTGCGCAGAGCCTGGCACAATCACTTCATCCGCTCCTAGGTCTGGAAATTTGACAGTGAGAATTTGATCCGAATCAATAGTAGATGGATTATTTGGAACAGTAATATTCCGCTTATTTCCCTTCACGCCAAAGGGCTCTTTCAATCTTCTATGCGGGTCAAGAATTGAACCATATGCTTGTGACATTTTTTTATAAAACAAAATAAAAAGTTAATCATTAAAGAAACATGGAAGGCAGAGAAGATGAAGATTATGATGTTCCTGATCCTGGAGACGACATGAGTGAAATGATCCCTTTGACACAGCATCGCTCAGCGCTCTCATTGCGGCGTGAATTAACAGAAAGTACGGCCGGAGCATTTTACAAAAGTTTAGGCTTAGAACCTCCACCAATTTATAGACCCTGATTTTGAAGTAAAAGATGGTGGCCATTTGTATGTGAAAAACGATCAAGGAGAACTTGTTCAGCTTACAACTAAACGAGACCCATCAAAGTTTTATGCCATAGGTACAATTAGGCAAAGACTCCCTGTGAGCGTACAAAATCGCCTTGGCATTGCTAAACCAAAATTAGATAGGGAGGCAGTTGCTAAACTTCAAAACGCACTACAGGAAATCCCAACAAATATCCAAATGCAAAACATGGAACTTCAAGATTTAAATCAATCAGCAGGGAAATAGAAGCAGAAACCAGTTTTTCAGAAGAAACAGTACCAAAAACCAGTTTTTCCGAAGAAACAGTACCAAAAACATTTGATGTTTCTTCATTTCCTATGAGAGAATTATTAGCCCTTAATCGTACTTTAAGAACCTTCAGAGGCGAATCAATAAACAATTTAGCAAACTGAGTGAACTAAATGAGGATATAGAAAAAGAAAAAGAAAAACCGTTGAGGCTAATGCCGCCAACTTAGGGCTGAAGTTAAAGAAGAAATAAACCAAAGAATAAAAGATCTTGAACTACAAAAAATCAGCAAGACTACAAGTGTTTCTACTAACCAAGAACAATTACGAACTCAAGTGAGCAGAATAAGAGAAACTATCCAAAGAATTTTATATGAAGACACAACGCTAGCAGAACGAATACGAACACTGTTTAGAGAGCAAGGAGTCACATTAGCAAGCGTTATAACGGCCTTAGGATTTGCAATAAGTACACTGGTGATGGCTATTACAGGCGGTGGTGGTCCCAGGTCAGTGCCTCCACCGCCATCCCCTCCATCGCCGCCTGATAAATCATGGGTAAAAAAACAGCTTGATCATCTTGCGGGTTTATTAAAAAAATAGCTGGTAAAGCTATAGACTCTTTACCGGGTATATTAGGGGTGTTATTAGCTGGCTTTTGTCTACTGCAAGCAAAGTAGTTGGCTTTATGGCCGAGCACTTATGGGCATTAGTTCTCTTAATAGTCGGGTTAATTTTTAGTAAGATAAAGACCAAGTAACCTAGGCCAGTTAATCCAAGAACAAGCGCTGTTCTTTCATATTCATGGTCATTATTTTTTTCGAGGTCTTCAACGGCCTTCGGGCTTTGGGCCACGGGATTGGATGACTTATTCTTGGGGGTCATCTTGTTTGTTTACTGCTTGCAATATTTACTGGCTCAGAATTTATTTCGTTTTTTCCGACCTTCTGTTCATTGCCTGCCACAAGGATTTCATTATTGTAGTTTATTATTGTTCCTATCTGGAGTCTAAGGTCAGAAGCAGCATGTATAAACCAGTGCCAACAGCAAAGTCTAGTTTTGATCTTGCAAATTGTAAAACATTTTGGTACCTTTTAATACTTGAAGGTAAATCAACTGTAGAATTAATGGCGTCCTCTAAATTTGCTAAGTATTGTTTTTTGCGCATCAAACCTAGTAGAAGGATCAGTTATGCTCGATCTCGTTTGTGCTTGCGAACCTAGCAAACACCAAACGTAAGTACGAACAGAGTCGTTTATTCGTTCTATTCCTGCTTTAGTTAGGCCCTTAGAAGTGTCTAAGATAAATGTTGTTCCATGCTGTTTTATGCTCTTGCTCTATGGACCCGAGGTGAACAGTTGTGCCTGAAGAGAAGATGTGTAAGGAGGATTCCAGTCATATTTATACTTTCTGTGCACGCCCCAAAAATAAGGGGTGCCTAGACCATGATTAAGATCCAACTTTTGTCTAAAGTCTGTCTTGGCCTTAATATTGAATTCGTTACAAATCCTTTCAAAAGCCTTCATGTCTATTCTGTTGCTGAATGGATTAAACGTTTCGTCATTTTGTAATGGAGCTTGCAGTTCAGTCAAAATACGTCTGAAGGTGTAATAGAAATGAAATCTATACACTGACCTCACCAAAGGATCAGGATGATTTAAGTGATCGGCATACGACACTCCAGACCCAGTTGATGCACAAAACACAGCAAAGTTTAACTGTTCTGGTAAAACTGCATCGGATGACTAACCCACACTTTCGCAATGTAGTCTTTTTTAATAGGGGGGTTAAGATATCTGTTTAATGGAGTACTAACCTTTACTTGAAAGGTGTCAGACTGAGTCACAGAAATGTCAAGAGTATCGGTTGTTATATTTTTAAGATTGTAGTGCGGCCCAACAGAATATTTTGCATCAGTATATTTGAATGCACTCATTTTTTATTTCGTTTTAAAAAATGTTTGTAACAATAACAACTCAAGACCGTCCTTCGTTTTTTAGAACATGCTATTGATAACAATTGCGGTGCCAGAATGGTTGCACTTCATGAAATATTTTACAAAGTCGTATGGTTTAATATAACCGAATCCAAGAATAATAATAAGGTTCTAAAAATTGACAAAACAGGGCCAAAGTTAGCCAGTTAACAATACCTGATGGTTATTACGGGTTTTGCTCACTAAAAGAAGCAATGAGTAACTTTGACATTACTCTCAAACTTAACAATGCAAATCTAAAAACAATGTTAACATTCAAACCTGAAAAAGAAGAAGTAGGTTACTCTTTTGATAAAGAGCTAGCTAAAATGTTAGGCTTTGCAACTAACAATCAGCCCTTCATAGTTTTAGTGTTACACCAAACAAAACTACTTATGAGGGAGAAAATCCGCTCGATCTTGCATTACATTCATTACTTTATGTTCATTTGGACGAGCTGAGCACTGATGAAAACTTATATGATGGAAGGCCCTCAACTGTTTTAAGAGCTCTTCCATCAGGGAAAGCTGCATATTGCGATTATGAAATTATACAATTCCCTAATCTACAGTTTAAAAGACTAGTTTGTGGGAGGGTCGGATCATTTAATATAAAAATTGCAGACAAAACAGGAAAAGTCGTGAATGTGATAACCTGCACATTGTTTTGGAAATAAAATAATAAGCTGTACTAAAAAATGGCGCGTGGACCAGAAGAATCTGGAGTTACATTAGCGCCTGTGAGGTGTATAACTTTAGAATTAAAAGACCTTGCAGACGTTGCAGACTTTGAACAGAATGGTGAGATAGGCGCTTTGTATGGGTTTGAGTACACTAAAGATGGTGATTATAAACGCAAAGAGGTTGGCGACAACAAAAAGTTTCCTAACTAGAGCAACTGCGCAATGTAGAAGCAAATAATGCTGGCCAGTATGAATATAAAATAGTTCGAAAACCTGACAGCAAATGGCACTTAAAACCATATTTAGAATGGGAAATAAAATTTGAATTCATAAGCCCATTTACATTTTTTAGCCGTCAAAAAAGTTTCAGAAAAGCACTCAACTCTGGCCCTTTACATATAAGTCTTATGCCAGAGGACAATAGTCGGAAAGAGATTGAAATAACGCTGTATGGGAAAAAACAGTACATCCTCCACAGAAAAGAAACGGTTTTAAAGAAGCTTCTACAAAATTACAGTTCATTCCGCGCAGGAAATTAGGAGACACGTTCACAATGATATTTGAAATTTCTGTCTTTAAGATGTGGAGAGGGATGGGGTTGTGGGCGTTAGTGACGTCCTTATAAAAGGAATTAATATTAGCTGGCAAAACTTTGACGTTAAACGTCTTAAAGTTACCATCGTCGTTCTTCACAATGTGAGGATATTAAGGTCATAACAACAAGCAACAAAATCAATATTGACTTAAATAGGAACAATCTTACAGAACTGAATTGGATTAATCTTACACATTTAGGCCTTATAGGGTTTTATTATACTGAACAAGTTTTGACAGAGAGTATGATAAATATAATAACTGGATTAGATTAAATTCTGTTATAAAACCATGGCGCAGTTAAACTTTATGACAAAAACTCCTCATTGTTCATTGATTTGTGGGCGGACTGGTTGTGGAAAAACAATATTTGTCCTAGACTTATTACAAACAGTTTATCGCTATAATTTTGGTCATATTGTGATTTTCTGTCCAACACTTAAATGGAACAAAGCATATCATGATAGAAGGTTTATATGGACAGATGATGACATATATTTAGTTGATCCTAGCAATAAACTGAGTGAGTGTTTAGAACAGTTTTATAGACTGTTGAAGGAACGCAGACACTATTTATTATAGATGACTGTTCGGCAGAAAGAGACATAGTTAAAAAAAGAAACACTTTGTCAAAACTAGCTTTCAGTGGAAGACATGCTGGGATAAGTGTGTGGATTTTATGTCAAAAATATAACTCAGTTTTAAAAGACTTTAGAGAACAGTTAAAGACTGTAGTTTTATTTCACATGAAAGACAGAGACTCATTTGATGAATGTTTGCGCGAAAATGATGTTATTGAAAATGATCAGGAAAACATAGGATTAACCTAAAATCTGAAAAGTTTAGTAAATTAGTATTGAAAACGGATAATCCTACACAGTATGCATGTTTGTAAAAATCGTTATTTTTTTGGTCATTGAAAGAGAATGTGTGATGGATTATTATTTTAATTCGTTGTTAAAGTGTTACTTGTCAGAGAACTAATAAATGTCTGTTCTAGAGTCATCCACCGAAACTGGTTGAGGTGTGGATGGGCTGAACAGACATTTATTAGTTCTCTCCTAAGACCACGTGCGGGTGAGTGTGTGCGTGCGTGCGTGTGTGTGTGTGTGTGTGTGTGTGTGTATGTGTGTGTGTGTGTGTGTGTGTGTGTGTGTGTGTGTGTGTGTGTTTGTGTGTGCCTGTGCGTGTGTGTGTGTGTGTGTGTGTGTGTGTGTGTGTGTGTGTGTGTGTGTGTGTGTGTGTGTGCGTGCGTGTGGTGCGTGCGTGGGTTCATGCGTGCGTATGTACGCGCGCGCGCGCGGTGTGTGTGTGTGTGTGTGTGTGTGTGTGTGTGTGTGTGTGTGTGTGCGCACACGCGCGCACGCATGAGCGCGTGTATGTGTGTGTGTATGAGAGAGAGACACTGAAGAGAGAGAGAGGTGGGAGGAAGAGATAGAGTGACATTTGAACTTCACTCTACATTTTTTTTTACTTCCTAAGAGATTTTAAAGAAACTTTTTTTTCAGAGAAATGTCTGATGAACAGACTGTGAGTAAGGGGTCAGTCAGCCTGTCTGTAGCATTTCGGTTCATCCCAGTCAGCCTGAAGAAGCTCGGAAGGGCGAACGTTATAGAATATAAAAATGACGCTGAACAACACAGTATTTTTTATCTCAATATGTATCAAAGTATATTATGAAGAAAAAGAAACACCCGAAGGTGCTGGGGAGGACCCAG
>CM031618.1:24828337-24853337 GCA_018398815.1 Conus ventricosus
GTTGTCCTGGGACTGTGTAGGAAAGATAAAGTTGTCCTGGGACTGTGTAGGAAAGATAAAGTTGTCCTGGGACTGTGTAGGAAGGATAAAGTTGTCCTGGACTGTGTAAAAAGAATAAAAGTGTCCTGGGACTTTGAGGGAAGGGTAAAAGTTGTCCTGGAACTGTGTAGGAAGAATGAAGTTGTCCTGGGACGATGCAGGAAGAATGAAGTTGTCCTGGATCTGTGTAGGAAGAATGAAGTTGTCCTGGGACTGTGCAGGAAGAATGAAGTTGTCCTGGAACTGTGTAGGAAGGGTAAAAATTGTCCTGGAACTATGTAGGAAGAATAAAGTTGTCCTGAAACTGTGTAGGAAGGGTAAGTAGGAAGGGTAAAAGTTGTCCTGGAACTGTGTAGGAAGGGTAAAAGGTGTCCTGGGACTGTGTAGGAAGGGTAAAAGGTGTCCTGGGATTGTGTAGGAAGGGTAAAAGGTGTCTCGGGACTGTGTAGGAAGGGTGAAAGGTGTCCTGGGATTGTGTAGGAAGGGTAAAAGGTGTCCTGGGATTGTGTAGGAAGGGTAAAAGGTGTCCTGGGATTGTGTAGGAAGGGTAAAAGATGTCCTGGGAATGTGTAGGCAGGGCCAAAGGTGTCTTGAGTCTGTTCAGGATGTTCATTCAGGCCAGTTCTCCAGTGACTACAGAGAGAATGTATAACCCATGTGATCCACCTGCAATCGTTGCGGTGCCAGTCTTCAGTCAAAGTAATCTGCTGACAGTTCAGTGGTCGTATTTGAGCGTTATAGCCGCATTGTCAATAATAATAAACTTTCAAATCCGCAGTACAGCTTGCACGTCCCTGTAACTCTCCCAGTAGACACCCCTTCCTGTGCACCCCCGTACGGTTTCTGACCCCTTCAACAAATTTAGTTCATTTACACGTCCCAGGACATCTTTTACCCTTCCTGTACAGCCCCAGGACAACTTTAACCCTTCCTGCACAGTCCCAGGACAACTTTTACTCTTCCTGCACAGTCCCAGGACAACTTTTACTCTTCCTGCACAGTCCCAGGACAACTTTTACTCTTCCTGCACAGTCCCAGGACAACGTTTACTCTTCCTGCACAGTCCCAGGACAATTTTTACCCTTCCTGCACAGTCCCAGGACATCTTTTACCCTTCCTGCACAGTCCCAGGACATCTTTTACCCTTCCTGCACAGTCCCAGGACATCTTTTACCCTTCCTGCACAGTCCCAGGACATCTTTTACCCTTCCTGCACAGTCCCAGGACATCTTTTACCCTTCCTGCACAGTCCCAGGACACCTTTCACCCTTCCTGCACAGTCCCAGGACAACTTTCACCTTCCTGCACAGTCCCAGGACACCTTTCACCCTTCCTGCACAGTCCCAGGACAACGTTTACCCTTCCTGCACAGTCCCAGGACACCTTTTACCCTTCCTGCACAGTCCCAGGACATCTTTTACCCTTCCTGCACAGTCCCAGGACAACGTTTACTCTTCCTGCACAGTCCCAGGACAATTTTTACCCTTCCTGCACAGTCCCAGGACATCTTTTACCCTTCCTGTACAGTCCCAGGACAACGTTTACCCTTCCTGCACAGTCCCAGGACATCTTTTACCCTTCCTGCACAGTCCCAGGACAACGTTTACCCTTCCGGTACAGTCCCAGAGCAACGTTTACCCTTCCTGTACAGTCCCAGGACAACGTTTACCCTTCCTGCACAGTCCCAGAGCAACGTTTACCCTTCCTGCACAGTCATAGGACAACGTTTACCCTTCCTGCACAGTCCCAGGACAACTTTTACCCTTCCTGCACAGTCATAGAACACCTTTTACCCTTCCTACACAGTCCCGGGACATCTTTTACCATTCCTGCACAGTCCCAGGACAACGTTTACCCTTCCTGTACAGTCCCAGGACACCTTTTACCCTTCCTGTACAATCCCAGGACAACTTTAACCCTTCCTGCACAATCCAAGGACAACTTTAACCCTTCCTGTACAGTCCAAGGACAACTTTTACCCTTCCTGCACAGTCCCGGGACAACTTTATCCTTTTTATACAGCCCCAGGACAACTTTAACCCTTCCTGGACAGTCCCAGGACATCTTTTACCCTTCCTGCACAGTCCCAGGACAACTTTTACCCTTCCTGCACAGTCCCAGGACAACTTTTACCCTTCCTGCACAGTCCCAGGACAACTTTTATCCTTCCTGCCCAGTCCCAGGACATCTTTTACCCTTCCTGCACAGTCCCAGGACAACTTTTACCCTTCCTGCACAGTCCCAGGACAACTTTATTTTTCCTGCACAGTCCCAGGACATCTTTTACCCTTCCTGCACAGTCCCAGGACAACTTTTACCCTTCCTGCACAGTCCCAGGACAACTTTTACCCTTCCTGCACAGTCCAGGACAACTTTTATCCTTCCTGCCCAGTCCCAGGACATCTTTTACCCTTCCTGCACAGTCCCAGGACAACTTTTACCCTTCCTGCACAGTCCCAGGACAACTTTATTTTTCCTGCACAGTCCCAGGACATCTTTTACCCTTCCTGCACAGTCCCAGGACAACTTTTACCCTTCCTGCACAGTCCCAGGACAACTTTTACCCTTCCTGCACAGTCCCAGGACAACTTTTACCCTTCCTGCACAGTCCCAGGACAACGTTTACCCTTCCTGCACAGTCACAGGACAACTTTATTTTTCCTGCAGAGTCCCGGGACATCTTTTATCCGTCCTACACAGTACCAGGACAATTTTTACCTTTCCCTCATAGTCTCGGGACACATTTACCCTTCCTACACAGTCCCAGGACAACAATATTCTTCTTCACAGTCTCAGGACAACAATATTCTTTCTACACAGTCCCAGGACAACTTTTCTTCCTGCAAGTCCCAAGACAATTCTTCCTACACAGTCCCGGGACAACTTAATCCTTTTTCTACAGTCCCAGGACAACTTTATCCTTTTTCGCAGTCCCGGGACAACTTTATCCTTTTTATACAGTCCCAGGACAACTTTATCCTTTTTCTGCAGTCCCGGGACAACTTTATCCTTTTTGTACAGTCCCGGGACAACTTTATCCTTTTTCTCTACAGTCCCAGGACAACTTCATCCTTTTTCTACAGTCCTGGGACAACTTTATCCTTTTTATACAGTCCCGGGACAACTTATCCTTTAACTTTATCCTTTTTCTACAGTCCCGGACAACTTTATCCTTTAACTTTATCCTTTTTCTACAGTCCCGGGACAATTTTATCCTTTTTCTACAGTCCCGGGACAAATTTATCTTTAACTTTATCCTTTTTCTACAGTCACGGGACAACTTTATCCTTTAACTTTATCCTTTTTCTACAGTCCCGGGACAACTTTATCCTTTTTCTACAGTCCCGGGACAACTTTATCCTTTTTTCTACAGTCCCGGGACAACTAATCCTTTTTCAACAGTCCCGGGACAACTTTATTCTTTTTTCTACAGTCCCGGGACAACTAATCCTTTTTCAACAGTCCCGGGACAACTTTATCCTTTTTCAACAGTCCCGGGACAACTTTATCCTTTTTCTACAGTGCCCGGGGCAACTTTATCCTTTTTCTACAGTCCCGGGACAACTTTATCTTTTTCTACAGTGCCGGGACAACTTTATCCTTTTTATACAGTCCCGGAACAACTTTATCCTTTTTCTACAGTCCCGGGACAACTTTATCCTTTTTATACAGTCCGGGACAACTTTGTTTTTTTTTCTACAGTCCCGGGACAACTTTATCCTTTTTATACAGTCCCGGGACACATTTTACCCTTCTACACAGTCCGAGGACAACTTTATCCTTTTTAAACAGTTCCAGGAGAACTTTATCCTTTTTATACAGTCCCAGGACACCTTTTACCCTTCCTACACAGTCTCAGGACACCTTTTACCCTTCCTGCACAGCCCCAGGACAACTTTTACCCTTCCTGCACAGCCCAGGACAACTTTTACCCTTCCTGCAGAGCCCCAGGACATCTTTTACCCTTCCTGCACAGTCCCGGGACAACTTTATCCTTTTTTATACAGCCCCAGGACAACTTTTACCCTTTCCATGCACAGCCCCAGGACAACTTTCCCCTTTCCTGCACAGCCCCAGGACATCTTTTTCCCCTTTCTGCACACCCCCAGGACAACTTTTTCCCTTCCTGCACAGTCCCAGGACAACTTTTACCCTTCCTGCACAGCCCCAGGAAACTTTTACCATTCCTGCACACCCCCAGGACAACTTTTTCCCTTCCTGCACAGTCCCGGACATCTTTTACCCTTCCTGCACAGCCCAGGACAACTTTTACCCTTCCTGCACAGCCCAGGACAACTTTTTCCCTTCCTCCACAGTCCCAGGACAACTTTACCCTTTCCCTGCACAGTCCCAGGACAACTTTTACCCTTCCTGCACAGTCTCAGGACACATTTTACCCTTCCTACACGGGACCCAGGACAACTTTTACCCTTCCTGCACAGTCCAGGAAAACATTTTACCCTTCCTGCACAGCCCCGGGGACAACTTTATCCTTTTTATACATCCCAGGACAACTGTGTCCTTTTTATACAGTCCAGGACAAATTTTACACTTCCTGCACAGTCCCGGGACACCTTTTACCCTTCTTGCACAGTCATAGAAACCTTTTCCCCTTCCTGTACAGCCCCAGGACCCCTTTTACCCTTTCTGTACAGTCCCGGACACCTTTTACCCTTCCTAAAACAGTCCAGGAACCTTTTACCCTTCCTGCACAGTCCCAGGACACCTTTTACCCTTCCTACACAGTCCCAGGAAAAACTTTACCCTTCCTGCACAGTCCCAGGACACCTTTTACGCTTTCTGCACAGCCCCAGGACAATTTTACACTTCCTACACAGTCCCAGGACAACTTTACCTTCCTGCACAGTCCCGGACACATTTTACACTTCCTACACAGTCCCAGGACCCCTTTTACCCTTCCTGCACAGTCCCGGGACAACTTTATCCTTTTTTTACGGGTCCCGGACAACTGTGTCCTTTTTATACAGTCCCAGGACACATTTTACACTTCCTACACAGTCCCGGGACACTTTTACCCTTCCTGCACAGTCATAGAACACCCTTTAACCTTCCTGTACAGTCCAGGACACCTTTTACCCTTCTACACCGCCCCAGGACACCTTTTACTCTTCCTGCACAGTCCAGGACACCTTTTACCTTTTCCCCTTTCCCTGCACAGTCGCAGGACACTTTTTACCCTTCCTGCACAGTCGCGGACACATTTTACCCTTCCTGCACAGTCCCAGGACACCTTTTACCCTTCCTACACAATCCCAGGACACCTTTTCCCTTTCCCTACACCAACCCCAGGACCCCTTTTTAAACCCTTCCTACACATTCCGGGACAGCTTTCATCTTCCTACGCAGCCCCAGGACAACTTTATCCTTTTTATACAGTCCGGGACAACTTTATCCTTTTTATACAGTCCCAGGAGACCTTTTACCCTTCCTACGCAGTCCCAGGACAACTTTATCCTTTTTCTACAGTCCGGGACAATTTATCCTTTTTATACAGTCCGGGACAACTTATCCTTTCTACACAGCCCCAGGACAACTTTTCCTTCCTACACAGTCCCAGACAAATGTATCCTTTTTATACCGCCCCAGGACAACTTTCTCCTTTCTATACAATCCCATGAAAACTTTACCCTTCCTGAGTTGAATTTTAGTAGGTTTCTTCAGATTAGACTTTCTCCTTCTCTGTTACCCTCTTCAACTTTTATGTTGTTTTTCTTTGATAAGCCTTTATTGATCTTATAACCCCAACAAATTGAAGAAAATTGGTTAAGTTCTGCCATACCTATTTTGGAATTCAATGAAATTTAGAAAAACTCCATTATTAGCTAGGTCTCTGACCTTAAGAATTCCGTTCTGCATCCAATTACGTACTTTTATGGACGTTTTATCTATCAAGAATTTTGTATTGTAGTGTAGATTTTCATTGAGTAGTTCATTTTATGTCTTGGGTTGGACTTTCACTTGGTATTCTTTTAGATGATTCAAAACGTCAATCCAAAACTGGTTTTCACATTTACTTATTATGTTTTCCACATAGTCTGAGCCAAAAGTACTCAATCTTACTATATCTGGACACAATTCAACCGAGGAACAAAAGGCATAAAAGTTTTTTTTGAAAGACACATCGAGGAGCCAACATCATTAACTAAATGAGAAAATTAAAGATCCCAGGCTTCGGTGGTTCCAGCTAAAAGTTCTATACAGGCTTCTACCAACAAATAGATATTTATATTTTTGCAAAATTAAACGTTCTCCAATGTGCGATCAGTGTGAAGATGGAGAGGAAGAAGAAGACCACCTTCACTTATTATGGAATTGTGATGTTGCACAGACCTTTTGGTGTGAGGTGACTGAATGGATAAAAAGTAATGCAGTAGGGAAAAGGGATTTTTGGATTGATCCAGAAATAGTTATTTTAGGAGTCATGGATGGATTTCAAACAGATGGAGTGATAGATCTGATTCTCCTTTTGGGTAAACATTACTTGTTTTTGTGTAAACAAAAAAAAACCTATTCTAGCAATTTTTTTTTAAAGTATTGTAAAACAAAAATATCTTATAGAGAAAGGAGAACATATTCTCCGAGGCACCGTTGAAAAATTTGTCTCAAAATGGCAAAATTATGAAGATCTTTTCAATTAAACCCATCTTTCTTTTCAATTAAACTCATCTTTTCCGGATATCCATAATATATCCATAAGACACGAAATTTGTTTTTGTCTTTAAAAAGCATTAAGATAATTTTTATTATCGAAGACTGTGCACATGAAGTAAAAAGATATATATAAGTGCCTGACTTTTATTTTATTTTTTTTGGGACTATCTGTCCGTCTGTCACTTTCATCTACTTACATTCTGTAGAATACTAATCTTGAGTTATAGAGATTTATGCCAGATGTTTTCTTCAACCCTCCAACCCCCACCCCGCATCCCTAGTGTGTATCGTTGTATGCATTATTTCTTGAATAAAGTGTGGGGAAAAAAAACTTTTACCCTTCCTGCATACTCCCAAGACAGCTTTACCCTTCTTACCCATTCTCATGACAACTTTCACCCCATCCAAACTATCCCCGAGACAACTTTAATTTCTTCCAATATATTCCCAAAACAACTTTCTCCTTACCAGTATATCCGCAGCACATGTTTCACGCTTCCAGTACACTCCAAGGGAAACTTCTACTCTTTCAATATACTTCCAGGATAAGTTCAATGTACTTCCAGGATAAGTTCAATGTACTTCCAGGATAAGTTCAATATACTTCCAGGATAAGTTCAATGTACTTCCAGTATAAGTTCAATGTACTTCCAGGATAAGTTCAATATACTTTCAGGATAAGTTCAATATACTTCCAGGATAAGCTCAATATACTTCCAGGATACGTTCAATATACTTCCAGGATATCAATGTACTTCCAGGATAATTCAATGTACTTCCAGGATAAGTTCAATATACTTTCAGGATCGTCAACACAGCGCAGGCCTCCAAGGGTGGTACAGGACTGCTCTAAAGGCAGGTGAAGACAGTGCTTCTCTGGGTCCTCCCCAGCACCTTCGGGTGTTTCTTTTTCTTCTTTGCCTTAACTAGGCTGACCCTGGAGAAAGGTCCAGTGACGGTGAGGAAAGACCCACTGACCGCAGGGAAAGTCCTGTTGACAGTGGGAAAGACTACAACTTTGGATTCTCTCTTGAGGGCACATAAGACCGTATGGCGAAAGCTTGGCTGTGTCTGGAGTGTCTGGAGTGGCACTGTCTTCATCTGTGGGTGTGCTCGGCAGCTGGGGGGGGGGGGGGGGGTGTTTTTCGCCTGTGGGCTCTGCAGTCATGAAATACGGGCTGGTACACCCATGGGGATGCTACTTTGAGGCTGTTATGAGCTGCATCCTGTAGTCTAATTTACCTCTGTTCAGGAGCAGTTATGTCCCTTGATATCTTAATGGAGTGTCCTGCGCGTGCCTGTACCCATCGTCAACACAGCGCAGGCCTCCAAGGGTGGTACAGGACTGCTCTAAAGGCAGGTGAAGACAGTGCTTCTCTGGGTCCTCCCCAGCACCTTCGGGTGTTTCTTTTTCTTCTTTGCCTTAACTAGGCTGACCCTGGAGAAAGGTCCAGTGACGGTGAGGAAAGACCCACTGACCACAGGGAAAGTCCTGTTGACAGTGGGAAAGACTACAACTTTGGATTCTCTCTTGAGGGCACATAAGACCGTATGGCGAAAGCTTGGCTGTGTCTGGAGTGGCACTGTCTTCATCTGTCCGTGGGCAGGGGTGGTTGGGTCTGTGGGGTGTGCTCGGCAGCTGGGGGGGGGGGGGGGGTTTTTTCGCCTGTGGGCTCTGCAGTCATGAAATACGGGCTGGTACACCCATGGGGATGCTACTTTGAGGCTGTTATGAGCTGCATCCTGTAGTCTAATTTACCTCTGTTCAGGAGCAGTTATGTCCCTTGATATCTTAATGGAGTGTCCTGCGCGTGCCTGTACCCATCGTCAACACAGCGCAGGCCTCCAAGGGTGGTACAGGACTGCTCTAAAGGCAGGTGAAGACAGTGCTTCTCTGGGTCCTCCCCAGCACCTTCGGGTGTTTCTTTTTCTTTTTTTCTTTTTTTCTTCTACTTCCAGGATATCAATGTACTTCCAGGATAATTCAATGTACTTCCAGGATAAGTTCAATATACTTTCAGGATAATTCAATGTACTTCCAGTATAAGTTCAATGTACTTCCAGGATAAGTTCAATATACTTCCAGGATAAGTTCAATATACTTCCACGATAAGTTCAATGTACTTCCAGGATAAATTCCACCCTTCCAGTTTTCCCAGGACAACTTCTGCTCTTTTAATATACTTCCATGACAACTTTTACCCTTCCGATGTATTTCCAGGATACCAGCCGCCGTGCTGCAGTAGTTAGTGTTGCAGACTCCTGCCTAGGAGATCGTTGGTTCGATGTCCATCAGAGCCGTCTATTTGTGGAATTTCTCTTCCCGACTGGCCCCAACCTGGAGTGAAGTTTGCAGCGGGTTCAACTGAGAAGGCTGGGAGCACGCAATCGAGTTTCATTCACTTAGTGAGTGTGTCTCTGAGTGTTGTTCAATTTTCCAGACCAACACTGTAGGTATTTGCATCTGACGTACCTGGTTGACGCCGGCATATATCATGGAAGTGGGTGTAGAGTATAGCCCTGTCATACAGTCCCAGATCAGAATACAATTCCACTGAATCATCCTCATCCTTTTCCTCATCGATCAGCATAGAGAAAAGTCTCAAATTCTGTGCCCCTTCGGACGCTGCTGTCATGGTGACCTCCGTTTGGATCTGCTCTCCATGTCCACGCTCTCGGTGAAGTTGGTGGCGAGGTTGCTGGTATCGGCCAGTTCATGGGGGCTGTCGTCATGCGGATGTGGTGGCGCTATCTGGGGGGAAAGCTCACTCACTAAGCAAGTATTGTCGTCAGTAGGGGGGTTAGTACGTTGTGTCCCTGTATATTTTGGATCAGATCAGGCACAACTGAACATCACCGAAATGACCCGGCAGCAGTGCAGTGTCTCCTCTGGTGGGTTGCCACAGAACGTCACGACATTCACGGCTTCCTGTGGATTGTCGGTGCCGGGGCCGTGGCAGGACAAACCAGGCTGTGGCTGTGGACGGCCAGCTGAATGAGTGGCTTGGAGGTAATGTCATTGAAGTGGCTTTGAAGATGAGAAAAGCAAACAAACAAAACAAAACAACCCTTCCTCTCAGGACAACTTTAACCCTTCCAGTATAACACCAATGATAACTTCCACTCCCTTCCAGTATACTTCCAGAAAAACTTCCAGCTCTTCCAGTGCAGTCTCAGGATCGTCCTTGGATCCCATTCCACCCTTCCCCCAAATGTCTTCACATTCGGTTCGGTGGTGTTGGCATCACCTTGCTGACAGTGATAACGCAGACCTCTGCCATGGTGGAACGGATCACAGCTTCCCCTGTTGATCAGAGTCCACACACAAATGTAGCTCATCTCTTTGTGGGGTACCTTTCATCCTTCCACTGACCTTCATTACAATCGGTCCAGTGGGTTTCAAAGTGAAGCGATTGCATGCGGACTTTAAAGTCCATCTGGCCTCCAATTTGAGAAGATAAGTGATCGGTCGTTCTTCGTTTTCATTATCCTGAATGTTGTTTATCTTGCCTAAAGAAGACCAAGGAGATCGAACCGCGTCGGGGTTTTGTCTTGTAATGTGTTTGTCCACCATGGACTACACTTCAACCTGCCACCTACTTTCGTCACAGTCGGCTCTGTGGGTTTGGCGCTGATGAAAATAGGATCTCCTTAGCGGAAATGATAAATGAATTCATGTTCGTACCAAGATCAAAGCAAGTCTTTACAAAGACGACAATAGTTCATGGCAGCCTTTTGGACTAAACAGGGAGGAAGCCAACAAAAACAACGACAAAACAAAAATAGACAGATCAACTGAACAACGAAACCTCCAATGTTATTTCTCTGGCTTCCTAACCACCCACCCACTCACCACGCCGTCACTCTCACCCCCTTGCTTCTCTTGCGGCTCCAGTTTCCAATGACTTTTCTCATAACTGGCAACATAAAACAGTCCTAGACCACACACAACCACGGCATGAATGCTTTGTCGCTGATATGTGACATTATAGTGTAGCATATTGTAACGTAACATAGCATTATGAAATATGAATTGATATGACGTGATTTGACGGGATGTAGAGCCATGTGATGTCATGCTCTGTTACCTGCTCCATATCTCCCGTAGCTTCCTCCAATCACTTCCGGCGGTACACCGTGAGTCAAGCCCGGGGTGAAAGCATGGGTCACCAAGGTCGCGCCGTCACCCGCAACGTCAAGGCCAAGGTTTTCCAGAATCTGATCGTGCGCGCGCTGGAGCGCTGCGTTACTGTGGAAATGGACATCAGCTATGCCCCCAGCAACTCCGAACAGACCGTGATACACAAGGACCTGCAACAGAAGATCGTTTTTGTAACACAGCTAAAATCAGTGCATTGGGTTTTTTTTAAGTAGATACTATCAGTAGTGTTTCTGCCTGTCTCCAGCCGGAACCTACCGTGACTGCTGTTGACTGCCATCACATTGCAGGAGCAGTCAGAAAAATAAGCGGAGTATTTTGCCAGACACATTCCAAAAGCAGCTGGACTTAGTTGGGGGCGAGAAGATCGTTTGTCCTCTTAGACACGCTTTGTATCTGTGCTCCATTCTGAAAAAGACAAAACCTCATCTGGCTGAAATTTGTCAACAGTGGAGGATTGATTCTGCATCCTCTTCATAAACTTGGTTGAGGATTTTTAATTTAATTCTTTGCCGGACACTCTTGCACCGGAAATTCAACGAACCTGACCGATCTTTCCTTTAAAAGGGGAGTGGGTGGGGATATCAGTAAGTAGGTACGATGTGTTTGTTTATTCATAATTTCAAATTTGCAGAAAGATATTGAATCTAATGATTCTATCGTTTTGTGATATTTTACTTACAGTAGATGGTCTACAGGGACCATTACACAGAAACGCCATGATGCATTCATATGACAACTTTCAGTGGCCCCAACACACTTCTGTCACTTGTCATGCCTGCTGAAGAAGAGCTAGAGCAAGGACACCTGGACACTGCAGATACTGACAGGGCTAATGACTTCCTTCATGAAGCATGACTGTGATGTGACTCCTTCCGGGGAACTGCTTGCTAAGGCTACAAAGGACGATTGATGTACCCAGTAGTCTGTCCACAGAAAAGTTTTATATCTATGCTTTTTTCATGGTTTAATCACTTTTTTTTTAAACTTTGTCAAGTATTTCAAGACTGAGGACCGATTACCTACACTAGTTTTCCTCTAGTTTTTCGTTCATTTCACCGATCAAAAGTGTGATTTAAATGGATGAGTCTTGTAGCTGTAAAAGTAAAAACAAATTGGGTTTCAAATGTGTGTCTGTTTCTGTGTAAACACGGATTTGGGGATGTCTGGCTGTCTCAGGGTGTTGGAAATCAAAGCCAGTTTCTTCATGCTTTCCGACAAAGGTTGATTGACTGTAGATGGCAAATGTGGGACGATAGTATCCAAAGTAGTGGACGTCACGATTTGTACAGAAGTTATTCTAGTTTCGCTGTATTCAGCCTTATTTGAAATTTGATGAGGATATGCATCTGAAAACATCAATTGCTAAATTCAGAGCTGGCGTTCCTGACATAAGATCATCTCTACCCTGTGTATCATAAGCTTGGAGTGCCGACGACCCGTCCACTTTGACGTCGTGTAGCAGTCTGCGTGGTGACGGCTGGATGGTCAAGTTCACGGGGTCAGTCATCAAACTCATCCACCTGGTTGTATTCACACTTGACGTGACTTAACCAATATCCACCATCCAAACTTCATTCTGTCTGCCTGTCACAATCTTTTGGTCACGCTGTTCCGTAAAGATGTCATGCTTCGTGTCACCGGTCCGTGCGTCACGTGCAGGCAGGGAGCGGAGAGAGGGGTGGTGGTCACAGTGAAAGATGTCAGCACAAGCAATTTGGCTGTTCTCCGTTCTGTCATCAGAACGACACTGGCTTGATGACGTCGACGAATATCGATCGGATGGAGGCGATACACCGTCGTTTACTTTTAGCAGATGACTGGGATTCATTCTCTGCCCATCCCTGTTCACTGATGACGGACATTTTCGTCGATACACAACACCCTGGTCCTCGGTTTGCGTGGCAAGGGGGGCTAGCTGGTACTTGCTGCCAGAGAGAGAGAGAGAGAGAGAGAGAGAGAGAGAGAAGAGAGAGAGAGAGAGAGAAGAGACTGATGAGAGAGAGAGAGAGAGAGCGAGAGAGAGAAACATGTGTGTGGGGTGGGGAGAGGGGGGGGGGGGGGCTCCAGCTGGTGACGTGACGGTGCAGTGGGACGCCGTTTCTCTTCTTCTGTCTTTGAGTTGTAGTATTTTGTCGTTTCTTTGGATGGTCATTTCATCACATGATGGCGGCCTTTCAGAAATGAACGACGCTTGAGGATCCTTACCTCGCCTTGCCTGGCCTTTTCCTGTCTTGCCTTACCTTACCTTGCAGGTCTGTCCACTCCCTGATGTTGTCCTCTGACAGCTGGTGAAGAACATTGTGTCCTCTCCCTGATGTTGTCCTCTGACAGCTGGTGAAAGACAGACATGTCCTCTCCCTGATGTCCTCTGACAGCTGGTGAAAGACAGACATGTCCTCTCCCTGATGTCCTCTGACAGCTGGTGAAAGACAGACATGTCCTCTCCCTGATGTCCTCTGACAGCTGATTAAAGACAGACATGTCCTCTCCCTGATGTCCTCTGACAGCTGGTGAAAGACAGACATGTCCTCTCCCTGATGTCCTCTGACAGCTGATTAAAGACAGACATGTCCTCTCCTGATGTCCTCTGACAGCTGGTGAAAGACAGACATGTCCTCTCCCTGATGTCCTCTGACAGCTGGTGAAAGACAGACATGTCCTCTCCCTGATGTCCTCTGACAGCTGATTAAAGACAGACATGTCCTCTCCCTGATGTCCTCTGACAGCTGGTGAAAGACAGACATGTCCTCTCCCTGATGTCCTCTGACAGCTGGTGAAAGACAGACATGTCCTCTCCCTGATGTCCTCTGACAGCTGGTGAAAGACAGACATGTCCTCTCCCTGATGTTGTCCTCTGACAGCTGATTAAAGACAGACATGTCCACTCCATGATGTTGTCCTCTGACAGCTGGTGAAAGACAGCCATGTCCACTCTCTGATGTTGTCCTCTGACAGCTGGTGAAAGACAGCCATGTCCACTCTCTGATGTTGTCCTCTGACAGCTCCCAGACGTAGTCCTCTCACCTCTTCTTCTGTTGGCCTCTTCCTTGACCCCCAACTTACCGACACCACCGCCGCTGCCATCACGACGACCACCACCACAACGCTCACTCCTACCCTCTAGGCGACACTGCTCACTCCTACCCTCTAGGCGACACTGCTCACTCCTACCCTCTAGGCGACACTGCTCACTCCTACCCTCTAGGCGACACTGCTCACTCCTACCCTCTAGGCGACACTGCTCACTCCTACCCTCTAGGCGACACTGTGCTCTGGAAAATGGTTTTGTCTGGGCCAGCTGTTGGGGACACAAGCCCGAACCATTCCACTGGTCTCTCTGAATGACAGTCAGCAGGTCCTCACATCATGGAAGCGCTCGTCTGACTTTGTTGGGCTCCTCCTCTCTTGCTCTTTGACCCTGGTACAAAGTGTTCGAGATCTTGAGATCACATCTTTGTCTCCATGAACTGGATCGTCTTTAGGTTGAGCGCCGGTTTGACATCGTAAAGAAATAGATGAGCAGCAAAGGCACGATACTAGTTGTTGACAGGAGGAAAATGATCTTGTCACACCAGTCTGCAGTTTGAGTAGTTCTCAGTTGTCTCTGCTTCTCTTTCCAAAAGTTTTGGATATGTGGCAACAGTACTTAACTACCTGAAGCTCTTAACATTTTGTAGTTTCTGGTCCTTCAGTGTGACTTGACTTGGTTGACCATGACTGTTGGCTCCCTGTGCTGTTCAGGTCAGACACTGATCTGTTCCTCAAGGGGCTGACAAAGCTAAGTCAGCTCTTCGTCACCACCCAGGCCGTCAACGTCATCGACAAAACATCAGTTGGTGATTGTCCTGTCCTAACCGTTAACCCCTCGCTAAAATCTTACAGTGTGTTGGGTCGTTAGTCTGTGTAGAAATCTGTCGGAGAGGGTGGAAAAAGGTTGGTGACTGTCGTGACATGACTGAGGTCTTGCAGTGTGTTGGGTCGTTAGTCTTCCTAGAAGACTATCGGATGAAGACGTTTCCATCTTCCGTGCTCATCTCATATAATGCTGACTTTTAAAAAAGTCTTTCAAATCATCAAAGCCAACGCCAACTATTCTGATGGAAAAGTCAATAAAACATCGACTTTTGTGTCTGAACCATATTCTGTATAAATCATGGTCCCAAACAGTGTGGCTGCGTGACTCGCGCGCATCTAGGTGATATGGAAGTACAGAACTCATGGTTACGGTGGGTGAATGTCAAATCAAAGGCTGCCTCATTCCCGAGGTGCCAGAAATAGAAGCCCAGTGTTATACTCTGTCAAGGTTTGAGTGACCCGTCACCTGACCCGAGACCAGACCTCGTGAATAAAGAAGACCACTGCGCGCTGTGAAGAAACACCGGACAGATCAGGCTGACACTGTGCTGGGATTACTCACTTTTGACAGAAACAGAACGTCATACAATGACTTTTCAGCGAGGGCAGCCGGACAGAACGGAGTGAGCGTACGTAACATTATCACACTGTTTACATACTGCACTTTCCGCACCTCATATGGTAGGCAGTCGACGTCACACACACACACACACGCACACACACACACACACACACACACACACACACACACACACACACACACACACACACACACGTGCACGCATGTTTAACCGACTGATTAAACAGCTAATCAACTGACTAATACAACTAATTACAGAGTCGACGACCATCTTAAATACAAAATTGAATGTTAAACGACCAACTATGTAGTGAAGGCCTGTACAAGTATCCAACGAACGCTTGTCGTTTATCTGTGTCTTGTGAGTGATGTGGACCTGCGGTCGGCTGGGCGGTGAAGCACAGGTCTTGGTATGGGAGGTGAGGAGTAAGTGGTGAGGCCAGAGTGTGGAGTGCTGCCCGGCCTGATCCTGCCATGTCCTGCTACACTGTGATCTTGGGCAGCAGCTGGACAAAGGACGTCACCACACCATGTCTGCCATGACAACACTCAACGACATGCAGAAGATCCCGTCCTTCAGCCACGTCAAGGAGGCCTTCCTGGCCGACCCAGTTTGTCAGCTTCTCACCGAGGATCCAAATCTTCTCGTCACTTCTGCTAGAGATGCCAGATTGCACACTACAGTGCCTCTGAAGCCCAGCCTGCAGGCGTTGGTGACAGACGGCCGCAGACAAATCCTCAGCATCTCCTATAAGACACAGACGGCCACCATCTCTGTCCGCCAGGCGGTCAGTACGTATCAGATACGAACCTTTCCCTGCAGCTATCAAACACCGCAAGTTACGAACCTTTCCCTGCAGCTATCAAACACCGCAAGTTACGAACCTTTCCCTGCAGCTATCAAACACAGCAAGTTACGAACCTTTCCCTGCAGCTATCAAACACCGCAAGTTACGAACCTTTCCCTGCAGCTATCAAACACAGCAAGTTACGAACCTTTCCCTGCAGCTATCAAACACAGCAAGTTACGAACCTTTCCCTGCAGCTATCAAACACAGCAAGTTACGAACCTTTCCCTGCAGCTATCAAACACCGCAAGTTACGAACCTTTCCCTGCAGCTATCAAACACCGCAAGTTACGAACCTTTCCCTGCAGCTATCAAACACCGCAAGTTACGAACCTTTCCCTGCAGCTATCAAACACAGCAAGTTACGAACCTTTCCATACAGCTATCAAACACAGCAAGTTATGAACCTTTCCCTGCAGCTATCAAACACAGCAAGTTACGAACCTTTCCCTGCAGCTATCAAACACAGCAAGTTACGAACCTTTCCCTGCAGCTATCAAACACAGCAAGTTACGAACCTTTCCCTGCAGCTATCAAACACAGCAAGTTACGAACCTTTCCCTGCAGCTATCAAACACAGCAAGTTTTCGGGGTACGGACATAAACCTCTTCATGACTCCCCGTCCAAGACCTTTCTTCTGGGTACAGTGGAGGATGGACATACATGTACCTCCCCATGACTCCATGTCCAAGACCTTCCTACAGGCTACAGTGGAAGGTAGATGTGTATCTTTTCATGACTCCCCGTCCAAGACCATTCTACAGGGTATGGTGAATGGTGGACAAATATCTCTCCATGACTTTCTATCCAAAAACATTCTACTGGGTAGAGTGGAGGATGGACATATAGCTCAGTTTAACTCAACAAGGCAGTCGTACAGAGCACAGCTGAATGTGGACGTGCATCTCCCTAAAACTCCCTGTCCGAGACCATTTTACAGTGGAAGGTGGCCTGAATAAGTCCTAAATGGACAACGTAAAGGACTGAACAATGACACTACCGCTACCCTGTCGCCCAGGACTGGGGACAGAGAGCTATGCAGATGGTCCCCCAACCTAGCAGAGGCAGATAATTGCAGGAGAGAATTGTCAAAGGGGAGGGGGGGGGAGGAGCCATGGTAAAACACAAGAGGAAAAGTAGGCTGGCACCTGTCCCATCTCCACAATGTGGACGATCTATCAACCTTGGCACTGAGCAGTAGTTGTGGAGCATGACCTTCACAAACAGGAAGCGTTGTTCTGGGTTCTCATAGCTATGTGGAAATACGCACTTGGAAAAGTGTCGACCTGAAAGACCTAATCATAGTTGGGTTCAGCTTTTGTCATCTTTGACAATCTGACGTGAATTAATGCTCGCTACAGTTCTGTGACACATGTCAAGCCTCTCGCACTCACCGCCCCTTCTGCCCACAACCCGTCCCTCCACTCCCTTCACTACAATTTTCTTACTCCCCAAACTCGAAATCCAACGGAAGTAAAGTAAAAGCTCCAGTCAACGTTTCAGACCGATGAATAGAACGCAGCCAGGCAGGAAGAGTTGGGGGCGTGTACGAGTAGAGAGGGTGAGTTAGGAGGGGAGGGGGGAGCGGGAGGAGGGGGTTCGCGCGCTGAAAGGTGGGCAGGACGACGTCTGTACTTACTCCATCCCCTATTTCTCAGCCCACAACAAGACAGCTCAGAATAAAAGCATCAATAGGGACACAGTCTGACGTCGCCGTCTTCCACCCTACCCCATCCCCCCACCCCCACCCTCTCTCTCTCTCGCTCTCTCTCTCTCTCTCTCTCTCTCTCTCTCTCTCTCTCTCTCTCTCTCTTCGTGAGACGGAATTCCCTGAGGCGATATTCATAGTAAGCTGGTGATGCTGTCAGATCACAGAGTATGAAGAACCTGAGGTTAGGTAGGGTGTGGATGGGAGGAGAGTGTGAATGGGGGTGGGGGGTGGGGGAGCGGGAGGGTAACAGGATGGGGATGGGAGTGGGGATGGGATGTATGTGTGTGTGTGTGTGTGTGTGTGTGTGTGTGTGTGTGGGTGTGTGTTTGTTTGTGTGTGTGTGTGTGTGTGTGTGTGTGTGTGTGTGTGTGTGTGTGTGTGTGTGTGTGTGTGTGTGTGCGCGCGCGCGCGCCGTGGGTGTGTGGGTGTGTGGTTGTGTAGAGAAAGGGTGTGGGATGGGATGGGAGTGGAGGAAGACAGAGAACAACAGCATGTGGAAGTGAACAGAGATCAACATTTTTAGACTGACTCTGTCGGTCAGTGGTGTGTGTGTGTGTGTGTGTGTGTGTGTGTGTGTGTGTGTGGTGTGTGTGTGTGTGTGTGTGTGTGTGTGTGTGTGTGTTTGTGTGTGTGTGTGTGTGTGTGTGTGTGTGTGTGTGTGTGTGTGTGTGTGTGAAAACCTTCAGAAGGCATTGAGCAACGTGTCACTGGCTGCTTTGTTGTCTAAACATCTTCACAGCACACAGGCTCAGGGCTGATTGTTCCATCCAGAGACAAACGCCCTGTTCACCGCTCCAGGTCTCACAGGAGATGGGCTCCCAATGCTTTCCAGGTGAAAGGAAAGATAAGTCATCCTCAACTTCTGCGCAGATTTGAGTGAAACCTGGGGACCGAAATAGCTCAGTTGTGTAGAGCGCCGGACTCGAAATTCAAGGGTTGCGGGTTCGAATCTCCGCCGTACCGTTCCGGTACAGGGGGATTTTCCCCTCGGAGTTAACATTGGTTCTGACTCCATTTCCCATACAGTGCTTCGAATGAGACTATAAACCGAGGTTCCGTGTGTGAATGCACGCGTAACATCTTGCACACCAACTTTCGGAAGAGAAGGGCAGTCTGGCCGTTGGTATCGATGACACGTTACACATAGCATGCACCTTCCCCGAAGATGGTGTATGGCTGTCTTAATGGCGGGATAAGAAACGGTCATACATACAAAACTCCACTCTCTTTGTAGGGTAGATGGGATTAATACTTGCCTGTCCATATAGGGAGTGTCCGCAGGAGTATCATCCTGCGTACGCAGAAGAAGAAGAAGAAGAGTAAAACCTGATGTGCGAACAAACATTTTGTACTGTACATGTATAGCATTGCATTGTACTGTACTGCACTGCAGTACACTGTACTGTGTCGTGTTGGATCGTGTCGTGACGTGTTATATCGCAGTATATCCTATGTCCTGCGCTGTACTGTGTCGTGTTGGATCGTGTCGTGACGTGTCATATCGCAGTATATCCTATGTCCTGCACTGTGCTGTGTGATGTTGGATCGTGTCGTGACGTGTCATATCGCAGTATATCCTATGTCCTGCACTAGACTGTGTCGTGTTGGATCGTGTCGTGACGTGTCATATCGCAGTATATCCTATGTCCTGCACTGAACTGTGTCGTGTTGGATCGTGTCGTGACGTGTCATAATTGCAGCAGACTATCCTATGTCCTGCACTGAACTGTGTCGTGTTGGATCGTGTCGTGACGTGTCATATCGCAGACTATTCTATGTCCTGCACTGAACTGTGTCGTGTTGGATCGTGTCGTGACGTGTCATATCGCAGTATATCCTATGTCCTGCACTGAACTGTGTCGTGTTGGATCGTGTCGTGACGTGTCATATCGTAGTATATCCTATGTCCTGCACTGAACTGTGTCGTGTTGGATCGTGTCGTGACGTGTCATATCGCAGTATATCCTATGTCCTGCACTAGACTGTGTCGTGTTAGATCGTGTCGTGACGTGTCATATCGCAGTATATCCTATGTCCTGCACTGAACTGTGTCGTGTTGGATCGTGTCGTGACGTGTCATAATTGCAGCAGACTATCCTATGTCCTGCACTGAACTGTGTCGTGTTGGATCGTGTCGTGACGTGTCATATCGCAGTATATCCTACAGTTCTACTGTGCTCCACTGTACTATGTTGTGTCGTATTGCATTGTTGCAGTGCGTTGAAGTGTTTTGTTTGGGGCTGTACGGTATTGTATTGTTTGGGGCTGTACGGTATTGTATTGTTTGGGGCTGTACGGTATTGTATTGCGTCGTATTGTAGTGAGTTTTATTTTAATGGATTGCATTGTACTGTATTCTATTCCATTGTGCCGTATTATATTGTATTGTACTGTATTATATTGTAGTGTACTGCATTGCGTCGTTCTTCTCATCTACCTCTAGTGGTCGCAAAGAAGAAACGGTTTTATGCCGGCTGCACATTGACCATTCGTTTTTAACTCATTCGTACCGTTTACAGAATGAAGAAGCTCCGTGGTGCTTTCCATGTCATGTACCCCTCACAGTGAAACATCTTCTTTCAGAGTGTTGGACTTGCATGGTGTGAGACATAAACATTTTACAGCACACTCCATGAAAACCTTGTTCAGAGATGTCCCACCTGATGCGATCTGTGAATTTCCGAAAGAGGTTAAAATTTGTCATCTGATCTGAGATTTTGCAGTAGACATATTTTTAACAAAATGTCCAGTGTCTTTTTTAGAAAATGTATTTTGGAGGGTTGTGTGAAAGAATGACTTGTGAGTTGACTTCAACACGGTGACAGCCCTGATACGGCCCTTTGCGGTCGGCCGGGCTATAAGCAACATTAACTTACCTTTTATTGCGTGGTACTGTACTGTAGCGTGTTGTTTTGTATTCTGTTGTATAGTGATGTATTGTATTGTATTGTATTGTGCTGTGTTGTATTGCGATGTGTTGTATTGTGCTGTGTTGTATTGCGATGTGTTGTATTGTGCTGTGTTGTATTGCGATGTGTTGTATTGTGCTGTGTTGTATTGCGATGTGTTGTATTGTGTTGTGTTGTATTGCGATGCATTGTGTTGTGTTGCGTTGCGTTGCGTTGCGTTGCGTTGCGTTGCGTTGCGTTGCGTTGCGTTGCGTTGCGTTGCGTTGCGTTGCGTTGTACTGAGACTACAATCTGCCGTGTCGGATCGTGTCGTGACGTGCCGTATCGCAGTATTTTCAACCGTACTGCACTGTACTGTGTCGTGTCATACCGTGTTGTATCGTTTATACTGCATTGTAAAGTAATGTGTACTATGCTATCGTGTTGTGTTTCATATCGCATTGAGTCGTAATGTATAGTACTGTACTCCTCTCTACTGTATAGTATCATATCTTCACGGACTGTACTGTATAATGTATTGAGTTGTACTTTTCTGTACTGTACTGTATGACAACCTTTTCTATCGCATTTCAGTGTGCTGTACAGCACTGTATCTTATGGTATTTTGTCGTATCGTACATTATTGTACCGTATTGTATTGAAGGCGTACTGTCCTGTACTGTGCTGTATTCTATCACATCGTTTTGTACAATTTCGTATTGTACTATAATGTATTCTATCGTGGTTTATTGAATTTTGTCACAGGTGCTCTGTGTTTTACTGTATTCTGACGCATCATATTGTGCCATTCTTTGTTGTATTGTACTGTATTCTGACGCATCATATTGTGCCATTCTTTGTTGTATTGTACTGTATTCTTACGCATCATATTGTGCCATTCTTTGTTGTATTGTACTGTATTCTGTAGCATCATATTGTGCCATTCTTTTTTGTATTGTACTGTATTCTGACGCATCATATTGTGCCATTCTTTGTTGTATTGTACTGTATTCTGTAGCATCATATTGTGCCATTCTTTGTTGTATTGTACTGTATTCTGACGCATCATATTGTGCCATTCTTTGTTGTATTGTACTGTATTCTGTAGCATCGTATTGTGCCATTCTTTGTTGTATTGTACTGTATTCTGACACATCATATTGTGCCATTCTTTGTTGTATTGTACTGTATTCTGTAGCATCGTATTGTGCAATTCTGTGTTGTATTGTACTGTATTCTGTAGCATCGTATTGTGTCATTCTGTATTGTATTGTACTGTATTCTGTAGCATCGTATTGTGTCATTCTGTATTGTACTGTACTGTATTCTGTAGCATCGTATTCTGCCGTTCTGTGTTGCATTGTACTGTATTCTGCAGCATCGTATTATGCCGTAGTGTTGTATTGTACTATATTCTGTGGCATCGTATTCTGCCATTCTGTGTTGTATTATATTGTATTCTGTTGTGTAGTGTTGTGCCGTTCTGTGTAGTATTGCACTGTATTCTGTCGCATCGTATTGTGTAATTCTGTGTTGGATTGTAGTGTATTCTGTCGCATTGTCTTGTGCCATTCTGTCTTGTATTGTACTGTATTCTGTCGCATCATATTGTACAATTTCGTATTGTTCTATAAATGTATTCTATCGTGTTGTATTGAATTTCGTCGCAGGTGCTCTGCATTGTACTGTATTCTGACGGATCATCTTGTGCCATTCTGTGTTGTCTTGTACTGTATTCTGTAGCATCGTATTCTGCCATTCTGTGTTGTATTGTACTGTATTCTGTCGTGTAGTTTTGTGCCATTCTGTGTTGTATTGTACTGTATAATTTCGTGTAGTTTTGTGCCATTCTATGTTGTATTGTACGGTATTCTGTCGCATTGTCTTGTGCCATTCTGTGTTGCATTCTACTGTATTCTGTAGTATCGTATTATGCCACTTTGTGTGATATTGTAATGAATTTTCTGCAGCATCGTCTTGTGCCATTCTGTGTCGTATTGTACTGTATTCTGTCATGTGATATTGTGCCATTCTGTGTCGTATTGTACTGTATTCTGTCATGTGGTATTGTGCCATTCTGTGTTGTATTGTACCGTATTCCGTACCAACGTGTTATGCCACTTTGTGTCATATTGTACTGTATTCTGCAGCATCGTCTTGTACCAATCTGTGTCGTATTGTACTGTATTCTGTCGTGTAGTATTGTGCCATTCTGTGTTGTATTGTACCGTATTCCGCAGCATCGCATTGTGCCATTCTGTGTTGTATTGTACTGTATTCTGCCGTGTAGTGTTGTGCCATTCTGTGTCCTATTTTACTGTATTCTGTCGTGTGGTATTGTGCCATTCTGTATTGTGTTGTACAGTATTCTGTCGTGTAGCAATGTGCCATTCTGTGTCGTATTGTACTGTATTCTATCGTGTGGTATTGTGCCATTCTGTATTGTGTAGTACAGTATTCTGTCGCATCGTATCGAGTCATTCCATGTTGTATTGTATTTTGTTGTGTAATATTGTGCCATTCTGTGTTATATTGTGCTGTATTCTATGGCATCGTATTGTGCCATTCTGTGTTGTATTGTGCTGTATTCTATGGCATCGTATTGTGCCATTCTGTGTTGTATTGTGCTGTATTCTATGGCATAGTATTGTGCCATTCTGTGTTGTATTGTGCTGCATTCTATGGCATTGTATTATGCCATTCTGTGTTATATTGTGCTGTATTCTATGGCATCGTATTGTGCCATTCTGTGTTATATTGTGCTGTGTTCTATGGCATCGTATTGTGCCATTCTGTGTTGTATTGTGCTGTATTATGTGGCATCATATTGTGCCATTCTGTGTTATATTGTGCTGTATTCTATGGCATCGTATTGTGCCATTCTGTGTTATATTGTGCTGTATTCTATGGCATCATATTGTGCCATTCTGTGTTGTATTGTGTTGTATTCTATGGCATCGTATTGTGCCATTCTGTGTTATATTGTACTGTATTCTATGGCATCGTATTGTGCCATTCTGTGTTGTATTGTGCTGTATTCTATGGCATTGTATTGTACCATTCTGTGTTGTATTGTGCTGTGTTCTGTCGTGTAGTGTTGTTCCTCTACTGCAGGTGCATTGTAATACACTGTATTTTAGTGCACCGTATTATACGAAATTGCATTGCGCTGTACTGTATTCTATGGTATAGTATCACAACATATCGACTAGTGTTTCCTATTGTACTGTATTCTATGGTATGGTATCACAACATACCGAATAGTGTTTCCTATTGTACTGTATTCTGTCGAATGGTGTCACAATATATGCAATAGTGTTTCCTCTTGTACTATATTATATGGTATGGTATCACAGCATATGGTATAGTGTTTCCTATTGTACTGTATTGTTCTGTACAGTATCTATCGCATCTACGTTCTATCCTATTATTTCATAACCCACTGAATAGTTGTACCGTATTGTATGCACTGTACTATGCTGTATTCTACTGCATCTTATCAGAACATATTTTGCCGCACCATACTGTATGCTATCGTATCTTATAACATATTGTACTGTACTGTACTGTATTCTATCGTATCTTAACATTTTGCACTGTACTGTCTTCTATTATATCTTATCTTAACATATACTGAAATGTACTGTCTTCTGTTGTATCTTATCTTAACATATTGTACTGTACTGTATTCTATTGTATCTTATCATATCATAGCGTACTGTGTTGTGCTCTATCGTAACTTATCATATAGTATGGAATATTGCGCTGTGCCGTTTTGTTCTGTACTATACTCTCTTCTATCGTACTGTGCTGCGTTGAACCGTATACTATTGTACTGGACTGTACTACACTGCATTGTACTGCATTGCCCTCTCTCTCTCTCTCTCTCTCTCTCTCTCTCTCTCTCTGAGTTCCCCAACTTTAATTCTCAAGCTCACGAAACAAACAAGCTTACCATTGTGAAACATTTACATGTGAGACCATGTTCAACCCCACCACTAGAGTTTGTGAACCAACAGGTGCCATCTAGTTATTTCAACACAGAAATCATTGTAATCCTCCTCTCAACCGCTTGTGTGTTTTCTTTGGTATCAGCTTGGTTAATTACTCACCGGACAATTTCACTGAAGTGAGGGAGAGATCAAAGAGAGCTATGTGCTTTTACTGCAAACATAGGCCTACGTGCACTGATAAGTGTGTACCAATGAAGCGATGCAAGTGTGTAATGTGGCGTGTCCACAGTG
>CM031618.1:24862551-24884667 GCA_018398815.1 Conus ventricosus
TTGCGGTCGGCTGGGCTATAAGCAACATTATCTTATCTGTAGGTACCGTTCCCTATTTGTAAGGACCATTCTCTGTCTGTAGGTACCAATCCCTATTTGTAAGGACCATTCTCTGTCTGTAGGTACCATTCCCTATTTGTAAGGACCATTCTCTGTCTGTAGGTACCATTCCCTATTTGTAAGGACCATTCTCTGTCTGTAGGTACCAATCCCTATTTGTAAGGACCATTCTCCATCTGTAGGTACCATTCCCTATTTGTAAGGACCATTCTCTGTCTGTAGGTACCATTCCCTATTTGTAAGGACCATTCTCTGTCTGTAGGTACCATTCCCTATTTGTAAGGACCATTCTCCATCTGTAGGTACCAATCCCTATTTTGTAAGGACCTTCTCCGTCTGTAAGTACCATTCCCTATTAGTATTTGTAAGGACCATTTTCAATCTGTAGGTACCATTCCCTATTTGTAAGGACAATTTTCACCTGTCTGAGAGGGAAAAAGTATCTTTAAAGATTTGCTCTTCTTTGCTTGAAAATACTTTCAGTCTCTCTTTCAATTTCCTTTTCTTTTTTTTTTCTCCTTCGTCGTGCTGCCCTGATCTCCCCAAAAGTTGCTGCCCCGGTAGCATGCCGAGCCTTGGTGGCCCCTGAACCTGTGCCTTTCAGAGATTTGAAATGTGAAAAGTTGAACCAGTGCAGCCGTGTTGTGTCCCGTAAGCGTGGTTTTGCTTACATCCTTCATGTTGTAGCCGTACTTCTTTGTCACCCTGTTTTTAGACTGTCAGTGTTTGTCAGACTGAAAAAATGTGTAACGTCAGTCTGTTCAGAAGTATAAAACTCACACCAGCTTCACACTTTTGGGGAGAGTCCCAGTGTTTTTGGATTGTCGCTGTCAGCAGTTTCTTCCTCAGGTGGCTATAAAGAAAGAGAAGATTGATGAAGAGAATAACAAACCTCCACCCAATGTCATTGACCCACCTGTGGATGAACATGACCAAAAAGACACGGACAAACAAATCGTAAGTACACATCCATACCTCCATGATCATCAGTTTGTGCAGTGATGTCCAGACTCCTCATTCTGGGATGCCATCTGACAGGGTTGAGCTGTCACTGTGTATTGGTAATTTAAGTGCCAGCCAAGACCATGATCCTCACATCAGATGTTTTTTCTTTCTTTTTTTTGTTGTTGTTGTGAAACTCAGGTTTGGTGTAAAAGTCTGAATATAATTAGAGTACATGGTGAATACTGCATCCTGTGCAACAAGGTTAGATATTTGTCTTTAGCGTGAACTGAAACATGCCACTGATAGTAACAGCCCATTTGAACAAGGTTCAACATTGGAGATGGACACTTGGAAGTGACAGCAATGTCTGAGATGAATCAAAGTTGATTGCCAATCTTTAAAAAGAATATAGTAGAAATGATAATCTTAAACTGATACATTACAAATCAAGTAACAATAAGTATGTGTTAACACAGTTTAACATTTACACTGTGTGTACATAAGAAAAAACATGTAATCAGTGTGGTTCTTAGGTTGAGTGTCATCAGCAAAGCTTTCGTGTAACACTGCATGATGACTGATGACATCAGACGCAGCAAAAGAACTGGACCCAGGATGGACCCTTGTGGGACACTATATTCAAGACAGATGTATCATTATTATAAACTGCATCTTTTCAACAAATGTCATATCTGTAAAATCAGCCATGAAAGTGTTGTTTGTTTGTTTATTTAGTCTTTGAAATGTGTGTCAAAAAACAAGAGCTGGTTAAAAAATCCGTAAATCTTAATTAAAAATTGTCATGATGAAATTTTAATTATAGTGAACATTTACTTTGTAAGCTTTTGCTATAGAATGGAAAGTTTGGTTGAAATGGTCTTGATCATGACAGTGTAGCTTTTTTACTGCTTTGTTTATTTTTGCAGGCAAATGGGTTGTTGGCTTTCAGTTGTGGCAGGGCAGCTATCTGTTTTAGTGACCGTTTTCTGTGGAATTCACAACATGCTTTATATTTCTGTGTGTGTGTGTGTGTGTGTGTGTTTCCTTTTTGGGTGGGGAATTACAGGGAAGGGCAAGTATGTAGCTGTTCACATTTTGTAATGTTGAGCTTGAAGACAGACACACTTACATTCATGACATCTGTCATAAGATACACATACATAAACGCTTGTATGCGATCAGACATGCACACATGCATGCACAAATGCAGACCTATAGACAAAGACATACAGACACAACACATGCACACACACAGACATATGTGCATGCACACACATACATGAACACACATACACATAAGTGCATAGACACACACTCACACATACACACACACACACTCTCTCTCTCTCTCTCTCTCTCACTCACTTACTCACTCACTTACTCACTCTCAAAGCTGGAAAGAAATGAGGAAACAAAGATTTAAATGAAACACGCGGTTATATACATAATGTTGGATCAGCTTGAAGTTGGCAGGTGTCCGAAAGGTTAAAGGTTAGGAGATGAGAAGCATTCACAGTTTGGACATAAGTCCATAAAGTCAGTTTTATCTTTTGTCTGCAGTCTGGTCAGATGTGCACTGTATTCACAAGATAAACTTTTGTATTTAAAGTCAAAATCATGTTGGACTGGAATATGATCAGATGTTCTGTGTTCACTAAGTGAACTTTTGTATAAAAGTCAGTTTCATGTTTGACTGGAAGGTTTTCAGATGTGCTGTATTCACAAGATGAACTTTTGTATGTAAAGTCGGTATTATCTTGGACTGGCATCTGGTCAGATGTGTTCTATATGTATTCACAAGATGGACTTTAGCCTATAAAATAAGTGTGAAATGGTACCCTGAACTTTAGTCTATGAAGTCAATGTGATCTGATAAGCTCTACTATACTGACAAGATTAATTTGTTCTGTAAAACCAGTCCTATTGTCTGACATCAGTGTGATGTGATAAGCTCTGTTCTATTCACAAAATTAATTCATTCTATAAACCAGTCTTATAGTCTACGAAGTCAGTGTGATGTGATAAGCTGTGCTACATTCACAAGATGAATTTATTCTATAAAACCAGTTTTATTTTGGGAATCCTTGGCTGGCAAGGGGCAATATTGCAGGTGTTGTCAGTCACCCACATGAACACCGCCAGTTCCCTTCAGCATAGCTAACATATGGGATATGAATTCATAGTTGTTAGTGTTCATCCAGTTGGTCTTGAAACCATAGACTCTATATACCACTGGAAGTGTGCACTGAGTATATGGAGTTTGGCTGTCTGGGTATGAGGGGAAAGCAACCAGACCTGTCGGCATGTCTCAGCCCACTGGAAGGTTTTGATGCTTTGTAAATCTGAGAATGGTTTGAAATGAAATTCACTGCAGACAAATAGCCTGGTGTAGATGGAATGGGATGTAGCATTTGTCTTTAGAATACAGTTTATCATAAACAGAGTCAGGGTTAGATAGAATTTTTTTTAAATTTTATAAATGACGTAAGTAGAAATCTCTCTCCTGGAACTACTATAAGGCTTTTTGTAGATGATAGCTTAGTATATAGAACAATCAGAAGCAACCCTCCGGGGGTTGCAACCTTGCCATGGTCGGAGGGCTTGCGTGGTCCTGTGATCTTTTAGGCTTTGCTGACGGGGGCATCAAAACTCAGCTAGATGGTTAGTTGTGAACACTGCTAGGCCTGTATAGCCAAGTTGCTGACTGGCCAAGCATTACGTGGTAGGAATTGATGCCCCTGGTAGGGTCTCCCATGTCAGAAAGGTTAGGAGTGAGGGCCCAGACAAATAGTAACCCACCTTTTTCCTATTCTGTCTTCTGCCTTTCTTAACGGATCTTTTTCTTTCTTCGTCTCCCCTTCAAGTCTTCTTTTCCACACTCCTTTTCTCTCTGTGGTCTCCTTAAGATCCGCCGCGTTGGCCGTGCGGTGCGACCTGTGTCGGAGGGGAATGAGATCCTGGTGATTGAGAGGGCCAGCGCTCTCAACACATCACTTTGGCTCGGACCTCTCCTAGACAGGGAGTACACTTTGGCCCGGGTGTACTAATCGGCTCCCCTTCTTGGGGCTGGGTCAAAACAGGCATTTCTCCGGCTGGCCAAGATAACCCCTGTAGTGCTCAGCTCTCTGTTCCCGGGAGTTGGGCATGATCAGGGGGGATAGGGTTGGTAGGTTTTTGTCTGTTGTATATCTCTCCTGAAGCCTGGAAGGGGTCAAGACAGTGATTCTTGGCCCTGGCCCCTTAGTTGGACTCCAAGGTGGGTGGGTAAGGGAGGGATGAAATATAATAAAATACACATGGCTTTTTCAAAAAATATCCCCCCCAAAAGGAAGAGGAAGGCAGCATCCCCTTTTTCAGGGGACTTTCAAACAGACAGCGATTCTGATACTGAGGTACGACAGAAGACAGGTTTCTGGGCTTCCTGGCTCATGATGGAAGGGACGGAGCAGGAAAGACCCTTTCATCTCTGAGCCCTTTTGCCATCCAAAAGGGCTTTCAAGGTCTAGCAGGTGACCCTCAGTCAGTCAAAAGGTTGAGGAATGGCTCATTTCTAATTCAATGTCGATCTAAAAAGCAATCTGAACAGCTGTTGAGAGCAACAAAGATAGTGGACAGGGAGATCAGGGTGACTCCTCATAAACAGTTAAATTCGTCAAAAGGTGTGATTCGCTGCAGAGATCTATCAGGGGTCTCAGAGGCAGAAATCAAGACGGAACTGGCGTCCAAGGTGTGACGGAGGTGCGCAGGGTGACGGTAAAGAAAGGTTCAGAGAGAGTGGACACCAACACCCTCTTTCTGACGTTCTGCAACCCTGTGCTGCCTCCGGTCATCAAAGTCGGTTACCTAAATGTTCATGTTCAGCTGTATGTGCCGTCCCCGTTAAGGTGTTTCAGATGCCAGAGGTTTGGCCATGTCAGAGACCGCTGTTCTGGGCAGGAGGTGTGCGGTGTTTGCTGCAAGGCAACCCATGATGGGCCGTGCAAAGATCCGGCACATTGTGCTAACTGCGGTGGCGACCATCCCTCCTCTTCAAGAAACTGTCCTCTTTGGATTCAAGAATCCACAATACAAAGAGTTAAAACAGAAAAGAAGATCTCCTTTTTTGAGGCCCGCAAACAGGTTGTGGGCAGTCAGACGCCCACAGCATCTTCATATGCTTCGGCCGTAAAGAAAATTTCCACTCGGTCAGTCTGCTGCCAGACTGATGAATTTATCTTTTCAAAGACACTGCAAGGAAGAACTGTCAGCTCTGATGGAAGCAGGTCCACCACCTCCCAACCCACAGTGAATGCCCCTGGTGGAGGCAAAAAATCTGCCACCCCTCAGACTGCCCAGCAGTCTACAACATCTGCTGCTGGGCAGATTAAAAAACCAGCACCCGCACCTCGAACTCCTCTGTCCAGTGCCCGTGCGGGCAAGGGAGTTCAACCCAGTGTGGAGATGAGGAAGAAATCTCCACCATCTCCCAAATTCAGACCTCCACCATCTCCAAACTCCAGGCCTTTGTCACCTGTGGGCAAGTCTGCCAGCAGGTCCAAAGACCACCACAGTCCAGTAAAACTAACTAATAAATTCGCTCCATTAGAAGCGGACGTTGAAGAGGAGATGACCTGATTTCTCTCCTTTTCGCCTCTGCACCATGGATAGTACAATATTCCATTGGAATATCCGTGGATTAAATTCCAACTTTGAGGAGCTGCAGCTTCTGTGTCAATCTCTAAAACCTTCCGTCGTGGCTCTTCAAGAAACTCAAATTCAAAGCCAGAAGACCTTTAATCTTTCTGGCTTTAATATTCTTTCAAAACCTGCACAACCATCCACGTTGGGACTGTCGGGCGGTGTTGCCCTTCTCCTACACAAAACTTTGTTGTATAGTCCTGTCACTCTGTCTACCTCCCTTCAGGCTGTAGCTGCGAGAGTCACTCTCCACAAGACTGTGACAATCTGTTCCCTTTATCTCTCACCTTCTGTCCCGGTTTGTCGTCAGGACCTTGTCAGTCTGATAGAAGAACTTCCTCGACCTTTTTTGCTGTTGGGTGACTTTAACGGTCACAATCCTCTTTGGGGTAGTGCCAGTACGTCATCCAGAGGTTTTCTAATTGAGGATGTCCTTTCAGATTTGGATTTGTGTTGTCTGAACGACGGATCTGCAACTTATCTCCACTCTTCCACAGGTTCACTTTCGTGCTTAGATTTGTCGGTTTGTGACCCCTCGCTGGTCCTGGACTATGAGTGGTCTGTCCATGACGATCTGCACGGAAGTGACCATTTCCCTGTTCTTTTACAGCCCATATTAACTGAAACCGCCTCTGTCTCTCAACATCTCAATTATAAGAAAGCAAACTGGGATCTATTTGCAACCACTATTTCAAAAGAATTTCAGGACACTGATTTTTTTCAGAGTCCAGACCCAGCAGAATCACTGACTAACACCGTGATCAAGTGTGCTAAAGCTTGTATTCCAGTGTCTTCCGATACACTTCAAATGCCAAAAACACCCTGGTTCAATTCAGACTGCCAACAAATTTCAAAAGTTCGCAAACAGGCTCAGCGTCGGGTATACCAACGACCTTCAGGTCCCAACGCTAGAGCCCATCAGAAACTCCGTGCGAAATCGAGACACACTTTCAAAATCAGTAAACGTCGGTCCTGGAGAAACTTCTGCTCCAGGCTGACATCTAAACTTCCAAGAAAAAAGTTTGGAACATCATTAGAAAAATCAAAGGGAAGAACACCAACCCCTCCATTCATCACTTGAAACTTGCTGATGCTTGATTACTGACAAACAAGCTGTTGCCAATCTGTTGGCCTCCACCATCCAACAGAACTCCTCTTCTTCAAATAAATCTGCAGTCTTTTTAAGAAACAAAGAGGTTAGAGAAAAATCCTCATACAATTTCACATCAGACAACTCTGAAACCTATAATCTTCCTTTTTCAATCGTTGAACTCAAATCAGCCTTACAAACCTGCACTGATTCTGCCCCTGGTCTGGATGACATTCATTATCAGGTTGTGAAACATTTTCCGGAAAGCTGTCTTCAGACTCTTCTCCAAGTCTATAACCATATCTGGACCACAGGGTCCTTTCGCCCTCCTGGCGGAAAGCCTGATCATTCCCATTCCAAAGCCTGGAAAGGACCTTACCAACCCTTCCAACTATCGCCCAATCGCTCTGACCAGCTGCCTCTGTAAGCTGATGGAAAAGATGGTCAACTCCCGTCTGATGTGGAAGCTGGAAACCGATGGTCTTTTGGCCAGTGAACAGTGCGGTTTCCGGAAGTACCACTCGACGGTTGACCATCTAATCCGTCTGGAAACCACCATCCGCAACGCCTTTGTTAACAAGCAGCACGTGGTCGCTATCTTTTTCGACCTCGAAAAGGCGTACGACACCACGTGGAAAGCAGGAGTCCTCATGGACCTGCACAGACTTGGTTTTCGGGGTCACCTGCCTCTGTTCATTCAAAACTTTTTAGCCGATCGACAGTTCCAGGTGCGTGTTGGCACCACACTCTCTGACATCCATGGGCAGGAGTTGGGTGTTCCTCAGGGGAGCATCCTTTCTCCCGCCCTTTTCAGCATTAAAATAAATGACATTGTCCAATCGGTAAGACTGGGCACTGAGTCCTCTCTGTTTGTTGATGACTTTGCGCTGTATGCAGTTGGAGCTTCTTACCACAGTGTACAGCGTCGACTCCAACTTTGCGTCAACAGAATCCAACAGTGGGCCGAGGAAAACGGGTTTACCTTCTCCCGTACCAAAACTCAGTCAATTCATTTCCACAATTTTCGTCGATTCTTTGATGATCCTGAAATTCGTCTAGACAAGTCCACCATTCCAGTTGTAAAAGAAGCCAAATTCCTGGGAGTTATTTTTGGCCAAAAACTCAACTTTCTCAGCCACATCAAAAACCTCAAAACTTCTTGCCAGAAAGCTCTGAATATTCTGCGGGTCGTAGCACACACCGACTGGGGCGCTGATAAGAAAACTTTGCTGCACCTCTACAGAGCCTTGGTCCGTTCCAAACTAGACTACGGTTGTGCCGTGTACGGCTCTGCAAGACCCTCTTACCTCAAACTCTTGGACCTATCCACCATCAAGGGCTTCGTCTCTGTCTTGGAGCGTTCCGCACCACCCCTGTGTACAGCCTGTACGCAGAGGCGGGTGAACCTTCATTGTCCAACCGCAGGCTGAAACTGTCTTTGAATTATTATATCCGACTGTTCTCAGAACCGCAGAATCCTGCCTATGACTGTGTCTTTGTCCTTCCGTTCCAAAGTAAGTTTGAAAACAACCCGAAATGTATTCCGCCGTTTGGTCTTCGTATGCAGCCTCACGTGCGGAATGCAGGTCTAGACCTAGGAGTTGTGTTGGATTTTTCTAAGTTTCCGGATCAACCTCCGTGGACCTTCTTCACGCCAGAGATTCATTTCGATCTTGCAGCTTTTCGCAAAGAGTCTACCAGCTCTCTGGCGTACAAGGCTTTGTATGCTGAGCTCTGTTCCAAATTCCCATCCTATCAAAAAGTTTTCACTGACGGTTCCAAGTCTGAAGAGGGAGTGGCCTGTGCAGCCTACTGCCCTGGGGCTCCTTCTCAGATACTGTTGAAACATATTCATTCAGATGCTTCTGTATATTCTGCTGAACTTACTGCTCTGGTTTTGGCTTTGAAGATAATATCACAATCTTCGAAGAGGGACTTTCTGGTTCTGTCGGATTCGCTGTCAGCTTTGGAGGCTATAGCTGGCCGCAACCTTCAGCATCCAGAACTTTTACTTTTTTTTTACTTTTTAGCAACTTGAAGGTGGACGGTTACAACATTACTCTTGCTTGGGTTCCTGGTCATGTTGGCATCGGCGGGAACGAAATGGTTGATCGTTTAGCCAAGAACGCCACAAGAGAGAAACTGTCCAACATTTATATCCCCTGCTCAGACGTGAAACCCAAAATTAACGATTATGTGAGGACCTCTGGCAGGAGGATTGGAACACACAGACGACTAACAAACTCTTTCAGATCCGTCCAAACCTTAAGGACTTCCTCCCATCCACGTCGGGAGGTCGTAAAGAGGAAACGGTTCTGTGCCGGCTGCACACCGGCATTCGTATTTTACCCATGCTTACCTTTTAAAGAGTGAAGAAGCTCCGTGGTGCATTCCATGTCATGCGCCACTCACAATGAAACATGTTCTTTTAGAGTGTTGGGACTTGCACGATGTGAGACACAAACATTTTACGGCGGAGTCCATGAAGATCCTGTTCAGGGATGTCCCGCCTGACGTGATCCTTGAGTTTTTGAGAGAGATTAACATTTTTTATCTGATTTAAGATTTTACGGCAGAAAGATTTTTAACAAACTTTCTGGTGCGTTTGTAGACGATGTCATTTAACAAGATGTGTGAAAGTTTTTTTTTGTTTGTTTTTTTTTTTTTTTTTTTAATGACTGGTGAGTTGATTTTAACATGGTGACAGCCCTGATATGGCCCTTTGCGGTCGGCTGGGCTATAAGCAACATTATCTTATCTCCTAATCAGAAGCAAGAATGATACATGCATTCTACAAGAAGATCTAAACGCTTTACAAGAGTGGGAAAGAACTTGGAAAATCGAATTTCATCCCCAGAAGTGCCAAGTGTTGTGTATATGTAATAAACGCTCACCAACTAGATCAGAATATTCTATTCACAATACCATTCTTAAAGAAACCAGTGCTGCAAAATATTTAGGCGTGATTATAGATAGCCGTCTCAAATGGAAAGAACATTACAATTTAGTATGTAAGAAAGCAAACAACATCTTAGCTTTCTTATACAGGAATATCAACGACTGCCCCCAAAAAGGTTAAGGATGACTGCTACAAAACATTGGTTAGACCAGTAGTGGAATATGGTTGCTCAGTCTGGGATCCTTACAATCTAAAGGACATTGATAATCTCGAAAAGATTCAGAAGAGAGCAGCACGGTTCATAACAGGGAACCATATCAGAGAGAAAGGGAGTACTGGGAAGAACATGAGGAAATTAGAATGGAAACCCTTAGAAGAGAGAAGAGCTTTTATCAAACTTCATACCTTCTTCAAAGGCAGAGCTAAACTAATTGATATCCCAATGGAACAACTAGTATTGAATAAAAGTAGCACCAGGAGTGGCGGTCAATCTTACGCCATACCTGCATCAAATATTGACAGCCATTTACATTCATTTTATCCTAGTTCTGTACGGCTGTGGAACTCACTGCCGGGTGCCATCAAGATTGCCACAAATGCAGTCTCATTTAAAAATCAAATTGATACGACAGTCTTGAGGTCTGCATATATTGACTGATTTTTCTATTTTAACTTCCCCAGATTTTATGGTTACCTGGGTCTGAACCTGGCCATTGCTTTTAACTTTTTGAATATCGTGTGCGACCCCTTGTTGCCAAATTTTGCTCCTGGGGCCAACAGGCTGAGTCGCACTTTATTTTATTTTTTTAACATGCGCGCTGGTGACCTACTCGTTTTTGAGTGAACCAGTCTTTTAGGAAGAAGAAGAAGAAGAATAGGGTGTGGTGTTGCCATTGAAATACAGTTTATTATAAACAGATAGAATGGGGTGTGGTGTTGTCATTGAAATACAGTTTATTATAAACAGATGGAATGGGGTGTGGTGTTGTCTTTGAAAAACAGTTTATCATAAACAGAGAGCCTGGTGTAGATGGATTGGAGTGTGGTGGTGTCATTGAAATACCGTTCACTGCTGACATAGAGTGTGGGTGTGGATGGAATGGAGTGTGGTGGTGTTGGTGTTGAAATACAGTTCACTGCTGACATAGAGTGTGGTGTGGATGGAATGGAGTGTGGTGGTGTTGGTGTTGAAATACAGTTCACTGCTGACAGACAGTGTGGTGTGGATGGAATGGAGTGTGGTGGTGTTGGTGTTGAAATACAGTTCACTGCTGACAGACAGTGTGGTGTGGATGGAATGGAGTGTGGTGGTGTTGGTGTTGAAACACAGTTCACTGCTGACAGACAGTGTGGTGTGGATGGAATGGAGTGTGGTGGTGTTGGTGTTGAAATACAGTTCACTGCTGACAGAGCGTGTTGTAGATGGAATGGAGTGTGGTGTGGATGGAGTGTTGTGGTGTTGGTGTTGAAATACAGTTCACTGCTGACAGAGAGCGTGGTGTGAATGGAATGGAGTGTGGTGTTGAAATACAGTTCACTGCTGACAGACAGTGTGGTGTAGAATGGAATGGAGTGTGGTGGTGTTGGTGTTGAAATACAGTTCACTGCTGACAGAGAGCGTGGTGTGGATGGAATGGAGTGTGGTGTTGAAATACAGTTCAGTGCTGACAGACAATGTGGTGTAGAATGGAATGGAGTGTGGTGGTGTTGCTGTTGAAATACAGTTCACTGCTGACAGACAGTGTGGTGTAGAATGGAATGGAGTGTGGTGATGGTGTTGAAATACAGTTCACTGCTGACAGAGAGCGTGGTGCAAACTGGATGGAGTGTGGTTCTGTCTTTCCAGGAACCCCCTGTGGATGAACACAATGCAGTTAAAAATAAGGTGAACAGGGACAAGTCACTGTCTCCCTTTGACTTTTTTGAAGGTCAGTCTGTCCGTCTGTCAGTCAGTTTGTATGTCTGTCTCTCTCAGTCTCCGGCTTTCTCTTTCTCTGTCTTTGTGTTCACATTTTCTCTGTCCTGTCTTCCACTCTCTGTCTGTCTGTCACTCAGTAGGTAGCGGCACGCCACTGTCAGCAGTGGGTAGGGAAAATGGGCCAACTTCAATCTGGAAGTACTGGTGTAATACTGTGTCTATAACAATGCTTTTTGTTTCCGAATAAACCTTTATCTATCTTCTTTTACTCTCATGTGTTTTTATTTTTGTCATGAAAGCGTGAGAGAGAGAAAATCAAAATGAAGAATACCCTATCTGCTATCAACGATTTTATCGTTGATAATCATGTCAACATTATGTGCATCACGGAGACGTGGCTTCTACTAAGCGGTGACGAAGCGAAGTGCTGTGACCTTTCCCCTCCTGGCTACACCACCCTCAGCTTTCCCCGGCCAACTTGTGGTGGAGGCATCGCTTTTGTGGTGTCTGACACTATATCCCCCTCTGTTTCCACTACCTCCAACTTCTCCTTTGTCCACTCCTCTTTTGAACTAGTACAACTAACTGTATCTACCCCCAAATCCTCTCTTCACGTCCTCTGCCTTTACCGCCCCCCTCCCAGCAAGAAAAACCAACTGAAAGACTCCATCTTTCTGGAAGAGTTTCCAGATCTGCTGGAGTACATGAACTGTCTAAAAGGCCGTTCTGTACTGGTTGGCGACTTCAACTTCCACTGGGACAATCCAACTAATTGCAACACAGCAAAACTGATGGATCTGTTTCAGTCCTTTGGTCTGAACCAGTCCGTCACCTCCCCAACTCACCGTTCAGGTCACATCCTTGACTGGGTTGTCCATTCTGATGATGACCTGGTTGAGTCACCCACCACCAGTCTGACCCTGACTTCTGACCACCATGCGGTCCTGGCTAATCTGAACACACCTGCTCCTATTAAGCCCCCAGGTACGTCGAGTCCAGGGACTTTGCTTCCATCGACCTTGATATCTTCCGAGCTGACCTGTTGTCCTCCCTTCAATCTGTACCTTCACTGTCCGCGGAGCAGTTCCATGGCCTACTTCAAGATGTCCTCGATCACCATGCCCAGTACTTAGACGCAAGATTTCCAGCCGTCCACCCTCACCCTGGTTCCCAGCAGTTGGCCCTGAAGTTCTTGATGCTAAACGTGTTAGACGTAGGGCCGAAAGGCAGTGGCTAAAGACAAACCTCGAGATTCACAAACAAATTTTGCGAATTGCTAGTAATGCTGTGAATGAAATTGTTCAAAAAGCAAATCAGCCTTCTACAATGCTAAAATATTAGCATGCACAACAACCAAGCAATTGTTTAAGGTCACTGATACACTCATGGGGAGAACAAAATCATCTCCCCTTCCTTCATCTGTCTGTCCCTCTGACATTCCACAGAAATTTTGTGACTTTTTCACTAGCAAAATTAGACTTATCCGTGAAAGTCTGGATGCTCAGTCAGTATCTGAACCTGATATTCCATACAACTCTTTTTCCGGCATTTCATTGACTGACTTTGAACCTGTGACAGTTGCTGTTGTCAAAGAAGTCATCGACAAGACTGTTATCAAAACTTGTGCACTGGATCCTCTTCCATCTACTTTACTATCTGCATGCATGGATGTTTTGTTGCCATATATCACTAGTGTGGTAAATGAATCTCTCACTTCTGGTTGTTTCCCCCCTGCACTGAAAGCTGCTGTTGTCCGACCTCTTTTGAAGAAACCCTCTCTTGACCCTGAAAACCTAAAAAATTATCGACCTGTCTCCAACTTGTCTTTTCTTTCAAAGATAATTGAAAAGATAGCACTTCTCCAACTCCAAACCACCTTGACCAAAACAACTTGCTCTATTCGTTGCAGTCCGCCTATCGCACTGGACACAGTACAGAAACTGCTCTGCTGAAAATAATAAACGATCTTCTCTCTGCTCTGGATAACGGTCAGGTTTCACTGCTCTCTCTTCTCGACTTGTCCGCTGCCTTTGACACCATTGATCCTCCACCCTCCTCACTAGACTTCAACATACTTTTGGCATCTCTTCTCACGCTTTGGCATGGTTTTATTCTTACCTTTCTGGTCGAACCCAAATTGTCTCTGTTAATGGTTTTTCTTCAAGCTCTGCTGACTTGAATTATGGTGTTCCCCAAGGCTCTGTCCTTGGTCCCATTCTGTTTGTTCTATATACCCAACCCATCTCTGACATCGTAGCTCATCATAACATTTCACACCACTGCTTCTCTGATGACAATCAAATCTACATCTCTGGTGACATTTCTCTCCTCTCCTCCATCATCGATCGCTCACAGCTCTGCATCTCTGACATAAAGGCATGGATGACTTGCAACAAACTTCAGTTAAACAATGACAAAACTGAACTGATCTTCATTCTCCCAAAACGGCTCATGTCTACAATCTCTGTTCCTTCTTCTGTCCAACTTGGTACCTCTCTCATTCAGACCTCTACCACTGTGCGAAATCTAGGCGTTGTACTTGATCAGACACTCTCTTTTCAAAATCAGATTTCTTCTATCTGCCGTGCTTGCTACTCGGAGCTTCGGCGAATCAGTTCTGTGCGCCACCTTCTGTCTGAAGAAGCCACCAAGACTCTGGTTTCTGCTTTCATTATTTCAAGACTTGACTACTGTAATTCTCTTCTTGCTGGTTGTCCACAGAATCTTCTTGCAAAATTGCAGAAAGTTCAAAATAATGCTGCTCGCCTTGTCTTGAAATCTCCGAAAACCTCTCATGTTTCTCCTTGCTTAAATCTTTGCACTGGCTTCCTGTTGAAAAACGCATCAAGTACAAACTTTCTTTGCTCTGTTACAAGGCATTGGACGGCCTCGCTCCATCTTACCTCTCTAAACTTCTGTCGACCTATACTCCTTCTAGACAGCTTCGCTCTTCCTCTGACACTCGCATTTTGCAAATCCCTCGTTTTCGGGCCAGAACACTTGGTGAACGTTCTTTTTCTTTTCAGGCTCCTTCCTGCTGGAACAATCTCCCATATGCACTCCGAAACTCAAACAGTCTTTCTTCTTTTAAGTCCTCCCTCAAAAATACTCTCTTCAAAACATAATTTTTCTGCTCCTTCGCTGGTGTGTGGGTGTGTGTGTGTGTGTGTGTGTGTGTGTGTGTGTGTGTGTGTGTGTGTGCGTGTATGTGTTTGTGTGTGTGTGTGTGTGTGTCTGTGTGTGTGTTAGGGCTTATTGCTGTAAGCGCTTAGGGCTTTTGTTTAAGATTAAGCGCACTAAATGTTCCTTATTATTATTATTATTATTATTATTAATACCCCCTGAAAAGAAAAGTCAGCTTCGCCATCAGCGAAATTGCCGATGTCCGGTGTTTTGGCTCCACTTATTATAAATCACTAGTAGAACTGTAAGTTAGAATGTTAGAACTTTGTCCAAGCAGTTGGGAGTATCTGTCATCGTTTCTGGACTGTGGAATGGTGATCTGAACTTCGTGTTGTGAGTACCTTCTACAAGACCATTACTTCCGGTCTCGCTCGCTGGAATACAGAAGGTATGTTTTCGACATGTTTTCATCGAACATCTCGCTGTCGATCCTTGTCATCACCATCTTCTGTCACAAGATCTTCAAGTGTGACGCTGTCACACCAACTGTCCCTAGTTTGGACTCAGTAACTTTTTCTAGCAAAACTGTTTTTTTCGCTCGTCGGGTCTTAACTACTGTCTCCTTGCTGATACAATCGCACGCTCGTCAACACGAAAATCTGCAACCTTCCCTACCTACTGTCGACAGAGGCTTGTTTTACTGTATTTAGCAAGCTTACTACTGAGCAACTCTTTTGCCCCAGAGCCAAACCCTGGTCCTACAAATAGTTCTTCAGAATCCCATTCTTCATGGCTCTGTGGAACCTGTGACCAGACTGTGGACTGGGGAGTGAGGGGTTTAGCATGCAATACTGTGGACAGTGGTATCATGCCCACTGTCAGAGTATTGACACCCAGCACTACCAACATCATGAGGATCTTGGGGAGAATGTTCCCTGGTATTGTGCCATTTGTGGGAATCCTAATAGTCAGACTGTCCTTGATCTACATGGTGTTGAACTCTCAGTTTCATCCATCCCCTCCCTGCCAGATGTGTCAGAAAATTGCACTACCCCGACTGAAACCTACATGCAACGTCCCCTGCATTCCTCCACACCATCACATGTAAGCCAGCAAGACAGGTGGAAAGAAGACCATTGCGCCTGATTAACGTCAACTTTCACTCTGCCCCAGGAAAGAAACCAGACATTCTCAACCTTTTAGACAGTGTGTGCCCTGATATTGTTATCGGCACAGAAACTTGGCTTGACCCCGCCATCAGTGACTCGGAGATCTTCCCTGATACCTACAAGTTGTACCGGGACAGGAACCGGTCAGGAGGTGGCGTCCTGGTTGCGGTGCATACATCCATCGAAAGCTATGAAGTCAGCGAGTTGCAGGTGGATTGCGAGCTGGTTTGGGTGAGGCTGAAACTCCAAGCTAGGAGGTACCTGTACGTCTGCGCGTACTACAGACCAGACGACAGAGATGAAGCCAGCCTGATCCAATTCAACACGTCACTGGAGCGGGCCGCGCTGATTTCCAACGCCCATCTCCTTATCGGCGGTGACCTTAATTTTCCCAGTTGGGATTGGAAACTGATGGCCCTTAAACCCAAGCCTGTATACCCAAGACTGCACCGCACACTTCATCAGCATGCTGAACGATTACAGTCTTGAGCAACTGGTGGTAGAACCTACCAGAGAGGGAAACATCCTGGACTTAATCATCACCAACAACCCACAGCTGATTCCTCGAGTGGAAGTCCTTCCTGGGCTGTCTGACCACACGGCAGTCTACTGTGAGGTGGTGGTTCATATCCAGAAGAGGAAACAGGCACCACACGCTCCATTCCATTATATAAGAAGGCAGACTGGGAAGGTCTCAGGAAGTCTATGACCGACCTCACCAACACCTTGGAAGAGATGAAGGACACTGCTACTACAGAAGAGCTGTGGGTTTACTTCAGAGACACTCTTCATGCAGCTGTCAAGTAGTTCATCCCCCATAAGCAGGTCCGTGTCAAGGAAAGCCAGCCCTGGATCACCCCAGCCCTACGCCGACTCATCAACAGACGAGACCGCATCTTCAAGAAGATGCGCAAGCGAGGGACAGAAGACCTGAAACAGCAGCACAAGCAACTCCGAAGAGAGGTCCAGCGCCAGCTACGCCGAGCATACTGGTCCTACCTCGATGACACCTTCAACGAAGCAGACTCCAAGCAAGCAGCCAAGAACAAGCGCTTCTGGTCGTACATAAAACACCTGAAGTCGTCCAACCCTGGTGTCTCGCCGCTGAAGGAAGAAGGCAGGTTGGTGTCCGACCAAAAGCACAGGCAGACATCTTGAACCGCCAGTTCCAGTCTGTATTCGGTAGTGGCCAGACCTACTCACAGGAGGAATTCCAAGAAAAATGTAAACTCCCACTCAGAGACTTTCCAACTCTAGACAAGGTTGACATCAACATACACGGGTGAAGAAGCTCATCAGCAACCTGAAACCTGGAAAAGCACCAGGACCCGACAACATGAGCCCCAGGATCCTGAAGGAGCTGGCAAACGAACTGGCACCAGCTCTTACCATCATCTTCCAGTCTTCAGTTAATTCCGGCACTCTATCAGCCGATTGGAAAATTGCCCATGTTACGCCGGTGTTCAAGAAAGGAGAGCAGTATAACCCGGCAAACTACAGACCAGTCTCTCTGACGAGTGTATGCTGTAAAGTGCTGGAGCACATCCTTACCAGCACCATCATGAACATCTTGAACATCACGGCATCGTCTGTAACCAACAGCATGGCTTCCGCATGAGAAGATCTTACGAGACCCAACTCCTTGACTTCACCAACGAGCTGTTTGAGAACATGGAGAGCGGGAAGCAGACCGACATCTTGGTGTTGGACTTCGCCAAGGCCTTTGATAAGGTCAACCTCCTGTCTCACAAGCTCAACTACTACGGTGTCCGAGGAGAGATCAACACCTGGGTAGCCGACTTCCTGAGAGACATATTTTGAAACTTATACTGTTTTAAAGAGGAATCTTTCATCTTTCTTTTGAAACTATTTTTAGATCACCCCGTCCAGCATGTGTAAAGCGAGTCACATTCCAAATTCGTGTTCTTCTTCTTCTTCCTTGTCAGCGACCACAATCAACTTGATGATTTATTCTGTCACTTATTCAAGGGGGTCTGAACAGAAGAGGGAAAAAAAAACAAAAAAAAACTGGGTGTGGCTTTTACTGGAAACGGGAGGCCCTTGACACATCAGCGGAGAGCGTTCTGGATTCGTCCCAGTCAGGTCCGGAGTCCCACAGGGCTCCGTTTTTGGGCCCTGTCTGTTCTTGATCTTCATAAATGATCTGCCCGATACCCTGACTACGAAGTCACGCCTGTTTGCGGATGACACGGCAGTCTACAACATGGTCACTTCTCCGACAGACCAGGCCCATCTACAACAAGACCTCGACCAGCTTACTGCGTGGGAGAAGAGATGGGACATGGCCTTTCATCCTGGAAAGTGCAACCACTCTGCCTGTGACCTGCAGCAGGAACCCCCTCCGCTTTGACTACTGTCTGCATGGCCATATCCTGGAGACCGTCACCAGCGCCAAGTATCTAGGCATCACCATCTGCAGCGATCTCAGCTGGGACACGCACATCAACCACCTGTGCAACAAAGCCAACAAGATCCTAGGCTTCCTGCGTCGTAGTATTAAAGTTAGCTCCAGGAAGATCAAGGAAATGGCCTACATGTCCTTTGTGCGACCCATCCTGGAGTACGCCAGCAGCATCTGGGATCCACACACAGAGCAGAACATCAGCAAGCTTGAGGCAGTGCAGCGCAGGGCAGCCCGTTTCGTGATGAGGTGCTACCACAACACCTCCAGCCCCACAGCCATGCTTGAAGAACTGAAGTGGGCCAGCCTCCAGGACAGACGACGTACAGCACGCCTATCAATGCTGTACAAGATCCGTAATGATCTGGTCAGCTCAGAAGGCATCAAAGCCAGCCTGCGCCCCGCACCTCCGCGCCGACGCCGCGGTCACGATCGGCAGTTCACCATTCCGCGGTGCAGAACACTGTATAGACAGCAGGCGTTCCTTCCTCGTACCATTAAGGACTGGAACGAACTGCCCCAGGACGTTGTAGAGGCCAAGTCCATCGACACCTTTGTGTCAAGGGCCTCCCGTTTCCAGTAAAAGCCACACCCAGTTTTTTTGTTGTTTTTTTCCCCTCTTCCCCTTGAATAAGTGACAGAATAATCATCAAGTTGATTGTGGTCGCTGACAAGGAAGAAGAAGAAGAAGAACACGAATTTAGAATGTGACTCGCTTTACACATGCTGGACGGGGTGATCTAAAAATAGTTTCAAAAGAAAGATGAAAGATTCCTCTTTAAAACAGTATAAGTTTCAAAATAATTAAAGTCCGTTTTAAATTTGAGAAAAAGAATTGAAAAATTGGGTAAATTTTAAACTACTTTATCACCAAAAAAATACTGAATAACGATCATCCTAGTGTGCACTGGAAAGAGGATTTCAAGACCTACACAGTGGTATGCAAATTAGCTCTGTGCATGCAATATCCACCAATCGCAAGCCGGGAAAAGCGAGTGTGCTGAAAGTCGCGAGTCACAACAGTGCGACCACATTGGCGAGCAAGCATGGCAAGTGCGTCGGACTTTGGTCGGAACGACACATCGCTTCGAATGAATGGAACATCCGTGTCCAGGATCTTTATGGTAAGTTTTATATGTGATAATGGCAGATCGATGATTTAAGCACGTCTTTTAAACAAATGATCGGTTTAGAATGACTAGATTGTGGTTAGTTTTGAATTAGAAGTGATCAAGTGAAAGTGTTAGGAAAAACACGTGCTCTACTCTTGTCTTCCTATCGAAGTTGATTTAATTTTAGTGGAAGGCTCATTTTACCTAAACATTAAGATTGCACATTGTCGAATCGTATATTTTATATAGTAAAGGTTTGGGGCATATTTTATTAAATATTTGACAGTATCGATTACCGGAAGTGGAATGATTTTGGTCACAAGTAACAAAACGATCAAGTCGATCTTAACGCGACTGTGTTCATGAGTGCGTTTTTCTTCAAGTTAATGCGCATAGTAATTTTTATTTTTGTTTTTGTTTTTTTGTGTGTCTATACAGTGATCTGTTGATTTTTGACATCGAATGTGTATTTTGTAATAGTATTGAAGAAGGGGCAGTAGTACTTGTTGAATTTGTTCGTCAGTATGAGCCCACCACATCATTCCGTTTATTATTATTTTTTTGCTCTCTCTCTCTCTCTCTTCCTCTCTCTCTCTCTCTCTCTCTCTCTCTCTCTCTCTCCTCTCTCTTACAACACAGTTACAAAAAAGAGCATACATTTTATGAAGAAAGACTGCATTAAAAAAAAAAAAGGTGGTCAATCGTGTTAGTGAGTGAGTGTTTTAGTTTGTTTTTCTTGTTGCTGTTGTTAAGGTACTTTAGTGCTTGAGCTTTCTAGTATTTGTATATTATGGTGAGAAAAGTACTAAGGAAATGTTCCTTATTGTTAAAATGAGTGATCATTTAGACTATTCTCCTGTAAATCTCATTCACTTCAACATTGGAAAAAGGTTATATAGCAAACATCTATAACGTCTTGAAAACACACTCACAGTCACATGAGATAGGTGTGCGCATGCATGCACACACACACACACACACACACACACACACACACACACACACACACACACACACACACACACACACACACACTACCCACTCTTTGAAGCTCACAAAACACCTTCTCCTCCCTCCTTTCCTTTTTTCCCTCACACTGACACCGGTGCACACATCTGAGAAGCATGCAAAAAACAATGGAAGTCAAATGCTTAAAATTTTTCTTTTTTTCCTTGTGGATGACCAGTTTTATCGCATGAAGCAGTATGTCAAAGCAGAAGGAAGGGGGAGAAAGAAGGGGGAGAAAAGTAGGATTGATCAAGCAATCAGCTGCCACCAACAAGCTGCTTCTTAAGCTGGATTGTTTGCCACTGTATATTTTGGCCTTTCTAAGCACATTTACTCCTCATTAGACAGAAAATTTACAGACCCATTGCGTTGAAAAAAATTAGCCAAAGTCTATGCAAACTGGTAGAAAAAAAAAATCTACAGAAATTACTATTTGATGTCATTCTCTAAAATCTGTAGGTCCCCAAACATGGCACCTTGTGCCCATTTGACATTTCCAGAATTGCATGAAGTGCCATTTTTGACCACAAGCAAAAGAGGCCATTTGTTTTGGACAACCCTGTAAATTTGTATGCTAAGAATATATGGTACACACTCTCCAAATGCATAATATCTTATGTCTCACATGCACAGTGTTCTTGCTGGGAGGCTTTAAAGATGCTATATCACACTGTTAAATGCGAATGATCGGCAAATGCAATATTAAAATGACGATATCTCAAAAACTAATAAAAGATAGAGCAGTAATTTTTTTTTTTTACCTTGTTTTGCTTTAAAAGTTCTATCTAAAAAATACAAACAGAAATTTGCAATTCAAATTTTGGCTGCTGCTACCTACTGTCAGTCCGCCTGCCTGTCTGTCTCTCAGACTCTGTCCATATCGATCTCTCCTTTCCCTGCCTCCCTCCCTCGTACTCTCCCTCTCTCTCTCTTGGTTTGTCTCACTCCGTTTCTCTCTTTCTCTCTCTGTTTCTGTTTTCTCATTTTCTCTGTACATATCATTCACTCTCTGCCTGCCTGCCTGCCTGCCTGTTTGTCTGTCAGTCTGTCTGTATGTCTGTCTGTCACTGTCTGTGTCTCTCTGTGCATCTCTCTGTCCTCTGTTGCTCTTTCTCTGTCGCTTTCTCTTTCTCTCTCTCTGTCTGTGTCTCACTTTCTCTCTCTCTGTCATGTGACGTAGCCTCACATCAAGGCATGTGACGCTCCATCACATGAAGTTAGTGATATGAATCATTTCCCCGTGCCACAATTAAAGGAAGAATATTCATATGGCTTGACTAGTGTAGCGGGCGTCCCCAAAATAATTGTGAGTATGACTCATTCAAGAAACAAATGTGGTCATTGGGTGAAAGTGACCACTGAGTGATAGTTTAACAAGGGCTGGTAAGGTAAGGTGCTGGTCATGTGTTTTGAACACTGAGTATGCACTCACTAGGAGAAGGGGGGAAAGAGTCAGTTTTAACCAGCAGATGGCCTAGAGACTCGAACTGTCAGGACGGTGGTCCTTTTTGCTGACCAGTCATTACCAGCCCTTCACCCTTCACCTTCACCCTTCACCCTTTACCCTTCGCCCTTCACCCTTCATCTTTCACCCGTGAGGTGGTTGAAGATGGCCATGGTGTGGGGAACACACCGGTAGTTCAGCCCCAGCCAGTACCAACTCCAGGGAGGAGTTGAAGTCGTCATTTCGAGA
>CM031618.1:24885667-25056336 GCA_018398815.1 Conus ventricosus
CTGTGCTCTGGCTGGCAGCCTATGTGCCTTTGCGGTCGGGTGGGCTATAAGCAACATTATCTTATCTCGTATGTGCCTGGCATCTCCGACCTGACATCATATGTCCGACTTTGACGTCCAACCTCAGAGAACCAAGGAGAAACCACACAGGTGTCTCATCTACAGTAAGGCAAAATTGGGACAGCTTTAAACTCAGAACTAGGCATACTTGCAACGGAGATCAGCGGCATGGAAAAAGAGTTAGAGGTTGAATCTATGTGGACACACTTCAAGACATCGTTGATGTCTGGGGTTTTAGAGCGCCACATACCATCCCACCCCCGACAACCTAGCCATAATCTGCCATGGGTCAATTTTAATCTACGCAAGTTGCTCCGTCAGAAGAAAAGACTATACAAGCAAGCGAAGTGCACTAATAATTGGACTAATTTTCGCTTTATTCAGAAAGAATGCAGTTCTAGGAAACTCTGACAGGTAGAATGGAAATTTGTGAACACTACAATAGAAGACGGCATGAAAGAGAACAAACCAAGCCCCTCTGGATGTATGTGAAATCCAGACGACAAGCCAGCACAGGTGTCGCTCCACTAAGGAAAGGAACCGCCCTGTTCAGCGACAGCGCCTCCAAGGCAACCATCCTGCTACAACAGTTTGTGTCTGTCTTCACACCTCCAGCTAAGGGCCCTCTGCCAGACTTCCAGCAAACAGCTTACCCCACACTTGACAATTTGACCATCAAGACAGAAGGTATTACAAAACTGCTACGGAACCTTAACCCAGCCAATGCCTCTGGACCAGATGGAATTCCGAATCGCATCCTTAGAACATGTGCAGACAAAATCGCCATATTCAATGTCTCCTTGACGACAGAGCAACTTCCATCTGACTGGCAGTCTGCAAATGTCTCACCAGTCCCAAAGAAAGGAGATCGCCACAAGGCTGAGAACTACAGACCAGTTTCACTGACGTCAGTTCCATGCAAGATCTTTGAACATATTATCTGCCGTCATCTCCACTACCATCTGGAAAAGCATCGAATCCTCACCGATAGAAACCATGGATTCAGAGCTGGTCATTTCTGTGAGACTCAAATTGTTGACCACCATGCAGGACATTCTCTCCTCCCTGACTCAGGCTGCCAGACTGACATTAATATTTTTAGACTTCAGCAAGGCATTTGACACCGTGCCTCACGACCCGCTTCTGCTGAAGCTGGACCACTGTGGCATATGCGGACACATCTTGACATGGCTACAGACTTTCCTTACCAAACGGAGGATGAGGGTGGTGCTGGAGGGCGACGCGTCCGAGGAAGCAGCAGTCTCGTCTGGGGTCCCCCAAGGCACTGTGCTCGGCCCTTTGCTGTTCTTGTGCCATATCAACGACCTTCCAGCATCAGTAAAGTCAATGGTACGCCTCTTTGCTGATGACTGCCTTCTGTACAGACCAATCCGCTCCATTCAGGACCATCTCATCCTCCAGCAAGACCTCAAAAACTTGGGAAAGGGGGCAGACCAGTGGGGATGGGCTTTAATGCGAAGAAATGTCATGTCCTCTCCACCTCGAACCGGTCAAGCCACTTCTACAGCCTGAACTAATACAATCTTAAAGCAAGTCCACCAAAACCCTTACCTGGGCATACAAATTTCTTCTGACCTGAAATGGACTGCCCATGTCCGTGGGGCTGTGCAAGAGGGCTGGATCAACCTTGGGCTTCCTATGTTGAAATCTCCGTAATTTCCCAAAAGGAATGTGGCCACCTTGCCTACATTGCACTCGTCAGGTCCACCCTTGAGTACGATGCTGTGGCATGGGATCCATACACAAAGCAGGACGTCGATCGACTTGAAAAGGTCCAATGACTAGCCGCCCGCTTTATTTGTAAAAACTACAGAGACAGGGATCCAGGCTGCGTCACCAAGATGCTCCAATACCTCCAACTACCACCTCTGGAGGACCGCCGAAGACAGCTTTGACTCACCATGCTGTATAAGATTGCTGGCGACCTGGTCCTGCCATACCAGCCAAAACCTTCCTCGCCCCAGCAGATCAAACCAGGCGGAGAATCAAGCCAACCACATTTGCAGACTGTATAAGCCAAAAGCCCTTACCAACAACAATAGAGCCTTCGTCATACAACTTACTGCAACAGAACAATATAATATAGAGGGCTCCTCTTTCATTAGAACCCCCCTGGAGTGGAACCTCTTGGACAACACCACCGTCCAGCAGCAGAATGCCAGTGCCTTCTCCACCGCACTAGGCAGGGTTGAGGCTGCCGTTTTCCACCACTAACCCGCCATCACCCTCCCCCTCCCCCCCCCCCCCCCCCCCCCCCCCCTCTGTTTTTGATCTTTTAAGGTCTTACGCTGCGCAACCAGTTGTATCACAGTCATCATTGGCTCCTGCAACTAGCCGCCAACCGACAACTAAAGGCGAAGATCCAGATCCAGATGTTAGAAGAAAAAAAACATGCTTTACTCTTGTTGTCTTCCAGTCGAAGTTGATTTAATTTTATTGCAAGGCTCATTTTACCTAAACATTAACTAAATATTCAAGATTGCACATTGTCGAATCGTATGTTTTATATTTTATGTAGTAAAGGTTTGGGGTATATTTTATCAAATTATTTGACAGTATCGATTACTGGAAGTGGAAGGATTTAGGTCACAAGTGACAAACGATCTTGTCAATCTTACGCGGCTGTGTTCGTGCGTTTTTCTTCGAAGTTAATGCGCATAACATATTGTTTATTTTTTTTGTTTTCATACAATGATCTGGTAATTTCTGTCATTGAATGTGTATTTTGTAATAGTATTGAAGATGGGGCAGTAGTATTTGTTGAATTTGTTTCGTCTGTATGACTATGAGCCCACCACATCATTCCGTTTATTATTTGTTCACTCTTTCCCTCTCTCTCTGTCTCCCACCCTCCCTCTCTCTCTCTCTCTCTCTCTCTCTCTCTCTCTCTCTCTCTCTCTCTCTCTCTCTCTCTCTCTCTCTTATACAACACAGTTACAAAAAGAACAGACATTTTATGAAAAAGACTGCATTTTAAGAAATTTATGCTCAATCGTGTGTGTGAGTGAGTATTTTAGTTTGCTTTTCTTGTTGCTATTGTTATTGTTAAGGTACTTCAGCGCTTTGAGCTTTCTAGTATCAATGTATGGTGAGAAAAGTACTAAAGAAATGTTCCTTATTGTTAAAATGAGTGATCATTTAGGTTGTTCTTCAGTAAATCTCATTCACTTCAACATTGTAGAAAGGTTATATAGCAAACGTCTATAATGTCTTGGAAAACGCACCTCACATGATATAGGCACACACACACACACACACACACACACACACAACACACACACACACACCACACACACACACACACACACACACACACACTGAAGCTTACAAACCCCTCTCCCTTTCCTCCTTTCTTTTTTTCTAACACTGACACAGGCGCACGCATCTGAGAAGCATGCAAAAAACAATGGAAGTCAAATGCTTAAATTTTTCTTCTTTCCTTGTAGATGACCAGTTTTATCGCATGAAGCAATATCTCACAGCAGAATGAAGGGGGAGAAAAGTAGGATTGACCAAGCAATCAGCTGCCACCAGCAAGCTGCTTCTTCAGCTGGACTGTTTGAGGCAGACCTGTGAGAAGAGCTGGGATGAGATTTCCGCCTTTGTTGACAAAGTGTGTGATGAAAACAGTTTTGCACATACTACACTGAAAACAGGTCAACCATGCAATCAGAGGTGTTGTTTCATCGTCATCCTGTGATGGTGGTTTTCAAAGATTTTCAGAGATGGATGTCAGTTGTGAACTGGAAAGTCGGAATGTTGGTCACTTCTTACAGAAGAAAGGAATCAAGCGACATCATCTCCTTTCACCAGATACCTTTGACCAGCCCCAGCTCTGTGAGGTGCCAGTGACAAATGGATTGCTGATTGATCTGCTGATCTTCCAGAAAGGAAAAGGCCTATCTCTACAAAAAGAGTGGTTCCACATGATAGGGTTAGACATTGCAGGGCTCTCTGACAAACAGCTCAACGCAAAACTGGCCAAAACCAGGAAACCGTACGACAGTCTGATGAAAAGTGCCTCCAGACCCAACAGTCAACAGAAATTGAAAGACTTTCTGGGAATTCCAGAGCATTTTGTATTTTAAAAAAAACTATAAAAAAAACCTCCGCCTCTGCACAAATCCACAAGTCACAGAAGAAGAAAAGACTGATAATGGGAATGCAGCTATTAAATTAGCAACACATGGGGGAACTTCATGATCAAGCCGACTGTGGGTAGTGGTACCAATGCCCACTATGTGAACTGATGGCACTCCTCACCTGACATATATCCCATCAGCTCCGCAGTGGTGTTTCCCTCCAACCTCACCCAGGCCCCATCATCTTCATCTGGGAGGTCTTCTGTTGTGGGCTGGCCAAACAATCTACACCAGCGATACGACACTTTCAAACGCTTACTATTTGAAAATTGTCTCTAATCTTCTTGAATCTTCCTTCAAGAAATGTTTGTTGTAAGTGACATAAGGTATATTTGAAAGGTAGGACTTGTGAAGAATTTTCTTTTCAATGAGTTCAGCTTTCAGTATGCTTGTTGACATCATTTTTAAAAATAATGATTTTGGGTTTGAAATCTTTACACAAGTATTAGCAGTAGATGTATTTACACAATCTAAATAAGCAAAACGTTTGTCTGTGAAGACTTTAGATAATTTAACTTATGCATACCACCATTTTGGATATCTGGTTAAAATTTGAGAGGGATTTGACAAGGGGTATGGAAAATATTGCAGTTTTCCCATTGACGTCTGTGGATTTTAGGCCCCCTAAGCATCATTTAAAATGGATAATGCAAATATTTTTTGCTTGATTTATGTCATTTAAAATTTTAAAGACAAAAAAATACTATTTAGAATACAAGCACCAAGTTAGAAGTGAAAATCTGTATAAGTTCAGGAGTTATGTCCATTTTTCTAATTTGTCGATCTACGGACTATTTGCCACTGTACATTTTGGCCTTTCTAAGCACATTGACACCTCATTAGACAGAAAATTTACAAACCCATTGAGCCGAGAAAAATAGGCTTTGTCTGTGTAAACTGGTAACTCAAAAAATCTAAAGAAATTACTATTTGAGGTCATTTTCTAAAATCTGTAGGTCCCCAAACATGGCACCTTGTGCCCATTTGACGTTTCCAGAATTGCATGAAGTGCCATTTTTAACCACAAGCTAAAGAGGCAATTGGTTTTTGACAGCCCTGTAAATTTGTGTGCTAAGAGTGTATGGTACACACTCACCAGTTCTTGCTGGGAGCTTCAAAGATGCTATATCACACTGTTGAATGCGAAGGTCGGCAAATGCAATATCGAAATGACGATATCTCAAAAACTAATAAAGATAGAGCAGTATTTTTTTTTTTTTTTTTTTTTTTTTTTTGCTATAAAAGTTCCATCTAAAAAACACAAACAGAAGTATACAATTTGCAATCCAAATTTTGGCTACACACACACACACACACACACACACACACACACACACACACACACACACACACACTTACCTGCACACACACACTTGCACATTCGCATACACACATACATGCACACACACAAAACACACACACACACACACACACACACACACACACACACACACACACACACACACAACACACACACACCTAATCATGACAAAATAAAACAAAGTGAATAAGTGTGCATTACATGGATGCATACATGCAGGCACACAGCAGCAACAGACTATTAAGTTATGTTCCTCTGTGGTTGAAATAAATCATATTCCACTTGTCTTGAAATCAAAGACAAAAACGGCTGCAATGCAGAGATGATTTGCACTAGACTTCACTGTATGTAAGGTGCGTAGCGCAAGTGATGTAAATTTGATAGAATGACCAAGGATGGGTGAGGTGAAAAATTTATTTCTCTTTTAGGACCAGGTGGTTGTTTTGCTGTTGAATAGTCTTGATGTCAAACGCAGGAATAGCATGACACATTGATGATTTGCATAGACTTCAATGTGTGCAATCGGCGTGGTGCAAGTGATGTAATTTGATAGAATGACCAAGGACGGGGAAGGCAGTAATTTTATTTCTGACAAAGGACCAGCAGGTAATGATGCTGTTGACAAGAAGACAAAACTGTCGGGAACAAAAAAGCAAACAAGATGTAATGTCCGACAGCTAGGCATGAAGACATAAATGGTAAGGTGTCAAGATCTATGCATCAAACATTAACACATTCCAAGGGGTATGATCAATTAAAAAAATTAAGTTACCTTAGGGGCAGGATCTCGGCACCCACAAAGATCATGTTGAGAGAGAGGGAGAGAGACAGACAGACAGAGACAGAAACAGAGATGCCGAGATAGAGCGAGAGACAGAGAGAGAGAGGGAGACCAAGAGAGATGCAGGGAGAGACTTCAGAGAGATATATGTATAAAGGAGGGAGTGTTTGTGGGGACCATTCATGCGGTGCTTTGATCAGCTGACCAAAGAGGCAAGGGTGGGACATGAACAGTGGTGGAGGGGGTGGACGAGAGTGCAGTCAGTTGTTGACATTTGATGTGTTGCTCAGGTCTCCACTATCTGTTTTAAACAGATCTGTGTACAGCATTCATGATCATCGTTTGCCTAATACCAAACGCTGATACAGTTTTCTGTTGCCATCCAATATCCATGGTTCATTTTCCACCAGTAGACAGCACTGACAGTCATGTCTCTCAGTAAAGTATTGATGGTCTGTTTTTCTATGTAATGCAGGTATTGATGGTCCATTTTGTTTCAAGGTGATGCATTGATGAACCATTTTGAACAGTGATATTCAACTTTGATGGTCCATTCTATACTTCGATAAAGTATTTATGGTCCATAACATATGTAGGTAAAACATTGATAGTTTGTTTTATTCCTGGGTAATGCATTGATGGTCCATTTGTGTCTGGTTTTTGTTTTATTCCTGCGTAATGCATTGATGGTCCATTTGTGTCTGGTTGAAACATTGATGGTCCATTTTGTATCAAGGTAGAGCTTTGATAGTACATTTTATATGTAGGTAAAATCTCATTGGTTTATTTTGTACGTCGGAAAAGTATTGATGCTCAGTTTTATAAGTACAAAAGTAAAGCATTGATGATCCATTTTGTACTTTGGTAAAACATCCATGATCCGTTTCATCTTTGGTAAAGCATCAATGGTCCATTTTATACTTTGGTAAAGCATCTATTGTCCATTTTATACTTTGGTAAAGCATTGATGGCCCATTTTATACTTTGGTAAAGCATCGATGGTCCATTTTATACTTTGCTAAAGCATCAATGAACAATTGTATAATTTGGTAAAGCATTGATGGTCTGTTTTATACCCTGGTAAAGCATCCATGTTCCATTTTATACTGTGGTAAAGCGTTGGTGATCCATTTTACACTTTGGTAAAGTATGGATGGAATTTTTCATACCTATGTAAAGCACAATGGTCCATCTTACAGCTATGTAAAGCATTGATGGTCCATTTGATAGCTAGGCGTAACATTGACAGTCCAGGCAGATGTCACTCAGGCAGATTGCTTTTACTACTTCATCACAGAGGGGAAGCGGAGGAACACCAAGCAACAAGCCGTGGTGGATGCCTTTAAGCACGCATGGACAGCCTACAAGAAGTACGCCTGGGGCCATGATGAGCTGCACCCCATTTCCAAGCGGCACTCAGAGTGGTTTGGTGTGGGACTGACCCTGGTGGATGCTGTCGACACCATCATCATCATGGGATTAAAGGAAGGTCAGGAGGGTCAAATATTGTCTAACTTTCAGATGTCTGCCCAAAAACTCTGCCGAGGTACTGGCCGAACGAATCTGCGTCAATAAACATATTCACGTTGGTTAAAAGATGCGTTGTCTCTAAAATGCTTGAAAACAAAAGTGTCTGTTATCTCCCACATTGTTTTGATGATAATCGTCAGTTCCTTTCCCACAGACACTTCAAGGAAAAATATTATATCTACATAAGTTAGCAGTAATTGAATTCATTAAGAAATCTGACATTACCATCAAAAACAATAAACATATTACTTCTTCACTCTGTTATAAGATATTGTTTGCTACTTATAAAGGTTCAGAGACTTATTACAATGCGCTGATTGATAATCAGTTGAGAGCTCCATGCTGAGACAAATGGGACATAAAACTTTCACAAGCTCATGACTGGGATTCTTGGTTCTTTTTTGCACATAAGATTGCAGATGTAAAACTTCATTGTTTTCAGCTGAGAATAATTCACAGATGCTTAGGAACAAATGTCATTTTGAACAAAATCAGAGTGACTGATAATGATAAATGCAGTTTTTCTGGATTATCTAAAGACAATCGACCATATGTTTTGGAAATGTACTCATGTTAAATGCTTTTGGAATAGGTTTACTGATTTAGGAAAAGAGAAATGCACTCATGCACAAAATCTGTGTCTAACAGAGTCTTTCATACTTCTGGGTTTCAGAGTAACAATTGCAGTTGATACATTTTTTAAAAAACTTAATTATTCTTATAGCAAAACAGTATTTGTACAAGTGTAAGTTAGAAGGCAGTCTCCCACAAGTAGCAGTTCTCTTGAAAATATTGAACTATAGGTATAGAATAAAAAAAATATAACTGATATTTAACCATGAACTACAGGGATTTCCATACCAGATGGTTTGCATATGAATCTTTAGTTTCTAGTACCTAGTTGCTTTAATTAACGTCTCTGGAAGATGTCTCTTCTGCAGTAATATATAGATGTGCACAATGCAATATATAATAAGTACTAGAATAATTAACGTCATTTTTAGTTTTGTTTTTGTTCTTTTGCTGAGAATATCCTGTGAGGCTGAAATATTTTTGCATATTTGTACTTGAGAGATAATGTACTATGTGACAATGGCATATCTTCACTTGCTGTGACACAACCCATTTTGTTCTACTGTTTGTTTGCTCGTCTGTCCGTCTGTCTGTCTTTCTCATACTATTCCTGTATGTATACCAATCTCTCTGTCTGACTATTTATCCTGCATGTTTTTCATCAAACACATGTACACATTTCTAACGAGTAGCAGTGTTAGAATGATATGATATGTACAGGCTTATGAATATTTCTTGATAAAGCACTGTGCTGTGTTTGTCAGTAAGTAACCATGCTTTATGTACATTAGGAATGCTGTGCTGTGTTTGTCAGTAAGTAACCATGCTTCATGTACATTAGGGATGCTGTGCTGTGTTTGTCCGTAAGTAACCATGCTTCATGTACATTAGGGATGCTGTGCTGTGTTTGTCAGTAAGTAACCATGCTTTATGTACATTAGGAATGCTGTGCTGAAGTTCTTTCCTTTTTTCCCTTTTTTTTTTTTTTTTTTGCTTGCTCAATACCTCAGTTGTGGCTGTTGCTGTTTATTTTGTGTGTGTGTGTGTGTATTTATGTTGAACAACATTAAAAGCAAATAAAAGTGTTGAAAAAAAAAAGAAGTCAAAATACAATTGGAATAATAATTATTTACTACAAAATAATGGGTCAGGTTTGTTACGCAAAATTCATATAAGAATGTTCAAGGGGTTACCATGATATTTAAGGGGTCATACTCTAACCACTGGAAAACATTGAAAACACACACACACACACACACACACACACACACACACACACACACACACACACACACACACATTTTCATTCATTCATGCACATAGGGCACAGAATAGCCTTTTTTTTTCTTTTTAATGTGATCTTGGTCTGACAATGAAGAGAAGAACTGTGTGGAAGTCAATAACCAAAATATCCTTATTTCCATGACAAACTACGTAGAATATGTTAGAATATGAAGAAGCCAGTTGTTGGTGAACCCTACAAACAAAACATTGTTTCCATGTCGGAGCATGGAGAAGTCGAGCGTGAGTGAAGTCTATAAGCACATCCATATTTTCATGTCAGAATATGAAGAAGCCAAGGCGTTGGTGAAGAACTATAAACAGAACATCCTTGTTTCCATGTCAGAGTATGAAGAAGCCAAGGCATGGGTGAAGAACAACCTGACGTTTGCGGTGTCGCGGGATGTCAACCTGTTTGAGATCACCATTCGTGTATTGGGCAGCATGTTGAGTGCCTACCACCTCACAGGAGAAGACATCTTCAAGCAGAGAGCCGTAAGTATGTCTCATGTGTAAAGGCAGGGTGGGTTGTCTCCTCGTGTCTGCCAAGACCACCACCATTTTCTGGGCAGGTTAGGTCCTTACCTCTTATAGAACCAGCATCATGTTTTGTGACAGCTTGATAGACTGTTAGTGGCACGTCAGAACACTACCATCCCGATTTGAAGTGTTACGCTGACTCAGGTGTGGCAAATTTCCAAAAGGTCATCATCCCTGTCATGAGCTTTTTACAAGTTTTGATTGCAAGATGACAAAAATGTGGAGATTTTACAAATCTGGTTTGGTATATAGCAAAAATGTCATCTTGTAACCCTATCAATGGGATTTTACAAGCTTTGTTGGACAGTTGTCAAAAATGATATAACGTTACCATGGGGACTTTAAAATTTTTGTTTGGCAGATATAAAATATAGGATTATAAAGTCTACGAGTCGAAGTACTCATTTCCTCATCTCTCCAGTGGGTTCGAATTTTTTTTCCTCAGATATGAAATATGTCATCTAAAAATCTTATCATGGGGATTTAAAAAGTTTGGTTTGGTAGATGGAAAAAACTTCATCTTTGAATCTTACCATAGTGAGATCAAGTTGCAAAGGGAGGCAACTGCAGGCAGAAATCTAAACAGATTTGAAAAATGATTTATAAGGCTCCGCCCAAAAACGTAGACAAATAATCACAAGACAAAATATGACAGGTTTGACCTTTGAGGTCATCTTTATGCAAGATACACAACACTCGGGACAACAAAAATGAACAAGCAATCAATTATCTTCATCCAGTTCGGTATGATAGGAATAATAATGATGATGATCAAAATATTGAAAAAATAAAGAGAGGATTACTACCACTTTCGGTGATAATATGGCAATAGCAGTTGTAGTATGGGAGAAAGAAGAGGGGTTAGCGGATTGTCAAACAGCATGGTTGCCGTGGCAACAGTGTCAGCCTCATTTTTATTTAACACCCATCTTGCGCTGAATTGGATAAAGGTAATTGATTGCTCGTACATTTTCCTTTTTTCTGAGTGTTGTGTATCTTGCCTGAAGAAGACCTAAGAGGTTGAAATGCGTCGTGTTTTGTCTTGTGAGTCATTTGTCTAGGTTTTGGGGCAGAGCCTTATTATAGTTATAGATTATTTTTCAAAATTGTCATTGTGATTTTACAAGGTTTTTTTTGGCAGATGCAATCATGTCATCTTTCAATCTTAACGTGGGGCTTTTACAAGTTTTGTTTTGATCAAACTGATTGAGATTTTCAGATTATCTGAATCATAAGGAGCATAAATCAGAATAAATTACTTGCCTCTGTTATTTGAATTGTTGGCAGATCAAACATCAGGAAAATGTTCTGTTGCGGACTGAGTCATTCCACTTTCTGAGTTTGTTGCGGACATATCTCTATGTAAACAGCACCTTCTCTCCTGGCTTTATCTCTCAGTAGAGTGAAGACTTGTTTACTCTTGTTTAAGTCCTTTCCGCTAAGCATATCATTCTTAGTGAGTGATTCTCTTTTATGTTATCTCTTAACAGATTTGACATCTCAGTGAGAATCTTTTTGAGCTGGGGAGTCATTGCCCATGTGAATATGAATGCCCTGGAGATGGAATGTGGCTGCCTAAGTGGGCTGCAGGGGATTAAAACGATTGCTTTAAAAGCCTTCCGGCCAAACCTTTAGCTCTGGGACTCAGCATGTCATGGCTGCCAAAGCAGTGAAAGGGGGTGACTTTGTGGTTGATGATAGTGTTTGCCTGGCCCCAGTGATGGCACCTTTGGACCATAACTGGTGAGTTATCTGTTTGTGAGTTATTTTTGGCTTTATTTATTTATCTTTTTGTAATGACCCCCAGCCTGCACCTTCAGTGCCCTTCCTTGTCTGTAAATTTGAAGAAATTCAGAAAAATCTTGCAATGAGAAACTGCAGGAAATAGAATAAAGAAAAAAAAAATCAGATGGATAGGAAAAGTGACAGTTGAATCTGCCAGCATTTTTTGTGTTTTAGATATGCTGGCAGATGTCAGTGACGTCACGAGATCTTGTGTAAATTCTTGAGTGCCTGCATTCAGCGTTTTGCCTGCCAGGTTGAAGACAAAATCATGTCAGTCTCTGATGTAGTGCATCAGCAGTATGCTGTAAAAGTGAAAGAGATTGATAAAAGCTGTAGGTAAAATTGGAAAAATGGACAAGATGCTGCTCAACATTCAGATTTGCATCTGGTTGAAACATTTTGAATGTAAGTTTGAGAACAAAAATATTTTGAAGGGGGAAGAGAAGGGGAGAGAGGGGTACGTCCCCGCAACTCCCCTCCTATAATCTTTAGGGATTTGGGCTTTTCCTGATTGGGAGCCCTGCATCTTGTAACAGACATGCATGAATAAAACCACATGTTTGGAAATGGCGGAAACCGGAATTCAACCTGGCCATTTGTGCGGAGATCTTGAAATCCCGAAATATCCTGGTTGATTGTTTTTCATGAAAATGTTTTGGTAAAACTGCGTCCTAATTACTCAGTCTGATCCTTTTTTTTCCCTTTCCCTGATCACTCCTTCGTTGTTTTGCCAAGAGAATGTGCAAATGCTGATTTGGACAGTAGTTGCGATACCATTTGTTGAGCCTAATGAAGATACGTCTGCGAAAGATGCCAGTGTTCAAACAAGTTTTGTTCTCACATGCCAGCACACAGCAGAGGCTGCTTCTGGGAAGTAAGCACCTAATCTTACACTAACTATGGGGAAATCAGTTCTTTCTGCAGCAAATGACTTTCAAGCCTGATTCACCAACGTAGACTCTTGCTCTCTCGATTTTTTTTTGTGGTATTTCTGGGCATGTTGCCAGAAATTTGACATAGTCTGACATCATCTCGCATGCAGAAGTTAGCAAGAATTGTTGCTCTTTGGTCAGATTCCCCTCCTGTGGTTAGAATCTGCAAGTTTAATTACCACTGAAGAATATTTTCCCTTTTTTTTTTTTTTAAGCTTTCAGCATATTCATCATATTTTCACTAACCATGGGAACAGAATTTGACTAAATCATAATAGGTAAACAGCCCCAAAGCCTTGCACATGACTGTTTTTGACCCCCAATTCCAAAAGAAATATGATGACCACCCTGTTCCATTCCACCCTTCGGAATTCATATTCTTCCCCATTTGAACAATGTAGGTATAGACCTTGGAGTCGTGTATGATTTATTAAGTTTCCTGATGACCCACTATGGACTTTCTTCACCCCAGAGATCTGGTTTGGTTTAGCCTCATACCGTAATGATACCACGAGCCCCTTGGCATACAGGTCCTTGTTCGCTGAACTGTGTTCGAAAGTTCCTTCCTTCAGAAGAATTTTCACCGATGGTTCCAAATCTGAGGAGGGGGTTGCCTCTGCTGTGTATTGTGCAGCAGATCCCCCTCAGAGATGTTATTAACACATTCCCACTGGCAGCTCCATCTACACTGCTAAGCTGACAGCCATGGTCCTGGCTCTTGAAATGGTCTCTAAATCAAAATCTAAAGTACATTTTATGACATGTACCATTCACAGTAAAACATTCTTTTAGAGTGTTAAGACTTGCATGATGTGAAACATAAACATTTTACAGCAGACTCCATGAAAACCTTGTTCAGAGATGTCCCACCTAATGTGATCTTTGAATTTCTGTGAGAGATTAACACTTTTCATCTGATGTAAGATTTTTACAGAAGAAAGATTTTTAACAAAATATCAGGTGTGTTTTTAAAAGGTGTATTTTTTAAAGGGTTTTATGAATGTTGTTTTTAATGACTTGTGAGTTGACTTCAACGTGATGACAGCCCGATGTGGCCCTTTGTGCTCAGCTGGCTTATAAGCAACTTTACCTTCCTTCCTTTGCCTTGCCAAATGGAAAGCGAATCAAATAATCAGATGAGAAGTTTGGTTTATTTTCCTATGAAAATTACACAGCGATGTAGCTGGGAATCTCAGCTTTTCAAGTGTGTCAGTCATTCAGATTTGTTTAGTCTCGGAAGAGCCATGAAGATTTTCCCAAAATCCCTGTTTTCCAACACGCAGTTTACCGTTTAGCAAATTGAAAAGAAAATGGCCATGCATTGTGCCTATGGGCAGTACTTGCATTCATTTTTGTATTTGAGAATGATTCTCACACATTCTCATGCATAAATGATAAACACAGAATAGGTGGGAAGACTTTATTTCTTCATAGAAACGATTCTTGACTTTATGCATGGCCCTTGGCCCAAGATCTGACAATGTGAAAGTACCAAAAATCATTGTTCTCAGCACTGGTTTCCCATCACCACATAGAGGCTGGACTTTCTTATAGTAATGTGTCCAAATCCTCCCTTAACCTTGCTTGCTTGGGAGAAAAAGGAGGTTAGAAAAAGAAGAAAAAAGACTTCCGAGACATTGTTTTACTTTAGAAAGCAGTATGGACTTGACAGATGTGTTTGCATGTGTCAGACTTACTTTAGGGCAGTGTGTAGAAAGTTAATTTGGTAGTTCCATGAATGTTGTATGAAAAAAGTGGGTAGTTTAAAGGTTATATGAGGGATGCTTTTCATCTTCAGCCTCTCTCTCTCTCTCTCTCTCTCTCTCTCTCTCTCTCTCTCTCTCTCTCTCTCTCTCTCATTGAGTTTTGATTTGGTTAATGAAAAGACCTTACAATGCATGTATGTTTGGTTGTGTATGTGGGCTTTGTGTTGTGAACAGTTACTTGTCCATGATTTTGTGGTGTTAGATTTTTTTTTCTCAATGTGCAGCAGTAAATGGATGCTTCCACATTAAATTAGTCGAAAATAGTTTTGACCAGAGAGTCGGTGGACTGATTCCTTTCTCTCTTCTTCCCTTCAGCTGTCCATTGGTGTTATTGGTCTTCCCCACCCCCTTCTTTCCAGTCAGTTTGGGCATAGTCAAGTAGCAGAGAGAGGATTGAAGAGAGAGGAGGAAAAGATGCGTGAAGGGTATGTCTGCTTTCTGGCCAGGTGGAGCTAGCAGATCGCTTGTTGCCCTGCTTCAACTCCAAGTCCAAAGTGCCGTACTCTGACGTCAATCTTCTGTCAGGCCACGCCCATGCCCCTCGCTGGGGACCCGACAGCAGCACCTCCGAGGTCACCACCATTCAGCTGGAGTTCAGGGACTTGTCCAAGATTACCGGCGACAAAAAATATGCTGTGAGTGTGTGCAATTGAACTGTATGGTACAATGTTATGGTCATAGAAACTGGCAACAACATATATGCCGAGTGTGTGCAGTATACTGTATGGTATAATGTCATTGTCGTAACAGCTGGCAGCCAAAAAAATGCTGTGTGTGCAATGAATTATATGGTAGAAAATCATCATCACAACAAGCATGACAACAAATAATCTGTGAATGTGAACATTGTGTTTTTAATATGTAGAACAGTGACAACAAATAGGCTGTGGGGTGATCAGTGTTAATTTATGATAGAACGACGTCAACAAGTGCGCTGTGAATGTTTACAGTGTGTTGTATGGTAGAATGACAACAGTGCATATGATGTAAAGTGTAGACTGTGTGTTGTATGGTAGAGTGACAACAGTGCATATGCTGTAAGTGTAGACAGTGTGTTGTATGGTAGAATGACAATAGTGCATATGATGTAAGTGTAGACAGTGTGTTGTATGGTAGAATGACAACAGTGCATATGATGTAAGTGTAGACTGTGTGTTGTATGGTAGAATGACAACAGTGCATATGATGTAAGTGTAGACTGTGTGTTGTATGGTAGAGTCAGGATGAGAACAGCTCCGCCGTTCTCCGCCGTTCCGCCGTCTTTTAAAAAAATCTCCGCCGTTCGAAAAATCTCCGCCGAAAAAAAAAAAAAAAAAAAGCTATTGCGATTTTTTTGCTCCCAATCTCGGCGAGACGCCTCCGGCGAGATTCCCAAATGGGCTGGTTTTTACTCGATTGACTCGGCCAACCACTGCACATCCGCTTACAGCGCCGAGCGACCGAGTGTCATTTGTGAGTCATGGCGTCGAACGAAATCGCAAAAAAAAAGGAAAAAATATCCCAACCGTTGGAAAGAAAACTGGCTCGAGGAAGAGGTGTGTGGAGTAGAGTTGGAGATAGCATATGCAAAAGCAGTGAAGAGCAGGCGTTATGTGTTGCTTGCAACAAGAAAATCAGCTTCGGAAGTCGTGGCTTCATTACGATTGCTGGTGTTAAATTAGTGTTGATTTTGACTAAGAATAGCATTAGTTAGTATAAAAAAAAGAGTTCAATGAGAGGTGTAATTTTGGACTAAGACTCAATTGAAAGACTTCATTCAGTGGTGTAGGTGTTTCACAGATCGTATGAGGCCTACACTACAGATCAACCTCTTGAGAACTGTAGGCCTAAATAAAGAAGTATCGAAAGACAAATGCCAGCATAGAGTGTGATATTCTACCAAGGACACACTGAAGCAGAAAAGAAAAAAGGCCTACTTCTACTACTACTAGCAGGTAAGGCCAAATTGTTTTTGTATTTATGTGCCTTTTGTAAAAAACTGAAATATAGTTTAGTTTTAATAGTAATGCCTTGTGTGAAATGTGATTTTAATAACAGAATGTAGATAAATTTAGTTCAATTTAGATAAGGGCTAGAAACATATTTTGATGGTTTTAAATGTGGATTTTTCTTGTTTATATATTAAAAATGCTTCAGCTTCAGGGGGCGCTGCACCCTGACCCCGCAGGGGCGTTGCCCCTTGACCCCACTGGGGGCTCTGCCCCAGACCCCCAACAGAAAAATCTCCTCTGCTTTTTTAAAATCTGTTCTCATCCCTGGAGTGACAACAGTGCATATGCTGTAAGTGTAGACAGTGTGTTGTATGTAGAATGACAATAGTGCATATGATGTAAGTGTAGACTGTGTGTTGTATGGTAGAATGACAACAGTGCATATGATGTAAAGTGTAGACTGTGTGTTGTATGGTAGAGTGACAACAGTGCATATGCTGTAAGTGTAGACAGTGTGTTGTATGGTAGAATGACAATAGTGCATATGATGTAAGTGTAGACAGTGTGTTGTATGGTAGAATGACAACAGTGCATATGATGTAAGTGTAGACTGTGTGTTGTATGGTAGAATGACAACAGTGCATATGCTGTAAGTGTAGACAGTGTGTTGTATGGTAGAATGACAACAGTGCATATGATGTAAGTGTAGACTGTGTGTTGTATGGTAGAATGACAATAGTGCATATGATATAAGTGTAGACAGTGTGTTGTATGGTAGAATGACAACAGTGCATATGATGTAAGTGTAGACAGTGTGGGTTGTGTGGTAGAAAGTCATTTTCACAACAGCTGTGACAAAAAATAGACTGAATGTGTGCAGTCTGTTGTATAGTAGAATGTCATTGTTACAACAACTGGCAATAACAAATAAGCTGTGTACAGGGTGTTATATGGTAGAACAACTATAAACAGGCTGTGTACAGTGTGTTATAAGGTAGAACAACAAAAAATATGTGGTGAGTTTGTGCAGTGTGTTGTATGGAAGAATGATGACAAATAACCTGAGTCTGTGCAGTGTGTTGTACAAGGGAATGTCATTGTTACCACAGCTGGCAACAATAAGTTGCTATGTGTGTGTACAGAGTGCTGTATGGTAGAATGACAACAAATATGATGTGTGCGTGTGTAGTGTTATATGGTAGAAGAGCACAACAAATGCACTGTGAATGTGTAAGTATGTAGAATGGCAACAAGTATGCTGTGAGTGTATGGAGCTATTTTATGGTAGAATGGAGACAACAAATACACTGTGTGTAGTTTGTTGTACATTAGAATGGGGACAACTGATATGCTGTGAGCATGTGCAGTGAGATGTAGAACAGGGACAACAAATACGCTGTGAATGTGTATAGTGTGTTGGATGGCAGAACATGCAAGAAGATGTAGTTGTGGGGCCTTCGCATGGAAATGCATAACTTAAGGTCTTATTGGTGTTTTCTAAGAGTGCGCACAGCTGTGTTGAATTTGATGCACAACACATCTTGGGTTCCCCCAGTAATTAACATCAAGGAAAAGTCCTGACTGTCCATTCCTGCGGTGTATTTACAGGACATTGTCCATGATGTCTCCATGCATGTCCATGACCTGCCCAAGGCTAACGGCCTGGTGCCCATCTTCATCAATGCAAACAGCGGCAACTTTAGGCCCTCTGCCACTATCACACTGGGGGCCCGTGGGACAGCTACTATGAGTACCTTCTAAAACAATGGATACAGAGCGGCAAGAAGCTAACCGTGTGAGTTGCATTCTTTACACTTTCTTAGCTAAAACAGACACTGTTTCACTTGATGGAGACCAGTTAAGATAAATGTCGCTTTGTCAAAATGCACTATTTGGCATCAAATATGCATCTATGTCAAACTGAATGATTAACAAGTTTGCTCTGTGGGCGTGAAAGGTTACAGCTAACACAGTACCAACACACTAAGGTGCCTTGTCATTGTGCTAACTGTTCAGCACTCATTCTTCCCATTAGTGCTGCATTGGTGCACAATCCCTCATTCTTATGGCAGGCAGACTGTTTACAGAATACAGGTTATGTTGCTGTGTCTTGCATAGCACCTTTCTGACCCATAATGTATTTTGATGCCTTCCACACCTTCCCTTACATGTTATTTTGAACTTTCAGCAGTTCTAGATGGAGCAACTCCTCACTTTGTGTGATCACTTCTTTTTCACGTGCGTTCTGTTTCTGGATTATCTACCTAAATCTTTTTTCTGTTCTTTCCATTTGGTACATCTGGACCCAGTGTCGGCCTGCCTTGCTCTCTAAAGTGGCTGACACACGAGCCTCCCCGCCCGTACGCTTCGGACGTACCGGTCGAACCCGATCCCAAACGGAGCGTCTGTCATAGTAAACGTACGTCTCAAACGGACTTCGGCATCCAGTTCGACCCGACCGTTCGAGATACACCGTGATCTATTCGAAGCGGACAGTTTGTATCCTCCAACCAATCAACTCTCAGCATTGAGCCAACACCCATGACAAAGGAAAAATGGCGTCGTCCAGCAAGGCGATCAGACTGTCCGATTCGGAGACCAAACATTTGATTGAATCGTACCAAGGCCATGATGTGCTTTGGAATGTCAACTCAAAAAATTATAAGAATCTAAATATTCGAGAAAAAGCTTCGTATTCAATTGTACAGTCCTTTGAAGCGGCATGTGGGATCAAACTCGAAGGGTAAATAAAACTCGCATAGGTCGGACCGCACAGGTTCAAACGTTTCGTGAAGCACTCCGTCCGTTCGACACTTACTGGTCGGACCGCACAGGTTCAAACGTTTCGTCTCAACCGTACGGGCGGGGAGGCTCGTGTGTCAGCCGCTTAATAAGCCACAGGCACTTGTGGACCTAGTGTCCCCCTGATTGGCTGCCCATCATGCCATGGGCACTTGTGAACCTAGTGTCCCCCTGATTGGCTGCCCACCAAGCCACAGGCACTTGTGGACCTAGTGTCCCCCTGATTGGCTGCCCATCAAGCCACAGGCACTTGTGGACCTAGTGTCCCCGTGATTGGCTGCCCATCAAGCCACAGGCACTTGTGGACCTAGTGTCCCCCGATTGGCTGCCCATCAAGCCACAGGCACTTGTGGACCTAGTGTCCCCATGATTGGCTGCCCATCAAGCCACAGGCACTTGTGGACCAAGTGTCCCCGTGATTGGCTGCCCAGCAAGCCATAGGCACTTGTGGACCTAGTGTCCCCCTGATTGGCTGCCCAGCAAGCCATAGGCACTTGTGGACCTAGTGTCCCCCTGATTGGCTTCCTATCCAGCTGTAGGCATTTCTGGAACCATTGTCAACCAGCCTGGCTCCCCATCAGTCCATGGGCACTTCTGGACCCAGTGTCCCTCTAGTTTTGATGTCGTAGCTGTTCCAGACCATGATTTGTGGCCTCATGCTGTGTAGAACATCAATGCTGGGGGCCTTAGGTGGTGTAGTTTTTCCTCTGGCAGTGCTTTGCCATCTCTTGTTGGTGTCTTCATGTGTACCTTCCCTGGATTAGTGCTGCTTTGCATTAAATTCGCATTCTCGCATCATGTCAGGCAAATGAACACCACCGCGCATGACTCTCTTTTAGTGAAAACCATTTTGCTCAAGTTTTCCTTTATTGTTTTTTTTTGTTTTTTTTTTAAAGTTAAATGTATGTTTTTCAAGAGCATTGACATGCAGAAACTTCAAAATTATGTAGCTGGCTGCCCTACAACTGTAAAACAAAAAACAACAGTTGCAGGTCTTCTCCTCAACTTCTATAGCTTCAATCTGCTTACTTGAGGCGTGAAAAGAGAACTCTATGTACGAGAACAATTTGGTCCAATATGACACAACTCATGAGTAGTGTTTTACGTCAGATCATGTCAATTGAAGACCATTGATTGCATAATTCCCCATCAGTACCAGACCTGTGCACTTTACGATTTTTGCGTATAATCTCACGAAATTTAATACAGCTATACGATTGTACGTTTCAAAACCAAATTGTACGAAATTTTGATGAACGAGCTTACGAAAATGCGCTGAACACGTAATCCGGCCGAGTCCAAGAGTCTGGTCCAACTTTTAAAAGTTCCGATGGCGCATGCGTACTTCCTGCCTCTATGAATGCATCAACATTGCTTCTCACTCAGCTTCAACTCGCGCGCATGAAACAGACAACGAAAATTCAGATTCATTGGTAGAAGCTGTGATCCAAAAGAAAAAGAAATATGAACAGAAGTACAAACCAGCGTATCATACTATTTTCAAGTTCATTACTGCGTCAAAGAAGGGCGATACGTTCGCACACAGCACCACGTGTAACTGTCAAATCGCGATTGCTACAGTGGTCGCTTTGACATTCAGCGGCACATCGGTAGCAAAAGCCACAAGGGAAACAGTGATTCTGGAAAACGGTAGGCAATGAACATTCAAAGCTTTTTTGTGAAGTCGAGTTCTGCAGGCACTTCTGATGAGAGACTGGAACATCAGACTACTCGCGGAGAGGGACAAAAAGCTCCAAAATCCCCCCCCCCCCCCCCCTCCCACCCCACCCCCCACCCCCGGCCCCAAAGGAGCACACTGTCCAGTGAAATTCTGAAAGTCTTCTCATCCTGAAGAAGGCTGACTGTTCTTTAATAGATGCAGTTCATGGCCTTTCAGCTGACAATTTAAAGGACAGCGTTCGTAGGGTCCTTTGAAGTCCTTATAAATGGGATTTTTGTCAAAAGGCCTTTTAAGTCCTTTGATTCAGCAAGTTGGTCCTTTTAACTCACGAGGGAGGTCCTTTTAATTTTTGAAAGGTACTGTTAAGTCCTGTTTTTTCAAGAGAAGGAGGCTTGAAAACGGAACCGATACATCTTCCACAACCCAAAACCGTACTTTTGCAAGTTTGCAAAGAGTTGACAGATGCCGACGCGATCATCTGAAACGCAGTAGGCAGGCCTATAACGCTAGGCTTATCAGTGGGGCTTTCTGTTTAGTAAGCTTAGCTAGCAGACGACGCAAAGCTGCGGCAGTGGCTTGTGTCTTCTGCTGGTGGTTGCTGCAATCCCAGCTTTTTTGACGTCACGGGTTCCACAGTGCAGACGCGTGCTAATGTTCGCAGCATATAGCTGACTTAACATTTTCGCTCATGCTATCTATGTTAAAATGTTTCTTTATAGAAATTCATTTGAAGAGTGGGCAATAATGAATGAAAATATTATTACCCAAATAAATATAGGTACATAACAGACGGATTGCGAACATGCGAACATAACAAACAGCTTGGGGAACAGCTATATGCTGAGTTCTTGAGTAACATTTACAGGATAGATTCCTTTTCCCGCCTTGTCTACCCCCCCCCCCCCCCTTCCTCCATGTTGGCAAAGGTCCTTTTAAACTGATTTGAGGTCCTTTTAAAGTCCTTTAAAGGTCCTTTTTTGGCCTCATGCCCATCACCTGGGAACCCTGAAGGAGCTGGAATCACCAAAGTCTGAAATAAAGTTCACATCATAATTGTTATGCTCTTCAGAAAGACTGTTAGCTTATCAACAGTGAAAAAGTGCCCATAGTAGCATATGAAAGAAATAGATTACTTCAAGATTTTTTTTCCAGTTATGTACCATCAGTACAGTAAAAAGTGAAGAGAGAGTTATTTTAAAGTGTTATAAAAGAAAATTCACATCAGTTAATGTTCTTGTTAATTTCCTGAGCAAAGGCTTTTGCCCATCACGAGGATACTGGCAAGGAACTTGGATTAGTTTGACAATCATTGATTGTTAAAGAAGCCAATTTAAATGCATTTCATGAAAATACATCTTTTATAGTAATAAATTTTCAGTGTTTCTAATGTCTGAAATGCATTCAGTATTGTTTCCTATGCAGCTACTTTGCGCTGCAAAAGCTTACACATTTTACACACAATTGTACACATTTTTGACCCAAAACCTACACATAGAATTTCTGAGGGGTAACCAGGTCTGCAGTTCAACCTAAAATCGAATTTTTTTTTAACCAATCGCAAAATGCAGGTCATGTTTCACTACATGTAAAGTCATGTGGCATATAAGTATGCATGGTTTTCTTTCTTTGATCTGAGTCAAAGAATATTTTATGTATTTCAACATTTTCATGTTCAGATTTTGAAGAACAGTGACAAGAGCTTAGATATTATTAAACAATTTTTTAAAAATCTAAATTGAATTTCTTATATTGTTACATGTTTTGTGGTGGTGTTGGCGGATTTTTTTTCTTTTTTTCATTTTGTTTGTTCGTGATTTTTGCTGAGTGCACCATGACATTAAGAATTAATATTCAGTGATCAGTGTGAATATAATTTTTGGAAAGAAACAACTTTACCTGTAGCTTTAGAGTCATCGCACCAGTTCTGTGATGTTCATGTCTGTCTTCTTATCATCATGCACAATTTATCATTTAACCATAAATTGGTTTTTCTTATTTATTTACTTATTTTTAGCAGTTTGTTTTGATATTCTAAAGATATTGTGAAAAGCAAAGATAACATAGTGACAGCTTGTCATTCTGTTTATATTTAGCAGACACTTGAGTGAAAACTTTACATTTTCATGCCTACACAACACAATTTCACACAGTTCACTTTGTTTTAATCATTTCTGTGTTTTATTGCCGTATTTGTGTAGTTGTGAGCTTTATAAGCAGTTAACTTAGCAAACATAAGCCTTTACAAAAAGTTGATGTAAGAAAACTGTACTCTTGGACTGAATGATTTGTTTGCATCAGTCATGCATGACATGACATGAAAATGTGTAGATTTGAAAGGTATTATGATCAATCTTCTTTGTAGTTTTTTGTCCTGCATCAGATACAACCAGCATTCATCAGCATGAAAAACCTGTGGCTAATTCAAAAGATTATTTGACAGTTACCATAAATTACCTTGTTGATTGCACCTTAGGCATGAATCTTCAAGTAAAGATAACAAAAGTCATCAGGCAGAAATTTTGAAATTGCGTAGTTGATGTTGCATTCTGCTCACAATCTTTTGTCCCAGGATCTGCTAAAAAAAATACCAAGAAAATATAATTTTTCTGCAGGAAGAACAAGGATACAAGGCATGGTTGTGAAGGATGGCTCTCAACAAGTACACGCTGTGAAAACAGTAGATCTTCTTTGGCTCTGTGGGAGAAGAAACAGTCACAAGTCAAAGTTATGCGTGTGCACTCCCCACAGTCACAAATAAGCTTCACTCTCCTTGGACCCTCCGGGGTTGCGACCTTGTCGTGGTCGGAGGGCTTGCGCGGTCCAGTGATCCCTTAGGCTTTGCTGGCGGGGGCATCATTACTTGGAAATAGGCGGGTTTTTTTCAAACTGCTTCTCGGTCCGAAAAGCCAAGATGCTGTCTGGCCTAAGCATAACGTGGTACGGAGTTGATGCCCCTGGTAGGGCTTCCCATGTCAGATAGGCTAAGGGTGAGGATCCTGACTAAGAGTAACCCGCCTTTCTCCTTTTCTTGTTCTCTGCCTTCTTATTTGGCCCTTTTCTATCTTCGTCTCCCCTTCAAGTCTTCTTTTCCACACTCCTTTTCTCTCTGTGGTCTCCTTAAGATCCGCCGTGTTTGCCGTGCGGTGCGACCTGTGTCAGAGGGGAATGAGATCCTGGTGATTGAGAGGGCCAGCGCTCTCAACACATCACTTTGGTTTCGGACCTCTCCTAGACAGGGAGTACACTTTGGCCCGGGTGTACTAATCGGCTCCCCTTCTTGGGGCTGGGTCAAGACAGACAGTCCCCCTACTGGCTAAGTAAACCCCTGCAGTGCTCAGCTCTCTGTTCCCGGGAGTTGAGCATGATCAGGGGGATAGGGTGGTGTTTCTGTTTGTCGTATGTCTCTCCCGAAGCCTGGAAGGGGTCAAGACATTGGTTTCTTGGCCCTGGCCCCTTAGTTGGACTCCACGGTGGGTGGGTAAGGGAGGATGAAACACAATGAACTTAATATGGCCTTTTCAAAACATATCCCCCCCCCCCCAAAAGGAAGAGGAAGGCAGCATCCCCTATTTCAGGGAACGTTATTCTGACAGCGATTCTGACTCGGAGGTACGACAGAGGACAGGTTTCTGGGCTTCCTGGCTCGTGGTGGAAGGACGGAGCAGGAAAGACCCCTTTCAGCTCTGAGCCCTTTTGCTATCCAAAAGGGCTTTCAGGGCTTAGCAGGTGACCCTCAGTCCGTCAAAAGGTTGAGGAATGGCTCGTTTCTAGTTCAATGTCGATCAAGAAAACAATCTGAACAGCTGTTGAGGGCAACAAAACTAGTGGATAGGGAGATCAGGTGACTCCCCATAAACAGTTAAATTCATCGAAAGGTGTAATTCGCTGCAGAGATCTAACGGGTGTCTCAGAGGCAGAAATAAAACGGAACTGGCGTCCCAGGGTGTGACGGAGGTGCGCAGGGTGACAGTCAAGAAAGGTGCAGAGAGAGTGGCCACCAACACCCTCTTTCTGACCTTCTGAAACCCCTGTGCTGCCTCCGGTCATCAAAGTTGGCTACCTAAAACGTCCGTGTTCAGCTGTATGTCCCGTCCCCTTTGAGATGTTTCAGGTGCCAGAGGTTTGGACATGTCAGAGACCGCTGTTGGGCAGGAGGTGTGCGGTGTTTGCTGCAAGGCAACCCATGATGGGCCGTGTAAAGATCCGGCACATTGTGCTAACTGCGGTGGCGACCATCCCTCCTCTTCACGAAACTGCCCTCTTTGGATTCAGGAATCCACTATCCAACGAATAAAAACTGAAAAGAAAATCTCCTTTTTTGAGGCCCGGAAACAGGTTGTGGGCAGTCAGACGCCACAGCATCTTCATGTGCTTCGGCCGTAAAGAAAGTTTCCACTCGGTCAGTCTGCTGCCAGACTGATGAATTTATCTTTTCCAAGACACTGCAAGGAAGAATTGTCAACTCTGGTGGAAGCAGGTCCACCACCTCCCAACCCACAGTGAATGCCCCTGGTGGAGGCAAAAAATCCACCACACCCTCAGACTGCCCAGCAGTTTACAACATCTGCTGCTGGCAGGTTAAAAAACCAGCACCCCTACCTCGAACTCCTCTGTCCATGCCCGTGCGGGCAAGGGAGTTCAACCCAGTGTGGAGATGGTGGAGATGAGGAAGAAACCTCCACCGTCTCCCAAACCCAGACCTTCTTCACCTGTTGGCAAGTCTGCCAGCAGGTCTGAAGACCAACACAGTCCAGTGAAACTAAAAAATAAATTCACTCCATTGGCCGCAGATGCTGATGAGGAGATGACCTGATCTCTCTCCTTTTCGCCTCTGCACCATGGATAGTGCAATATTCCATTGGAATATCCGTGGATTAAATTCCAACTTTGAGGAGCTGCAGCTTCTGTGTCAATCTATAAAACCTTCCGTCGTGGCTCTTCAGGAAACTCAAATTCAAAGCCAGAAGACCTTTACTCTTTCTGGCTTTAATATTCTTTCAAAACCTGCACAGCCATCTACGTTAGGACTGTCGGGCGGTGTTGCCCTTCTCATCACAAAACTCTACTGTATAGTCCTGTCGCCTGTCTACCTCCCTTCAAGCTGTTGCTGCGAGAGTCACTCTCCACAAGACTGTCACAATCTGTTCCATTTATCTACCTCCTTCAGTCCCGTTTGTCGTCAGGACCTTGTCAGTCTGATAGGAGAACTTCCTCGACCTTTTTTGCTGTTGGGTGACTTTAACGGTCACAATCCTCTTTGGGTAGTGTCAGTTCGTCATCCAGAGGTCTGCTAATTGAGGATGTCCTTTCGGATTTGGATTTGTGTTGTCTGAACGACGATCCGCAACTTACCTCCACTCTTCCACAAGTTCACTTTCGTGTTTAGATTTGTCGGTTTGTGACCCCTCGCTGGTCCTGGACTATGAGTGGTCTGTCCATGACGATCTGCACGGAAGTGACCATTTCCCGTCCTTCTACAACCTGTAATAACTGAACACGTCTCTGTCTCTCAACATTTAAATTATAAGAAAGCAAACTGGGATCTATTTGCAGCCACTATTTCTAAGGCATTCCAGGACGCTGATTTTCTTCAGAGTCCGGACCCAGCAGAATCACTGACTAACACTGTAATCAAGTGTGCTAAAGCTTGTATTCCAGTGTCTTCCGATAAACTTCAAATGCCAAAACACCCTGGTTTGATTCAGACTGCCAACAAATTTCCAAAGTTCGAAACGGGCTCAGCATCAGGTATACCAACGACCTTCGGGTCCCAACGCTCGAGCCCATCAAAAACTCCGTGCCAAATCGAGAAACACTTTTAAAATCAGTAAACGTGGGTCCGGAGAAGTTTCTGCTCCAGGCTGACATCGAAAACTTCCAAGAAAAAAGTGTGGAACATCATTAGAAAATCAAAGGGGAAGAACACCTGTCCCACTGTGAACATCTCAAGTTTTCTGACTCTTTAATAACAGACAAAAAAGCAGTTGCTAATCTGCTTGCTTCAACCATTGAAAAGAATTCCTCCTCTTCTAACAAATCAACCACTTTTGTCAAAAACAAAGCCCTAAAAGAAAAATCACCCTGCAACTTTTCGTCCGACAACATGGAAGACTACAATCTTCCTTTCACGTTAAACGAGCTGAAATCTGCCTTACTTTCTTGCAGCGATTCTTCTCCAGGTATGGATGAAATTCATTATCAACTGTTGAAACATCTTCCGCAAGAAGGTCTGAACATACTGCTACAGGTATACAACCATGTGTGGACTACAGGTTTCTTTCCACCCTCTTGGCGGAAAGCCCTTATTATTCCCATCCCCAAACCTGGAAAAGATCTTTCTAATCCATCAAACTACTGTCCCATAGCTTTGACCAGCTGTGTCTGCAAATTGATGGAGAAAATGGTCAATGCTAGGCTCATGTGGAAACTCGAAACCGATGGCCTTTTGGCGAAAGAACAGTGTGGTTTCCGCAAACATTGGACTACCATTGACCATTTGATTCGTCTGGAATCTACACTTCGGAACGCTTTTTGAACAGACAGCATGCAGTGGCAATTTTCTTTGACTTGGAGAAGGCCTACGATACCACCTGGAAGTCGGGGATACTTCATGATCTCCACGATCTGGGTTTTCGAGGTCATCTTCTGCTTTTCATTCAAAATTTTTTGGCAGAACGACAGTTTCAGGTCCAGGTTGGCACCACTCTCTCTGATGTCCACGAGCAGGAGTTGGGTGTTCCACAGGGGAACATACTGTCTCCTGCCCTCTTTAGTATTAAAATCAACAACATTGTTCAATCAGTTCAGCAGGGTTCAGACTGCTCATTGTTTGTGGATGATTTTGCTGTCTACACAACTGGACGCCTGTACCCGAGTGTCCAGCGCAGGCTCCAGCTTTGCGTAGATAAAATCCATCGGCGGGCGGATGAAAACGGTTTCACCTTTTCTCCAACAAAGACGCAGTGTATTCACTTCCATAATTTCCGTCAGTTTTTTCCAGACCCTGAACTTCAAGTAGGGAAATCTCCCATTCCAGCTGTTAAAGAGGCCAAATTTCTGGGAGTCGTTTTTGACCAAAAACTTAACTTTCTCAGCCATATTAAAAACCTCAAAACTGCTTGCCAGAAAGCACTGAATATTCTGCGGGTTGTAGCGCACACCGCCTGGGGCGCTGATAAGAAACTTTGTTGCACCTCTACAGAGCCCTGGTCCATTCTAAACTGGACTACGGTTGTGCTGTGTACGGCTCCGCAAGATCATCTGACCTCAAACTCTTGGACCCTATCCACCATCAAGGGCTTCGTCTCTGTCTTGGAGCGTTCCGCACCACCCCTGTGTACAGCCTGTACGCAGAGGCGGTGAACCTTCACTGTCCAACCGCAGGCTGAAACTGTCTTTGAATTATTATATCCGACTGTTTCAGAACCGCAGAATCCTGCCTATGACTGTGTCTTTGACCCTCCGTTCCAAAGTAAGTTTGAAAACAACCCGAAATGTATTCCGCCGTTTGGTCTTCGTATGCGGCCTCACGTGCTGAATGCAGTCTAGACCTAGGAGTTGTGTCCGATTTTTCCAAGTTTCCGGATCAACCTCCGTGGACCTTTTTCACACCAGAGATTTGTTTCGACCTCGCAGCTTTTCGCAAAGAGTCTACCAGCTCTCTGGCGTACAAGGCATTGTATGCTGACCTCTGTTCCAAATTCCCATCCTGTCAAAAAGTTTTCACTGACGGTTCCAAGTCTGAAGATGGAGTGGCCTGTGCAGCCTACTGCCCTGGGGCTCCTTCTCAGATACTGTTGGAACATATACATTCAGATGCTTCTGTCTATTCTGCTGAACTTACTGCTCTGGTTCTAGCTTTGAAGATAATTTCACATTCTTCGAAGAGGGATTTTCTGGTTCTGTCGGACTCGCTGTCAGCTTTGGAGGCCATAGCTGGCCGCAACCTTCAGCATCCAGAACTTTTACTTTTTTTTTAACTTTTTAGCAAGTTGAAGGCGGAGGGTTACAACATTACTCTTGCTTGGGTTCCTGGTCATGTTGGCATCGGTGGAACGAAATGGTTGATCGTTTAGCCAAGAACGCCACAAGAGAGAAACTGTCCAACATTTATATCCCCTGCTCAGATGTGAAACCCAAAATTAACGATTATGTGAGAGACCTCTGGCAGGAGGATTGGAACACACAGACGAGTAACAAACTCTTTCAGATCCGTCCAAACCTTAAGGACTTCCTCCCATCTATGTCGGGAGGTCGTAAAGAGGAAACGTTCTGTGCCGGCTGCACACCGGCCATTCGTATTTTACCCATGCTTACCTTTTAAAGAGTGAAGAAGCTCCGTGGTGCATTCCATGTCATGCACCACACACAATGAAACATGTTCTTTTAGAGTGTTGGGACTTGCACGATGTGAGACACAAACATTTTACAGCGGAGTCCATGAAGATCCTGTTCAGGGATGTCCCGCCTGATGTGATCCTTGAGTTTTTGAGAGAGATTAACATTTTTCATCTGATTTAAGATTTTACGGAAGAAAGATTTTTAATGCAATTTCTGGTGCGTTTCTAGACGATGTCATTTAATGAGATGTGTGAAAGTTTTTTTTTTTTTTTTTTTTTTTTTTTTTTTTTAAATGACTGGTGAGTTGATTTTAACGTGGTGACAGCCCTGATGTGGCCCTTTGCGGTCGGCTGGGCTATAAGCAACATTATCTTATCTTATCTTACTCTCCTTGGACAGAATGACTTGCCTTCATGAGAAGGCAAATCAAAAGATTGAGACTAAGGGAAGCTTCTAGACGAGAACTTGTCCAGTTTCTTGCATCCAATACACTCCACACATGTTAAAAGTGAATAGAATGAAAAACGAAATCCTGTTAGTGTAGACACACACACACCAAAGAGAAAGACAGAGTTCTGTACACGAGAGGTCAAGACAGGCGGACAAACAGGAGAGACAAAGAAAGTGAGAGACAGTGAGAGAGAGGAACAAAGAGAGGGTTTTTTTTTTTTTTGTGTTTTTTTTTTTTGGGGGGGGGAGGGGGGCGGAATGGGGGTCCTTTTTTCAGCATTTACTACAATGAAATAATAGAGTTAGTAATCCCACTGGCTAACCACCTTTTTTTTTCTCACAGAAACTCAACTGCTCAAGAAATACACCATACATTGCCAGAATCTTGAATAGTTTCTCAAAACTTGAAGTATTGTAAATGACTGCGTTTTCAGACTCTTTGTTTAAAATACTTGAAAAGTAACATAAAGATGGCAATTGAATCCATACATTTCTGTTTCCTAATCCATCTTTGAGCATGTCAAGTAGTAAAGCTGAGTACATTTGATGTAAATTTGGAGACATGTGCTGATGTATGTATCTCACAGGAATTTAGTGCAACGGCTTGTTGATGTTGTGTGCTGGCAGTTTCCGTGACGATTACCTGGCAGCCATGAAAGGTGTGCAGGAGAAGTTGGTACGGAAGTCAGAGCCCAGTAAACTGACTTTTGTGGGAGAGCTGTTGAGTGGACGTAACTTCAGCCCCAAAATGGTGAGAAGAAACGGCACAGGTGTCAGTGAGTGGTTCTGTTTGTCATACCACAGGGTAGCGTATGGATCATGGTACTGTGTTGTTTATCATACACACAGGGTACTGTGTGGATCCATGGTATTGTGTCTATCATACACACAGGGTAGTGTATGGATCATCAGGGTGGGAATTCTCTCGGATCCCCGGAATTCCGCGGTAGAAGCAAAGATTTCTCGATTTGAAATGTTATTTCCTCGGAAAATGAAATTCGCGGAGATAGGGCCTACCTCTTGTTCGGTTACGGTCGATTTCGTAATCAGATGCCTTCTAGCAGGATACAGTAGGGCCCATATCCGGGGCTAAGAACTGTGGGATACATTCAAAAAATGGCGTACCGACGAGACATCGTAAAGCGCGGGCTTCAGAAATTTGACGAAAGCAACATAAAAAATCCATGGAGATGGGAGTGGATGGAGAAGACAGCAGACAACGAAAGGCTGTGTACATTCATGAGAAAAATTCTGGCTCTGGACTCGCTTTTTGTTCTCTGTGTGAAAAGAAGTCAACTACTCCAGTCGTGGGCTTGTTGCACTGCAAGACCACGTGAAATGTGCCAAGCACAAAGAGCGTGTCAAACTTCGCCGGGAAAACACCACACTTGAAGGTAAGCACATCTCTATCTCTCTCTCTCTCTCTCTCTCTCTCTCTCTCTCTCTCTCTCTGTTCCCTGTCTCTCCCTCTCTCCTCCCCTCCCTCCCCCCCCCCTCTGTCTCTCTCCCCCTCTCTCCCTCCCCCCTCTCTCTCCCCTCCCTCCCTCTCTCCTTCCTCCCTCCCTCTCTCTCCCTCTCTCTCTATCTCTCTCCCTCCCTCTCTCTCTCCCTCTCTCTCTCTCTCTCTCTCACTCTCTCTCTCTCTCTCTCTGTCTGACTCTCAGCTCTCTCTCACACACACACACACACACACACACACACACACACGCACATCTCTCTCTCTCTCTCTCCTCTCTCTCTCTGTCTCTCCCCCTCCCCTCCCTCCCCCCCCCCTCTCTCTCTCCCCCCTCCCTCTCTCCTATCTCCATCTCTCTCTCTCTGTCTGTCTGTCTGACTCTCTCTCTCTCTCACTCTCTCTCACTCTCTCACACACACACACACACACACACACACACACACACACACACACACACACACACACATCTCTCTCTCTCTCTCTCTCTCTCTCTCTCTCTCTCTCTCTCTCTCTCTCTCACTCCCTCTCACACCACCACTCCACTCACACACACACACACACACACACACACACCACACACACACACACACATTCACACACTCGCACACACATACATATATATCAGAGAAAAAGTTAGAGGATAACAAGATCAGGTAACATATATATAATGCACACAAACGCATTCACACATGCACACACACACACACACACCACTTACAAACACACGCACGTACACACACACACACACACACACACACACACACACACACACACACACACACACACACACAGAATATCATACACAAAATTGTATAATGCACACACGCATTCACACATGCACACACACACACACACACACACACACACACACACACACACACACACACATACACACACACACACACACACACACATACACACACACACACATACACACACACACACACACATACATACACACACACACACACACACACACACACACACACACACACACACACACACGTACACACACACACACACACACACACACACACACACACATCACACACACACACACAGAATATCACGCACACAAAATTGTATAATGCACACACGCATTCACACACACACACACACACACACACACACACACACACACACACACACACACACACACATACACACACACACACACACACACACACACACACACATACACACACACACATACACTCACACACACACACACACACACATACACACACACACACACACACACACACACACACACACACACACACACACACACACACAGAATATCACACACAAAATTGTGCACACATGCATTCTTTTTAAAAGAATTTATTTTAATGCATCTCAGGTAATCCTGTTGGTGGCCAAGAAGTCTATGGGGCAAATCCAGCTGTCCAACAATCAGCACCACTGAAAGGAGATGAAGACATTCCTCTCACTCCTTTGAATGATCGGCTGCGAAACAGTGAGGCCATGCTGGTTGGATTTCTTGCAGTGAACATCTGCCTTTCTCTATGGCACCAAAACTGAATGATTGTTCACAGGCTTGGCAACAGATCACAAAGTCTTAGAGAAAATGTCCATGGATCGGACTGCAGCTTCCTACAAATTAAAATACGGATTAGCTCAGACGTTTGAAGAGACTTTATTGGACGAGTTAAGGTGCACACCATTTGCATTGAATTTGATGAGGCAATGAACGCAAACAAGCAGAAAGTGGTAACAGTTCTAGTCATCATTTTTCAAAACCCCTGCAAAGAATTGTGATCAATCATCTCACCTCATTTGTTGTTACAAGATTGACAAGTGAAGCATTGTTCCTGAAGATTGAAGAGATGTTTTGAGCATTTTGATCTTCCTTGGAAGAACCTCCTGGCTATGTTGATGGACTCTTGCAGAGTAATGAGAGGATCAAAAAGTGGCCTTGAAAAGTTAATAAGGGAAAGGAAAGCGCCCCATCTCCTTGATGTGGATGGCGACACATGCATCATGCAACATATGCTGCCAAAACATTCTGTGCCGCATATTGAAAGGCATGTTGAACAGCTGATGAATGATCTGCATACAGATTTTGAGTGGTCTACTTACCAGAGAGATTTGCTGCCAAGATCTGTACTCCTTTAGGTAGCAAGCCCACAAAGCCAGAGCAGATTGTTCAACATCGGTGGCTGTCAGTTCTTCTGGTAGGACAGATACTCTTCGTCAGTTTGAGGACTCACATTGTATACTTCTCTTTTTTGAAGGAGTCAGACAGAGATCTGTACAAGGATATGTGACAGACATCTTGAAGAAAAGAAACGTTGAAGAAACTGCAAGAACCGCCATTTCTAACCACCAGGAAGAAGTGAGAAGATCTTTTTCATCAATGACAAAAGAAGGGAAGGATAGGAAATATAGACTGGTTGATAAAATTTTCATCCAGAGAGACAAGACTGAGATGATTTTAAACCTCTACTGCTCAGTGTTGCCTATCCTTCACCAGTACGTGCTGTTCTTCCAGACTAAAGATCCTGTCATGCATGAACTACATCCCAAACAAGAAGAACTGATCAAAGAATTCTTAGGCTGTTTCATTAAGCCGAGTGTCTGGAAGGGGACCAAGCAACTGAAAGAACTTGATGTGAAGAGCAAAAGCAACCAGCTTCCTGACAATGAACTCTTTGTCGGTCCAGAGTGGAAGACATCACTGCCACGAAGAAAAAAGGAAACAGCATGGTAAGAGAGTTTCGTGAAAAGGTTAGGAAGGCTTATATCTCTTGTGGTGATCAGCTTCTACAAAAGATGCCCTGGCAAATCCAGTGCTGATGTGCTTTAGTTCTCTGGATCCATTGATTAGAGAAGTTCGACTGGTCTACGAGAATGAAAGATCTTCCAGTGATACTCAAGCACTTGCTACCTGACGAAACCCACCAAGACCAAGATCAAGACTCAGTACAACAGACATCAAGAAACAGTTTGACAGAGAGAGGAGAAATTTCATTCTGATCGAAATCTATCCAGAGGTAAATGATGCACCAGATTGACTCATGGTGGAACTCTGTTAACAGTGAGGTGTATCCTTTGTTGACTACTAGTGAAAGCTGCTCTTAGCTGCTTTCATGGACCGTTGGTTGAGTCGTCGTTCAAGTCTGATGTCTGATATCATAGACAAAGGCAACACAGGTATTGACATTGAAACATTTTCTGCCATCCAGACTGTGAAATATTCTTTTTACTGCAAGGAAAGTTACTGCTATTGAGTGTTTTGGGAAAAAGAATCCTCTAAAAGAGTCTGTTGATAAGAAACTGACTGCCACATGTCCAGTGCTTGGAGAAAGAACAAAGAAAGGAAGGAGACTAACAAAAGAAATAAGGACGAGCTCAATCAGCAGCTAGGTGTCACAGATCAGGTGTCCAAAAGAAAGGCAACTGAAGAGATCCTTGCAGAAGCAAAAAGAATCCAGACTGCTACACCAGAAAGCTGTTTCACAGACAACAGATTTGGAGAGCACCAGCAAGACAACAGAATCACCCAGAGACCTGGTTGTAATTCCAAGCACCAGCAAGGCAGCAGTTAGCAAACCACCACAGAGGGCAGCACCACAGTCCAGCTCAGGAAAGGACTCATCCGGATGTGAATCACAGAGGCAGCACCACAGTCCCAGCTCAGGAAAGGACTCATCCGGATGTGAATCACAGAGGGCAGCACCACAGTCCAGCTCAGGAAAGGACTCATCCAGTAAACGAAAGCAGCATCCATTTCAATGTCTTTTTTTCGAAGTAGGGTGAGTATTTTTGTAATGTTTGCATGTGATCTATAGGTGAAACCGTCCCAAAAAACCATATTTTATGCTCTCTGAATGTTTCATTTATTTGCCACAAAATACACCAGATTGCACAGATATTGCATCCTTAAGAAAAAAAATTTTCCGGGGGCATGCCCCCGACCCCCCTAGATTCCTCTTTTTGTCTGTTACCAGTTCCACCCTATCATGGTACGTGGTGTTTATCATACTCACAAGGTAGTGTGTGGATCATGTATGTGTTGTTTATCATACACACGGGTAGTGTGTGAATCATGGTATTGTGTGTTTATCATACAAACGGGGTAGTGTGGGATCATGTATTGTGTTTATCATACACACAGGGTAGTGTATGGGTCATGGTACTGTGTTATCATACACACAGGTATGGTGGATCATGGTATTGTGTTGTTTACATACAAACAGGGATGTGTGGATCATGGTATTGTATTTTTTAAACATGCACATGGGAGATAAGATAAGATAATGTTGCTTATAGCCCAGCCGACCGAAAAGGGGCCACATCAGGGCTGTCACCAATGCACATGGGGATAGTGTGTGGATCGTGGTATTGTGTTCTGTATATCAACACACAGAGATAATGTGTAGATAAAGGTATTGTGAAACAGATGATAATAGCACATTGAAGTGTGTGTGATCCATGGTTTTGTGTTTCCTTTTATCATAAGTACAGGATAGTGTACATAGTATTGTGTTCTGTTTATCATACACTTGGATTTTATGTTGATCATGGAATTGTTTCTGTTTATCATACACACGGGATGTGTGGATCACACAGACCTTTTACCGTACGATTTCACCATATTTTGTGCGCATGTTTACAAAAATATGATGAATACGACAAACTTAGACATTTTGATTGTGCTCCAAATATGAGAAGGTAAGTGGGTTTCTTGTTCTTCATTTTTACTGTCCTAAATGTTATTTGTTTTTGCCTGAAGAAGACCCCAAGAGTCGGAATCATTGCATTCTGATTTCACTGTGTGTGTCCCCCAGACCATTTCATTCTGATTTCACTGTGTGCGTCCCCCAGGAGCATTTCCCTTCTGATTTCACTGTGTGCGTCCCCCAGGAGCATTCCATCCTGATTTCAAATGGTATGTCCCCCAGGGCTACCCATCCTGATTCTCATGGTTTGTGTGTCCCCCTGGACCATTCCATCCTGATCGTTTGTGTCCCCCCGGACATCCATCCTGATCTCATGGTGTGTGTGTCCCCCCGGACCATTTAATCCAGATTTCATTGTGTGGTGTCCCCCCGGGCCATTCCATCCAGATTTATTGTGTGTGTGCCCCCAGGACAGTTCCCTGTTGGTCTCACTCTGTGTGTCCCCTGGAGCATTCGTCCTGATTTGATTGTGTGTGTCCCCCAGGACCATTCCATTCTGATTCACCTTGTGTGTCCCCTGGACCATTTCCCAAACCTGTTATCTGTGTCCCCCAGGACCATTCATCCTGATGTCCCCCGGTGTCCCCCAGGACCCACTCCATCCCCGAAATTTTATTGTGTGTCCCCCCCAAAACCAAATTTATCCAGATTTCTGTGCGTTTGTCCCCCAGAAAAATTCATTCTGATTGGCTATGTGTCCCCCTGGACTAGTCCCTCCTGATTTCACTGTTGTCCCTCAGGACCATTCTGATTTTATTGTGTGTGTCCCCCCGGACCATTCAATCCAATTTTAATTGTGTGTGTGTCCCCCAGGACGTTCCGATTGGTCTCACTCTGTGTGTCCCCAAAAATCATTCATCCTGATTTATTTGTTGTTCCCCCAGGACCATTCCATTCTGATTTCAACTTGTGTGGGCCCCTGGACCATTCATCCTATGTCACTGTGTCCCCCAGGACCATTCATCCTGATGTCACTGTGTTCCCCAGGACCACTCCATCCTGATTTGATTGTGTGTCCCCCTGGACCATTCGAATTCATTGTATTTTGTCCCCCAGGACACATTGATCCAATTTTCTGTGCGTGTGTCCCCCAGGACCATTCATTCTGATTTGGCTATGTGTCCCCCCGGACCATTCCATTCGATTTCACTGTGTGTGGCCCCCAGGACCCTTCCATTCTGATTTTACTGTGTGCGTCCCTCAGGAGCATTCCATCCTGATTTTACTGTGTAGTCCCCCAGGACAACTCCATCCTGATCTCATGGTTTGTGTGTCCCCCAGACCATTCCATCCTGAAACTGTTTGTGTCCCCCAGAACCATTCCATCCTGATCTCATGGTGTGTGTCCCCAGGACCATTTAATACGGATTTCAGTGTGTGTGTCCCCCAGGACCATTCCATCCAGATTTTATGTGTGTGTGCCCTCTCTGGACAGTTCCCTATTGGTCTCACTCTGTGTGTCCCCCTGGAACCATTCTCCTGATTTGATTGTGTGTGTCCCCCAGACCATTCCATTCTGATTTCACCTTGTGTTCCCCTGGACCAATCCATCCTGATGTCTCTGTGTGCCCCAGGACCATTCCTCCTGATGTCACTGTGTGTCCCCAGGACCACTCCATCCTGAATTTTATTGTGTGTCCCCCCAGGACCATTCCATCCTGATGTCACTGTGTGTCCCCCAGGGCCATTCATCCCGATGTCACTGTGTGTCTCCCAGACCACTCCATCCTGATTTGATTGTGTGTCCCCCCCGGACCATTCCATCCTGATTCACTGTTGTTCCCCCCCCCGGACCACTCCCCTCTGATTGATTTGTGGTCCCCCAGACCATTCATCCAGATTTCTGTGCTTTGTCCCCAGGAAACCCTTCATTCGATTTGGCTATGTGTCCCCCTGGACCAGTCCATCCTGATATTCACTGTGTCCCTCAGGACCATTCTCATTTCATTGTGTGTGTCCCCCAGGACCATTCAATCCAGATTTTATTGTGTGTGTGTCCCCCAGGACAGTTCCGTATTGGACCATTCATCCTGATGTCTCTGTGTGTCCCCCAGGACCATTCCTCCTGATGTCACTGTGTCTCCCAGGACCACTCCATCCTGATGTTACTGTGTGTCCCCCAGGACCATTCATCCTGATGTCACTGTGTGTCCCCCAGGACCTATTCATTCTGATTTGGCTATGTGTCCCCCTGGACCAGTCCATCCTGATTTCACTGTGTCCCTCAGGACCATTCTGATTTCATTGTGTGTGTCCCCCAGGACCATTCCATCCTGATCTCATGGTGTTTGTGTCCCCCAGGACCATTCAATCCTGATTTCATTGTGTGTGTCCCCCAGGACCATTCGACCCAGTTTTTACTGTGTATGTCCCTCAGGACTACTCTATCCCTGATCTCATGGTGTGTGTGTACCCCGGAACCATTCCATCCTGATCTGATTGTGTCCCCCAGGACCATTCCATCCTGATTTCATGGTGTGTGTGTCCCCCAGGACAGTTCTGTATTGGTCTCACTCTGTGTGTCCCCAAGACCATTCATCCTAATTTTATTGTGTGTGTCCCCCAGGACCATTCATCCAAGTTTCTGTGCGTGTGTCCCCCAGGACCATTCATTCTGATTTGGCTATGTGTCCCCCTGGACTATTCCATTCTGATTTCACTGTGTGTGTCCCCCAGGACCATTCCTCCTGATGTCACTGTGTGTCCCCAAGGACCACTCCATCCTGATTTGATTGTGTGTCCCCCAGGACCATTCATCCTGATGTCACTGTATGTCCCCCCAGGACCACTCCATCCTGATTTGATTGTGTGTCCCCAAGGACCATTCATCCAGATTTCTGTGCGTTTGTCCCCCAGGACCATTCATTCTGATTTGGCTATGTGTCCCCCTGGACCAGTCCATCCTGATTTCACTGTGTCCCTCGGGACCATTCTCATTTCATTGGTGTGTCCCCCAGGACCATTCAATCCAGATTTATTGTGTTGGTGTCCCCCAGGACAAATTCCGTATTGGTCTCACTCGTGTGTCTTCAAGATCATTCATCCTGAATTTATTGTGTTGTGTGTCCCCCAGGACCATTCCATTCTGATTTCACCTTGTGTGTCCCCTGGACCATTCATCCTGATGTCACTGTGTCCCCCAGGACCATTCATCCTGATGTCACGGGTGTGTCCCCAGGACCACTCCATCCTGATTTGATTGTGTGTCCCCCTGGACCATTCCATCCTGATTTCATTGTTTTTTCCCCTGGACCATTCTGAATTCATTGTATGTTGTCCCCCAGGACCATTGATCCAAGTTTCTGTGCGTGTGTCCCCCAGGACCCATTCATTCTGATTTGGCTATGTGTCCCCTGGACCATTCCATTCTGATTTCACTGTGGATGTCCCCCAGGACCATTCCATCCTGATTTCACTGTGTGCGTCCCCAGGAGTTATTCCATCCTGATTTTACTGTGTATGTCCCCCAGGACTACTACATCCTGATCTCATGGTTTGTGTGTCCCCCTGGACCATTCCATCCTGATCTGTGTCCCCCAGACCATTCCATCCTGATCTCATGGTGTGTGTGTCCCCCAGGACCATTTAATCCAGATTTCATTGTGTGGTCCCCCAGGCCATTCCATCCAGATTTTATTGTGTGTGTGTCCCCCTGGACAGTTCCCTATTGGTCTCACTCTGGTGTGTCCCCCTGGACCATTCGTCCTGATTTTGATTGTGTGTGTCCCCCAGGACCATTCCATTCTGATTTCACTTTGTGTGTCCCCTGGACCATTCATATTAATGTCAGTGTGTGTCCCCCAGGACAATTCCTCCTGATGTCACTGTGTGTCCCCCTAGGACCACTCCATTCTGATTTGATTGTGTGTCCCCCTGGACCATTTTCTTTCTTTCTTTCTTTCTGCGTACGCAGGCTGATACTCCTGCGGACACTCCCTGTATAGCCAGGCAGTGGAGTTTTGTGTGTAATGACCCTTTTTTTATCCCGCCATTAAAGCAGCCATACTCCATCTTCGGGGAAGGTGCATGCTATGTGTCACGTGTCATCCATACCAACGGCCAAACTGGCTTTCTCTTCCGAAAGTTGGTGATGGGATTTTACGTGTGTGCAAGATGTTATGCGTGCGTTCAGACACGGAACCTCGGTTTATAGTCTCATTCGAAGGACTATATGGGGATGGAGTCAGAACCAATGTTAACTCCGAGGGAAAAATCCCCTATACCGAAATTCGAACCCACAACCCCAGGATCACGAGTCCGGCGCTCTACCAACGAGCTATCAGGCCCCCCCAGGACCATTCCACCTGATGTTTCTGTGTCCCCCAGGACCATTCATCCTGATGTGACGTGTGTCCCCCAGGACCACTTCCATCCTGATTTGTTGTGTGTCCCCCAGGACCATTCATCCAGATTTCTGTGCGTTTGTCCCCAGGACCATTCATTCTGATTTGGCTATGTGTCCCCTGGACCAGTCCATCCTGATTTCACTGTGTCCCTCAGGACCATTCTGTTTTTCTTGTGTGTGTCTCCCAGGACCATTCAATCCAGATTTTATTGTGTGTGTGTCCCCCAGGACAGTTTCCGTATTGGTCTCACTCTGTGTGTCCCCAAGATCATTCATCCTGATTTTATTGTGTGTGTGTCCCCCAGACCATTCCATTCTGATTTCACCTTGTGTGTCCCTGTGACCATTCATCCTGATGTCACTGTGTCCCCCAGGACCATTCATCCTGATGTCACCGTTTTGTCCCCCAGGACCACTCCATCCTGATTTGATTGTGGTGTCCCCCTGGACCATTCCTTTCCTGATTTCACCGTCTGTCCCCCTGGACCATTCTGAATTCATTGTATGTGTCCCCCAGGACCATTGATCCAAGTTTTCTGTGCGTGTGCCCCCCAGGACCATTCAGTTCTGATTTGGCTAGTGTCCCCCTGGACCATTCCATTCTGATTTCACTGTGGTGTGTCCCCCAGGACCATTCCATCCTGATTTCACTGTGTGGCGTCCCCCAGGAGCATTCCATCCTGATTTTACTGTGTATGTCCCACAGGACTACTCCATCCTGATCTCGTGGTTTGTGGTGTCCCCCAGGACCATTCCATCCTGATCTGTTTGTGTCCCCCAGGACCATTCCATCCTGATCTCATGGTGTGTGTGTCCCCCAGGACCATTTAATACGGATTTCATTGTGTGTGTCCCCCAGGACCATTCCATCCAGATTTTATTGTGTGTGTGTCCCCCTGGACAGTTCCCTATTGGGTTTCTCACTCTGTGTGTCCCCCCTGGACCATTCGTCCTTATTTGATTGTGTTTTGTCCCCCAGGACCATTCCATTCTGATTTCACCTTGTGTGTCCCTGGACCATTCATCCTGATGTCACTGTGTCCCCCAGGACCATTCATCCTGATGTCACCGTGTGTCCCCCAGGACCACTCCATCCTGATTTTGATTGTGTGTCCCCCTGGACCATTCCATCCTGATTTCACCGTCTGTCCCCCTGGACCATTCTGATTTCATTGTATGTGTCCCCCAGGACCATTGATCCAAGTTTCTGTGCGTGTGCCCCCCCAGGACCATTCATTCTGATTTGGCTATGTGTCCCCCTGGACCATTCCATTCTGATTTCACTGTGTGTGTCCCCAGGACCATTCCATCCTGATTTCACTGTGTGCGTCCCCCATGAGCATTCCATCCTGATTTTACTGTGTATGTCCCACAGGACTACTCCATCCTGATCTCGTGGTTTGTGTGTCCCCCAGGACCATTCCATCCTGATCTGTTTGTGTCCCCAGGACCATTCCATCCTGATCTCATGGTGTGTGTGTCCCCCAGGACCATTTAATACGCATTTCATTGTGTGTGTCCCCCAGGACCATTCCATCCAGATTTTATGTGTGTGTGTCCCCTGGACAGTTCCCTATTTGGTCTCACCTCTGTGTGTCCCCCTGGCCATTCGTCCTTATTTGATTGTGTGTGTCCCCCAGGACCATTCCATCTGATTTCACCTTGTGTGTCCCCTGGACCCTTCCCAGTGAGTGCAACCTTGCCGTTGGTTTGGGGAGCTTGCGTGTCTCTTTGACCCGGAGAGCTATGCTGGCGGGAGATTCGTCTCCTGGTAGGGCCACCCAAGCCAGACAGGTCAAAGGGTAGAGACCAGACAAAGAGCACTCAAACTGGCCTCCAGGTTGGGGGTTTGAATTGGGCTAACAACCCGGTCCTAGAAAACAAACGTTGTACAGAAACCGCAATGACATTTCCCGAGAATAGCATGGTTGGGGAAGAGTTCTCTCTAGCAGAGCCCATGACGCGAGCTGGTGAAAGCCTTCAGGAACCCCATGCGCCGACAACTCTTCTGACGACCAAAGCCAAGACCAGGATAGGGACCTGGAACATCAGAACCCTATACGAGACTGGAAAAACAGCAAAAGTGAGTAGTGAGATGCACAGGTACAATCTAAAGATCCTTGGCCTGTGCGAGACTAGATGGACAGGAACAGAAGAACAAGGCTGACAAAGTGGAGACACCATCATCTACTCTGGACGAGAAGAAGACCAGCCACACACGCACGAGTAGCGCTGCTGATGACACCCGAGGCGACGCGAGCACTGCTGTCCTGGGAACCAGTGTCACCAAGGATCCTCACTGCAAGATTCAATTCAAAGGGCAGGAAGACCACCATCTTACAGTGCTACGCCCCCACAAACGTAGCAGACCCAGAGGAAAAAGGAGGAATTCTACAATCAACTCCAAACAGTCGTGGATAAGTGCCGAAGAGAGACCTTAAAGACCTCATGGGAGATCTCAATGCCAAAGTGGGAACGGACAACAAGGGCAAGAGCAGATTATGGGCATACACGGAACAGGAATACAAAATGAAAATGGAGAACTGTTTTGGAATTCTGTGCTTTCAACGACATGGTCATCGGAGGCACTGTTTTCCCACACAAAAACATTACAAGATGACTTGGAATTCACCCGATGGGAAGACCCAGAACCAAATCGACCACATTACCATCGGCAGAAAATGGCGCAGAATGTTTACATGACGTGAGAGTGAAACGAGGAGCAGACGCAGCATCAGACCACAAACCTTGTGATAGCTGTGCTAAAGACCAAATTGAAAGCCTACAAAGACCAAGCAGGCCGACTAAACACATAAGTACAATGTACACAGTCTGAAGGAGAGAGCAACAACAGAGGGGTTCAAACTGGAACTGAGAAACAGATTCAGCGTACTTGACCAACTTGCTGAAGAAACAATCGAAGACCACTGGTGTGACCTGAGGGAGGTCTGGCAGACGACAAGTACACAAGTGCTTGGAAAGAAGCGAAGAAAACACAAAGAATGGCTGACAGCTGGAACATGGACCCTCATCACAGAGCGGAAGCACCTAAAGACCAGATCAACCAGACCCAAGACCAAGACCAAGACCATAAGCAAGAGTTACAGGCACACTACTGGGACGTCAACCGCCAAGTTAAGAAAAGTGCTAGACAAGACAAGAAACAATTCATCCATGAGCTCACAGAAGAGGCAGAAACAGCGCAGGACAGAGAAACATGAAAAGGCTGGATGAGATACCCGAACACTTTCTGGAAAGACCAGCAACCCCAGTCGCCCGGTCAAAGACAAGGAGGGAAACACCATCGCAGGAGAAGCTGAGCAGAGAGCAAGGTGGGCAGAGCACTTTAAAGAGACACTGAATAGACCTGCACCACCTGTCCCCCCAGACATTCCACCACCCAAACCCAGCTTCTGGACATCAACACAGGCCCACCAACCAAGACAGAAGTTACCAAAGCCATCAAGTCACTGAAGGCAGGTAAAGCAGCGGGTCCAGACGGAATTCCACCTGAAGCACTGAAAGCAGACATCCAGACGTCAACAGAGATGCTGCATCCACTCCTAAGCAAGATCTGGGAGCAGGAACGAGTGCCAGAAAACTGGAAAAGAGGCCACCTGGTGAAGCTGCCGAAGAAAGGGGACCTGTCATCCTGTAAAAACTGGAGAGGGATTATGTTGCTGTCCATCCCGGGGAAGGTGCTGACCAAAATCATGCTAGAGAGACTAAAGACCCGCCCTAGACAAGACCCTCCGCCAAGAGCAAGCTGGATTTCGCCAAGACAGATCATGCACAGACCAAATTGCCACCATGAGAATATCATCGAGCAGTCTCTGGAGTGGCAGACCCCCCTTGTACGCAGTATTTGTAGATTTCCAGAAGGCATTTGACAGCATCGACAGAGATACCATCTGGAAACTCATGCACCACTATGGCTTCCCACCCAAGTTTGTTGCCATCATCCAGCAACTCTACGAGGAGCCACATGCCAGGTCGTCCACGATGGGAAGCTAACGAAGCCCTTCACTGTACAAACCGGCGTCCGTCAGGGGTGTCTACTATCGCAACAATTTTCCTGATGGTCGTTGACTGGATAATGCGGCAGTCTACAGACGGCAAGAGGACAGGAATCCAGTGGACTTTTACCAAGCAACTGGAAGACCTGGACTTCGCCGACGACATCAGCCTTCTGTCCCACAAACAGCAAGACGCACAAGAGAAGCTGTGCCGGGTAGCAGAAGAAGCAGGAAAGACAGGCCTCCAAATCAACATAAAGAAAACAGAAGCCATGAGAGTCAACAACCAGCAACGAGACCCACTACGACTACAACAGGAAGACATCATTGAAGTGACAAGTTTGTCTACCTCGGCAGTGTGGTCAGCAAAGATGGAGGTACAGATGAGGATATCAAGAGTCGCATCAATAAAGCCAGGCACACCTTTACTACGCTACGACCTATCTGGAATTTCCTCTGCCCTCTCACTCCATAACAAGATCAGAATCTTCAACTCAAATGTGAAACCTGCCTTCTGTATGGTTCTGAAACGTGGCGAACAACAAAGACAAACACCCACAAACTCCAAACATTTATCAACAGATGTCTGCGAGACATTGTGAACATCAGATGGCCAGATGTTATTGCCAACGCAGAACTGTGGAACAAGACCCAGCAAGTTCCAATAGAAAAAAAAAATCAGAAAACGGAAGTGGGGATGGATTGGCCACACCCCCAGAAAGTCTCCATCCAACATCACAAGACAAGCCCTTGAATGGAACCCTCAGGCAAAAGAAGAGTGGAAGACCAAGACAGACATGGCGAAGGAGTACTGACGCGGAAATGAAGGCCGCCGGAATGACGTGGGCCAAGCTGAAGAAGATTCCCAAAACCGTGTCCGCTGGAAGAGTGTGGTTGCGGCCCTATGTTCCCCAGGGAATTCAGAGGACTAAGTAAGTAAGTAAGTCCCCTGGACCATTCATCCTGATGTCTCTGTGTGTCCCCCAGGACCATTCCTCCTGATTTCACTGTGTCTCCCAGGACCACTCCATCCTGATGTTACTGTGTGTCCCCCAGGACCATTCATCCTGATGTCACTGTGTGTGTCCCCCAGGACCATTCATCCTAATTTTGGTGTGTGTGTGTCCCCGAGGATCATTCCATCCAGATTTTATTGTGTGTGTCCCCCAGGACCATTCCATCTTGGATCTCATTGTGTCTCCCAGGAGCAATCCATTCTGATTTTACTGTGGTGTCCCCCAGGACCATTCATTTTGATTTCACTGCGTGTGTCCCCCAGAACCATTCCATTTGATTTGACTGTGTTTGTTCCCCAGAACCATTCCATTCTGATTTCAGTGTGTGTGTCCTCCAGGACCATTTCCATTCTGATTTCACTGTGTGTTCCCCAGGACCATTCCATTCTAATTTCACTGTGTGTCCCCCAGGACCATTCCATCCTGATTTGACTGTGTCCCCTAGGACCATTAAACCTGATTTGACTCTGTGTGTCCCCAGGACCATTCCATCCTGATGTCACTGTGTGTGCCCCCGAGGACCATTCATTCTAATTTCACTGTTTGTGTCCCCAGGACCATTCCATTCTGAGCTCACTGTGTGTCCACCAGGACCATTCTGTTCTGGGTTCACTGTGTGTGTCCCCAGGACCATTCCATTCTGATTTCACTGTGTGCGTCCCACAAGACCATTCCATTCTGATTTCAGTGTGAGTGTCCCCAGGACCATTCCATTATGATTTTAATGTGTTTGTCCCCCAGGACTGTTCCATTATGACCTCGGCGTATGTGTCCCCCACTGTGACCACAGTGTGTGTGACCCCCTTGATAATTCCATTGTGACCTCCGAACCATTCTAATCTGACCTCAGTGTGGATGTCCCTAAGACCAATGCATTCTGTCCACACTATTTGTGTCCCAGAGGACCATTGCATTCTGATCTTTGTATGTGTGTCCTCCATGACCATGTTATTGTTACTTCAGTGTATCTGTGTTCCACAGGACCATTCGGCTCTGATGTCAGTGTGTTTTCCTCACAGGAAAGGAAAGAACATGGGATAGGGAATTTTAAAGTAAAATTCTTCCAGGAATTCTTGGACCTTTTAACGTAAGTCTGACACAGTGTCATGTTTGTTTAAGTGTGAAGGAGGAACAGGAGCAGATGAAAAATATTGACAGCAGATGAAAATATTAACATGGCTGTTGTAAATGTCATTATGAACAGCCAGGCAGTTCCTGTTGTACATGATCTCTTTCTTCAGTAAAACAGCCTGATGTGGCCCTTTGCGGTCGGCTGGGCTATAAGCAACATTATCTTATCTTCTTCAGTAAACTTGCAAGAGAAGCAAAGCCGCTCAAGCGGCTCATGCCCAAAGCTTTTATATTGAACACATAGAAGGCAAAAAAATTAATGCTAGAAACTGGTATATGCCAGTTTGCGGAACACGTGTCCCAGGGCCATTCGTTAGTGACCTCAGAATACATGAGCCCCATAGTGACCGCAGTGTGCATTCTCCCCATGGTCATTCCATTGTGACCTCAGTGAATATGATTCCTAGAACCACTCCATGGTGACCTCAATGCACATGTCCCCAAGACCATTCAGTTGTGATCTGTGTGTGTTTTTCCCAGGATCATTCTGTAGTGACCTCAGTGTGTATGTGTCCCCCAAAATCATTCGATTTTGACCTCAGTGTATATGTTCCTATTGAGACCTGTTTGTGTCTCCCAAGACCATTCCATTGTGATTTTAGTGTATTTGTCCCATATGACCATTCCATTGTGACCTTGGTGATTGTCTTCCCAGGACCATTTCATTCTGACCTTAGTATTTGTGTCCCCAGGACCATTTCTTTGTGACCTCTGTGTATGTACCTCCCAGAACCACATTCCATCGTAACCTCAGTGTGTGAGTCTTCCTAGGACCATTCCATTTTGATCTCAGTGTATGTGTTTTTTGGGACAATTACTATGTCCTCGTAAGACCTTTTGCATTATGACGTTGTGCATGTCTCCCAGGATTGGGCCGTTCTGACTTCACTGTATGGGTTTCGCCTTGGACCATTCTATTATGACCTCCGTGTGTTTGTTTCCTCTGATACCATTCCATTGTTACCTCAATGTGTGTGTACTCTAATACCATTCCATTGTTACCTCAGTGTGTGCGTCTCTCAGGACCATTCCTATATAACCTCAGTGTATGTTTCCACCCAGATCATTTCCTGTCTTCAGTGTATGTCCCCCAAGACCATTTTATTTTGATCTCAGTGTGTGTGTGTCCAATTGGACCATTTCATTTTGACCTTTGTGTGTGTTTCTTTCTAGGGCCATTCCATTCTGTCCTAAATGTGTGTCAACCGAGACCATTCCATTGTTACCTCTGTATGTACGTCCCTCTGGACCATTCCATTGTGACCTTTGTGTATGTGTCCCCAGGACCATTCTATTTTGACCTCAGTGCATATGCATGTGTTCCCCAGTACCATTTCTTTATGATCTCAGTGTATTTTCATCCTAGTGTGTGTTTTCCCTGTATCATTCCACTCTGGCATGGTAAGTGTCCCATAAGCCATTCTGTTCTGTTTTCATAGTATGAGTCTGCAAGGACTGTTCCATTCTGACCGTGTGTGTGTGTGTGTGTGCCCCTTGACCATTCCATTCTGATCCCAGTATGTTTGTTTCCCAGGACCACCTTTTGTGTTTCCTTGCTGGCACTCTTGCCCTGGGGGCTCACAACGGCCTGGACCATGCCCACCTGCAGCTGGGAGAAGAGTTGGCCTACACCTGCTACCAGACCTACGTGAGGCAACCCACCAAGCTGGCCCCTGAGATCACCTACTTTAACTTGGCTCCTGAGGCCGCTGAGGATCTCATCGTGAAGGTCAGTCTCTGATTCTTGATTCTACCTCCCTATGGATAGATCACAGAGGATGCAGATCTGTTATCGGCTTGTTCAGAGACACACGAATGATCTCAACCATTTTGATGCACCTGACACAACAGCACAATAAACCATTATCTATCTGAGAGATATTTTTCCTTTTATCTTTACTCACTCATGCTTTTTTCCTGAAATATAGAAATATGTCATCATCATCATTGTCATTACTTTCACAAGTGTGTGTTTACATGTGTGTCTGTGTGATTATGTGTACACATATAAAATGTGTGTGTGAATGAGATGAAAAAAGCACAATAATTGGATGATAACGTAATGAAATATATACACGTTGCCAGAAAGTCATAACTTGACCACGTGGTGGCAAACAGTGCATTTTCAGCTGAAAGAAACTGGAAGGGGGCATGGCATTCTTTTGATGTGAGTAAACAAGGTTCACCAGAGAAAGATGGCACAGGAACAAATTGAAAATCTTGATTCCAGTCTTGCATCATTAACCGCAAAAACTCTTCCTCTGTCATGTCCGGCACACGCTCTCCTCTCTGCTCGGCCTGTGCTGCGCCATTGCTATCACCACCACCTCTGTCCCTATCGCTTGCCTCCACCAACAGTGCAGCCACTTCGAGCTCAGAATCTGAACTTTTCACACCTCCACTTTCAATAAAATCCTCATTACTGTCGTCAGAGTCTTCCTCAATGTCCAGACCCTCATTTTGAAGTAATTCAAACATTTTTGATGTTGTGAAATACTGTTTATGACGACTTTACTCCGAGCTTTGCTGCTGCATATTGCTGGGTTGAGACATCGTTGTTGACACATACTGAACACATCAAACAGTGACTTGCAAAAACCCTCTGTGGCTTGCTCATCCGGTGAAAATTTCTGCAGCCAATTGGTTGGTTTGGAAAGGGAAAAGGTCCATGAATATTCTGATTACATTATCATGTCATCCGCGAAGCAGGTGCCACTTCAAAAATTCAAATCATACAAAAGCCCCGATTGGGGCCCGTCATCTGAAATGTGTGTGTGGGTTGGGGCCCCAATCAGGAGCCTTGATCCCAGCAGCGTTAATAGACGAGTCATGAAGCTGGTAATATAATGTTCATCACATGTAACACCGCAAAGTGGTTACTGCCCAAAGGATGTAGCATAGCCAAATGTTAGCAGCCTTAAGGATGTTAATACATGAGTCATCATGCTATAAATATAATGGATGTCCTATATAACATGGCCAAGTGTTACCTGCCCAAAGGGTGTCAATAGATGAGTCATCACGCTACAATGTGTATCATGTGTGGTACATGTGTTATCTTCCTCAAGAATATCAGTAAATGAGTCATCTTGCTATAAATGCCGTAGACATCACGTGTAAATAGTTATATTGTGTTTAGTGGTGGTGTGGTTTATTCCAGAACAGGGCGTTTGGGGGGGGGGGGGGGGGGGTGTTATTCCCGAGGTGATGACGGCCAGCCAGTCAAGAGTAATAAAACAAATCAAGTCATAACATAGAATACAAGATCTTGTGGCCTACACTTTGCTGAATGTCATCCATGCTGTGGTATGTTTCAGCCTCTGGACGCTCACAACCTGTTTACGCCCAGAGACGGTAGAGAGCCTGTTTGTATTGCACCGAGTGACGGGGGACCAGAAGTACCGCGACTGGGGCTGGCAGATTTTCCAGGCCTTTGAGAAGCACACCAAGGTGCCTGATGCGGGCTATTCCTCCATTGGTAATGTGCGTGATGCTGGAAACCCGCGCTTCCGTGACAAGATGGAGAGTTTCTTCCTGTCGGAGACGCTGAAGTATCTGTATCTTTTGTTCAGCGACGATCCCCACTTTGTGTCTCTGGACCAGTATGTGTTCAACACAGAGGGACATCCCCTGCCCATTGACAATCCTGAAGAGCTGGAGGTCCATGGGATTAGCTCATTTATATGTTTTTTCTTCAGGTTATTTTGTTTGTTTTATTTTGTTTAATGATTCACTGATTTATCTCGCTTATTTATTATTGTCATTCTTTTTAAGATAAGTTAGGAGATTGTTGGTCATGATTATTTATTATCGTAATTCTTTTGAGATCTGTTAGCCAATTGTTTTCAATGGTTATTTGTTCTTATCTTCCTTTTGAGAATTTTGTTTCTAAATATTATTTATGAACTCATTCACTTTATTGGTTGATGAATGAGTTGATTGATTTTGAAGATTGTATGTGTGGATGCACATAATTGAGATATGTATTTATTCCAAGTTTTTTAATTATGTGTTGTTGTACAGTTGCATTCTGGATGTTCATCAGGGAGTGAGGATGAATGTGTACTTGGGAGCAAAATTGTCCATTTTTATGTCGGAAAAAAAAAATTAGCCTTTGGATATTCAACAAAAATGTGCTATGAACTAATTCCTTATCCAACTTTGCGGCTGCTAGAATGCTGTGACAAGAACATTCTAAAGATGAAAGGGAAGTCAGATTCCTTAATGGCATCATATAGGATTAGGGTTTGTCACAGTTCTTGTTATGTCAAACTAGTGATGATTGTTACCATACTTGTGTCCATCATGCATCCTCCTCACATTCATGTTCTTACTCCTGATTGCCTTCAAAGTTCCCCTGTCTCTCTGTCTGTCTCTTTATCCCTCATTGTCTTACTCACTTTTCTCTGTCTTTTTCACTCTGTGCTCAAAGCACTTTTTAGCTTTTTTCTCACTCCCTATTCCCTGTCTTTCTCTTCTCTCCTCTCTCTCTCTCTCTCTCTCTCTCTCTCTCTCTCTCTCTCTGTCTCTCTCTCTCTCTCTCTCTCTCTCTCTCTCTCCTTCTGTCTTTCTCATTCTCTGTGCCCAAACCGATCATTAGCACATTCTCTCCCCTCCCTTCTCCTACCCCCCCCCCCCCCCCCCCCCCCCCCCCCCCCCCCCCCCCACCAATCTCTCTCTATTTCTGTGTGCTCCAGATGGCTATCAGCACTCTTTCCCTCCCTCTCACTTATCCGCCTCTCTGCCTCCTGTCTCTCTCTTTCTCTGTGCTCAAAGTGGATTAGCATTTTCTCTTCCATCTCTCTACCCCTCTCTCTCATGTCTCACTGTATTTTATTAATCTGTCAGTCTGTTTTTTCGTCTCCGTCTCTTTTTCTTTGTCTGTCTGTCTGTCTGTCTCTCTCTCTCTCTCTCTCTCTCTCTCTCTCTCTCTCTCTCTGTTCAAAGCATTTATGAGCACTGACCATACAGAATTTCTCAGTGAGTTCGTTCAGCTGTTCACAAGGTCACTCTGACCACTTTCTACAGCTTTGTGCATAATGGTGGATCTGTTGAAAAAATTACAACAGGTCTTGTTGAAGTTCTCAACAACAAAATTGTTCAGTGCAGAAGAGAATTAATTAAATGAATTTTTTCCACATTGATTTGAACCAGTTTTCAAAATAAACAGATATCAATCAATGCCAGTTGCCTGACACTCATGTATCTACCAGTTGTTACAGTATGATGATTGTCATCACTTCAGTTTCATTTATCCATCCGTTATATATTCAGAATCTGTTCTGTCACTAAAATAGCATTGGTTTGATGCGTATGAACATAAGTCATCACAGGAAAGCAAAGCATTATGTGGGGAAGGCTTTACTATGTGAGAAAAGGCTGTACTGGTCAGTGACAGGTCGTCATAGGATAGCGAAGCATTGTGTGGTGAAGGTTGTAATTCTCAGTGATTGGTCGTCATAGGATAGCGAAGCATTGTGTGGGGAAGGTTGTAATTCTCAGTGATGGTCGTCATAGGATAGCGAAGCATTGTGTGGGGAAGGTTGTAATTTCCAGTGATTGGTCGTCATAGGATAGCGAAGCATTGTGTGGGGAAGGTTGTAATTCTCAGTGATTGGTCGTCATAGGATAGCGAAGCATTGTGTGGTGAAGGTTGTAATTCTCAGTGATTGGTCGTCATAGGATAGCGAAGCATTGTGTGGTGAAGGTTGTAATTCTCAGTGATTGGTCGTCATAGGATAGCGAAGCATTGTGTGGTGAAGGTTGTAATTCTCAGTGATTGGTCGTCATAGGATAGCGAAGCATTGTGCGGGGAAGGTTGTTAATGCTCGGTGATTGGTCGTCATAGGATAGCGAGCATTGTGTGGGGAAGGTTGTAATTCTCAGTGATTGGTCGCCATAGGATAGCGAAGCATTGTGTGGGGAAGGTTTTAATTCTCAGTGATAGGTCCGATGCTGCAGTGTCATTCAGATGCTGTAGTGTCGATTGGTTTCCTTGTCACTCAGTTGTTGGATAACCTACATCATGGGCGATTGTTCTTTTGTCACAAAATGTACACGTGTTCACTCCCTTCTTCCCGTTTCCTCCACCTCCTGTTTCTCTGTCGGTTCATAACTGCGGACTGTTCCTCTGTGACTAAGATATCCCAGCAGATTCGTCTGTGTGACACGAGACTGGCTCTGTTCCTCTGTGACTTAGATATCCCAGCAGATTCGTCTGTGTGACACGAGACTGGCTCTGTTCCTCTGTGACTTAGATATCCCAGCAGATTCGTCTGTGACACTGAGACAGCTGTCCACAGTGGGGATGTAATAGATCCAAAAGAACTTGGGATATAAAGTAACCAAGAGGACATAGGGATGTAAAGGATCCGAGAGGATGGGGGGGGGGGGGGGGTGTGTATAAAGTATCCAAGGGGACATAGGGATGTAAAGGATCCGAGAGGATGGGGGGGGGGGGGGGTGTATAAAGTATCCAAGGGGACATAGGGATGTAAAGGATCGAGAGGATGGGGGGGGGGGGGGTGTATAAAGTATCCAAGGGGACATAGGGATGTAAAGGATCCGAGAGGATGGGGGGGGGGGGGGGGTGTTAAAAAGTATCCAAGGGGACATAGGGATGTAAAGGATCCGAGAGGATGGGGGGGGGGGGGGTGTATAAAGTATCCAAGGGGACATAGGGATGTAAAGGATCCGAGAGGATGGGGGGGGGGTATAAAGTATCCAAGGGGACATAGGGATGTAAATGATCCGAGAGGATGGGGGGGGGGTGTATAAAGTATCCAAGGGGACATAGGATGTAAATGATCCGAGAGGATGGGGGGGGGGGGTGTATAAAGTATCCAAGGGGACATAGGGAATGTAAAGGATCGAGAGGATGGGGGGGGGGGGGGGGTATATAAAGTATCAAGGGGACATAGGGATGTAAAGGATCCGAGAGGATGGGGGGGGGGTGTATAAAGTATCCAAGGGGACATAGGGATGTAAAGGATCGAGAGGATGGGGGGGGGGGGGGTGTATAAAGTATCCAAGGGGACATAGGGATGTAAAGGATCCGAGAGGATGGGGGGGGGGGGGGGGGGGGTGTATAAAGTATCCAAGGGGACATAGGATGTAAAGGATCCGAGAGGATGGGGGGGGGGGGGGGTATAAAGTATCCAAGGGGACATAGGGATGTAAAGGATCCGAGAGGATGGGGGGGGGGGGGGTGTGTATAAAGTATCCAAGGGGACATAGGGATGTAAAGGATCCGAGAGGATGGGGGGGGGGGTTATAAAGTATCCAAGGGGACATAGGGATGTACAGGATCCGAGAGGATGGGGGGGGGGGGGAGTGTATAAAGTATCCAAGGGGACATAGGGATGTAAAGGATCCAAGAGGATGGGGGGGGGAGTGTATAAAGTATCCAAGGGGACATAGGGATGTACAGGATCCGAGAGGATGGGGGTGGGGGGGGGGTGTATAAAGTATCCAAGGGGACATAGGGATGTAAATGATCCGAGAGGATGGGGGGGGGGGGGTGTGTGTATAAAGTATCCAAGGGGACATAGGGATGTAAATGATCCGAGAGGATGGGGGGGGGGGGGGGGGGGGAGTGTATAAAGTATCCAAGGGGACATAGGGATGTAAAGGATCCGAGAGGATGGGGGGGGGGAGTGTATAAAGCATCCAAGGGGACATAGGGATGTAAAGGATCGAGAGGATGGGGGGGGGGGGGGTGTTATAAAGTATCCAAGGGGACATAGGGATGTAAAGGATCCGAGAGGATGGGGGGGGGGGGTGTATAAAGTATCCAAGGGGACATAGGGATGTAAAGGATCCGAGAGGATGGGGGGGGGGGGTATAAAGTATCCAAGGGGACATAGGGATGTAAAGTATCCGAGAGGAGGGGGGGGGGTGTATAAAGTATCCAAGGGGACATAGGGATGTAAAGGATCGAGAGGATGGGGGGGGGGGGGTGTATAAAGTATCCAAGGGGACATAGGGATGTAAATGATCCGAGAGGATGGGGGGGGGGTGTATAAAGTATCCAAGGGGGACATAGGGATGTAAATGATCCGAGAGGATGGGGGGGGGGGGGGGGTATAAAGTATCCAAGGGGACATAGGGATGTAAAGTATCCGAGAGGATGGGGGGGGGTGTATAAAGTATCCAAGGGGACATAGGGATGTAAAGGATCCGAGAGGATGGGGGGGGGGGGGTGTATAAAGTATCCAAGGGGACATAGGGATGTAAAGGATCCGAGAGGATGGGGGGGGGGGGGGGGGTGTATAAAGTATCCAAGGGGACATAGGGATGTAAAGGATCCGAGAGGATGGGGGGGGGGTGTATAAAGTATCCAAGGGGACATAGGGATGTACAGGATCCGAGAGGATGGGGGGGGGGTGTATAAAGTATCCAAGGGGACATAGGGATGTAAATGATCCGAGAGGATGGGGGGGGGGGGGTATAAAGTATCCAAGGGGACATAGGGATGTAAAAGATCGAAGAGGACTTGGGGATGTAAAGTATCCATGAGAACATTGGGATGTAAAAGATCCAAGGACATTGCCTGGCTCCTTGATGACGGTGGGATAGTTAAAGCTCTGATGACTCCAGGAAAATGCACTGGACCAGTGAGTCGGTGTTTATGGCTGGGAGTCTGCAGAATGTTTGGAAAACATAAATTTGATCACTGGAAAGGACAATAGTTGTGGGGCCCTTATATTAGAAGTCACCTCTGAACACAGCCAAAGTCACTTAGAAGTGGGGCAGGGTCTTCAGCTGTCTGTGACTTCATGGCAAGCTAACTTGGATAAGTCCCCGCTGGGACTAGGATTACAAGAGAACCAAGGTGGATGTAGGGATATTGAGTCAGAGTGCGGGATTGGGAAATTGTGTCATTGAGAAGGAGAGGGTGTAAGAGAGTTTGCAGATGAAAATGATAGAGAGAGAGAGTTAGAAGGAGGGATGATATTGATCACAGAAACAAATTGCCAAGTGATGAAAAGCCTGACAAAATTTAACTTACGGAGCTAGCATCCACACAAAGAGAACAGAACCCATTACCTTGCCAAAATGTAACTGACGGAGCTAGCACCCACACAAAGAGAACAGAACCATTACCTTGCCAAAATGTAACTGACGGAGCTAGCACCCACACAAAGAGAACAGAACCCATTACCTTGCCAAAATGTAACTGACGGAGCTAGCACCCACACAAAGAGAACAGAACCCATTACCTTGCCAAAATGTAACTGACGGAGCTAGCACCCACACAAAGAGAACAGAACCCATTACCTTGCCAAAATGTAACTGACGGAGCTAGCACCCACACAAAAACAACAGAGACGAAGGTAACTGTCTCTGTCATCTTCACAGCCATGGTCACAAAATGAACAGAACAAATGGAAAAACATATCGGGTAAGCAAGAGACGTAGACAAGTGATCTCCCTGCACAATCTGGGTTGCAGCAGTTTTTTTTTAGATGTACGCTTTGGATGTCAGGGGGTGGTTTTGCTGATAAAAACACGTGTCTGCACAATTATTGTATGTTCTGTATTATTGTTCTGCACCAGTAATATTTGTTCTATGCTGTTTTCGTTTTCTGCATCAGTAAGGTCTGTTTTGTAAAATTGTTCTGTACCATTGATATCTATTCTGTAATATTAGTCTTTACCATTAATGTCTGTTCTTAAATATATAGTTCTGAACTACTGATCTGCACCAGTGACTGTTCTATAATACTGTTCAATAACTTTCAATTTCTGCTCTGTAATATTGTTCTGTACTGCTAATGTCTTTTATATATTGTATATCATTCATATCTGCTCTATAGTATTCTATACAATTGAATTAATGTCTGTTCTGTGAAGTTAAAGTGTATCATTAATGCCTGTTCTATAATGTTCTGTGCCATCTATATCGGTTGTATTGTGTTTTCTACTGCATTGTTAATGCCTGTTATATTCTTATGTTTGTGTCTTTTTTTCCTGCCCTTCTTTTTGATTTCTTTAAAACAATTTCTGTTATGGTCCTTTGGTTACTGTTTTTTGTTTATGTTTATTTGTTAATGTTTTGTTGATTTGGTATTCAACAGTTTTTATGTAGGGTTTTTTTTTTTGTCCTTTTTATGCCAGCATTTTGAGTTAGCTCATCTCAGTCTTTTTTTAAATTCTTTTTTCCTCATTTCCTAAGGACCACTCCAGCATTGCAAGAATAACAGCTCCAAGATGAGAGGAAGAGAAAGCTGGTTACTTTGAATAAGTACAATCATATTCCTTTTATTTTCAGAAATGAGAGAAAAACTGTGGGAATGATACTATAAGTGTGTACAGAGAGTGACTGTCCTGTCAGGTGGTTCTGGGAATCAGTGCAGTGATGAGTGTGTTTCTCAGAACTGATGAAGTTAGAAACATTTTGGGTATTACAGAAGTCATGTGTGGTTTTGAGGAATTGATGAATTTTAAACTTGTGTGTGTGTTTTTAGCAGAACAGTTTTATTGTGGTCAGTCCACTCAAATGGCATCTGATCTGTGTCATCATCATATCTGAAAGACCAGCATCCTGACCACCACTCCAGAAGGTCCCATAGAAGGGGAGAGCAAAACATCCCACGCAGATTTGAACACATTCCTGGTGATCCTCTGGGCATCTACACTCTGGCCACAAACCTGACCCCCATCTGACAGGGAGAGTCTAATGGTCATATGTAATTGTTTTACTAACCCTTTCTTCCCTCCACCAGGGAGAGTCTAACTTCAGCTTGCCTATATTTCTGTGTGCATCAGTATCTTGCTCTGAGTAGGTCTGCTTCATCCTAGGCCTATATTTCAGTGTGCACCAATAGATCTTTCAGGGTCGCTCCTCTTCCCCCCCTACCCCCCCCCCCCCTGCTTGGTCTGGCCTCATAACATACGCCTTCCCTCCATTTCCAATCCCCCACAGGGTGAGCCCTTTTTCTAGGGGAGAAATGGCCTCCTGGGCTCAACTCTCTTCCTCCATCTGGCCTTCCAATTTTCAGATAGGTAGTTCCTATCTCTCCTATCTTCTTGGTTAGGCTCTCGGCTGGCTCCATTCGGGGCTACTGGGAACCCGTGCCCCAGGCTCTCCTCCCAGTCCTCTCTAGATGCTTCCAAGATGGGCAGATCAGCCTACGCCCAGGCGTGTAAGGATCTCCCCGTCCTATCTCCCCGGGTCCATGAGGGCAGGGCGCTGGCCACTTCCACTGCGATACAGCCCTGTCCTCTTGCACCACATCCTGGAGGCAGCCTACTGGCATCCGGAAAATCCCTTCATAAGCCTTTATTTTAGGGATGTCCGCATGACCAGGGCTGATGGTTCTAGGGACTTCTTTTGCGGCTAACGCAGCCATATCTATTCCCCTGCTAACCCCAAGAACCATTAGGGCACTAAGCCCTCCTCCGATTCCTTTGAATTCTGCTATGGTCTGACATGGTAAAGTATATAACGCCAAAATGGGGAGTTTGTATTATACTCCCTGTTTGGCTAGTTATACTTACCATGTCAGACTCTAATGCCCATCCTACCTTCCCCACTAGTGCTATGATTCTCGGGGTTACCTTGCGCATAGGCCTCGTTGAATGAGGAACAGGAAGTTTACACCGGATTCTTTCCTGGCGGAAGTAGTGTGGGCATCACGTGATGGTCTTATTACTGCATTAGCCACAAAAAATCTCGGCCTGGCAGAGCTGACTAACTACCACGGAATGCTATGGTCTGACATGGTAAGTATACTAGTCAAACGGGGAGTATAATACAAACTCCCCATTTCTCTGTGTGTCTCTGTCTATGCCTGTAATCTGTTTCTGTGTGCATTAGTATATCTTTCTCAGTTTATCTCCCTTCCTTGCCATGTATGTCTTTGTGCATCAAAATATCTTTCAGGCATGAAATTCGTCTGCCTAAGGCGGATTTTCCGCCCATGTTTTTCATCTGCGCCGCCCCCCAAAAAAATGTGCCTCCCAAAAAAAACAAAAAAAAACAAAAGAAAAATCCTGAAATAAACTTTCGTTCGATGCTATTCCATTTGGAAAATTTGTTATTCTCAAAAGAGTCAACCGGTCACTTCCGCCGTCAATCAACATCCAGTCTTTTCGCGCCTGTCGAACGTCGGACATCGTTAAATTGCCGAAGTTTGTCAAGCGCGTCGCGATTTCACGCCAAAAAAAAAGGGATGAGAAACGATTGGAGGTGGGACTGGCTAGACCAGGAAGTGGACGATGTTCGAGTTGGCGATGTGTTTCGCAAATTAGACGAAAAAGGCGCTGCATTTTGTGTTCCATGTGGAAAGATTGACCCACTGAATCAATGTTGTGATGAAGGCTGCCTCATTGTTTTCTTCTTCTTCCTAAAATACTGGTTCACTCAAAAACGAGTAGGTCACCAGCGCGCATGTTAAAAAGTAAAAATAAAATAACACAAAATAATGCGAGTGAATGAGTCAGTATGCACATATAAAAGTATATTATTATATGATCTTTTGAAGTATTATTTTCATTACTGAAAACATGAAAATGTGGCTTATTTGCCCTTCTTAACAGCGCTGAAATAGGGTTTATTTGCAGTTTTAGGCCTTTTATTTCATAAAAAAAAGCTTCAGCTTCAAGGGGCTCTGCCCCCTGACCCCGCTGGGGCGTTGCCCTGGGCCCCACTGGGGGCCTACGGTGGCCCCCAGACCCCGCCGATTTTTCAGCCTTTTTTACTGCTGGTCACTTTCATGCCTGATCTTTATCTGTGCGTCTCTGTCTCCTTATATGCCTGTATTGCTATGTTCATCAGTATGTCCCTCTGTGTGAGTGTCTCAATGTGTGTCTCAGTGTGTGTTATGTGTCTGTCTCAGTGTGTGTTATGTGTCTGTCTCAGTGTGTGTTATGTGTCTGTCTCAGTGTGTGTTATGTGTCTGTCTCAGTGTGTGTTATGTGTCTTGTCTCGATGTGTGTTAAATGTCTGTCTCGGTGTGTGTTAATTGTGTCTGCCTCGGTGTGTGTTATATGTCTGTCTCGGTGTGTGTTATGTGTCTGTCTCAGTGTGTGTTACGTGTCTGTCTCGGTGTGTGTTATGTGTCTGTCTCACTGTCTGTTATGTGTCTGTCTCGGTGTGTGTTAAATGTCTGTCTCACTGTCTGTTATGTGTCTGTCTCAGTGTGTGTTATGTGTCTTGTCTCGGTGTGTGTTAAATGTCTGTCTCGGTGTGTGTTAATTGTGTCTGCCTCGGTGTGTGTTATATGTCTGTCTCGGTGTGTGTTATGTGTCTGTCTCAGTGTGTGTTACGTGTCTGTCTCGGTGTGTGTTATATGTCTGTCTCAGTGTGTGTTATGTGTCCTGTCTCGGTGTGTGTTAAATGTCTGTCTCACTGTTATGTGTCTGTCTCAGTGTGTGTTAAATGTCTGTCTCGGTGTGTGTTAAATGTCTGTCTCGGTGTGTGTTAAATGTCTGTCTCAGTGTGTGTTGCTATGTGAAAGGGGAAGTCCTGTTGACAGCAGGAAAAACTGTAACCCAGGATGTTCTTCAGAGGGCACTAAGACCTCGTGGTCAAAGCTTGGCCATGTCTGGAGTGGTACTGTCCTCAACTGTCAGTGGAACAGCATTGAGTGAGGCTGTGGGATGGTCAAAGCTCGGCCATGTCTGGAGTGGTACTGTTCTCAACTGTCAGTGGAACAGCATTGAGTGAGGCTGTGGGATGCACACGGCAGTTGCTTTGACAGTGGCATTTTTCACCAGTGGGCTCTGCAGTCATGAAACGGGCTGGTACACCTATGGGAACGCTCCTGTGGAGGTTCTGTTGTGTCACATCCAGTGGCCATTACACAGTGGCATCTGCCAGGGGGCAATTATGTCCTTGGATGTCTTACTGGAATGCCCTGTGCGTGCCTGCACCCTGTGGGAACACAGCGTAGGCTTCCAAGGGTGGTGGAGAATTGCTTCCAGCTGGTTGGTTCGGCAGTCGAGGACAGCACTTCTCTGGGTCCCATCGGCACCTTTGGATGTATTTTTTTCTGTCTTTCTTCTTGTATTTCTGTGTACATCAGTGTATCTTTCTCAGTGTATCTCTCTTTCTTGGTACATATGTCTTTGTGCATCAAAATATCTTTTACCTGTGTGTTTCTGTCTCTTTATGTACATGTGTTTCTGTGTTCATCAGTATGTCTTTCTCTGTGTGTCTGTCTCTGTGCTTCTATGTGCATCAGTATATCTTTCTCTTTGTTTGTCTATCTCTCACAGTGCCCTTTTTTACATTTGTACTACAGTACATCTGTGTATGTGTCTGTTTCTGTGTTTCTATGTGCATCACTATAATCTTTCTGTATGTCTCTGTCTCTATGTTTGTTTTTCTATGTACATTAGAATGTCTTTTAGTTTCTGTCTCTTTTTATGCTTGTACTTCTATGTGCATCATTTTCTCTTTCTCTCTATGTCACTGTCTCTTTCATTGCATTTCTACATGAATCAGTATATCTTTCTCTGTGTGTCACTTGTAATGAAGTGAAAATGTCTCAGTCTTTGTATTCTTGTCTGTGTGTCCTTCAAAGTCTGTCTGCTTTTTGATTTATGAACAGAGTCTGCTGATTGTTTTTCCCATCCATTAAGATAGACTACCCTGTCCAAATAAAGGTTAAATAAGTCAGAAGAGAGCGAGAGGGAAGCTTATCTGTAAATGATCAGGTTTGTGACAAGAGTGGAAAACAAAAACGATTCTTTACTAGGGATGCCACTATTATGTTGTGCTGTTTTTGTATCCATATATAGCATACGTGGATGTTATGGTTTCCCATAGCTAAATTAATTGGAATGTGCAAGTTATAGGACTTCTGCTAATTTTTTTGTGCACTTCATCCATAGAAAATCAGAATTTTTCCACCTGCAACCAAAATATGAATAAGGAGAGGGAGGCGACTGTTTAGGACAACCATTCTCATCCTCCCCCTCCTCCCAGTCTTTGTGAGTTAAGTGTTGCATAGTAATTGATACCTTTGTTTCAGGGTTGTGTTTTCCCCAGTGCAGTGTTTCATGTTGCAAAATAGTTGATATACCTGTTTTGGGGTGGTTTCTTTTTGTTTCTTTCTTTTTTAAATAGTATGGTGCATTATGTTGCAAAGTAATTCATAAACCTGTTTCAGATGGGTTTTTTTTTGTTGTTGTTTTGTTGTTGTTGTTGTTTTTTTTTTTTTGGGGGGGGGGGGGGGGGGGGTTAGTGTGATGTGTTGCAGCATAACTGATCAACCTGTTTGAATGTTCTCAGTACTGGGCTCTGTGTTGAAAAAAAAAAATCTGTAGCCTGTTTGGTATGTATTGTGCATCATTTTGCAAAATGGGTAAACCTGTGTGTATTTGCTCAGTGTAGTACATTTTGTTGCAGAGTAACTGTAAATCTGCCATAAAGTAGGTTGGTAAAGGTTCTTTGATGTGGAGAGAACAGCATATTTGATTGAGAATGCAGTGAAAGCTGCAGAATGGATTGAAGTAGCCAGGTAATAGTTGTTAAAGAGCACTGATTTAAAATAAACAAACATAGGAAAAACAAGAAAATAAATATGTATTTCATGTAACCAACCCTTCATTTAATACAGTATATACATCACAGACACATGTAAAACAACATATATGTCACAAATAAATATGTATTGTCCAAATTCATCCGTTACAATAAGCAGAGCAAAACGTGTGCATTTAAATTTTTTTACATTTTCTGTGTGTGCATGTGTGTGTGTGCACATGACTGTGTGTGCTTGTATCTGTGTATGTATGTCTGCTTGTGTGTATGTGTGTGTGTGAGCAAGCAACCTGATGTGTAAGTGTGTGTGTGTATGTATCTCTCTGTGTTTGTCCTGTGATTTATTATGTGTCCAGGAGGGAGGGAGAGGGGTGGGGCTGGGGGTATATACATACATAGGCATTGTGTTTCAGAACTTTTAACTCCTCTGAGTAACAGTATATAGAACTAATCATGTACATTTAAAGTTTTCATCACCCTCTGTTTGTTTTTGTATGAATAAATGTGTTTATATGTATGTGTGCGTGTGTGGTCGTGTGTGTAAGTGTGTTTGCAAACAACCTTAGGTATGTCTATGTGTGTGTCGGTTTAATTGCTTTAACATAATGTGTATAGGTGGACATAGATGCAGTCCAGGTTGATCTCATAACTCAAAACCATCGAACAGTTCGGAATGATGAAAGTTCATCCGTGAGTGACGCATGGAAATAAACTCTTTTTCAAGTAGAAAGAGATTACAAAAGTGACAGGAGTGAGAATAAAAAAGTATGGGGGAAGAGAACAAGAGTGTGTGTGTATGTTGTGCGTGAGACAGAGAGGTGCGGTTGTTTGTGATCACAAGAGAGCATTATGAAGAGAACAAGAGTGTGTGTGTATGTTGTGCGTGAGACAGAGAGGTGCGGTTGTTTGTGATCAAGAGAGAGCATTATGAAGAGAACAAGAGTGTGTGTGTATGTTGTGCGTGAGACAGAGAGGTGCGGTTGTTTGTGATCAAGAGAGAGCATTATGAAGAGAACAAGAGTGTGTGTGTATGTTGTGCGTGAGACAGAGAGGTGCGGTTGTTTGTGATCAAGAGAGAGCATTATGAAGAGAACAAGAGTGTGTGTCTATGTTGTGCGTGAGACAGAGAGGTGCGGTTGTTTGTGATCAAGAGAGAGCATTATGAAGAGAACAGAGTGTGTGTGTATGTTGTGCATGAGACGGAGAGGTGCGGTTGTTTGTGATCAAGAGAGAGCATTATGGAGAGAACAAGAGTGTGTGTGTATGTTGTGCATGAGACGGAGAGTTGCGGTTGTTTGTGATCAAGAGAGAGCAAGAAAGAGGACAGCAGATAAATTTGAGGATAGGATAGCAGGGTTTAAAGAGAATATGCAATTATTTTAGGTAAATCTATGTCTAACACCAGTGCATCTATATCCACTTACAAAGGTGATATGAAAATAATCGCAGAGAGATGCTTATATGCACAAATGGTTGTCTGCAAATACACATACATAAACACACACACTTGCCTGCAAACACAAGCCTGCTCATATTTGCATATGCAAATAAATACAGGGCAAAGAAAACAGTTTAGTTTACATACTGTGATTAAGAGGACCTAAAAAAGTTCCAAACCACAACGCCTAAAACATATGATCCCCACCTCGCTCTCTTCCAGACAAATATGCTACAAGTGTACAGTGAGATACACACGCACACACACACACACACATATACACACATCAGGTTGCATACAAATACAAACACAAGTAGACACAGATACACATATATGCACACACACACACACACATACTTGCATAAACAAAGTAAAGAAAAGTTTAGAACTACTAGCTGTAATGGACAGCATTGGACAATAATATTTATTTCTGACATATATTGTCATGAGTGTGTATGTGACATATATATATATGTATATATATGTGTGTGTGTATATATATATATATATTGTATGAAAGTCTTTGAAGTGTCTGTGGTCTGAAGTACACACTATTTGTTTCCTGTTTATTTGGAATCGAACACTCCTTAACAAACAAAAAAACACTTGATATTTAATGGGTTGCTTGGAAAAAAAAAAATTATTGGTGATCAGACCTGACAACTTTCTTGTGCCTGGAAACTAGCATGATGTTGAAAGGGTCCCATGATGATGAAACAATACTGGGTAAAGGTATGTTAATGTATATTACTCATTTGCTGCATGTGCCTGTGTGTGCAGTTTGGAAAAGGAAGATGGGGGGAAAATGATTATTAGGAAAGGAATGTGTATCTGTTGTGGAATATGACTTTCATCAGTGTGCACTTTGGTTTTCTATTGTCAAACCATGAATGCAGATGTTGGTTATTTCATAGTGTTTGGATGAACTGGACACTGCTAATGTTTACAGTGTAAATTGGAGTTGTGCTGGTTTTCCTGTGGAAAAAGGTCTTCTTCATTGTCAACAGTCCAGACAGTCGGTGTCTGCACTAACGGTTTGCCTGTTTTGCCGACCGCAAGAACAGTCACAGTTAGGTGTTGACAGCTTCCTTGCTTTTCATCCATGTTGCCACAGTCTTACTGATTGTGTTCCTGCTCCACATGTTCCTGGAATTTGGTTTTATTTTTGCTTACTTTTATTCCGTCTTTCATGCATGGAGGGAGCAAGTGAAGGAGAGCAATGAGGGGTTTTTTTATGTGAAAGTGTGGTTTAGTTCAGTGCATGGTATTGTTGATTCATGGTGTTATTGGGGTGTTGAGAAGTGTTCTGTGCAGACAAGCACATAGCATAATGACAGTGGATGTGAAGCTATCACTGTATCAGAGAACTTACTATGACAGTTCCTTCTGTCTTACATTGAGCATTTTTCTTATGTGGATGTGTATCCATGTGGCATTGTTTCAGATATGAAATGTTTGACTTTTAATGTCATCAGTGATGCCTCTTTGTGAAAAAGAACTAATATACAAATTTGTGTCATGATCAGCGTTGTTTATCTACCCAAGAATTATTGAATCGCATTTTTTTTTGTCAGTATGTCAACAACTTGTGTGTGTGTGTGTGTGTGTGTGTGTGTGTGTGTGTGTGTGTGTGTGCATGCATTTGCGTGTTTACATATTGGAGTATGCTATTTATGATCTAGCTGTGTGATCAAATGAAAAGGTATTAACGAGGTCTTCTAAAGTCTTGTGTGGCAGACAGCTGTTAATGTCTGCGCGTGACTGAAGGACTAGTGGCTACATTGTTGCTAATGCTGGTCTTTGTTTTAGAAACATCTCCATTTCATTTTCTTTCCACTTCAAAACAGCAACATGTGATCATTCTTTGTCAAGCCTTGTTGAATAGTCATGCCCCTAAAGCCAACAGAGTGGGAGATGAAGTTCAGATGGTTGTGAGGACTGATCCAACTGTCACAGAAAAAAAGACAGTGATATAGGAATGCCTGGACTACAGGCCTTGAGGAGAGCGATTCAGCGGTAGAGACTGGAAGAACAGTTGCTCTACTGCATGCAGTTGTTGAAAAGTAACCACAAGAGCTGTCTCAGGTGAAAGAAGTCAGATCAAGGCATAGTCCCTCCTTTCTATCCACCTCATCACAGAGATGTCCGTCATTCATAAGCATCATTTGTATGTGGCAGGCAGTCAAGTGGTGTATATCTCATCACAACAGATGGTTCAGTCCGTCATTGTCAAGCATATTTTTGTGACATATCTGCTGTACAACATGACCATTCAAGAAGGCTAAACATGATCATATTGTTGTGACATGATGCTTGACATAACTCTTAACAAAAACCAGCCAAACGTCTTCATTAGATTTCACAACAAAGTCTAACGGCATGGTCTGTGGGATTTTGAATCAAAATTGTAATTCTAGTCCTTTAGGCGTATTTTGTGTAATGAGAGTATGGGGAAACTGATTTGTAACATAACCCTTGACTAAAATCACCTGTCTACAAGGGAGTGTACAGCAAAAACAAAAAAGTCTAGAAGCAAAGGATGTGGGATTTTTAATTCTTTGTGTAATGCAGAAAATGTACTTTCTAGTCTTTATGTGTCATATTGCTGACAGAGATCAGAAGTATGTGAAAACACAGGAAGAAAATGTTCTATACTTTTGTTCTTTCACTTATGTTTACATATGGTTTGGGGGTCACAGGAGAGATGGCGCAATATTGTTTTGATTTTGTTTCCAATACACTGTCCACATCTACCACTACCAGTTTCCACATTTCTTGCTTCTTTTCTGGGGTCATAGAATGGGTGGTGTCAGTACTGAATTTGTGATATCGGATGTGAAGCTTTTTTTTTTTCCCTCATCAGCTTTTTGTTGTCGGATGAGGAAAAGACCGAGAATATGGTAAATGAAAAAGAATGATGCATGTTTGAGGACATTTGATTTCCGGATGTGGTTGAAAAGAAATAAAGATTATGGTCAGAATTGACCACCATACAGTGGCTGTCGGTCTGGGCTTTGTTCTGTTTTAACATTTTTCACTTAAATTTGTGTGCCATACCATGCCCCATAGACAGCATTGCAGGCATTTGTTTGTAAAGTTTTCACTTTCCCTTCAACAACTTGCGCATACATTTGGCAGTTTTGTTACTAGTGTAACCAAGCTTCCCCTAATACTTAATGGTCTTAGAAAAGGGACTCTTGAAAACCGACTTTGAATAGCAATTTGCCTCTCTTGGTTGTTAGCTTCATGCCTTGGGTGATCTAGAGGGACTGCTTCCTTGCACACAGGCTTAGGGCACCTTGTGTCCAGCGAAAATCCATACAGTTCAGATACGTGGTGAATGTTAAAGTTCAGTCAGCCTTGGTTTCTTGGCTTGTACAGCCTGTTTCTCTGTTCAACTGGTTTGGTCTATCTGTTCAACGGCTTGTCTGTGTTTCTCTGGTCCGTATGTTTGTGTTCATTGGCTAGTAGTAATTTTGCGTTTTATTCCAGCAAGAGGTAACTCAGAGAAGGTGATAAATCATTTCAAAGGAACTGGTATGCCTACATATTAATGTTGATTTCCCTTCCTTCTACTTCAGCTATGGTTTATTTGATAAAATTGAGACGTGGAAAAAAAAGTTTTAAGAAAATCACTAGTTTTCAGTATATTTTCTTTATAATAGTTCTATTGTGGGCATCATTATATTTCAAAGATATAGAAGAAAAATACCCTACAGGACTACATTTTTTTTAAAAGGAACAAACTCAGGAGTGGAAATAATTGTAAACGTTTAGCAAGATTCCTCTGCCATTTCAAACAGGACCTTCAGCTGGAAGAACTTAACTGTGCAGTAGTTTGTTTTTAATATTTATTCTTTCCTTGTGACAGTAGTATTTGTTTACCTGTCTTTAGTTTTACTTTGCTTATTGTCATGTTTATTTGTCATAATTCATGGTTCCTTGTCATATCCATTCTCATGATGTCCACCTTTTCCTCCATTTTAATGAAACCCATACCCATTCCTTGATAGCTACTGAAAATTACTGTCACACTGATTAGGGTTTAGAAATAGAGTTGACAGCTGGTGAGATTTATGTGTCAACAGCTGGGTTAAAATAAGTTGACAGCTGGCAAGATTTACAAGTTGACAGCTGATGGGAATTACTGTTGCACTGACAAGATGTTAGAAATAGAGTTGACAATTGGTGAGAGTTACTATTGCACTGACAAGACTTTAGAAATAAATTTCAAAATGGAGTGACCGACGGCGGCGAACGAAGCAAGATTAGGAATAGAGTTTGTTTAGAACTTACCGCCAATGACATTGACAAACAAAGCACAAGACAAGACACGATGCATTTCAACCACTTAGGTCTTCTTCAGGCGAAAAAATAAATCACATTTAACATGTGGGACAGTACAAACAACGAAAAACGAAAAAAGAATGAAAAATGACTTATCCGTTCTTGTCCATGTGTTTGGTGGGTGGAAATGACATGCGGCCAGGGGGCTTATGGGAGAGGAAACGGAGGGGGGGGGGGGGGTTGCGTCAGGGGAGGTGTGTGTGTGTGATATGATAGGGTTGTGTGTCCAGTTTATTGGGATGGTGTGATATCTTTGTGATGGTTGTGGTAATGGTGGATTGATAATAATGGTAAGGGGAAAAAAAAAAAAAAAAGGGGGGGGGGGGGGTTTAAGGGGAAGGATAATACAAAACTAAGATTAAATAGATGGAGGGTTGCTGTAACTACTGTATGAAGTGAGTGAAGGGGATGTGGTGGTGGTGTATGTAAGTGTGTGTGTGTGTTGGTAGGGGATTTTGCCAACTGGTGTGGAAGAGGTGAGTATGTGTGTTTGGTTATTGTTGGATATTGATGCCTTGGGGGTGTAGTGTGCCCAGTTTGGCAATGAGATGGGATTCTTGAGTTGTGCGTTCAAAGCTGTCACTCTGTGACTGCCAGAGTGCCATGACTTTGACATGGTCGATGTTGTGTTGGGTGTGGTTGAAGTGTAGGGCGACGGGTTTGGGTCGGTGGTGGCGGATATCGGCCAGGTGTTCAGAGATGCGTGTTTCGAGTGTGCGTGACGTTTCCCCTATGTAGATCTTGCCACACAGCTGGCAGTGGATGGCATATATAATGTTGCGGCTCTGACATGAGAATGTGCGTTTGACTGTGAAGGAGTCTTTGGGGCCCTGTAGGATGGTGTCTGGTTTGGTGAGGGGGCAGATTTTGCAGTTGGGTTTGGAGCAGGGGTGAGTACCTGGTGGTGTAGCTGTGGTTCTGTTCAAACTGGACCGCACGAGGAGACAAAGACCTCCTCGTGCGGTCCAGTTTGAACAGAACCACAGCTACACCACCAGGTACTCACCCCTGCTCCAAACCCAACTGCAAAATCTGCCCCCTCACCAAACCAGACACCATCCTACAGGGCCCCAAAGATCCTTCACAGTCAAACGCACATTCTCATGTCAGAGCCGCAACATTATATATGCCATCCACTGCCAGCTGTGTGGCAAGATCTACATAGGGGAAACGTCACGCACACTCGAAACACGCATCTCTGAACACCTGGCCGATATCCGCCACCACCGACCCAAACCCGTCGCCCTACACTTCAACCACACCCAACACAACATCGATCATGTCAAAGTCATGGCACTCTGGCAGACACAGAGTGACAGCTTTGAACGCACAACTCAAGAATCCCATCTCATTGCCAAACTGGGCACACTACACCCCCAAGGCATCAATATCCAACAATAACCAAACACACATACTCACCTCTTCCACACCAGTTGGCAAAATCCCCTACCAACACACACACACACTTACATAACCACCACCACATCCCCTTCACTCACTTCATACAGTAGTTACAGCAACCCTCCATCTATTTAATCTTAGTTTTGTATTATCCTTCCCCTTAAATCCCCCCCCCTTTTTTTTTTTTTTTTTCCCCTTACCATTATTATCAATCCACCATTACCACAACCATCACAAAGATATCACACCATCCCAATAAACTGGACACACAACCCTATCATATCACACACACACACCTCCCCTGATGCAACCCCCCCCCCCCCCCCCCCTCCGTTTCCTCTCCCATAATCCCCCTGGCCGCATGTCATTTCCGCCCACCAAACACATGGACAAGAACGGATAAGTCATTTTTCATTCGTTTTTCGTTGTTTGTACTGTCCCACATGTTAAATGCGATTTATTTTTTCGCCTGAAGAAGACCCAAGTGGTTGAAATGCATCGTGTCTTGTCTTGTGCTTTGTTTGTCAATGTCATTGGCGGTAAGTTCTAAACAAACTCTATTCCTAATCTTTAGAAATAAAGTCGACAGGTGAGAATTAAGACTTTCCTATTTGATCACTCGCTCTCTTTCTGTCATGTTTTAACATTGGTTTGGGTTTATCGATTGAATACCCCATCCACTTCTCTGTAAAATCATGTATGTATCTCCCGACTTTCCCGTTTTCCAAGTTTGCTGTATTTTCCTTTGACCTTGAATAATACCTATGTTCAGTTTGGAGTGAAAGGCTAAAAAAGAAAAGAATGGAGCAGGGGACAATGGGGAAATAGAGTGGATGAGGGTTTTGGTTAAAAGTCATGTAGCCTAATGGCTATATGGACCGTCATTCACCTTTCGTCCCCATCTTTGGTTGTGGTGCTGGCTGTCTTGGGGCATGAAAACCTCATTCCACTTGGAAAACAGAAGAGACAGGATGATGATGGGGAATAGAGTGGATGAGGGTTTGGATTAAAAGCCAAGTAGCCTTATGGCTATGAGCTGTCAACTGTTAGAAGGGTCACCATGTCTAGGGCTCAGCATTATGGAAAATGTAGCCTGTCCCTCTCCTTCAAGTGTGTTAACCTTTCCTGAACTAATCAGGTACCCATTTACTGCCAAGTGGATGGAGATTTTCATCCCCAGGACTGTCTGCACCACAACCACTCTACCCATTGACTTGAGGGCCCCAGTGGATGGTGATGAACTGTGAATGACATCAGACTCGACACTTTCTCCAGTGGGAAAAGATGAACCGCAGACTGTAACTTGGTCCCCCACCTCCACATCCCTCATATGATGTAGTGTTATGTCTATAGTTCTCATATCTTCCATCCATCTGCAAAGTCATACTTTGGAGCAGTGGAGAAACAGTCATGACCAAATTTATTTGTCCATTTGTTCCTTCACTTGACACGACTCTGGTCTCATATACTCTGTCAACGGTTTCCTATCACAGTGGTGTGATCCACCTCCACACACTGTCCATTCATTCCACTCATTCCTGGCCACCCACCTACATGCTTCCAACCTTTCACACAGCTTAGAGATCAGGTGGTACAATAAGTTGTGACCTATGTACAGAAGAATATTTACATCGTTTAACACACACAAACACCCCTACCCCCACCCCATGATGCTGAACAAAGTGGAATTCCTTAAATCGTTCTGGCCTCAAGAGGCAATACTGTAGTTTGTTCCATTAACGCTCGGACCGATCACTCCACACTCCCTTTCACACTATGATATCAAAGTAAAATGACAATGAACACAACCAAAACATGTGAACACTTATCACAAAAACAGTCAAATTTTAGCACAGCTGTCTAGGACAGGAGTAATCTCATAATTCGTCCCTTTCGGAATCGTCCTCTTCTTCAGCAGGTGGGGGGGCTCCTCCAGCGCCATGCACCTTGCTGATGATGGGCTGCACAATGCCCTCCACCTCCTTTTTCTTCTCCTTGTACTCCTCGGTGTCGGCCTCCTGGTGACTCTCCAACCAAGAGATCGCCTCGTCCAGTGTGTCGGTCACTTTCTCCTTGTCCTCGGGGCTCAGTTTAGTCCCCAGCTTGTCCTTGTCATTGACCTGGTTTTTCACAGAGTAGGCATAGCTCTCCAGCTCATTTTTAGCATCCACGCGGTCTTTCCACTTTTTGTCATCATCAGCGTACTTTTCAGCGTCATTGATCATACGTTCAATGTCCTCTGGAGCCAGCCTGTTGTGGTCATTCTGGATGACAATGTCGTTTTTGTTGCCCGTGCCCTTGTCCTCTGCAGAGACTCTCAGGATGCCATTGACATCAATCTCAAAGGTGACCTCAATCTGTGGCACTCCACGAGGAGCAGCGGGGATGCCGGTAAGGTCAAACTTGCCAAGCTCGTGGTTATCCTTGGTCATGGAGCGTTCTCCCTCAAAAACCTGGATGGTGACTGTGGGCTGGTTGTCAGCAGCTGTGGAGAAGACCTGGGATTTCTTGGTGGGCACCACTGTGTTTCGTGGGATTAGCTTAGTCATCACTCCACCCACCGTCTCGATACCCAGGGTCAGAGGGTTGACATCCAACAGCACCAGGTCCCCAGTGTCCTCCTCACCACCCAGAACCCCTGCCTGCACTGCTGCTCCATAGGCCACCGCCTCATCAGGATTGATGCCACGGTTAGGCTCCTGCAACAAAGCCACAGACACCAGGGGTGAAATTATCTATCAACACAACTTCGCAAATCATACAAGGTGTATTTCAAATCTTCAGTCTACATGCATAGAAAATGACTCGCCGACACCCTCTCTCTCTCTGACACACAAGTCATAGCTATCCACTTTCTGAAGTCCATACTAGAGAGTAGGGGGAGGGTGTGGGCATAGTTTGCTTTGAGCTGAAAGCATTTATAGTTTTAACTGCTTCACCTGAAGAAAGAGCTTCAACAGAAAATGTCATGACTTCTGCATGAACTTGCCGACAGTCACAGAACATCATTCCGGTTTTCTTTTGCAATGTTTTATTAGCTCTTTCCAAACAGGGCACACACACACACTCACTATGCACACACACACACACATTCTTCTATTTCTCAAAAAATTTGAAGTTAGATATCGATTTATCCAAAATCATTGATTTCTATGAATCTTAAAAAAGGAAATTCCAGCACAAAAAAAAACAACTGGTGAATCAACAGCTCCCTCTCTATCTCACAAATACACTGTCTTGCCAACACACTTCCTCCAAATCTGGATGTCGGACTCTACACTTAGCATGTTTGTGGCCACATCTTCATCATGCACACCATCATTCAACACCATCCACATTCAACACATATTAAGCGCCCCCTTCCAAGCATAAGACTCCTGTATCACTCTCTCCATTTCTTTTTCTTCGTTTGCCTTTTCCCTTTATCCGTCTCACACACGCACGCACACATGCGAGCATACGCAGGGGGGAAAGTTACCGCTCGGAAATCGGAAAATCCTTATTTTGAAAATTTACAAATCGGAATTTCCTTAATTTCAAAAAAATTTTTTATTCCGTTCCGTTTTCCGACCAGCAACTCCACTACCGAATCAAAGTTTGACCCAGTCCTTCGAATGAGACTATAAACCGAGGTTCCGTGTGTGAACGCACGCACAACATCTTGCACACACGTAAAATCCCATCACCAACTTTCGGAAGAGAAGGCCAGTTTGGCCGTTGGTATGGATGACACGTGACACATAGCATGCACCTTCCCCGAAGATGGAGTATGGCTGCCTTAATGGCGGGATAGAAAAGGGTCATACACACAAAACTCCACTGCCTGGCTATACAGGGAGTGTCCGCAGGAGTATCAGCCTGCGTACGCAGAAAGAAAAGAAAAAAGTTTCGACTTCGCGCCGTTCCGTATTATCCGATCGACCGACCGGAAGTTGGTTTCCGTTTTGTTTTCGCCAGTGCCTGTGACCACCACACGTGTTCCTTCGCCCGTTTCTTCTATGTGTTGGATGCTTTCGCGGAAAAATCGCGATGCCTTACATAAATGAAGGCGACAAGCGAGCCAGTGAAAGTGGATAGCGGCGTAAAAAACAAATGGAGGTGGAATTAGCTGGACGAAGAGGCCCAAACAAAGACGGCGAAATCGGCAAAGGGAGGAACATCGTGTGTGGTGTCGGAAAACAGAAAGGCCGGAGAGTGTTTTTGCGTCGCGTGCGGGAAGGTTATCAAATACAGCAGCACTGGAAAAAGGCTGGCTTTTGGACCATTCCAAGCATCCCCAGCACGTCAAAAACCGCCAGGTTTGTTTTCTCTCTCTCTCTCCTTTTTCTTCTTCTTCTTCTTCCCTTTAAGCAACCATGATCAGCATGTTGATAACCGGGGTGGGGGGGGGGGGGGGGGGGGGGTTACTGCAAGTGTTTTGGTTGGGAGGTAAAAAATTCTATGAAAATTGCCATTCTGATCCATTTAAAACTGATGGTGTTTGACAAGTCTGTTTGATAGTAAGGATTTTTTTTTTTTTTTTTTTAGAGCTTGCTCTTACTCTATGTAGATATAGTACCACTACTACAACCAAAGTAAACCAGAACTCTACTTTTTGCCTTTTCCCCTCGCCATCCAGCCTATTTGTGTATGCCAGAGCATTGGTTTTAGTTTTTATTTTAACTCCTGAATGCATTTTTTTAAATCTGGATTTGAAATTGAATGCCACCTTGCTTTGTTTTGACTTCATAGATTGCAATAACAAGTTAAAAAATATGAATAAGTAGAATTAAAAAAAAAATAATTTTAATAGAATTAAAAACAAAAATAAGTAAAATAAAAAAGCGTTTTGTGCTGTTTCAGGTTGAGAAGTCCAATGTGAAGCTGGAAAAAAGCTCCCCCAGCAAGAATGGAGAATCGGCCAAGGACCGTTTCTGCCAATGGCCGACGGAATTGCTGAGCAGCGATTCGTCTTAACAGCTTCCTGGCAGAAAATTGTCTGCCATTTGTCTGCCGAAGCAGGTACCTAAGGTCAACCTTGAGAGAAAAGGAATCTGTAAAAGAAAATCAGTCACAAAAGAGTCTGATATGTGACGCTCCACCACAAAATGAGTCCATTGCACCGGAGGTCGTTTTTGAGTTATTTATATCTGTAATTCTAACAATAAAAATGCTCTCAACAAAAAAAACAGATTGTAAATCGGACTATTTTGGGCAAAGTTATTGTGATTTGAAGTTTAGACCCCGTCAATGCAGCGAAAAGAGAAATTGCAGCCGAAAAGTTTTAAAACATGTTCATAGCAACCAAGTACTTCTAATTAAGATATCTTGTTGAAATTTGGCACCAACATGCACAATAGCGTTCTGTATCACCACACAAACTTGTGGGAAAAAATATTGACATCTCTAGATTTTATTCAAAAGAAATTTTGGAATAAATTGGAAAAATAACACAGAGAAAAGAATAAGCTGTTTTAAATTTACATCAGTAAATTAATTACATAAGCATACTACTTGAGGTAACCTTTTGTTGTGTTTCATTCAGAAAACTGCTACTGTAAGATCTTAAGAAAGAAAATAAAGGAAAATTTTAAAAAGAAAAAAACCCCACCATAACCTAAAAAATATACTACAGTGACCGCGGCAGTAGAATACAGTTTCCCTGACCACATGACGTAGTTTGAACACACACGAGAACAGTAGTAATTCCCACAGGAAGATAATGTTCTACTCACAGTCCTGGGGTGACTAGGGCAGGGGCTTAGGGGCAGAGAATGTCCTGTGCGTCAGGTCTAACAAAGGGTCTGATGTGCTGGCGTAGGTACTCCCTACGGTCAGCTGATAGTCCAGGGGGCTGAATTCGGGCAGGGAGACCGACCAGACGACGCCTCGCAGTGTCCACACAGTATGCTAGCTGGATCTGTTCCTCCTCTGCACTCAGTGTGGTTTTCACATACACAGTTCCAGGAGCATCTGAGGAAAAACGGAAATGAAAATATTTTTTCATTCCCTTCACTGCCTTAAAATAGACATCAAAAAATGCCTGCCAGTCATAGACGATGACTTTCTCTTCCCACCCTCTGTGCCAATGATCTGCGCCCGATTGATGCCCTTGGTGGTGCTGCTGTTGATGACATGGCACAGGTCGTTGAGGCAGTGCACTTCACAGCGTTTGAAGCGTCGCTTTAGGAGGCCGAAACACCAGTCAGGAGCAAATTTGGTGTGGCCGGCAGGCATGAAGTTGACGGTGATGGAGGTGTGAAGGCCTGCATGACTCGCCAGGCCAGGTACCACAACATGTACTTGTTTTTGTTCTGGCCGCTGCAGTTGTCGCAGTGTAGATCCACCTCCATCTCCCCAAAGGCCAAATGCTTGAAAAAATGGGGGCAGCAGAGAAATCACCATATTGGACCCCTTGCCGCTGGACATGCCTTCATCAATAAGGTAATTTATCTGCTGTGGAAGACCCTCACAGCAGACTCCAAAGATGCCGCACTTTCTGGGGACCAAAAAGTAGATAGGACCAGGCTGGAGAGGGCTGCTGGGCAGATGGACTTGCTGGCAAAGTCAAAGCTGTAATGCATCCTGGCTGGCCAGCTGTTGGCAGGATGGGGTCCCAGCTCAGTGATGTTGGCAGCAGCTGTTGCAGCTTTGCTGTGGTCCACCTGCCTGTTGTAAAATGTCCGCTCTGCCTCAACAACCTCCAAGTGAGCCAGCTGATCCCGAAGCCTGGCTCTCTCTTCTTCTGGGAGACCAGCACTGCGACGGATCTTCTCATTGTTTTGCTTGCACTGCCAACACAGATCCGTCATTGGCTTTCCAACAACAATGAAGGGAAGGTGCTGCTGCCATATTTTGAAGAAAGAAGTCTTCCAAGCATACGGTGACCTGAAACACACACACAACACACCACACACACACACACTGTATGCAACATACTTTTATTTTTTAAATTATACTATTGAATGTAAATGAAAAGTAAACATCTCACTATGTAAAGAATTAAAAATAAAACTTTCCCAAATTTCCTTCATTCAGCAACATTTTGTTTATTTATTGGAAAGTATGTGTGTGTTTTTTTCTTTAAAAAGTGTTGTCTAGATTCATCTTCATGTACCTCTTTGCAAATAGCAGAGTAAATGTTTGGTATGCATATGTTTTGTTTGTATGTTAAATTTTCATGACGGGATAAAAAAAAAAAAATTTTAACTTTGCAAGAACAAAAATATTCTATAAAATACATTTAAGATCATAAATGATAGGAAAAGCTCTTTTTTTAATTGCTGTAAAAAAATTTTTTAAACTCATGTTGTCACTCTTTTACATGCTGGGCCAACTTTACCTCTTGCTCTGGCAATAGCCTGGTGATGTCCCCATATTGAAGCCTTGGTGTGGGCCGATGGCAGGATTTTGATATCGGTTCTCCTGAAACCTGGTATGCGGCCTGGCAACACCAGTCCATGATCCTCTGCGAAGTTAGTGATGAAGCGCACCACCCTCTCCACATCCACAGGATCAATGGCATTGATGTTGAACTTTCTGCCCCCACTCTTCTTTTGCCGTGGTGTCAGCCCCTGCTCTAGATAGTGCTTCAGTAAAGCGGTCAGCTTGTTCTGACTAATCCTGAAACAGGTGTTGAATTCTGTTCTTAGCAACACTTACCAGAAAACAGGAATTAATCATTCTGCTTGAAGAAAGGTAACCTTTGTCTGTATGTGTCTGAAGTCTGTTTTTGTGTTTATTGGTAAAGCATGTGTAATTGTTAGCAGTGAATTCAATCAACTTTTGTGAATAATGTTTTCTGTAAGCTTAAAAAAAGTTAATGTAAGCTGTGTCAGCATGTTGTGAAGTTTGTTTTAGATTTATTAGGAGAGTGTGTTTAACAATTAGCCGTGATTTCAATCAACTTTTGTGTTAATGATGTAGTAAGTACTGTAAGCTGTCTCAGTGTGTGAAGTCTGTTTTAGTGTTTATATTAATTAAAGTGTGTGTAACTGTTAGCAATTTCTTCAATCATAAACAGTGTACTAGTGTACGCAAAATTCTTCTTGATTCAGATTTAAATCAATGGTTCACAAACTAAAAGCTGCTAAACATTTGACATTTTGTCTGTTTCAAAGAAATGCAACAGTCACAAATATTGCTGCCGAAGAAAAATATTGACAATTTAGTATAAAATAATCAGTTGAAATTAAAATGAAATTAATGAATTGTAAATCAAATGTTCATAATATTTCCATTTTAATATGCCACTAAAACTGAAAGGTTTAAAATAAAAAAAGTGAAAAAGTAAAAATTAAATTTATATTTCACAAGCCAAATATCAAATTTAATTCTAGTTGACAATGTTTATCAGTTGTGAAACAGATATGCATGATGAGATTGAGTCACAAAAAATAAAAAGAGTAAGGTGAGGAGGCAATAATAAAAATAAAGACTCCCTTGGGAAAAAAATAAGAGAGACAAGAAAAAAAAAATTAAGGATTAATAAAACTAGAAGTTCTAGTTCTGCAAATTTCTGATTCAGTGTTATTTGCTTACCCATAAATAAACTTAAAAGATTCCCCGCAGACAATCTTGAAGTTGACAGTGTATGTCGTGCGCTGATGTTCTCTGGTCTTCTGGCGACAAGGCTTGCCCGCAGTGATCTCTGAGTTGTTCATGGGTGTACATGCAAGCATTCCAAGCAGCACCATGTCCTTCTCAGCTGGAAAAAAGTCATATTTTGAGTCACCTTAGAAAGAGTTAGTATATGCCTGGTTTTTGAGTCACCTTGAAAGAGTTAGTTATTACAAATGCCTGGTTATTTTGAACCTCACAATACACACTAAAACCAAAGCAGTAACACACAAGCACACACTATTAAAATAGCCCCTTGCCACTCATTTACACATTGTGCATACAGAAAAAAACACACACACACACATGTACACACTACACTGTACAACTATTTATTCATTCATGCAAGTGACACACAAAGCACACACAAGCGCGCACACACACACACACACACACACACACACCCCACACACACACACACACACCACTGTACAGTGTACAATTACTTAATCATGCAACTGACACACATAGTATACAGATCTATACATGTATACACATAATACTACCAAGTACCAGCATAATGCATGATCGAATTTAGTAAAATTAAAAACAAACACCTTGATCACAATTAAATTTAACAGAGAGGGCTTCTCACTTTATGATTATTTTTTGTTCAGTTACATCAGCTTTATGCTTATGGTGTGTGTGTGTGTGTGTGTGTGTGTGTGTGTGTGTGTGTGTGTGTGTATACATCTTGTACATAATACATAGTGTGTGTGTGTGTTTATAGAACCACTGTATGACTATGTGTGTGGGCATAATAATATGTATGTGTGAGTGAGAGTGTGTGTGTGTGTGTGTGTGTGTGTGTGTGTGTGTGTGTGTGTGTGTGTGTTGTCTGCGTGCATGACTCATCACAATGAGGTTATGTTTTTTGTTTTATCATGTTTACCTTGCCACAATTACCACAGTTAAACACAAATCAAACAGTTATGCAATAACAGTAAATATCAATTGAATTGTGTGCTTACCTTCAGATAATTCAGCCATGGTCATTCTCTTTGCCAGTATTTCCTCAGAAGTGAACTGTGCAATGCATCCCTTCTTTTTGGACACTGGCTCAGCACCGTCAGTGACATGCTTGCACCTGCCACATGGCGATTTCGACACTTGCAGTCGAAAGCTTCAACTTTCAGCCTTTCAGCATCAGGTCCAAGCATGGTTTCGTTGTCTATGTCGGCATTCACAGACAGATTGTGCTCTTGAACTTGGACGAGTGCAGGCACTTCTTCGTGATCCGAGCGGTCTCAGAGCACTGACTGTCAGTGTCACTTCGATCACCCATTTCCCCTTCGCTGTCGGTAGAAACACTGCCATCGTCGTCCCGGAAATACTCAGTCACCAGCCCGTAAATGTCATTTTCATCTGTTGATGAAAATATGTTGGCATCGCGAGCCGATCTTGTTAAAAAATCACAAATATTAGCCTAAGATTCTCCGGCGTGTTGGCATCGGAAGCCGCCATTGTTGCTTGTGTTGATCACGTGAACGCTTTGGGCCAACCATCAGTGGGGAATCCACCTTAGTGACGCCTTGTTTATAAAGTCATACCCTTTTTTAAGGACGATGATTGGCTTGCACCGTGGTAAATTGAATGAAAGGGTTTCAGTTTAAAAATAGCGGTCTAGACCTTTCCAACGAGGTATCATTCGACGGGTCCATTCCACATTTCGGGGGTGAGAGCATGTCAATTTTGATCAATTTTATCGGTTTGTAGGCTGCTAAACAAGGGGTTATGTGTTTCAAAAGCGTTTTTGGGGCAAAAGAAACATATTTACACTTTATATTTTGTATGGAAGACAGAAGAAAGACTGTAGATTAATATTCAATTAAAATCTAAAAATCCATAACCTGACCCCATCTGACTAAAATCGGCGCTAGCGAAAAACCCGGTCAGGGACAATGCGACTCATTTCGTGGCGGAGCGTCACATATAAGAAGTTTCTTTTCCAAAAAACGTAGCAAAACTGAATAATGTTGTGCAGATGCTTTATTATTCATGATGTTTGTCAGCTAAGCCCACAAAGCATCTTTATTAAATTGATGCATTTCTTGATTAATTTTCTGTATTTTGACTTTCATTTAAGTTAAAGTTCTAGCTCTGAGACTTTTTTTTTTATTATGACTTTCATTCAAGTTAAAGTTCAAGCTCTGAGTCTGAGATTGGAATGAATGGACAAGTAGCCAAACCTTCACAGGTCACAAATGCTGTATCTGCTCAGGTACAAGTTATAATTATAATTTACTGTTTGTGAACCTGTATTAAAAATCAAGCTACTTTTGTTACTGATCATTGATGTATGCTTTTAGTTAAGAAACTGTACTCTAAAGAGTTGGATCTTGGTGTGTTCTATAATCATATACTGTAGATGTCTAGTTTTATGTGGAGATATATCTTGATCATTTGTGCATGAACTCGTAGCATGTAAATCATTAATTTTTTTTTTTTTTTATTTTTTTAAAAATTAATTTTGTCATATTTTTATGAATAAATGATTTGGTAATACTAATAGAAAGGTTATTTGTATATTGCTGAAAGTTTTGTATGAGCATGAAAAGGGAGGAGAAAGTGATTCACATGTCTCAATCCTTATACATCTTGTAAATTTTATTCTACAGAGAAATCAAATTAATCAGTCAACTCTGTGGAATCATTTATAGGCTGTGTGAGGATTAAAATTTAAGTGAATATTGGTTATGTCATCCATGTTGGATCAGTGTGTGTGTGTGTGTGTGACTGTTGACTCGAGTGTAAGGGTTTATTTGTGTTAATAATGCAGTATTGAAATTATGGAAATATGGAAATCTTAAGACTTACTGTATGGTCAAGTGAAGTTAACCTTTTACCTAAAATAATTGGTACTCGTATTATTGGTATTTTTTAGCTGGAAATAGCATGAAATTGCTCCAAATGGTAGTACAATTTTAAAATTTGCTGCTTCAGCTTTGCGCCCCCTGAACCCCCACAAGGGGGCACTGCCCCTTGACCCGCGCAGGGGGCCTCTGCGGCCCCCTGGACCCCGGCATACATTTTCCTTATTTTCAGGATTCCCAACTTTCCCCCCTGCATACGTGTTTGCACGCACGCCTGCATGCAACCGTGTGCGCGCACACACACACACACCTTTAAACACGTATTCGTCAGTTTACGTATATGTTTTCATACGTCATTGCCTATACGTATTTATTTGCCTTTCATTTTATGTCATCAGTCCTGAAGACGATCTACGACCGAAACATTGATGATTTTTGTTCTGGTTTCTTCTCTATTTTCAAATCGTCTGAGCATCCTCAAAGATACTTTTGTACCATCCACAGAATCTATCTCTCTCTCTCTCTCTCTCTCTCTCTCGCATGCACACACACACAGACTGAGAGTGTACCTTCCCATTGAAGAGCTCCTTGACTAGCTGCTGCACCTTGGGGATACGAGTGGATCCTCCCACCAGCACAATCTCATCCACCTCCTCTTTCTTCAGGTCAGAGTCTTCCAGCACCTGTTTGACTGGCTTCACTGTGGAACGGAACAGGTCCTGCACACACACATACACCAGGTCAACATTCTTCACTCATTTTCTGTGGAACGGAACAGGTCCTGCACGCACACACACACCTACACCAGGTCAACATTCTTCACTCATTTTCTGCTGTTCTGCCCTTTGGCACTTTATGTACTCTATCCCTGAGATTCAGTCTGCTGCATATCATTGTTTTTACCCAAAGAATTGTTGGTTACAAAAATTACTATAAACAAAAGGAAAATATGCGTTTCAACTGTTTATTAATCTACTTAACACATAAAAAGGGAGAAGTTATATCAATACCACTTTCTCTCTTTTTTTAACCATGGATATTTTGTCATTCAACGTTTAATATCAATCATTACTTTCCCCAAATCCATCTCCAAAAGGTAACAAAGGAAGTGAGTCAGAGGTGAAGATCACGCATGTTTAGTACTTGGTAAAAGGTAAAGTAGACAACCTGATACCGTTCTGTTTACTGTGTGATCCCTCTCTGGAATCACTACAATGGACTCTCAGAAATGGGAGTCCATTGTCAGTCACAGTAACACAAGCCGAGGTCTGTACAGCTCATTGTCAACAGAAAGACAATTCTCTTTGTATAGGTTTGAGGACTCAAAGAATACATGCAGGCATATCAACTGGAAACTGATCCTTGATGCCCCGGCACTACAATACACATGGGGACAAATACAAGTCCATACTGAAATGGGCAAGTTATTCAAATGTGGTTTATATTGATACTATTTCTATTAAAAGCAAGGAAAAAATGGGAACAGCAAATACTGTAAACATAAATGTTTCTCTCATCTGTATCGCTAAAATCTGTGATTATTCAGCAAGCTCATGAAGTTTCCAAGGCTTGACACAAAAAATTGATAGAACTCTTCAAAACAATTCTGTACCGATTCCTTTGCACAAATGTTGGATACCAAATTTTGTCCGCAGCGAGAGCAGATTTATCAGGTCGATTTCAAGGGAACAACAAAATTTGATTTTAAATGCAAATAGTAAGCAAGTCACAGATGTTTTATTGTAACTTTCCTCTGCAGTTGTTTTCAGCCTCAAACAACTAAGAGTTTCATTTTGTATTGAGGCATCAGGGGTCAAATGACCATTAAAGGTGAAAATGTGGGATCGATTCGAAATATGTCATGTTTTGAATCTTTACCATAACTGTGAATTTGTAGGCAATGTCCAACAAAATGTCTCACAGATACGGGGAGGGGAAAGGGAAGGGAGAATTGTTGATAGTAAAAAATTTATTAAAAAAAAAGGGGGGGGGGGGGGCAATTTTCAAAATTTATATGCCAAGTTTAAGCCTCTGCTGAAACTGTAAAACTGACGGCAAAAACCAACAAAAATATCTCACAATGGGGAAGGGAGGAGGATCGGCGGGAGGGTGGGGACTGTTGATAGTGAAAAGGGGGGGGGGGGGGGGGGGGGAGAATGTCAGTTTTGACAATGATATGCCAAATTTTAAGCATTACCAGAACTGTGAAACTGATGGCAATATCCAACAAAACATTTAACAGGGAAGTGGAGGAGGGGGGCTTATTCAACCTTTGCCTAAACAATAGTCTACTCTAAAGGCAGATGAAGACAGCGCTTCTCTGGGTCCTCCCCAGCACCTTCAGGTGTTTCTTTTTCTTCTTCAGGGAAGGCGAGGAGGGGGGCTTATTCAACTTTTGCCTAAACAATAGTCATATCCACAAAAAACCCTTTTTTTTCCATCAGGATTGAGATCTGGTGCCCACCGACTCAAACTCTGTCTAACCAAAGCTGCATCATGAAAGACAAAAATGCAATAGGGCATCCATAATTCAAATAAATGTTAAACTGAAAACTTAAGAATGCACAATACTAACTGCACAATTGTTCAAAAAAAAGAAAATTAGTATCCTTCAAAGCTGACTGGTATTTTTGGGAAGACATGCTGAAATGATAATGAACTCCGTTTGTCAGCGAGTACAGCCAACGTTTGTCAGTGAGTACAGCCAATGCCCATTGGTGAGATGCACTTACAAATCGCCAACCAAAACTGATGAAGCAATGCACTATAAATTTGAATTTTTCATGTTGTCACTGCAACAACTGACTGTAGGCCTATTAAACAACGACAGTGACTCATCACAATGGTCTAACATTGGCTGATCAATGCACGCTCAATGGGTACATCTGGTCAAAGGACCATGCGCCATCTTGGAACCAATGGCGCCCGCGCACCAACAATCTGAAGCTCTGAACTATGACTAGCTTGAATTCCCCATCATGACCTTGCAAGACCGATTCACAGAATGATGCTTTGAACATTACCAAAATTAAAAAGCCTGAAAGACAGTTTTATGTTTGGCACACATCACATTTTTTAAACTACAACTTCAACCCTGCCTAAAACTTTAACTCATGATCTATGATGTAACAGAACAGTTTCGTCTGCCCTTCATTCTTTTCGTTTTTTTACAATGACTTTTATGTCACAAGAATAATCGTCTTAAGAGTGGATCACAGACATTTCCTTTCATCGCTCTTCTTTTTTATACATAACTTCTTTGTTACAGAAATGTTCTGTCCTAGAGTGGAATCACAGTTAATTCCCTCCATTGTTTTCTTTTAATTTTTTTTTTTTTTTCAACAGGAATATATCTTGGAGTGAAACATGGTCATGAATGGCCTTAGTTCTGGATAAGTATGGCAAAACCATAGAGGCAAACAGATCTGAAACCCGATAAATACGTCAGCTTTCATTTCTACAATTATGATGCAACCATTTTTTAATGTGCCTTCAAAGTTTTCAATCATGTATCTTTGATTATTTTTTTCTGAAGAAAGATTTTTCTTAACCTTATCATGGCATGCATGAATGATGAAGATGCTGATGACAGCACAGAAACTCACCATGTTGAGTTCCTCAAACTTGGCACGGGTGAGCTGCTCGGAGAAGTCCTCACCATCAAAGAGAGACTCAACCTCCACACGCACTTGATGCTGGGAGGACAGCGCCCTCTTGGCCTTCTCCACCTCACGGCGCAGCTTTTGCACAGCCCTATTGTCCTTGCGGATGTCCTTGCCCTTCTTCTTCTTGTAGAGCTTGATGAAGTGCTCCATGACACGCTGGTCAAAGTCCTCACCACCTGGTATACACCACACACCACAGTCCTGTTGATGCATCATGTGGTCATTCTCTCTTCAATCATTTCAACATTAACTGATGACAGACTGAAAAGGAGCTTTTAGCTGAAGGACAGAATAACTGCTGATAATGAAAGAAAAAGCAATAATGAAAAAAGCAATCCAGACTTAAGACTTTTCATCCCTACCTTTATCAAACAATAAGGAAATAAACTGAATTGCTTTTGAACTTTACTGATATTACACTAAACTGGTAACAAATTTTAAGTTATTCTTTAAGTACAATGCAAGACGCAAACACAAAAATATGGAAACCAATAGAAATAAAACATTAAAAAAAACCTGAAAGGCCCCTGCAGAGAAACTTTCTATAAGCGTTCACTAGTTTTCCCCAAACCTTCATTTTCAACAACCTACTAATGCCGTATCAGTAGGTAGAGTGGCTTACCCTAATGAGTGTCCCCACTGGTGGCCACCACTTACAACACTACTACTGCTGTATCAGTACAAAGAGGGGCTTATCCTAATGAGTGTCCACATTAGTGGCCGTCACTTCAAACACCCACCACTGCTGTATCTTTAGGAAGAGTGGCTCGCCCAGGTAAGTGCCCCCATTAGTGGCCATCATTTCAAACACTATCAGTGCTGTATCCTTAGGAAAAGTGGCTCATCTTGGAGAGAGTCCCCATTAGTGACCACCACGTCAAACCTTACTATGACTGTATCTTTAGGAAGAACGGCTTACCCAAGTGAGTGTCTCCATTGGTGGCCACCACTTCAAATACTCCATTGTCGATGGTCAGCATGGAGACGTCAAAGGTTCCACCACCCAGATCAAACACCATAATGTTCTTCTCTCCGTCACGTTTGTCAAGTCCATATGCAATGGCTGCAGCTGTCCTGGACATCCACATGTACATTCTCAGGAAATGTTCCATTGCTCTTGCCCCTTATTTGTCCTCTTCCCTCTCTCACATTGCATCAAACTTTCCTTCCTTTTACTTCTAGATTCTTAAGTATTAATCAGTATTCAACTAATGTCATTAAATATTGTTCCAAGTTGCTTCCATCCAGAAAACTTCAAGATTCTGAATAGTTCTATCATGTGCCCAAATGTACCAAAACCACAACAGCTAATCCGGACTTAATAACCGACTATGCTTATTTAATGGTGATTTGAAAACTGTTCCAAGTTAACCTTATTTTCAGGATATTTCCTTCTGAAAACACATATCTGTTTTGGATTTTAATACAGGCAAAAATGCATTAAAGTGCTGTAGCTGCATGGCCGTTTTCTTCTTTTAATGTGAGCATTCACAATGGCACTACACCCTCAATAAATGAATGTCAGCAAAAATACATGGAGTAAAAATCTAGCAATGACTTACGGTTCATTGATGATTCTCATGACGTTGAGCCGTGCGATGGTGCCTGCATCCTTAGTGGCCTGACGCTGGGCGTCATTGAAGTAGGCGGGCACTGTGACTACTGCATTGTGGATCTTCTTGCCTAAATAGGCCTCAGCAATCTCCCTCATCTTGCCCAGCACCATGGCAGAGATCTCCTCAGGGGCATAGGTTTTGGTTTCCCCGCTCACCTTGGCCTGCACATGAGGCTTGTTGTTCTTGTTTATTACCTTGAACGGGTAGAACTTGATGTCATGCTGTACCGCTTTGTCATCCCATGTGCGACCTATCAGACGCTTCACATCAAAGATGGTGTTTTCGGGGTTGGAGGTCAACTGGTTTTTGGCTGCATCGCCAATTAGACGTTGATCTTCAGTGAAGGCCACATAGGAAGGAGTAATACGATTTCCTTGGTCATTTGCGATGATTTCCACACGGCCATTCTTGAACACTCCCACACTGAAACAATGATTGCAGTGGTCTAGAAATAGACTCATCACAGAACAAAAATAAGCTAAACACAAGACAGAGAAAATCCTATGCAAAATATACAACGGGGTTTGGACTGACCTGTGTGTGATCAATCTTTGTGTAGGGGTGATCTGTTTGTGACCAGCCTTTGTGTATGTGGGAGTAACCTATCTGTGGTCAGTGTTTGTACATGAGTGACCTGTGTGTGACCAGCCATTGTGTGGAAGTGTCCTGTGTGTGACTAGCCTTTGTGTGGCAGTGATCTGTTTGTGACCAGCCTTCATGTGGGAGTAACCTACTTGTGATCAGTCTTTGTACAGGAATGACCTAAGTGTGTCCATCCATAATGTAGAATAATTTAGCCTCTATCAGTCAACAGTGAAACTGTAAGGTGTCAGTTGACAGTGATAATGTAGGCTGTCAGTCAAGTCATAATGTAGGTAGCGCAAGTCAGCAGTGATAATATAGGATGTGTCAGTCAATGATAATGCAGGCTGTCAGTTAACAGCAATCATTTAGGCTGTGTCAGTTAACAGTGATAATGTAGGCTTGGGTCGGTTAATAGTGATGATGTAGGCTGTGTCAGTTAACAGTGATAATGTAAGCCTGTATCAGTGAACATTGATAATGTAGGCTGTATCAGACAATGATAATGTAGGTTGTCAGCTAACAGTGATAATGTAGGCTATGTCAGCCAACAGTGATACTGCAGGCCCATGTCAGTCAACAGAGATACAGTAGACTATCAGTGTAACAGCGAAAATGTAGGCGGTATCACCGTTAGTCCACTGACCATGAATAGGTAGTTCCCAGGTCGATGCCGATGACTGTCCCCACCTTGTCCTTGTCCTTTCCATCCTCTTCATCCGCTCGGGCAGGCCAAGCTGTGTACAACAGCAGTGCCAGGCAGACGGGCAACAAAAAAGGCTTCATATTGTTGCGGTCAAGTCAGTCTGAAAATTAAAAAAGAATTGCTGATGAACTACATTCCAGCAATCACATGGCATGAATTTCATAGACATGGATTTTCACAAACTCAGGGTTTTATGTATAGCTATAGTGATAACATTGTATAAACATGGGTAGTTTATTTTAAAGTGATAATCTATTAAATTATAAGTCTAAATAACAATCTATGAATCAAGTATTTGACAATCAAACTTCTTTAAATTTGTAAATTATATTCATGGTGTTAACCTATACATAATCCTACCATTTTCCCCCAATAACTTACACGCCTTGTTGAATAATCTGCAACGTGAAAAAAGTCCAAATTTTTGCGGGCTGGTGGGGGGGGGGGGGGGGGGGGGGGGGAGCTTCAATAAACAAGAAAAAATGGTTTTCTTAAGGTTAATGTGGTTTTCGGCCCTACTAATGTCACATAGTACGAACGGCTGCTTTTTAATGTAAGCTTTCTTGTCAGTTAAATGCTTTTTCACAAACTACACGTCATCAATTGGGTCTGGTCAGTTGAGGAGACTGGTGAGTGTGAAAAGATTACGCAATGATGCAACCCACGTGGGGGCCTTCTGAACAGAGGTTCAGATGTTCAACTTCTTGAATCCACTTAGGGTCTACTTACTCAAAACAGTTTCTTTCCCTTTTAAAAAAAACTTTTTTTTCCCCCTACCACTGTCTGTCTTGGCATATGGCTTGTCGACTTTGTTCTGGAATAATTTCATGGTGAAAATCGATGTGGGTGTGGTTGTCTACAGCGAGACCTAGGCCTCATAGAAACGGATGTAGAATCGGCAATATTCAAACAGTTGCAATTTTACGTTATTCGGTCAGCTATTCATTCAAAACCAGAACCGTTCATTCACAGAAAATCAGTTCCAACACATGGAAAGGCAGCTTTAAAACCTGCATTGACGTTTACCGTTGGCGTCTCACCTGCGATCAAATCCTACGCTGTCGTCTGCTTCTCTCAATTTAGTGTCGATAAAATGATTTTACTCTCTTATTTTCAAAGGAAACGTGAATAAAAATGAATCCAAGAAGTGAGTTTACCTTTTCACACTGTCGATGATACCTGTAAATGGCAGAAAAACTTCTTTGATGCTAACAAATCAGAAGGCTCTCAACTGAACTAAAAGTGAAACAACCGTTCGCCTGCCGGTTCTTCTAAATATATGCCATGTGTTACACACGCACATTTCCTTCCCGTTCCCATGGCGTGTGCAAATGTGATTGGTTGCCGTCAGCATACTAGGAAGATGATGATTGGTTCACGTACACGATTGCAGTTCTATTTTTGGCCAGGTTTTCAATGGACACGTTGACTTAGCCGATGGTCACGGGTTAGTGGTTCTTCCACATCTTCGTGGTATTTTCTCGTTGGTAGGCAGTAACGTACCACTCCTTTGTGTTAAAGACGAACGCTTTTTTTGCGTTTGTTTGGGATTTTTTTTTTTCAACATACTTCCTGTTCCTTTCGGGGGGAAATAATCATTAACTGCTGCAAAAGAATAGAGTATTGTCGACATTATTGTCTGCTGCTTTGCTTGCGCGCTAAGAAATAAAGAAAAAAAAAAAGGTATTTAGCTAATGTAGATCGATGAATAAAACACAAATGGGTGAAAGCAGGAAGAAAATCCAGAGTGAGAGGATGCGAAGAATCATAGAAGAATTTATGAAAAGTCCCATGGTTATCATAATATCAGGCTGTTGGCTCAGTTCCAGTGGTCAATCAGTCTTTTAAAACGAAAAAGTAGATCACGTGCGCGCGCGCGCGCGCGCGCGCACGCACACACCACACACACACACACACCACACACACACACACACACACACACAATTAACTTACAGTTACACTGACATGCAAAATAGATGAGATCTGATTTAGTCAAACAAGCGAAGTAGAGAACAGGGAAGGGCATTCTGGGCCATCCGCCTCACCCATCGGCGGTCCATAGTTCAAAACTGCTGAAATGATAATGAACTCGTTTTGTCAGCGGGTAAAGCCAACGTTTGTCAGTGAGTACAGCCAATTGCCCATTGGTGAGTGCACTTACAAATCGCCAATCCAATATGATGAAGCAATGCACTATAATTTGAATTTTTCATGTTGTCACTGCAAACACAAATGACTGTAGGACACTATTTTAACAACGACAAGTGATCATCACAATGGTTACATTGGCTGATTCAATGCACAGCTCAATGGGGATACATATGGTCTATTGGAACCATGCCGCCATCTTGGACCCAATGGAGGCAACGCGCACCAACAATCTGATAGCTCTGAACTATCATAGCTTGAATTCCCCATCATGACCTTGCAAGACCGATTCTCAGAATGGATTGCTTTGAACATTACAAAATTAAAGTGCCTGGAAAGGACAGTTTTTTTGTTAGCCACTCATCACATTTTTAAACTACAACTCAACACTGCCTAAAACTTTATCTCTTGAATCTTTGATGTAACAGAACAGTTTCGTCTGCCCTTCATTTTTCGTTTTTTTTACAATGACTTTTATGTCCACAAGAATAATCGTCTTACAGAGTGGATCACAGACATTTCCTTTCATCAGCTCGTCTTTTTTTATACATAAACTTCTTTGTTACAGGAAATGTTCTGTCCTAGAGTGGTATCACAGTTTATTCCCTCCTTGTTTTCTTTTAAAATTTTTTTTTTTTTTAATCAGGAATATATCTGGAGGGATACCATGGTCATGAATGGCTTAGTTATGGATAAGTATGGCAAAACCTTAGAGGCAACAGATCTGAAAACACGATATTAATACGTCAGCTTTCTTTCTACTATTATGATGCAACATTTTTTAAATGTGCTTCAAAGTTTTCAATCATGTATCTTTGATTATTTTTTTTTGAAGAAAGATTTTTATTAACTTATCATTGGCATGATGAATGATGAAGATGTGATGACAGCACAGAAACTCCCTTGTTGAGTTCCTCAAAATTGGCACAGGTGAGCTGCTCGGAGAAGTCCTCACCATAAAAGAGAGACTCAACACCACACGACACGTGATGCTGGGAGGACAGCGCCTCTTGCCTTCCTCTCATCACGGCGCAGCTTTTGCACATGCCTATTGTCACTTTGCGGATGTCCTGCCCTTCGTCTTTTGTAGAGCTTGATGAAGTGCTCCTTGACACGCTGGTCAAAGTCCCCTCACCACTGGTATACACCACACACCACAGTCATGTGGATGCATCATGTTGTCATTCTCTCTTCAATCATTTCATCAATTAACTGATGACAGACTGAAAAGAGCTTTTAGCTGAAGGACAGAATAATGCTGATAATGAAAGAAAAAGCAATAATGAAAAAAGCAATCCAGATTAACGAGACTTTTCATCCCTACCTTTATTCAAACATTAAGGAAAATAACTGTATTGCTTTGAACTTTACTGATATACACTAAAACTGGTAACAAATTTTAAGTTAATTCTTTAAGTACAAATGCAGACGCAAACACAAAAATATGAGAAACACAATAGAATTAAAAACATAAAAAAAACCTGAAAGGCCCACTGCAGAAGAAAACTTCTATTAAGAGTTCACTAGTTTCCCCAACCTTCATTTTCAACAACACTACTAATGCCGTATCAGTTGGTAGAGTGGCTTACCATAATGAGTGTCCCAATGGTGGCCACCACTTACAACACACTAATGCTGTATCAGTACAAAGAGGGGCTTATCCTAGGTGTCCACATTAGTGGCCGTACAACTTCAAAAACACTACACTGCTGTATCTTTAGGAAGAGGTGGATCGACAGGTAAGTGCCAACATTAGTGGCCATCATTTCTAAACACTTTCAGTGCTGACCTAGGAAAAGTGGCTCTTCTTGGTGAGAGTCCCCCTTTAGTGTCCACCACGTCAAACCTTACGATGACTGTATCTTTAGGAAAGTACGGACTTACCCAGGTGAGTGTCTCATTGGTGGCCACCACTTCTAATTACTCACATTGTCGATGGTCAAGCATGGAGACGTCAAAGGTTCCACATCCCAGAATTCAAACACATAAGTTCTTATCTCCGTCCGTTGTCAAGTCCATATGCATTGGCTCTGCAGCTGTCATGGACATCCACTTGTACATTCAAGGAAATGTTACATTGCCTCTTGACCCCTTTTTTGTCCTCTTCACTCTCTCACTTTGCCATTCAAACTTTCCTTTCCTTGTTACTTCTAGAATTTTTCTTAAGTATAATCAGTATTCAACTTATGTCATTAATTATGTTCCAGTTGGCTTCATCCAGAAAACTTTCATGATCTGAATAGTTCTATCATGTGCCAAATGTACCAAAAACATCAACAGCTAATCGGACTTAATAACCGACTCATGATGATTTAATGGTGATGATTTGAAAACTGTTCCAAAGTTAACCTTATTTTCAGGATATTTCCTCTGAAAATCTCATTCTGTTTGCGATTTTATTACAGGCATAAAATGCATTAAAGTGCTGTAGTGCATGGCGTTTTCTTCTTTTAATGTGAGCATTCACTATGGCACTACACCCTCATAAATGGATGTCAGCAAAATACATGGAGCAAATTTCTAGACATATGACTTAAGGGTTAATTGATGATTATCATGACGTTGGAGACGTGTCGATGGTGCTGCAGCCTTTGTGGCCTGACGCTGGGCGTCATTGAAGTAGGGGGCACTTGTTGATTCTGCATTGTGGATCTCTTGCCTAATAGGCCTCAGCAATCTACCTTCATCTTTGCCCAGCAACCATGGGCAGTGATTCTCCTCAGGGGCATAGGTTTTGTTTCCCGATCACCTTGGCCTTGCCACTTGAGGCTTGTGGTTCTTGTTTTTTACCTTGAACGGGTAGGAACTGATGTCATGCTTGTACCGCTTTGTCATCCCATGTGCGAACCTTTTCAGACGCTTCACATCTAAGTGGTGCTTTTCTGGGGTTGGAGGTCTACTGGTTTTGGCTGGCATCGCCATTTTGACGTGGTCTTAGTGAAGGCCACATAGGAAGGAGTAATACGTTGTCCTTGGTCATTGCTGGATGATTTCCACAAGGCCATTATTGAACACTCCACACTGAAAACAATGATTGCAGTGGTCTAGGAAAATTGACTCATCACGAACAAAAATAAGCCTAAACCATGACTTGAGTAAATCCTATGCAAAATTATACAACGGGGTTTGGACTGAACTGTGTGTGATCAATCTTTGTGTAGGGGTTGATTGTTTGGTGACAAGCCTTTGTGTATGTGGGGAGTAACCTATATTGTGGTCAGTGTTGGTACTTTGACGTGACCTGTGTGTGACCTGCCATTGTGTGGAAGTGTCTGTGTGTGACTAGCCTGTGGTGGCAGTGAGTGATCTGTTTGTGACCAGCCTTGCATGTGGGAGTAACCTAATGTGATCAGTCTTTGTACAGGAATTGACTAAGTGTGTCCATCATAATTAGATTAATTTGCCTCTATCAAGACAATTCAGTGAAATGTTAGGTGTCATGTTGGGACAGTGATTATGTTAGGCTGTCAGTCAAGTCATAATGGAGGTAGCGCAAGTCAGCAGTGATAATTTAGGATTTGTCAGTCAAATGATAATGCAGGCTGTCTGTTTTCAGCAATCATTTTAGGCTGTGTCAGTTAACAGTGATAATGTAGGCTTGGGTCGGTAATAGTGATGATGTAGGATGAGTCAGTTAACAGTGATAATTTAAGCCTGTTCAGTGACACATTGATTATGTAGGCTGTATCTGACAATGATAATGTATGGTTGTCAGCTAACAGTGATATGTAGGCTATGTCAGACAACAAGGTGATACTGACAGGCCATTGTAAGTCATCTGAGTTTATGTCGTCTATCAGTTTTACTGCGGAAAATGTAGGCGGTATCACCGTTGTCCAACTGAACATGTAAGGTAGTTCCCAGTCGATGCCGTATGACGTCCCCTCCTTGTCCTTGTCCTTTCCATATTCTTCATCCGCTCGGGCAGGCCAAGCTGTGTACAACGCAGTGCCAGGCTGTCGGGAAACAAAAAGGCTTTCTTATTGTTGCGGTCAAGTCAGTCTGAAATTAAAAATGGAATTGCTGATGAAATACATTCAGCAATCACATGGACATTGTATTTCATAGACATGGATTTTCACAAACTCAGGGTTTTTTTGTATAAGCTATAGTGGTTAACATATGTTTAATACATGGGTAGTTTAGTATAATGTGATAATCTTTTAAATTATTTGTCTAAATTAACAAATCTATGAATCAAAGTATTTGACAATCAAACTTCTTTAATTTGTAAATTTTATTCATGTGTTAACCTATACATATTCCTCCTTTTACCCCTATAACTTACTCGCCGTGTTGATTAATCTGCAACGTGAAAAAGTCCTAATGTTTTGCGGGTGGTGGGGGGGGGGGGTGGGGGGGGGGGGGGGGGGGGGGGGAGCTTCAATAATCAGAAAAAAAGTGGTTTTCTTAAGGGTAAAATGTGGTTTTCGGCCTACTAATGTCACATAGTTCGATACGGCTGCTTTTTAATGTAAGTTTTCTTGTCAGTTTAAATGCTCTTTTTCACAAACTACACGTCTTCAATCTGGGTCTGGTCAGTTGAGGAGACTGTTGAGTGTTGAAAAGATTACGCAATGATGAACCACGTGGGGGCCTTCTGAACGAGGTTTTGATGTTCAATCTTTTGAAATCAACTTAGGGTCTACTTACTTCAAAACAGTTTCTTTCCCTTTTAAAAAACTTTTTTTTCCCCCTACCACTGTCTGTCTTGGCATATGGCTTGTCGACTTTGGTTTCTGGGAATATATTTAATGGTGAAATCGAATGTGGGTTGGGGTTGTCTAAAGCGAGACTTGGGCCTCTTAAGAAAGGATGGTAGAATCGGCATATTCTAACAGTTGCAATTTACGTTATTCGGTCAGCTATTTTCATTCAAAAACCAGAAACAGTTCATTCAAGAAAATTCAGCTTCCTACACATGGAAAGGCAGCTGTAAATACCTGCCATTGACGTTTTAACGTTGGCGTCTAACCTGCGTATATATCCTACGCTGTCGTCTGCTTCTCTCAAATTTAGTGTCGATTATATAATGATTTTTTCTCTCTTATTTTCAAGGAAACGTGATTAATCATGATAATCAAAGAAGTGAGTTTAACCTTTTCACACTGTCGATGATACTGTAAATGGCAAGAAAAACTTCTTTGATGCTAACAATTCAGACGGCTCTCAACTGAAACTAAAAGTGGAAAAACAGTCAGCCTGCCGTTCTTCTATATATATGCATTGTGTACACACGACATTTCCTTCCGTTAACATGGAGTTGTGCAAATGTGATTGGTTGCCGTCAGCATACTAGGAAGATGATGATTGTTTCACGTACTCGATTGCTGTTCTATTTTTGGCCTGTTTTCAATGGACACGTTGAAACTAGCCGATGGTTCACGGCGCTTCAGTGAGTTTTCTCCACATCTTCTTGGTATTTTCTCGTTGGTAGGAGTAGTAACGTACCAACTCACTTTGTGTTAAAGACGAACGCTTTTTTTGCGATTGTTTTGGGATTTTTTTTTTCAACATACTTCTGTTCCTTCGGGGGAAATAATCATTAACTGCTGCAAAAGAATAGAGTGATTGTCGTCATTATTGTCTGGCTGCTTTGCTTGCGCGATAAGAAATAAAAGAAAATTAAAAAAAGTATTTAGCTAATGTAGATCGATGAATAAATCACATGGTGTGAAAGCAGGATAGAAAATCCAGAGTGAAGAGGATAGCACGTAGAATCATAGAAGAATTATGAAAAGTCCCCATGGTTATCATAACTATCAGGCTGTTGGCTCAGTTCCAGTGGGTTCAATCAGTCTTTTTTAATACGAAAAAGTAGATAACGTGAGCGCGAGCGCGCGCGCGCGCACGAACACACACACACACACACACACAACACAAACACCACACACCACACACCCACACACAATTAACTTACAGTTACACTGACATGCAAAAATAGATGATGATCTGATTTAGTCAAAAAAGCGAAGGTTGGACAGGGAAAGGGGCATTCTGGGCAATTCCGCCATCCCCTGTTTACGGGCGTATGTATCCCACGAATGACCCCTTTCTGTTCTTGACAAGTAAGACTTCAATAACTAAAAAAAATAACGACCCTACATAACAAACATACTGTGTAGGGTTATCCGTTTTCAAATCTTAATTTACCTAAAAAAAAACTTTTGCAGATTTTAGTTTTTGTCTAATCCTAGTTTTTAAGGGTATTTTAATAACTCATTTTGCGCAACATTCTTCAAATGAGTCTTTGTCTTTCATGTGAATTAAAACTACAGTCCTTTAACTGTTCTCTAAAGTCTTTTTTAAAAACAGATATGCGAGTTTTATTTCTGGCATAAAATACCACACACTTATCCTCCTGCCATGTCTTCGCTGAAAAAGCTAGTTTCGACCAAAGTGTTTCTCTTTTTAACTATGTCTCTTTCTGCCGAACAGTTCATCCTATAATAAATAGTGTCTGCGTTCCTTCAAACAGTTTTATAAAACTGTTTAAACATCACTCTGTTTATTGCTAGGATTAACTAAAAATATGTTATTATCAGTCCATATAAACCTTCTATCATGTTATGCTTTGTTCCATTTAAGTGTTGGACCAGAAAAAACCACAATATGATTAAAATTATAACGATAACTGTTGTAACAGGTCGAGGAGATATATTGTTTTTCACAACCAGTCTGCCCACAAATCACATGAGCAATGAGGAGTTTTTGTCATAAAGTTTTTTAACTGCTCCATAGTTTTTTTAACTAGAGTTTAATCTATATGCAGTTATTATTTATTCTCATACTTCTCCGTCAAAAATTGTTCAGTATAATAAACCTATGACGGCCTATAGGTGTAAGATGAATCCTATTTTAGTCTTTAAGATTGTTTTATATTTAAGTCAACAGTGATTTTGTTGCTTGTGTTTGTTTCTTTATTATCCTCGACATTGTGAAGATAAACGACGATGGTAACGTTAAGGTGTTTAAGTCTAAGTTTTGCACAGCTAATATTAATTCCTTTTTATTTGGTCATCACTAACGCACACAAAAACCCCATCCTCTCCACATTTTAAAAGACAGAAATTTCAAATATTATTGTGAAAGTGTATCCTATTTTCTGCTTGGAAGAACTGTTAATTTGTATAGAAGCTTTTTTTACAATGTATTCTTTTCTGTGGAGGATGTAATGTGTTTTCACATACGCGTTATTTCAATTTCTTTACAGTCTATTATCGTCGGTATTATAGGACTTACATGTAAAAGGGCCAGTGTTGTAATGCTTTTCTGAAACTTTTTTGTGACGGCCAAAAATGTAATTGGGCTTATGAATTCATATTTTTTTTCCATTCTAATTGGTTCTAAGTGCCATTTGAGGTCTGGTTTTCGAACTATTTTATATTCTACTGGCCAAATTATTTGCTTCTAGATCTGCGTAGTTGTTCTAGTTTAGGAAACCTTTGTTGTCGTCAACCTCTTTGGTTTTATATCACATCTATCGTGTACCTCAAAACCATAACACAGTGCCTATCTCACCATTCTGTTCAAAGTCCGCAACGTCTGCAAGGTCTTTTAATTATAAAGTTATACACCTCACTGGCTCTATGTACTCCTGGTTTTCTGGCCACGGACATTATTTTGTAGTAGGTTTTATGTTATTTCCAAAACAATGTGCAGGTTATCACATTTCACGACTTTCCCTGTGTTGTCTTTGATTTTTATATTAATGATCCGACCCTCCACACAACTAAATCTTTTAAAACTGTAAATTAGGGAATTGTTAATTTTTCAATATCGCAATAATCTGCTTTCCCTGTCGGAAGAGCTCTAAAACGTTGAGGGCCTTCCATAATATAAGTTTTCATCAACCCCCAGTGCTCAGCTTAATCAAATGAATAGGAGTAATGAATTGTAATGCAAGACTCGAGCGGATTTTCACACCCCTCATAGATAGTTTTGTATGGTCAGCAATAAAAACTTTGAGTGGGTAAATTGTAGTTGTAAGCCTAAAATTTTAGCTTGCTCTATATCAAAAAAGTAAGATGTTCCTTCGTCTTCAAGCTTAAATGGTAACATTGTTTTTAGATGTGCATTGGTTTATGTATGAGAGTTTGTTAAAGTTACTCATTGCTTCTTTTAGTGAGCAAAAACCAGTAATAAAACCATCTGGTATTTGTTAACTGGATCATTTTGGTCCCTGGCTCTGGTTAAATTTTAGAACCTTATTATTCTTCTTGGGCTTTGCTTATATTAAAACCATACGGACTTTGTAAAAATATTTTCATGGAGCGCGGACAGTTTCTGGTTCCGCATTTGTGATTAATAGCATGTTCAAAAAACGCAAGGGCAGGGTTTCTTGAGTTGTTAATGTTACAAACATTTTTTAAAACAAATTAATAATGAGTGCTTCAAAATATATTGATGCAAAATTTTAAATTATTTATTAAAAAAATTTTTTTTCTTGTTGGGCGCACTACAATCTTTAAAAAATATAACAACTGACACCCTCGACATTTCGTGACCCAGGACTGTCGATTTCATAAAAAGGTGAGTACCATTGAAGAGCTATCTTAACCCCCCTATTATATAAGATACATCGCGAAGCGTGGTTTAGTAATCGATGCAGTTTTTATCAGACCAGTTAATAAACTTTGCTGTTGTTTTGTGCTCAACTGGGGGGGAGTGTCGCTATGCTAAATCACGTATAATCACCTGATCCTTGGTTTGGTCAGTGTACATGATTTCATTTCTATTACAACCTTCTGACGTATTTTAACTGATACTGCAGCGGCATTACGGATTGACAAACTGTTTAATCCATTCAGCAACAGAATAGACAATTGAAGGCTTTTGAAAGGTCTGTAACGAATTCAATATTAAACCAAGACGGACTTTAGTACAAAAAGATTGGATACTTAATAATGTTAGGCACCCTTATTTTTGGGGCATGCACAGGAAAGTTTAAATTTGACTGGAATCCTCCCCTTTCACATCTTTTCTTCAAGCGAAACAGCTTTTTCACTTGGGTCCATAGAGAAAGAGCATAAAACAGCATGGACAACATTTATCTTATGATTCACTTCTAGGGCCTAACTTGGGCGAAAAGGGAATAGACGAAATAAATCGCTCTATTCGTAAGTACTTTTGGTGTTTGCTAGGGGCGCAAGCACAGGCAAGACTGAGGCATAATGATCCTTCTACTGGCTTTGACGCGCAAAAATAACTTTACTTGCAAATTTAGAGGACGCCATTTAATTTACAGTTGATTTACCTTCAAGTATTAAAAGATACAAAAATGTTTTACTATACGCAAAGTTCAGAAAGTAGACTTTGCTGTTGGAACTGGGTTATACATGCTGCCTTCTGACCTCAGACTCCTGTAGATAATAAAAACTATAATAATGAAATTCTTGATGCAGGCAATGAACAGAAGGTTGGGAAAAATCAATAATTCTGAGCCAGTAATATTACAAACAATAAAAGTTCACCCAAGATTAAGTCATTTATTTCCCGAAGTTCCAAACCCCATAAAGTTCATTAAGGGGCTTCAGCAAAGCTTGCGGACTCTGTTGCGTTTGACCTTGAATATGAAAAGACAGCGCTTGTTCTTGGAGTAACTGGCCTAGGATTCCCGGGTCTTTGTTTACTAAATATTAACCACAATATTTAAGAGAACTATGACCATACGTGTCGGCATAAAAGCCAACTACTTTGCTTGAGAGACAAAAGCCAGCTGGACAATAATCCCAAATATCTGTAATGCGTTACGGCTTTAAAGCTAATTTTTTTAATAAATTTCGCAAGATGATCAAGCTGTTTTTTTACCAATGATTTATAGGTGATGGCGGTGGAGGCACTGGGCTTTGTCCAGTCGACGCCTGTAATAGCCAATCACTAGTGTTACTTATGCAAATTCCTAAGGCTGTTAAACGCTTTACTAATGTGAATCCTTGCTCATCTAAACAGTGTTCGTATTCGTTCTGCTTGTGTCGCTGTCTTTATATAAAATTCTTTGGATAGTTTTCTCTTATTCTGCTCACTTGAGTTCGTAAATTGTTTCGGTTAGTAGACAGCACTTCTAGTCTTGCTGTTTTATTGTCAAGTTTCTTTTAGTCTTTGGTGGGTTTCTTTCTTTAATTTCTTTGCCCTAAGTTGGCGTCATCAGCCTCAACACGAGGTTTGTTTTTCTTTTTCTCTTTTTATATGATCATCTAGTTCACCTAGTTTTGCTTAAAGTGTTTGTTAATTCGCTCTACTGGTTCATTATTGCATGATAAGGGCCGTTGAGTTCTCGCATAGCAATGGGGAATCATTAATTGGTTTTAACGCTGTTCTTCTGAGAAACTGGTTTCTGCCATTCTATTGTATTTATTAATTGCCTGGCTGTTTGATTTAATTCATGTAAGTTCCATGTTTTGCTTTTGGTTATCTGTCCGGTGAGTTTCTTGTTGTGTGTTTTTGATGTTTAGCAACTGCCTCCGCCTTAATTCTGTTAGCATGGCCAAGGCGATTTTTGATACTTTCACAGAGTCTATTTCTAATTTATACCCACAGCCTAATAAAACTTTGTTGGGTGGGTTTAGTTGTTAGCCGAACAAGTTGCCCTTGATCGTTTTTTACAAACAAATGACCATTTCTAATTCAAAATCATTTTGGGTCTATAAATTCGGGAGGTTCTTGACCTAACTTTTGTTAAATGATCCGACCGTACTTTCTGTTATTTCACGCTGCATTGAGTGCGTTGAGCGTTGCTTTGTTAAAGGATCTTTTCTCTTCATGTGTTCCCGATCAAATAACATATATCTTCTTCGCCTTCATTATCCTGCACAATGTTTTTAAATAATTACTTTTTTGTTGATTCATAATAAATGCCAGAACAAGTACTGGCTCGATTCTTGCACCCGCATAGCAAACTGAAAGAGCCCTTTGGCGTGAAGGAAATAAGCGGGAATATTACTGTTCCAAATAACCATCTATATTGATGTCAGATCAATTCATTACTGTCAAATTTTCCTGACCTAGGAGCGGGATGAAGTGATTGTGCCAAGCTCTGCGAGTCTTACTTCAAAATAGCGCTCGGATTCAACAGACAGACCCAAACCGGTACAGTTGTGCAGAATCTGGGGCGGGGCTATCGTTTAAGAAAATTTCTATAAACTTGAGGGGCATGAAATAATTTTCTTTACATAATCAGACATATTTTAAACCTATTGATCTATGGCCTAACGGAACGAAAGGGCTGTTCTTGCGTTCAGGATTTGAAATGAGAAGCACTAAAGCTTCAGAATAGGCGCCGAACTCGCCTCAGTGATAATTGAGCATAAAAGGCTGTAGCTGTAAATTTTGCGTATGGAAAATAGTTTTTCATTCCTTAGATTTTGTGTGTTAAAAGCGCATGCACCTACTTTCAGGAGCATTAAAAGACAGATTGTCATATGAACAAACTTTTAATGAATACAAACGCGGTATCAGATCATCAGTCACTGAAGCAAAGTACAGCTTTTCTGACATCTCGTTAGAGATTGACGGGTTAGCAACCACACTTAGCACGGCTGATTGAACATCAATATCAGTCTAAAATACCAATATATTACGAATGAGTGATTCATCATCAAACTTCTCTAGAAGCAGGGCAGACCACTTTATGGAATTTTGTTTTAGCGTTGCAGCAAGATCGCTTAAAGGTATTTTATTGCGACTGTGTGAGATGAAGAAAACGTTCATAAGAGCAAGTGAAAAGGTTTTTAATCCTAAAATGACGAAAAGTTTGCAATGTACACAATTGACGGCAGTCCTACCAAATCTACGCTGCGGCTTAGTCCTTATCATCATTTTGACGAAATAAGAAAAATGTTGGGGGGTGGGAGGGGTATAGAAATCCAATAGCAAGACTAGTGTCTAAAAGATTTACATCTTCACGTGTTTAGACTCGATGATTATTTAACAACAAAATACGGTTTATGGATTGACCTAAGGTAAAACAGAGGGATATTGAAGTTGTATGGAAGCGGCGAGAAACGTGGAGATGACGTAATAACATTCAAATTGATAAAGAAGAAGAAGACCGATAATACCGCTTTATGTACATTTGTTTTTATTATATGATGCGCCAGCTAGAATATTCGAGAAACAGATTTGAATATTGTATTATACTATATATTTTTCATTTTATAAAAAGGCTTGTTGTTTTCAGGGTTTATCCAAATGTGCCTACTGCACGGTGTCGTCGAGAGAAGAGATAGATGGCAATTCTGCTGTTATAGAAAGCCCTGATGTAAAAATCCTTTGTTTAACCAACATTACGCAAATGCAGCAAGTACTAGAGAAAGGACCTTTCAAAATACAGCAAACCAAACGAGGTATTCTGCTGCCTTTAATGCTGTTACATATGTTAATACTGGACAGCATCGACTATATGTGCTCTATCAGCAGCGAACGGAGTGTTGGTTCTCTTAGCAACGGGCATAGGCGCACCCGAGCTTTACCACTTGGACGGTTTGTCTTTTAGCTCTCGGCCTGTGTTCATTAGCAGTTAGGTGCTGTAGTTACAAAAAAAAATTATAAAACCTAACTCCAAAAGAACACAGCTATGGTTCAACTAATAACAGCTATAACTTAGCTCGTTCATAAAACTGACAATAAAATAAAGCGCTGGTTGACTAAACATCACGGATGAAGTATTTAATCGTTTTTTACAGGCGATTTTGATGATACAAAAGACAAAAGTTTGATATTCAAAGAAAGGCGTGGGGTGTGAAAAGTTTTTCTCACAGCCAGACCCCGAGCAGATAAAAAAGGAATGCTTTAAAAAAAGTACGAGACATTAAAGCTCTGTTCTCAAACAAGCTCTCACCATAACAACACCAAAAGGTGTTTATAACTTGTTGTTTATGTGGCCAAGACGCAATAAGACCGTTGATATTGGTCCTGATTAAGTATTTTTTTTTATTTTAAATAATTATTTTGCTTAGTAAAGAAAGACACATGGCATGATATATGAAGGGACAAGCGAATTGTTTGGAAGGAAGCTCGAGGGAGGATGCGTTTATCAAGAGACTGAATGATACTTGATTTTGAAAGTCATTGACCCAAAAACGTAAAGGCAAGTATCGTTGTTCTGCTATTTCTCATGTTCCAAGGCAAAACTAACAATAGACACGCCTTTAAAGTAATGTTAGCTGTTTTAATTGACTATGTAACAATAAATGAGAAAATCTAGAAGTCTGGGTCCTCAACGAAACAAAGACTATTCTTCTATAACGACTTAAACCGGCTGGCGCAGACGAACTGCTTGCACATGTTTGACGATGCCGTGAAAGAGCTATAAATGAGAGGCTTCTGGGTTGGTCAAGAGGTGCAGGTCCTAGAGATTAGATTAACAGGCTAAGTATGCACCGATTGTAGGCATGGTTACATTCCGGCTACACTCGGGAGACGTTGGTTTTATAGAGAGCTGTTTTAAACATAAAAATTTCAGACAACAAATGTTTCTTGTGGTGCGTTCTGCAAGGCTGCATCATGGTCCGCGAACACGGCAGAGAGAGGAAGTGATAACATATCGGCAATACGCCAAAGATCTTAACTTCAAATGGAATATTCCTTTCCTGTTTAGTGTAGACCTAATTGATCAGTTTGAAGAACAAAAACAACCTATTACTGTAATGTATACTCATGGGATGAGGAAACAAATTTGGCTGCAAATTAAAGTGTCCAAGAACAGTCCAACAATAGGCGAACCAGACAAAAAAATCATGTTGACTTACTACTAATGTTTTTCTCCAGCGGGGCTACCCCATTAAACATTGATAAGCAACAATGAGTAGTATATTGAGTTATTCTACAAACAAACATAGAAAAACAAGAATTCTGCAGAAAATGTTTAAACAAGAAATCCATATGTGCAAGATGAGATCAACGTGACATATAAAACATTGGTAAAAGTTATGTAGACTGTAATACGAATAATTACGCCCCCCGCCAGGATCTTAAATGTTAGTTTTAAGAACTGGAAAAACTGCAAACAAGTCCTTTACGTAGTTTACGCAGAATTCGCGTAGTAGTCGCTTATTGTTCTTATGAAGGGCCCAGCGCCACAAAAACTTCGAAATAGCTGTCTTAATGAGTATTCATCAGATTTGTTCATGGCCTTCATTGTTGTCAGGCGGATGGCGTTTATTCAGAACCTGAATTATATAGAGGACCAGATGCTGCAGAATCATTCTTTAGAAACGCATGCAGATTTGTGAGTAATGACTGTTTAATAATCTAAACTTATCTGAAATCATAATGGAGCCTGAAGACATCCTACGCAGTATGACTCTGCCAGCATTGTTGGATTTGCGGGTTAGAGCTAAAGCCAAGATGTGTAAACCCACAGTAATGAAGACCACTGATCACATTAGTGGGAAGTTTTTATGAGGGTGCAGCGAATAACTAATGCAATCTTCAACTAGAATTCTTGATACAAAGACATGGAAGCTGCCTGTATTATTTCATAACTTGCGGGGGTTACGACTCTCAACTTATAATGAAAGCAGTGGACGATGCTTCTGGGGAGCATGCATTGAACGTCATCAGAAAAGTACATGTGGTACACTTTAAATAAACATGGTCTTTCTACGACTTAGCAACCACTTGATGGGATAATTAGGTCACGCTATGTCCTTAAAGTACTGCCAAATACGGATGAATATTTTGATCCAAACTTTGTTAAGTATGGGGTTTACCCTATGAGTACATGAACACAGTTGGGAAAGGTTTGACGAGACACACTTTCCTCCTAAAGGCGCGTTCGTTTCTTGTCTTAGAGGTAAAGGTCATCCGTGACTAAGATTACAGCATGCCAAGATGAGTGGCAAAAGTGAGAGTTGTCAAAACGATGGGAGACTATCATGACTCCTACTTGATGGCAGATGTATGTTTGTGGCGGACGTCTTTGGAAAATTTTAGGATGTCCTGCAGGAAACATTACAGTTTGGATCCTGCGCTATTACATTTCTGCGCCGGGATGAGTTGGGATGCTTTCTTAAAAGTTTACTGAGTACAGATGGATAGATTGTAAGAATTTACCAATGTTTCAGGATGATTGAAAACGGACTTGCGTGGAGGATTTAGTATGGAGTCGCCATCTTACTTGTAAAGCTAAAAAACAATTACTTGGACGGACTTGATCGAGTAAAGGTATAATCCTTTCTCCGGTATTTTGATGCAACACAATCTGTATGGTTGGCAATGGACGCAATCATTCATTACGTAACTTTAAATTGTACAACTGGTTCGAAATAATATTTCAAAAGGGCATTAAAGTGGTGGGCAGTTTAACGCCATCAACAGCGTGGTTTCATTCTAGTTGTTGACTTAGAATATCCTCATGAACTCCATGACCTGCATAATGACTATCCATTAGCTGCAAGAAAGTCTAATAGATGGATCCAAGAGGAACAGCCTCTAAAACTTGTGCCTAAATCTTCGGGCGGCAAAAAAAATTATGCTATGTCATTACAGACTTCTCAATTTTATTTATGACATGGTTTTAAATCGTTTAGAGTTGACAGCAGTTCATCGCATAATTGCTTTTGGATCAGAACAGTTCATGAACCATACATCATGAAGAACCTGATCTCAAACAAATCCACAGATGCTTCAGAAAAAGACTTTTTTTAAGCTGTATGAACAAAAGCTGTTTTGGAAAAAAAAAGACTATGGAGAATCCGCACAAGCGCAAAGTGTTAGATTGTCACCAAAGAGAACGAAGTATATAAGCTGACTTCAAAACCTAATGATCAGGGTATCAAATCTTAGATATGAGATTTCATGATCACCTTTTTGGCATATTGATGAAAAAAAATTGAAAGTCAAATTGGGACAAACCGTTTTTATTGGGTTTACTGTTTTAGAATTATCAAAGCTGTTGATGTTAGAATTTCTTTATGGACTAACTTTAAGCCTCGTATCTGAGTCCAGAGTACTTTACACAGATAAAGTTAGTGTTGTTTATAGATATTCTACTGAAGATTTTATTAAGACATGGGAAATCGAAGTAGCTAAAGGTACATGCGGGATGTATAAGGGTAAAAAAAAAAAAAAAAAAAGGGGGAAAAAAAAGGAAAAAAGGGAAAAAAAAAAAAAAAAAAAAAAAAAAAAAAAAAAGGGCCAAAAAAAAAAACCCAAAAAAAAAAAAAAAAAAAAACCCCAAAAAAAGAAAAAAAAAAAAATAAAAAAAAAAAAAAAAAGTTTAAGGAAAAAAAAAAAAAAAAAAAAAAAAAACCCCGAAAAACAAAAAAAAAAAAAAAAAAAAAAAAAAAAAAAAAAAAAATTTTAAAAAAAAAAAAAAAAAAAATTAAAAAAAAAAAAAATTTAAAAAAACAAAAAAAAAAAAAAAATAAAAAAAAAAAAAAAACAAAAAAAAAAAAGGAAAAAAAAGATAACAAATTCCAAAAAAAATAAAAAAAAAAAAAATAAAAAAAAAAGGAAAAAAAATTTTAACTTATATAAAGGACACGATAGTTATAAGAAAATTTTAAAAAAGGAAAAAGGGCAAAAAATTTACCAAAAAATTTGCTTTAAATCTTTTAACAGTTTAAAAAAAAAAAAAACCCAAAAAAGAAAAAAAAAAAAATAACAAAACCCAAAACAAAAAAAAGGGTTTATAAAAAAGAAAATTAAATGTTTAAAGATATTAAAAGACAAAATTATCTAAAAAAGGGGGACAGTTTTCAAAAAGAAAAAAGGAATTTAAAAAAAAAAAAAAAAAAAAATTTTAAACAAAAAAAAACCCAAAAGGTTTAAAAAATTTATAAACCAAAAAGACCAAAAGTTATTAAAATTTTTTCTTAAATTTAACAAAAAGGTTAAAAAAAGAACATAAATAATAAGGAAAGAAATTTGAAGGAATCTCGAGAAGCATAAAGAAAATTTGGAAAAAAAGAAAAACAAAAACGAAAAAAAAAGCAATTTAATTCCAAAATAAAAAAAACCCGCAAAAAGAAGTAGTTTAATGATTTTAAAAAAAAAAAAAAAAAAATGAACTAAAAAAAATTCTTTATAAAAAAAAAAAAGGGAAACAAGCCAAGAGACTGCAAAAGCAAAAAGAGCCCGAGCAATTAAAATAATTAAAAAAGGAATCCCCAAAGGGGAAGGAAAAAAAAAAAAGGGGGAAAAAAAAAGCATTTAAAACAAAAAAATAAAAAAAAATTTTAAAAAAGTTAAAGAAAATTGGGAAACAGGAGAAAAAAAATAAAAAACCATAACTAAAGGGAAATACTTTTTATTAGACAAATTGAAAATTTAAGAACAAAAAAACCCAATAACGAAGAACCCATGGGGGAAACAAAAATTTAAAAAACCAAATACCAAAAAAGGAACAACAAAAATCATTTAAATAAAAAATTTTAAGGGTACCCAACACATTGACAAATAAAATTAGAAAAATTTTAAAAAAAAAAAAAAAAAAAAAAAAAAAAAAAAAAAAAAAAAAAAAAAAAAAAAAAAAAAAAAAAAAAAAAAAAAAAAAAAAAAAAAAAAAAAAAAAAACAAAATTTTTGGGGGTTTTTCAAAAATTTTGAACCCCAGGGGGAACAATTCAAAACCAAAGCAAATTTAAAAGGTTCCTTTTTTTTTTTGGGACCAAATTAAAACATTTTTTTAAAAAAAAACCCAATAACTGTTTTTAACTATAAAAAAAAATTTGGAATTTAGGGCCCCAAAAAAAGGGGCCAAAGAAAAAACCAGTTGCTACTCAATGTTTTCCCGGGGGCTCCCCTTCACATTTAAAATGGAGATTTTTGGTTTTTTTAAAAAACAAGAAACAATTTTAGGTTTTAATTTTTGAAACCCGTGAAAAAAACATTGTTTTTTCTTTAGGCTGTATACAAAAAATTACCCCCCCCCAAAACCCGGTTTTGTTGGTTTTAAAATTGGGAAAAAAAAATTTTTAATGTTTTTTTCCTTTTAATTTTTTGGGGAAGGGGGCGAAAAACCCAAAAAAAAAAAATTTTTAAATTTATCTTTTTTTCTTTTGCCTATTGGCGGGGGGTTTTTTTTCCCTTTTTTTAAGGGCCCATAAAAAAATTTTTTAAAAACCCAAGAAAAGGCTTAAAGGGCCTTTTTCAAATTTTGAAATATAAGGGGCCCCGGGCCAAAAACGTTGCCTAAAAATTTTTGGGGTTTGGGTTTAAATTTAACCCAGGTGAAAACGTGGAAAATGTAAATTTTTGGGAAGTTTAGATGCCGAAAACTTGCAATCAAAAATTTTGACCCAAACAGGAGCTCTTTTTTTCATAACTTGGGGGTGTTATTTAAGAACATTTGGGTTTTTTAATGTTTTAAAAATTCAAAAATTTTGGTTAAAATAAATCGTTTTTTTCCCTTTTGAAAGCCAGTTTCTTAACACGGCTTGGGGTTAAAAGCCTCCCCTTTTAAGAATATTTAAAAACTTTTTTTTTAAAATTTTTTTTTCCCTTAATCAAAGTTAAATTTCCCAAAATTCCCAAAGGGCGTTTTTTTTCGAAAAAAGGGAAATGGACCCCTTTTTTTTTTTAAAAAAACTCTTTGGATAGTTTCTCTTATTCTGCTCACTTGAGTTCGTAATGTCGTTTTTCGGTTAGTAGACAGCACTCTAGTCTGCTGATCTTTCTTGTTCAAGATCTTTTAGTCTTTGGGTTATTCTTTCTTTAATATCATGCCCTGAAGTTGGCGTCATCAGACTCAACGAGTTTTCTTTTTCTCTTCTTTTATATGCTCATCTAGTTCACCTATTTTGCTAAATTGTTTGTTAATTGCCTCTAATGGTACTTAAAGCATTGGATCAAGGGCCGTTTAGTTCTGCATAGGCATTGAGAATCATTAATTGTTTTTAACGCTGTTTCTTCTGAAAAACTGGTTTCTGCTTCTATTTATTATAAATTCGCCGGCTGATTGATTTAATTCTTTAAGTTCCATGTTTTGCATTTGGTTATCTGTCGGGTATTGTAGTGTGTTTTGAAGTTTAGCAATGCCTCCGCCCTTAATTTCTGCTAGCAATGCCGAAGGCGATTTTGATCTTTCACACTGAGCTCTATTTCTGATGAACCCACAGCTAAAAACTTTGATGGGTGGTTTAGTTGTTAAGCGGAACAGTTGCCCTTGATCGTTTTTTTACAAACAAATGACCATTTCTAAATTCAAAAATCATTTGGGTCTATAAATTCGGGAGGTCTTGACCTAAACTTTTTGTAAAATGCTCCCGACGTACTTTCTGTTAATTCACGCTGCATTGAGACGCGTTGAGCGATGCTGATGTTAAGGGATCATTTCACTCATGTCGTCTCCACGATCAAAAACGTCTAATATTCTTCGCCTTCAATCCTGCCATGTTTTTAAATAATTAACTTTTTATTTTGCTCCATAAAAAGCCAGAACAAAGTTACATGGCTCGATCTTGACCGCATAGAAACTAAAGAGCCCTTTGGCGTGAGGGAAATAAGCGGAATATTACTGTTCCAAATATCCATCTACTATTGATTGCAGATCAACTTCTACTGTCAAATTTCCAGACCTAGGAGCGGATGAAGTGATTGTGGCCAGGCTCTGCGCGTCTTACTTTTCAATAGCGCTCGATTCAAACAACAGACCCAACAGTGACAGTTGTGCAGAATTCTGGGGCGGCAATCGTTTAAGAAATTTCTATAAAACTTTGATGGGGCAAGAAATATTTCTTTACATTGCAGACATATTTTTAACTATTCTGAATCTATGGCTAACCGGGAACGAAAGGGCTGATCTTGCGTTTCAAGAATTGAAAATGAAAAGAGCACTAAAGCTTTAGAATAGGCGCCGAACTCGCCTCAGGTGCTAAAGCAGAAACAAAGGCGGTAGCTGTAAATTTTGCGTATGGAAATCGTTTTTCCATTCTCTTAGATGTTGGTTGTTAAAAGCGCATGCACCATTCTTTCAAGTGCATTAAAAGGACCAGATTGTCATTCTGAACTAAATTTTAATGAATACAAACGCGTTATCAGATCATCAGACACTGAAAGAAAGCTACAGCATTTCTGACATCTCGTTTTAGAGTTTGACGTTTGATTAGCAACCTTCACTTAGCAAGTGATTGAAACAACAATCTCAGTCTACATTACCAATATTTTCCGAAAGAGTGATTCATCATACAACATCTCCTAGAAGCAGGGCGCAGGACACTATATGGAATTTTAGTTTTTTAGCGTTGCAGCACATCGCTTATAGGTATTTTATTGCTTGTGTGAAGCTAAGAACCGTTAAAGAGCAAGCTGAAAAGATTTTTAATCTACAATAACGAAAGTGCATGTACATTGGACGGCAGTCCTACAAATCTACGCATAGCGGGGCTTTAGACCATTATCCTCCATTTTGACGAATATAAGAAAAATGTTTGGGGGTGGGATGGGGTAGAAATCAAAAGCAGACCTAGTGTCTAAAAGATCTTACATTTTCACAGTGTTAGACTCGATGATATTTACAACAAATACGGTTTATGGATTGACCTAAGGTAACAAGAGGATATGAGTTGATGGGAAGCGGGGAGAAACGTGGACGAGACAGAGGACGTAATAACATCAAATGATAAAGAGACGAGCCGATAAACCAGCTTAATGTACATTTGTTTATATTATATGATGCGCAGCTGAATATTCGAGCAAACAGATTAGAATATGTATTATACTAAATTATTTTTATTTTATTAATAAAAAAGATGGTACTGTTCAGGTTTACCAAATGGCCTACAGCACCGGTGATGTCCGAGAGAAGAGATAGCTGGCATCTGCTGTTATAGAAAGCCCTGAAGTAAAAACCTTCAGATTAACCAAACATTACGCAAATGCAGCAATTACTAGAGCAAGACCTTTCAAAATACAGCAAATACCAAACGATGGTATTCTGCTGCCTTTAATGCTGTTACATTTGTTAATACTGGAGCATCGACTTAAGTGTCTATCAGCAGGAACAGTGTTGGTCTCTTAGCTTCGGGGCATAGGCGCACCCGCAGCTTTACCTTAGGAGGTTTGTCTTTAGTCTGGGCCTGTGTTCATTGCCGTAGGTGCTGTAGCAACACAAAAATAAAAACTAAACTCCAAAAGCACCAGCTATGGTTCAACTAATAACAGCTAAACTTAGCTCGTCATTCAAACTGACAATAATAATCGCTTGTTGACTTCAACATCACGGATGAAGAATTTAATCGTTTACAGGCCGATTTTGTGACTACAAAAGGACAAAAGTTGGATCTTCAAAGAAAGGCGGGTGACAAGTTTTTCAACACGCCAGACCCGAGCAGATAAAAAAGGAATGCTTAAAAAAAGTAAACGTGACATTAAACTTCTGTTCTATACAGCTTCAACATTTAACAACACCAAAAAGGTGTTTTTACTTTAGTTTATGAGTCCAAGCGCAAAAAGACCGTTGATATTGGTTCTGATGAAGTATTTTTTTTTAATTTAAATAAATATTTTGGTTTAGAAAAGAAAGACAGCGGTAAGAATATGAAGGACAAGACGAATTGTTTGAAGGACATGCTCGAGAGAGAGCGTTTATCAAGAGCAATGAATGAATATTGATTTAGAAGTCATGACCCAACAAACGTACAGGCAAGCGTTGTTCATGCTATTCTCAAGTTCCAGGAAATCTATCAATAGACCCCACCAGTTAAAGTAATTTTAGCTGTTTTAGTTGACTTTGTAACAATAATGAAGAAAATCTAGAAAAGTCTGGGTCTCATCTAAACAACAGACTATTCTTTCTCATAACGACTTAACACCCCGGCTGGGCAGACGAACTGCTTGCACAGGTTTGACGTGCCCGTGCTTGAGAAGCCAATATGAGAGGCTCTGTGGTCAGAGGGCGAGTCCTAGAGATTAGATTAAAACAGGTAGTAGCACCCGATTGTAGGCAAGGCTTAAAATCGCTACCTCGGGAGTTGGTTTTAAAGAGAGCAGAGTTTTAAACATAAAAAATTCAGGACACAATTGTTTCTGTGGTGCGTTCTTGCAATGGCTGCATCATGTTCGCGAACACGCAGAGAGAGTGACTAACTATCAGCAAATACGCTAAAGAATCTTAACTTCAATGGAATAACCTTTCTGTTAGTGTAGACCAAATGATCAGTTTGAAGAACAAAACAACAATAACTGTTCATGTATACACATGGGATGAGGAAACAAATTGGCGCCAATTAAAGTGTCAAGAACGTCCAACAATAGCGCGAAAACCAGCCCCCCACAATGTTGGACTTACTATAATGTTTTCACCAGGGGGCTACCCCATTACACATTGATACGCACAATGGTAGATTTTGAGTTCTACTACAACCAAACATAGCAAGTAACAAGATTTCTGCAGAAAATGTCGCTGGTGATCGAACAGAATTCCATCTGTGCAAGTGCGATGTGAACATATAAATCATTGTAAAAGTTCTGATAGACTGATAATACAGAAACTAATTAGCCCCCACCCGGATCTAAAGTTAGTTTTAAGAACTGGAAAAACTGCAACATTCTCCATATTGTTGTTTACGCTGACTTTGAGCACTCACTCATTGTTCCTTATGAAGGCCAGCGCCACAAAAACTATCAAAAAACAGTTCTTAATGAGTTAATCATCAGATTTGTTCATTTGCCTTCATTGTTGTCAGGTCGGATGGCGTTTATTCAGAACCAGAATTTATAAGAGGACCAGATGCTGCAGAAACATTCTTAAAAAGCATATGCAGCAGTGCGTAACGATGTTCTACTTAACCTAAACTTATCTGAAATCATAATGGCGCTGCAGACCCAACAACAGTATGATCAGCACGCATTGTTGGATTTGCGGTTTAGAGTAACGCCAAGGTGTAAAACCCCACAGTAGAGACCGGATCACATTAGTGGAAGTATAGTGGTGCTGCGCATAACAAATGCAATCTTCAACTAAAGTTTGATCAAAACATGAGCTGCCCTGTATTCTTTCATAACTTGCGGGGTTACGACTCTCCCCTTATAATGAAAGCAGTGGACGATGCCTTTAGGGTGTCTGCATTGCACAGTCATCAGAAAAGTACATAGTGCTTTAATCTAAATAACATGTCTTTTTAGGACTTATGCGCTCATGATGGGTTCATTAGTGTCTCTGGCTATGTCTTAAAGTCCTGCCCCATAACAGAGAATATTTTGACCAAACTCTTGTTATTAGAAAGGGTGCGGTTACCTTTGAGACATGAACAGTTGGGAAGGAAGGTTTGACGAAGACCACTCTTACCGCCTAAAGGCGCGTCTTTTCTAGTCTTAGCGGACAAGGACATCAGCGACTTCCGATACCAGCATGCTCAGATGCTTTGCAAAAGTTAGATTGTAAAACGATGGAGATATCCTGACTCTATTTAATGGCAGATACATGTTTGTTGGCGGAGTCTTTGAAAATCTAGAAAGACCTGCATGAAACATTATAGCGGATCCCGCGCATTACATTTCTGCGCCGGATGAGGCTGGACGCTTCTTAAAGTTTACTGGAGTACAGATTGATTTATTGTTCAGATTTACAATGATTCAGATGATTGAAAAACGGATTGCGTGGGGGAGGAATTAGTATGGCAGTCGCACCATTACTGTAAAGCAAAACAACAAATACCTAGATGGGACTATGATCAAGTAAAAGGTCGAACTACTCATGTATTTAGATGCAACAATCTGTATGGATGGGCTATGGCGCAATCGCTTCATTTACGCACTTAAAATGTACCAGGTACAAATCATATTCAAAACGGCATTAAAGTGGTTTGGGTGTTTGGGCCTGATCACCAGCGTGGTTTCTTCTAGAAGTTGATTTAGAATATCCTCGAACTCCATGACCTGCATTATTGACTATCCATTAGCAGCAGAAAGTCAAAAGTCTAAAGATGGATCAAGAGAACCGCTAAACTTGTGCTAAGCTTCGAGGCAAAAAAAATTATGTCTGTCATTCAGACTTTACAATTTTATTTAAGGACATGGTTTGAGCGTTAACAGATGTTCATCGCATAAATTGCTTTCGATCAAGACACAGTTCAATGAACCATACATCATGAGAACATGATCTCAGAACCAAATCACAGATGCTTCAGAAAAAGTCTTTGTTAAGCTGATGTGAACAACAGCTGTTTGGGAAGACTATGGAGAATCCGCACAAGCGCAAAGATGTTAATTAGTCACAAAGAGAAACGAAGCAATTAAGCTTTGACTTCAAAAGCAAATTATTCAGGACTTTAGGAAGATTTCATGATTCAGCTTTTTGGCATAATGATGAAAAAAAAGAAGTCAAATTGGGACAAACCCGTTTTTTATTGGGGTTTCTGTTTTCAGAATTATCAAGCTTTTGATGTAGAATTTCTTTATGACCTTACTTTAAGCCCTCGTATCCTGCGACCAGAGTACTTTACACTGATACAGATAGTTTGTTATAGATATTCCTACTGAAGATTTTTATAAAGGACTTGAAATCGAAGTAGCTAAGGACATGCGGATGGTATGATACATCAGATTACCCTAAAGATTCACCTTTACATTCAATTACTAACAAGAAGGTTTTAGGAAAGATGAAGGATGAATTATCTGGAAAGGTAATCAAGGAGTATGTGGGGTTAAGGTCAAAAATGTACAGTATTTCGAGCCAGGAAGAAATCATTAAGAAAGCAAAGGGAATATCTCGCAGCGTTGTGCAGTCAAACATATCACATGACAACTACAAAGAAGCATTGTTTGGCAATAAGACTTTTCATCATGACAACGTAAAACTGCGATCTAATCTACATGAGATCAACACAACAGTTGTAACAAAGAAGTCATTAGATAGAACAAACACAAAACGGGTGTTTGTTAATCCAGAGTTTTCATATGCAATTGGGCACTGGAGAACCGTAAATTAATTAAAGCGGAACTGTGCCTGGCGGAATTATCTGCAGTTCTTCTTTCACAAAAGATCTTTGAGGGGCTGGCTGTTTTGTTGTGTCAGTTTCTCGTAAATAATACACGGGCGGATTCATCTTTACAATTCTTTTTATTTCATATGGGTCAACACTCCAAACTGGATCTGTTGCCCTAATGCGAGTGTCCCCTTCTGCTTCCCCCGGTAAATAAAGGTACCTTACTTTCAATCCAAATGGTAATAGTTTGCTGGATGAAGACTCTCCTTCAGCAACATTTATTGTTTTTCTTTTGATTGCTTGTACTGGCTTTAGCCCTTTAAATTCTTCATTATTCATTGCGCGCAAAACTGAGGGCAATCTTCTAACCCATTCTGTGTTGCGAGAATTGTCAATCAGCTCTCTGTGATACTGGTAAGAAAAAAGTCTTTCGGCTAACTGTTTGTTAAAGTTTTCAACTAAAGCCTGTGATCTATGAACTCCTGGAATGCCTCTTTTAATGGTAACTCTATGTTTCAACAATAATTGATTCACTTGGCCTTTAAATTCTTTCCCATCATCGACTTGAATCATGCGAGGGTAAGTTAGTGGACCTCGCTGGTATATCAGCTGTATGGCAACAGCAACAGCAGAAGCACTCTTTTGTGTTAATGGTTCTGCATCTTTGTATCTTGAAGCCATGTCAATGACTGTGAGTGCGTACTTAAATCTTTTTCGTCTAATCGTATCAGAGGGTAAATATAGAAGTCCATTTGATGGGTGTCGTTTGGAGTTGTATTGACAAAGTGTGGTCTCTGTATTCGTCTAGGTGCAGGTAAATAAATTTGCCAAATCGCTTGTTTAGATAACCATTCTTTGCTGTTTGTTCACTGACTCCCGCTGCTTGGCTTAGCTTTTTAATTGCTGTGATGCCCTTCCAATATCCTTTGGGTGAATAATAGATTTTGTTCATTTTTTATTCAGCCAATATTATGTGCAACAAAATACACGACGGTCATGCCAACGACAATAAACGCGATTTCTTGCATCTTTTGTTTTTCTGATGGTTGATAAAAGTCACTGAATTTTGGTGGGGGCAATGTCTGGACTGGTTTGCCTGTTACTAGATAATATTCTTTTATTGCTTGATCAACATTTTTAAATGTGTAAGCTGCATGCCCCTGTCTTTTCAGTGTGTCATTAATAAAATCTAACTGCTCAAGTCTCTGCCTTTCATAGGCGTTTGTGCAGCTGCTAGTTCCTCCATAGCTTTGTTATGTCTTTTTCTCTCGCCGCCATTCCCCAGTTTACTAAATGCGAAATTACTGCCACTAAAAGCAAGCGCATTCACCACAGCGCCGCCTATCATTATTGCGAGTGAAGCCATTTTTTATAAATGTATTTTTTTTTACATATTTATATTGTCTGGAATTATTCCTTGCTTAACTAGAAAATCTTTCGTGGCAACCGAAGCTGCAATGATAGCAATTAGCTTTGCTGAATCCTCAAAGTCTAGTTTGCCAAGATCTGCTGGTTTAATTCTTAACAAGCTTTTACCAAGCATTGAGTATCCTACACTTAGCCTCCAATAACAGCAGAATGGTATACAAGGTTAGCAACAGTTTTTTCGGTGCTCATTTTTATAAAATAAAATAATTATAATTTAATAAAAAACATGAACAGTGATGATCTCCTACAGCTACAAGGCGGCCTAAACCTTCCTGAACTTATGAATGACCAAGTTGATGATCAAGCTATTATGCCCAAAAAGGAGAGGCTGTATTCTTTGGCAGCATGTGGGAAAACAAAACAGTTCCTCGGAACTGAATTCAGCATTGAACAGATTCAACAGATGTCGCCGCAAGACATTTTAAAGTATCATAACAGGTATGAAGCGCAGCTGGGGTCTAGAATGGTGAAAAGTGTGGGGCAAACGGTTCTTAGTTTGTACACTAAACTAGTCAGTAGATTTGCTCCCATTGATTCTGAACAAGATCTTACGTATGATTTAACGCAAGATCCAGTTTTAACAAAGTCATTAGAGTCTCTAGGGTGTGATTTATACTATAGATTTGGAACATTGTTATCGCCATTAATCATGGGATTAATAACTTTTAATCATATAGATTTTATTCCCTTCAAAATGAACGATCTGGAAAATCAGCAGAACCAGAAAACACTGAATCAGGTGGAGAAAGTAACCACCAGAAAACACAGAAAACTGAACCAGGTGGGGACCATTAAAAATCCTGGGCGTGTTGAAGCAGGAAAAAATTAGCAGAGTGGAACAGACAAAAAAAATTAATGTTACAGCATTATGAAAACATAACACCGCCAACGCCAGAACAAGTTGATTCAATGCCAGCTATAAAAACTCCATGTGATTCAAGGGCCCAAAGTCTTCATGGAATATTGAACTTAAAACTGTTGCCATTTTTGGCGCCCTTGCTGCTGCTGGGGGCAGTTATTATGGTTATAAAATATATAACACAATGCAACAGAAACGAAAAACAATCAAAAAATCTGAACCATTAAATACAGAAAAAGACAACTGCACGCCAAAACCGCCAATAACAAAGCATCATTTTGATCCATTTATAATGGAATAATATTTTAAATTTTTTAATAAAAATAGATCATGGCGTATTATAAAATGATAAAGTCAATAAATAAAGACATGGAGTCTATAAAAGACATTTCCATAGACCAGAATTGTAATCAATGGGTTGCTTCGGATGTAAAACCTTCCTTAAAATCTATGCAGAAAACGCTGAGCAAGACATCCTCAACGATGACGCGTTTTTTGAGGCGTGTGTGTACTATTTAGACATTTACTATTTAAGATAAAAACATAGATTGTATTTTTTTGATAATTATAAGATAACTTAATAAGAACTTGATTGTACTTAAAGGATACTTAATCAAGAACTTATTAAGAACTTGATCAAGAACTTAATTAAAAACTTAATCAAGAACTTATTAAGAACTTGAAGTAACTTAATTAAAAACTTGGGTAACTTAATTAAAAACTTAATTAAGAACTTGGGGTGACTTGGGGGTGGGAGTGTGTGTGGTGTACACAGAGCTTTATTATTTGTCATGTGTAACACCACTTAGTGCAAGACAGTGCTTGCGTTTTTTGTGATGCATTGGCTCTTTTGTTGCAAGTTCAAAGCAGCCGCCAAGTGCACAAAAAAAGTTTATACCACACCCCTCCTCTTTTTTCATCCAGGCTTGGGACTGGCATTGGCAGAGTTACCTAGTGGTTTTTTTTAAAGTAAAATACTGCTTTAGCAGAGCTAAAAAGGCAGCCTAAAAGTTTGTAACAGGGCGTAGACAGCAAAGCGACAAAGCAGCATCTGATCTCACTGCTGATAACCTTTGACCGCTCAGGGTGAAGCGCTAAAGAAACGGCTTGCCACTGTGACCTTTGACCGCTCAGGGTGAAGCGCTGAAGAAACGGCTTGCCACTGTGACCTTTGACCGCTCAGGGTGAAGCGCTAAGAAACGGTTCTCTGCTCACTGCGCTGGACCTTTGGACGCGAGTGATGTTTTGGGTTGAATTGTTCTTGTCGGAGTAGTCCAATAATTTCTAATCTCCTCACTGCTTGAAAACATTAAATACAAATCCTTCCTCATAGAGTAGACTTCTGTGAAAGAAAGACCAACTGTAGAAAACCTTTTAGCATAAGGATTCAACAAACGAGCAATCTCTCTTAGTTTGCGAGAATATAAAGGGCCTGCCGCTCTCACTCATCAAAGCACTAACAATGTGCATGGTACTCAACATGCTTGTCAAGTATTGTCAGCTTAAAAATCTCCCACTATCTTTGTTCTGCCATGATCAAAATTATATAAACAAAACCAACCTGCACAAACCCAGTAAATATCTTCTCACTACACCACACACCTTCAATGCAATACAACCCGCGAAACGACACCTGGCGCGCTGTCAACCTGAAATGAATACACCCCCCCACCCCCACCCTCACCTGGCAAGCCAGTCTCTCGCTTTATTGATTTTTGGTCGCTTGCCGTGCGCTGTGTAAACAAGGTCGCGCGTCTCGCTTGCAGCTATCTGTTACACATAGTTGTAGGTTGTAGTACATCCGTCATTGTATATTTGAAGCATTTATATAAGATAGTGCTAGCCACACCACTACTCCTCTCCATACTGGTAGATGTACTAAGGTCTGCCTAACCCTATCTAGTTTGTTTGCAGAACATTCAAATCGCCATTCAGTTGCATAAGGGCACACTTAAAGGCAGTTTGAACTGTAGAAAAAGAAAAGTTACACATTTAATACACAAATCAGCTTGCCAAAGGAAACTGAATTGTAGTTAAAAAATCAATCAAGTCACGAATCACCCGGGTTACCTTCGCCTTAAAAAAATAAAACGCTGGGGGGGGACATGTGAATAGTTAGCTTGCCTTCACAAATTTAAACTCAACAAAATTCTTTCAACAAATATCAAAACATGCATTTTAAAATAAAACTTTGGCCTCGAATAACAAACCCCTGTTCTTCAGTAACTTTTTAGCCTTTTTTAAAATAAACACAATTAAAAACCCCGTGGTCACAACCGACAAAACACGCACCCCTTCTTGATGGTGGCTAAAACAATGACGGCCTGGGTCGTGCCACGTCGCAGCCCGATCTCGAATTTTGATGAAATGGGGCGAAACCCCAACGGAGTTTTTTTTCCCGTTTACACAGGACAGGCTAGGTGCAAATCCCGCGACCTAAATTAAGTGACGATTTTCACCCCCGTGTCTGCCTTTTTCTATGTACAATTTGTAGTTAAAATTTTGTCAGAAAAAGGGGCCCGTTTTTTTATGGCTTTTTAATTTGAAGAAAAAGGAAAGAGTGGGGGGTGTGTGGGGTTGTGTGTGTGTTGGGGGTGTCTGGGGGGGTGTGTGTGTGTGTGGGTGGGTGTGTGTGGTGTGTGTTTTGTGTGTGTGGGGTGGTGGGTGTTTGTGAGTGGGTGCTTTTTGGGGTTTTTGTGCATGTGTGTGTGTATTTTTTGAAGTCTTCCCGGGTCAGAGAACGGGAAAAGGGGGCCTTTGGGGGGGTTACTTTCCCCCGAACTGAGGGGGGGGCGGAAGTGGCCCAGAATGCCCCCTTTCCCCGTTCTCTGAAGTGCAAACCCCAGGGGAAGTGATTTTAAAAGCCAGTTCGGTTTTAGTCGACGATGCTCTTCGGATCAGCAGACATCGGGGCCGGCCCCCGCCCCACGCAAACCTTGGGGAAAAAAAAACCCCAAAAAAAAAAGGAGGAATTCCGTTGGACCGGGTTTTTAATAACAAATAAATAACAAATCGACAGTAAAAAAAATCCGATTCGCAGTGGGGAAACCCTTTGGAAGTGCGAATTCCCCGGGCAGCCAACATTCAAATGGTCATGCTGGAAAAGATCCATTCTAATGTGTGGTTGGGTCTTGGGGGAATCCAGCCCCCACGATATGGGGGGGGGGGGGGGGGGGGTCAAACCCCCCTTTGCTGTTTTCACCCTTTGGGGGGGTTTTTAGCAGAACCCTCAAAAATTGTGTTGATGATGGAAACTAAATCTTAATGAGTGGAAAGTGGGGTGCAGTCATTTCACCCTCTCTCTCTCTCTTTTCTCTCTCTCTCTCTCTCTCTTTTCTCTCTGTGTGTGTGGTGTGTGTGTTTGTGTTGGGGGCATGTAGGCCCCTGGGGTGTGTGTGTGCGCGTGTGTGGTGTGTGTGGGGGTGTGTGTGTGTGTGTGTGGGGTGTGTGTGGCGCGCGCGGCCGTACAACCACGGAGAAAGTGAGATGGAGGGTTTTATTGTCTCCCCGGTGGGTTTTAAAACTGAGTGGATGTTCGCCACCCGGGCATGCACAGTGTGTGCCGTTGCCCTGCGGGTGTATTTTTGTGTTTTCTTTGGGTGTGGTTTTGGGGCCCCGCGGGTCGTATGGTGGATGGGAGCGCCGCGTGTTATGTGTGTATGCATAACCCCCTTTCAGCCATACCGCGGGCCCAAACTTCCTTCCTCCGGGAGTGAGTGAGTTTTTTTTAAACTGTTTCACACTTGGGGTATTGGGCTTTTTTTAAATTTAAAAAAAAGGAAAGAGGAAAGGGAAACGTTTATTTAAAAAAATCTATTCTTTTAAACTGTTGCTTTGGGAAAAACTTTTGGGTTTTTTGGAAAAATTTCTGGTTTGTGGATCATTGTTTTTTATACAATCCTTAGGGTTAACAATCACATCCACGTTCGTTTCTTTCTGGAGTTGATATTGAACAACGAAAAAGAATATAGTCCACTGGTAGAAGGCTTAAACAATCGTTTGCTACATTTTGGGAAAATTTGGTTTTCCACAAATTCAGTCGAAGCTTGTATATTAAAGATGACAACTATCGCGGACTTGACACTTCTCTATGTGTTCACTGTTCACGCATTTTTCTAATACATTAATTTCTTGAAGTTGAACATCAAGTTTTAAATTACTGTCCGGTGTTTTTTTCTTAACGCACCATCTCAATCTAATTTTACCAGATATGCCACAGTGTGATGGAATGCAGCAAAAAGATATCCCAATTCCCTTCAACGTAATATAATATCTTTTTCAAAAAGTAAATCTTTTCTTATTTTTTATTCCCAATTTTGCAAGCTATATAGCACTGACTTGGAATCAACGCAGAAAAGTGTATTATCGACAGCAATATTATAGACAGCAGTGTTATTGTCTCACATAAAAATCAACGCCTAAGAATAGCGTACAGTTAGTTCTGCCGTAAATATGGGGAACCCTTTCCCAAGAGAGAAGGATTACGAATCTTCAGCAACGAAATCACAAAGCTGGACCCTGCATATGATTCTAAAATCGAACCATCAGTTAAAAACCTTCAAATGATTTGAATACACGGTTTCAGTGTGTTCTGTTGCTTCACATGACAGAATATTAATGTTATCAACCTTCTTCATGTCAGTGTGATCTATATCAAATTTAGCTTGGATATGCTCTCAATGAGGTATGCCTGATACTATTGGCACATCTGTATTACTTTCAATGTCAATGTTACACTTTTCAAATATTTCATTTGTATAATCTGTTACAGGGCTGGAGAGATGTAAGGTGTTGAGCTCTTTTAGGATAGTCCTTTTCAGAATTTACTAATATATATCAGGTTTGACAGAATTTGAAACATATAGGCTTCTGGCAACATATTTAACCGTTGTTAGTTTTCGTTGGTCAGACAGTGATAGCAAGTTTGCTTCTTTATAACTGTTTAACAAATTTGTGTGTACAGGAATACCAAGCGCTACCTTAACAGTTTTACTGTCTATTGACTGTAATTTCATCAACAGGGTTTCTGGGGCATTGAAATAAACCTCTTGCTCGTAAATAACCTTCAATCGAATTAAGCTAGTAGCTAACTGCAATGGAGTTTTGGTATTTGACCCATGCGTGTGCATTGATTTTTTTTTTAAAGCAGATTTAGCCTTTGTCTTGCGCCACTTTACCAATTTCTCATATACAATATACAACGCCAGTTTAATTTACAGGTTGAGGTCACACCCAGACATTTTACATTTCGTGAATATTCTAATATTTTCTTATTTCACACTATAGCTGAGGCAGTATTTAGGATTTTCCCCGTTGTTAAAAAGGACTAAATGCGTTTTTTTTTTCTCAGACTTACATTAGCCCGTTTTCAATCATATCTTAATTGTTAATTTTATCTGTTTCAGCTGATACTTTTTAACATCATTTATTGCTCTCTTTTTGTGTGCTTTCTAATACTGGTATTCAACCAAATAGCTAGATCATCAGCATATTGCGCTAATGCTATTGTTTGATATTATCTTGGGAAGGTCGTGAATAAGTATAGTGATTAAAATAGGTGCTATGACGGAACTTGTGGAATTCTATGTTAATGTTGTTAAAAGAAGAATAGACTTTGCCTATTCTGTGCCAATAGATCTTCCACTTAAGAAACAGTTTATATACTGATTATAACAATCCACTTATTCCAATATTCTTTCACTTTGTAAAGCTAGCCGTGCATGCCCAACACTGTCATACGCTTTTTTATGTCGAAAAAAAGTAGCTAATGTGCTTTTTCGTCGAACAGATTGTTTGTTTTTTAATGTGGGTTGTAATCTTTACAAGATGATTATTGTGCACCTACCTTTTCGAAAACCTGCTTGATTATTTGGGATTATGTTCCGTTTTTCACAATAACGCACAGGACGCTTTTCAATGATTTTGTATAACAATTTTCAAGCATGCAAGGTTAGACCTATTGGTCTATAACTTACAACGAGGAACTAGGTTTACCTTTATTTAGGAACAGGTATCATACTGTCCTCTTCCAGAAGAGGCAGAGCTTCATTTTGCCAACATTTTTGGTAAATATAGTGAGTAACACCTTCCATGTCTCAGGCAAGTGGGTTAGTATTGGTATCAGATACCACCAAACCAACAGCTGTTTTGTAAGAAAAAGAGAAGGATTCCAGAGTTTCCACAAAATTCTTCATAAAAATAGGAGAATTTAAATAGGTTGCTGGTCTGGAACATGACCTTCATATATCGATTATTTTTCTCTTCTTTTTCTCTGTAAGACTGGATATCTGAACTTCGATTAGGCAACGAATTATTTTCGAGAATACGTTGACAAACGCCTCTGCTTTGTCCATGGATGTTAGTGCAACATTGTTTTCTTGTTTCATAGGAAATGATGGCAGATTGATCCATTCTTCATTTCTTTGACTTTTTTCCAAACCTTATGCTATCTTTTGAATCGAAATTTCAGACCAAAAAAAAAAAAAAAAAAAAAAAAAAAAAATCTTGAAAAATAGGACCCTTCTGGCTTTGGCAATCACCTGTTGGAGTTATTTTTAGCATGTTTCATTTCTATGAAATTTTCATTTCCTCGGTCCTTTAGCCATGTTTTATAAGCTGCTTTCTTTAGAGACACTGCTTCTGCACATTCTTCATTCCACCATCCATTACCAGACTCTCCAGAGTATTTATTTTCTTCTATATTGTTACTACACTTAGGAATTGATTTTGCAGTTGCTGATAAAATAACGTGGCTCAGATTGTCGTAAAAAATATCAGTATCATCATGTTCTATATTGTTATGATCCATTTTCATCTGTATTATGATTCATCCGGGACTTAGAGTTCATGCATGGACATCTGGGAGAGAGTTTTAAAAACCTCTACATTGACATCTTCTCATTCTTCTTCTTCTTCTGTTATTGTTGTTGTACACGGTTCTCACGCACCACACAGGTCTGTGTGTTCTTTTACTAATGGACATTCTCTTGCGGATTTGAATACTTCCATGGTATTTGATACAGAGCGTCAGAGTTTGTTTATGTGCTAATGTATGTTATAGCGACACTTTCGTTCTGTTTGTGACCACAAAAAAAAAAGAAAAAAAGAAAGAAAATGGAAGGAGAGAGAGAGAGGCGGGGGGGGGGGGGGGGGGGGGGGGGTTAAGAGAGAAAAGACAAGAAAGAAAGAAAGATTTGAGAGCAGGAAGTACTGAAAATATGAATAATGATGATATATAAATTATAATGATGATGATTGATGATAAACAACCACTGTAGTAACAACGTAAATACACAGCAAATATTCAGTAATGCATTTATGGGTTTTAAATTCATCCTCACCCCATTCGTCAATCCGCAATAGATCAGAATTTTCCCGCAGATCCATCCTTGAAAAACGAAAGCAAGATTATACAGAAGGGCAAATGGAAACACACACACACACACACACACACACACACACACAGTCTCGTAAACCGGCCTAAGGGACAACACGGCCGCAAACACGAGGAAAACGTGGAGCGAGATAACAGAGAAAAAGAGAGAGAGTGTGCATAGTTTCCTTTCCATAATTTTTTGTTTTATAGGGAAAGACAGGTGCATTTCTAAAACGCTTACACACATCTTAAGTTGTTTCTCCATACTAACAAATGCTCGCCATAATGTATAATTTATGGTTGTATGGACAATAGTATGCAAGTTTTAATAATTTTGTCGCTTGACGCAAGGCGTTGCAGTGATGTTTGGTGCGCTGAGACGTTCATACTGTAATATGTACTGCTTTTAATAGAATGAATCAATGAATACTACGTTTGTAATAATCACATATTTAACATATTGAAGTGCTTCAAATAAGGCGTAATCTACAGTATACACTTTGTTAACAAGGTAGGCCTGATGATACGTGAAAAGTGAGTTAGAATACCTGTCTGTTACCCGATGATAAGATGTGTTTGTGTGTGTGCGTATGAGCATGCACGTGGTGGACTTCAGTCGGGTAAGGATGCTGCATTGACACTGGGTGCAGCATGTGCCTGTTTGATATCAAATCGTTCTCTTCGTAGACCTTGGTTGTTTTAAAACTATTATTTCATATGTCTATTTCAACATTGTCATCCATTTAAATAGACGTGCGTAAACGTGTGTGTGTGTGTGTGTGTGTGTGTGTGTGTAAAGGGAGATGGAGAAAATGCTTTAACGGGTTATAATGTGTAACAGGTTATGGCATGAAACAAACACCTGCAGGGTATCCAATGGAGTCTTGACATGGGGCATCACCTCTATGGCATCTAGTCTCAGTTCAGGGAAGAAGAAAAAGAAACACCCGAAGGTGCTGGGGAGGACCAGAGAAGCACTGTCTTCACTGCCCTTAGAGCAGTCCTGTTCACCCTGGAGGCCTGCGCTGTGTTGACGATGGGGTACAGGCACGCGCAGGACACTCCATTAAGATATCAAGGGACATAACTGCTCCTGAACAGAGGTAAATTAGACTACAGGATGCAGTCATAACAGCCTCAAAGTAGCATCCCCATGGGTTGTTACCAGCCGTATTTCATGACTGCAGAGCCCACCGGCGAAAAACACCACCCCAGCTGCCGAGCACACCCACAGACCCAACCACCCCTGCCCACGGACAGATGAAGACAGTGCCACTCCAGACACAGCCAAGCTTTCGCATACGGTCTTATGTGCCTCAAGAGAGAATCCAAAGTTGTAGTCTTTCCCACTGTCAACAGGATCTTCCTGTGGTCAGTGGGTCTTTTCTACCGCCACTGGACCTTTCTCCAGGGTCAGCCTAGTTAAGGCAAAGAAGAAAAGAAAACACCGAAGGTGCTGGGGAGGACCAGAGAAGCACTGTCTTCACCTGCCCTTAGAGCAGTCTGTACACCCTGGAGGCCTGCGCTGTGTTGACGATGGGTACAGGCACGCGCATGGACACTCCATTAAGATATCAAGGGACATAACTGCTCCTGAACGAGGTAAATTAGACTACAGGATGCGCATAACAGCCTCAAAGTAGCATCCCCCATGGGTGTACAGCCCGTATTTCATGACTGCAGAGCACCCCGGCGAAAAACACCACCCCCAGCATGCCGAGCACACCCCACAGACCCAACCACCCTGCCCACGGACAGATGAAGACAGTGCATCCAGACACAGCCAAGCTTTCGCCATACGGTCTTATGTGCCCTCAGAGAGATCCAAAGTTGTAGTCTTTTCCACTGTCAACAGGACTTTCCTGTGGTCAGTGGTTCTTTCCTCACCGCCACTGGACCTTTCTCCAGGGTCAGCCTAGTTAAGGCAAAGAAGAAAAAGAAACACCCGAAGGTGCTGGGGAGGACCCAGAGAAGCACTGTCTTCACATGCCCTTAGAGCAGTCCTGTACCACCCCTGGAGGCCTGCGCTGTGTTGACGATGGGTACAGGCACGCGCAGGACACTCCATTAAGATATCAAGGGACATAACTGCTCCTGAACAGAGGTAAATTAGACTACAGGATGCAGCTCATAACAGCCTCAAAGTAGCATCCCCCATGGGTGGTACCAGCCCGTTTTCATGACTGCAGAGCCCACCGGCGAAAAAACCACACCCCCAGCTGCGTAGCCACCCCACAGACCCAACCACCCTGCCCACGGACAGATGAAGACAGTGCCACTCCAGACACAGCCAAGCTTTCGCCATACGGTCTTATGTGCCCTCAAGAGAGAATCCAAAGTTGTAGTCTTTCCACTGTCAACAGGACTTTCCCTGTGGTCAGTGGATCTTTCCTCACCGCCACTGGACCTTTCTCCAGGGTCAGCCTAGTTAAGGCAAAGAAGAAAAAGAAACACCCGAAGGTGCTGGGAGGACCCAGAGAAGCACTGTCTTCACCTGCCCTTAGAGCAGTCCTGTACCACCCCTGGAGGCCTGCGCTGTTTGACGATGGGTACAGGCACGCGCAGGACACTCCATTAAGATATCAAGGGACATAACTGCTCCTGAACAGAGGTAAATTAGACTACAGGATGCAGCTCATAACAGCCTCAAAGTAGCATCCCATGGGTTGTACCAGCCGTATTTCATGACTGCAGAGCCCACCGGCGAAAAACACCACCCCAGCTGCCGAGCACACCCACAGACCCAACCACCCCTGCCACGGACAGATGAAGACAGTGCCACTCCAGACACAGCCAAGCTTTCGCCATACGGTTCTTATGTGCCCTCAAGAGAGAATCCAAAGTCTTGACATGGGGCATCACCTCTATGGCATCTAGTCTCAGTTCAGGGAAAGTTAAAGCAGCGCCGAAGGGGACTGGACTTGCTTCTATGACGTCGTGACCTAGACCCAGCGGATCTCTCGATGGCCATTAGGCCATGGGGCTGAGCTCTCATGTCATGTGCCTGAATAATTCATGATAGTGAATAAAGCGTTATATACCTATATGATTCCTATTTCTCGATTACACAGCTAATTATGAACCGTCATGACATGTAGATCTTTGATACACTTGCACACGGTGCCCATAACACTGCACGCCGTCAATGTTTATGACAAAGTTTGTTCCCAGTTGACGTGCACATGTATGTGTAGGTCTGTATTCTGACCACAGCCCACTGTACATTGTGATAGAGACTGTTAACACAGCCTACTGTGCATTGTTATGGACTCTGTGACCACAGCCTACTGTGCATTATAATACAGACTGTTTTGTCTGTGTTCTGACAATGATACAGACTGCTGACGAGTATGCTGTGCATTGATTACAATCCTCTGTGCATTATCATACAGACTGTTGACGTATATGTCTGTGCTCTGACCACAGACTACTGTACATTGTGATACAGATGTTGACGTGTATGTCTGTGCACTGACCACAAACCACTGGTGCATTATGATACAGACTGCTATGTGAACGTCTATGCACTGACCACAAACCAGTGTGTATAATGACAGAGACTGTGAACTCAGCCAACTGTACATTATGATACAGACTGCTGACGTGAATGTCTGTGTACTGAACACAAACCACTGTGTAATATGATACAGACTGCCGACGTGGATGTCTGTGCACCGCTGTGTATTATGATAAAGACTGCTGATGTATGTGTGTGCTCTGACTACAGTCCACTTTGCATTATAATACAGACCACTGACGTGTGTATCTGTGTTCTGACCACAGCCTACTGTGCCTAACGATACAGACTGCTGACGTGTATGCCCGTGTTTCTGACCACAGTCCACTCTGCATTATCATACAGACTGCTGACGTGTATGCCTGTGTTTCTGACCACAGCCACTCTGCATTATCATACAGACTGTTGACGTATATGCCTGTGTTCTGACCACAGGACTACTGTACATTACAATACAGACGGTAGACGTGTATGTCTGTATTCTGACCACAAGCCACTGTGCATTATGATACAGGGTGCTAATGTATATATGTCCATACACTGACCACAGCCACTATTGACAGAAAGTCAAGGGCCATAAACACAGACCGTTGTAGTTGTCTTCTTGGATACATGTATGTCTGTTTCAACTCCACCCGCTCGTATCTCCCACACTCAGAGAGTGAATAGTGTTAACACTGGATATCCCTTGCACGTGCATCATGCATTGCCACTGTCGCTGTAAGTGATGGTTGGCAAAACTAGTTTAGAATGGGTAAACATGGATATTGAGCTCAGGTGTGTACAGGATCTGATGACCAGACAGGAGAAAGATGATTCACGTGCACAGTCTAAAGGTCTCAAATGTCATGATATGTGGTCAATTTTCTGATTTTAAGTGTCTACCCTTTGTGAATGTTTATGTGGAATAGTTGGTAATCAAAGCTGGCCCTCGGACTTTCTGTCAGTAGTATATCCGTAGTCTCTTTCTCTGTGCACCCCGGCGTTGCGATGGTGGCTGTCTACTATAGAGATATCTGCCCCTGTCTCCTTACGCTGATCCATTTGGTGTCTGTCCTTGCGTCTGATCTGTCCTCCTTACACTCATTCAGTTGGTGTCTGTCCTTGCCTCTGGTCTGTCCACTGGCACTGATTCAGGTGGTGTCTGTCCTTGTCTCTGGTCTGTCCACCTGACTGATCCAGCCCGTGTCTGTCCTTGCACAGTCTGTGCTGCCATGTCTGTCTCTGTTGTCTGACTAGCCTGGTTAAAATTTTTTCCTCGTGATGCAGAGGCTGTTTAGCTTTAGCACTTTAAAGGGGTGGCACCATTGACCGAGAAAGGTGGACCGGGTAGTTACTGTATGCAGCGGGGCCAGGTAGAAATAGATCTTAAAAGAAAGAACCGGAAAGGGAAAAATTGAAACATTTTGTAGTGCTAAAATCTCAGAACCCCTTTTCCCCTGAAGAGGTGAAAAACAGACGAAGCAGCCCAAAGAAAGCCACAAAAAGAAAAAAGAAAATAATAACGCAAACAATATCCTTCAATAGCTCGTTTTCAGAATCGTTTTGACTAAAGGTTATTAAAATGGGCCCAAAAAGTTGTTCACAAGATTCAAACTAACCTGCTCAAGCTTTCGTTCTGTGCTCCCACAATCTGTGTGTTCGACATATAGGAATAGAAAGGAAAATTAAAAAATTTTTAACAAAACAATAACAGCCCCCAAAAGAAAAAATGACTTGCGTGTGCACTTTTGTTTGAAGTCTTCATTTTTCAATGAAAAAAGAGGGATTAGAATTGCTTTCAGCAAAAATAAAACTGTCCCCTCTTCGTCTATTCCCCCCCTGCCCCTTTCTTGTTTCCCGTAGACAGAACCAAGGTTCCTTCAAGCAGTCTTTCGTGGGATTCACCCATTTGGGATTTTGATTATATTTTGACCAGGCTGTTGTTTACATTTGCACCACAAGGGGTGGGTTGAATTTACCCGTTGCGATGTGTTTTTGGATTTTGATTTAAAAAAATTTTGGGAAAGAACTGCAGCGGACGCTCATGATGAAATTTTTTGCAGTGAAATTTATTTTCCCCTGGTAAAGATTTTAAGTCCAAAACTTTATGCAGGTTCTTGGTCCGCCTGTTTGGGTTTTCCGATGAGGAGGACAAAAAGACGATTTGATCTTAAATTTTGGAGGTCTTTACTGCGAGAAGTAACAGACTGATGATCTTACAGCTTCTGGATTCTTTTTGGGTGACAGAGAAAGGCAGGGGTATCAGCCCGTGTCCTGAGTACTCCCGAATCCGCTAGAAAATTCTTGGATTTTTCATCCTTACCCCAACTTTTACGTTGATGGGTGGGGAAGTGGTCGCCGTTGGAGGGAGCTTTTCCTTGATGCCATTTCCCTCCAGTTTGATCAAAGTTTTTCGTGGGGGCCCCTTTCAATGTTTGGGAAATTAAATATAAAGTCTGCCACAGGTCGAATTTCTTTTTAAAACTTTGACAAGATTAGGGGAAGTGATGTCTCACGTTTGGATAACGTTTTTATCTCCTTTTTTATTTTTATTTTATTTTTTTGGTGGGCTGTATCAAATGCTTTAGAGAAAATCCAAAATGGCAAATGTCTGTCGCAGGTCTGAATCTTCTTATCAAAACTTTAGCAAAGATCATGAAGTATAGATGCGTTTCATAGGAGTAGCTTGAACGAAAACCAAGGCTGGTGAAAATAGTGTAGTGTTCAATGTGCTTCATCCTGTGTCGGCGAACTATGTGCTTTAGGAGAAAAGAAAAAGAAACACCCGAAGGTGCTGGGGAGGACCCAGAGAAGCACTGTCTTCACCCGCCTTTTGAGCATGTCATGTACCACCCTTGAGGCCTGCGCTGTGTTGACGATGGGTACAGACACGCGCAGGACACTCCATTAAGATATCAAGGGACATTGCTGCTCCCGAACAGAGGTAAATCAGACTGCAGGATGCAACTCATAACAGCCTTAAAATAGTATCCCCCATGGATGTACTAGCCCGTATTTCATGACTACAGAGCCCACCGGCAAAAAGACACCACCCTCCAGCCGAGCACACCCCACAGACCCAACACCCCTGCCCACGGACAGATGAAGACAGTGCCACTCCAGACACAGCCAAGCTTTTGCCATACAGTCTTATGTGCCCTCAAGAGAGAATCCAAAGTTGTAGTTGCAGGATAGTGAGGTCAGTGAAACTGGTCTTTAATTTTCTCCGAAGTGTTTGTCCTCATTTTGAAAGCTGAAAGTACACTAGTGCTAATCCAATCTCTGATAGTGCACATGTATTGATTTCTGGTGGATGTAAGTCAGTCCTGCTATTTGGCTGGCGCACTCCTGACGGATCTGGTTAGGAATGCATTAGGGCCTACTGCTTTGTTAACTTGTGCGCTCCTTAACACCCTCCCCACTCCTTTGCTTTTTATCAGCAGGTTTGCAATGGTGCCTGCTCCGGGGCCCTTTCGTCCGCGGGGGTCGGAACCCATAAGGGAGCCCCAGCGGACAAAAGGCCCTCGGGAGGAAATTCAAATATATCTCCCTTCAAAAGGGATTGCGAGGGTTTCCCCTTACGCATTTTGGTAAGATTTTTTCCAAATCTGTAATTTATTTTTTTAAATTCATGTTCCCATTTTCCCTCCTTCTTAAACCCCCCCCCCCCCCCTTTAAAGGGTTCCAAATCTTTGCCAATTTCTTTAAATGAAGACAGTTCAGTTTTTTGGCCTGTGCTTGTTTTTTCCCCCCCCTTTAGATTGTTCGTCTATGTATTTGTCGGACTTTTTTCCCAATTTTAAAAAAGGCTGTGCCAGTCTTGAATAAAAGTTAACTCTGTGTTAGGTTTTTCTATGGGAGAAAATTTTTTAACCCCACTTATTAAAGGGTTTTATAAATTTTAGCCCACTGCGGTGGTGTCATGCCCCCTTCCCATCAAAACGGGTCAGTCACGTATTTCCGAGGGGTAGATGTTTGGGACAAGGGTTTAGTTGCCACGACTCTTGGGCAAGAAAAAACAAAGAAAAAAAGGCATTTTTCCCAAACACATGCTTTTGGTACGCATGCCCCAGGAAAAAGTATTTTTTTCCCTTCAAATTTTTTTTTTGTTGGTTTTTGCTTAAATTGTGCTACTTTTCCCCAAAAATTTTAAAACTTCATGAATTATTTGCCCCAAGTGAAACTCAAAGCCCGGTTTTAATGACCCATTACCCCAGCTTTAAAAAGCGGGGCCCCATGAAGTAATAAAAAAGCTACAATGGAAAAATTCCAAAAACAAAACAACAAGGGAAAAAAAATAATAGAAAATAATGAAATTTTTATAGGGGCCTATTCTCTAAAGTTTTAGGGTTTAAAAAGGGGGCCTTTAATAAACACTGTCGTTTAACAACGGCCTCCCCTCCCCGGGGTAAGTGCCGATTTGAAGAGCGCCGGGGGGGCGCATCTTTTAAACGTTTTTCCCCCTGTACCCGGGTCAATATCGTTCAATATCGTTCATTTCAATTTCCTTTTTTCCCTTTCTTTCTTTCCGTTTCTCACGCGGGTGATCCCTTTGTTAATGGGTCACCCCCATACCCCCCGGCCAAAGGGCCCCTTTTTTTTTCCGAAATTTGGGTGAGGGGTTTTCCCTTGAGGGGCAAGATGTTATGCGTGCGTTCACAACGGCCCCTCGGTTTATAGTTTTCATTCAAAAAGACTGTAGGGGAAAAAAAGGGAGTCAGAAAAAAATTTTTAATTGGGGGAAAAAATCCCCCTGTCCGAAAGGGCCCCCCGGGGGAAATTTTCAAACCCGAAACCCCCCGGGATCACCAAGATTACGATTCAGGCGCTCTCCCAAACTGAGTACCCGGCCCCCAAATATGATGGAAACAAATAAAAAATAAATGAAAACACATTTTTAGTTGATTCAGGGCCATGGAAAAAAAATTGATCTGCAACCCCGTGTGAAAAAGGAAAGCAGATTTTAAAGCAACTCACTTTTAAAACCCGGACTGAAAAGTACCCATCCCCCCAGAATTTGACTTTTTTCCCGGTTTGGGGCCCTACTTTGGCCCCCAAGCCCTATATCCCAAAAGGCCCTGGGGGCCACAGGCCCTATACCCACGGGCCCCGGAAAAGGCCACAGGCCTGGTATGCCACAAAACCTTATAAACCGTGGTCAAGCAATGGTAAAACGGGCCCATTGGTCAAGCAATGTCAAACTCCCAGTGGAAAAACCATAGTAAAAAAGCCAGTTGTCAAGCCAGGCCTGACCGGGTGGTAAATTTTCCGGCAGTTTAACTTTTTCTTGCCCACTAGTCAGTTTGACTTTTGTTTTGCCCTTTGGCCCATTTTGCCCTTTTGCTTGACCACGGGATATAAGGTCGGTGGCAAAAGGGGGGCCCTTTGGCTTATAGGGCCTTCTTGCAGTTTAAAAATCCCTTTGTGGCATATAGGGCTGTGGCATATGGGGCCCTTCTGCAGTTTAAAAAAACCCCCTTGTGGCTTATGGGGCCCTGTGGCAAAAAGGGCCTGGGGTTTATAGGGTGCCTCCCCTCTTTAGTAAAAGTCTTCGCCATAAAATTTTGGAGAAAAGGGGGTTTTAAAGGGGGCTATCGCCCTTAATCCCCGTGAAAAGCTAAGTTTAAAAGCAAAAGAAAGGACTGGACCTAAAAGCAAATTTCAGATTTAACCCCGGTTTTTGATCGAGTAGGAAAAAAACCATGAATGAAAAAGGGGGTTTTTTAAAATTTATCAAACTTAAAACAGGGTTCGATAGCTCCCGACAGGGGTGAAAACCCCCTTTTAAAAGGTAATCCCCTTGAGATGCCCCCCAAACCAAAAGGGTTGGGTTCGAATCTGGGCTGCCCCCGGGGAAAAAAAATTTCTGGCACAAAAAAGGAAAGGGATGGGGGGTCATGATTGGGAAATGCAAACCCCCCCTGAGGGAAGTTTCTTTTCGGTAAAGCTCTCCCTGGTTTTTTCCAATGAACTGGGTTTTGGGTTGAAATGATACGTTTTTTTAGTTTTTGCTTCCCAAACCCTCAATATTTTTTTCCCTTTCCCCAAAAAACCCGCAGGCTGTGAAAAGTTACTCCCCCAAAACCCGCCCCACCCACATTTTGCCCCTCACTGAAAAAAAATGGCTTTTTTGGTGTGCGTTTTAAACCCCCCATGTATCTAAAACGGAGAAGGGACCCCCAAAACCCCTATTGGACGCCTCACTTAAACACAAACGGTTTCCGTCCCGTAGATTTTCCTAGGGGAACTGTTTTCATAGTCTATTTTGAGTTTAAACAAAAAAAAAAAAGACGAAAACTAATTTTAAAGGTAGGCATTTCAAGGCCCTCCAGGCTTTGGGCAATGTGTAGTCGGGACTTTGTTAAGTATAGCCAGAGGCCCCTTTTTTTTAAATTTTCTCTCATTTTAAGTTTTTCCATCTTTTATCCATCAGTTTTAAAATCATCCCCAACGAGTGGCCCTCAAAATTTTTGGGGAAAGTGGTGTAGCGTATATGGACTAGTCCGCACGGTGAGGCCTCCTTGATGGAACTGCAACAGAAACGACTCTTGTCCGTGCCTTTGTTTTTTTCCCGTGTATATGTTTCCCTCTGTCTGAATCCCCATCTCAATAATTTTTCGGGGAGTCTGACAATGCCCTCTGCCTGTAGGGCGGGCCCAAAAAAATCTTGTTTTACTGCCGAAAACGGGAACAAAACCCGCGAATAAAATAAACTTTGAAATGGGATTTTCCCTCCCCTTGGTCGAGTTGACATGCGCACTGGGGGCCCTAACCCAAAAGGGGCCAAAAGGTTTAAAGTCTGCAATTTAAACCCGCACTCAAGGGACAAACGGGGAAAATTTTCTTTAAAAGGGCCCACTAATCACCCCACGGAACAACTTTATACCATGAAAGTTGTTTAGCTAGGTTTTAAACGTTCGTAGGTTTTTTGTTCTGTTTAATTTTGCAAAATTTTTAAAATTTCCATCAAAAATTTCCAAAAAATAAATTGGGAAGGGGCCAAAAGCGGGGAAAAGGGTTTGTGTTAGAATAGGGGGGAAATCGACTTCCTGAAATTCGCAGATGGAATTGTCTGAAAATGTGAACGTCGTTTTTTATTTTAAATTTTTGTTGTTGGACTTATGTCTGAAAAATTGTTCCTGGGAAAAAAAAGTTTTATTGATTTAGCTTTTTCCCCTTGGGGGAAACAAAAAACTTTTGGTAAAAAGAAAAAGTGGTGGGCGACTTAAAAGAACCCCCTTTCAGATGGGGAAAACGCGGGAAGCCCTTTGCATATTAAATTCTAAAAAGGGGACAAGAAAAAAATCATGGGTAATTCGTGACCCTGAAATGTTTGTTATAAAAATTTTTTAGAGCATTTGTGAGGGAGGGCCCGGGTTAAATTTTTGAAAATTTTCCCAATTTTTTCCTCAGAGTGCCAACCCGGGTTCGGGCCCAAATTTTTAGTTTTGGAAGGACGATTTTACAAAACCTAAGTCAAAGGGGCATTTGATATTACTTTTTTTTTGGAAAGGCATTTAAACTCGTGCCGCTTTAAAAAGGCCCACTTCTTAAAAAATAAAAGGTTTTATGGGTTTAACGGGAAATTTACTACGGGTGGGGGGGGGAAAAAATTTGAAGGGGGGGGGGATCCCCAAGGGTGGGGGGGGGGGTGGGAACAAGGACGGGTTCCTAAAAACTTTTGTGGGGTATTCCTCGGGGGAAGTATCCGGGGGCCCGTACTTTTTACAGTTTTTTATAAATTATCTCCCAAATGACATAAAATTTTTAAAAGGCCTAATAGAAAAATCGGTGGGCATAAATTAACCCCCCCAAAATTTAAAAAGTGCCCCAAAATATTAATCTTTTCAAAAGTTTAAAAACGATGTTTGTCCTTTTGAAAAAATGAATTTTGTTTTTTGGAAAAAGGGGGGGGGGGAAGGTTAAAGGCCCCTTGGGGTTCAACCCCCCGAAAAACCCCTTAAAGGGGGAATGAAAACCCCCTTTCGGGCTAAAATTGCAACCCCGTTGCCCCCTCTGAAACCTGCCCCCCCGGGGGTTTTAAAATTTTTGTGGTAAAATGTTTTAAATGTTTTTAGGCCCCCCCGCCCAAAAGGGGCCCCCAATTTTTTTTTGATGGGTTTAAAAGGTATTGTAAATGTGCGATTTTAAAGGATTTAAAAGGGAACCCTGCCCGGGGAAAGATATGGGTTATTTTTAAATGCTGTTTTTTTGGGGGGAAAAACGGTTTTCTGCTTGAAATCACTCACCCGCTTTTTTGAATTAATTTTGAAGTTCCTTTGTTTTGTATTTGGTTTATCGGGTTGGGAAATTTCTTGTAGGGGTGTTTTGAATTTTTGCAACGCATCCATTTTAAAATTTTGGGTTTTAACAATGCCAAGGGCGATTTTGGTTTTTTTCCGCCCAAAAGTTTTGAAAAATTTGGTAGTCATGCCAAACCAAACTTTGATGGGTCCCTTTTATCTGTAACCCGGCAATTGTTCTCGGTTGGGACCCGCTTTTCACAAAAAAATTTGGCCATTTTGATCTATTTCAAAATCTTTGGGGTCTAAAACTTCGGATTTTTCTGGGCCCTTTAAATTTTTTGAAAAAAGCCCGGCCAACTTTCTGTTAATTAAACCCCCGGGGAATTTAGAGGGGTTGAGCAAATGCTGTTAAAGGGTCATTTCACTCTTTGTCCTCCGGATCGGGAAACATCATAACCCTTCAATGCCCCCAAAGTTTTTAAAAAAATTAATTTTTAATTTTTTTTTTATAAAAATTTGAAAGGGCTTTTTGGCCCTGATTCTTGACCCGCAAAAAACTGAAAGCCCCCTTTGGCGTAAAGGGAAAAAGGGGAAAATTTTAACTTTTCCAATAATCCTTTTCCTTTTTTGGGTTTTGGGGAATCAAATTTTCTTTTTAAATTTTTCCAAACCCTAGGAGCAGTTTGAAGTGATTTTTCCCAGGCTTCTGCGAAACTTATTTTAAAAATTTGAACTCGAATCAAAAAAGGGACCCAAACAGGCAGTTGTCCAAAATTTTGGGGGACGGGAAAATCGTTAAAAAAAAATTTTATAAAATTGGGGGGCAAGAAATATTTTCTTTACAAAAAGCAGACTTTTTTTAAAACCTTTTCGATCTATGGCTAACTGTCAAGGAGCGTAAAAACCTCCACAAAAGGATTGCGTTGGAAAACAAGGGAAAATTTTTCGGGTAAAACAAATAGGTAATTGACCAATTAACCAGGGTACCTTACCCACCGCAAAGGGCCCAAAACTGGGTGAAGGGGGGCCGGAAATGGTCGGGATGACAACAACACCTAGGGAGGTTGGGCCCTCCCTGGTGGCGAAAGGGGGAAGGGTTGAAAAATTCGACCTCGGGGCCCCCAAGGAGTGCTAAATGCTGGGTTTCAGCTGGGTTCTTGTTAAACGCCCAGTAAAGGGGGGGGCCCTTGGATTTGTTCAGGGAATTGCCTTTGGGTAAACTGTTTTGGGTTCTATTGTAGGCTGGCTAAAAGCGTTTGGGGGTTTTGTAGTAGCCCCCCCTTAAGATAATTCGGGGTTAAGTAACCACCAAAAGCGGGGGAATGTTCGTGTCCATCTGGGGCTAAGAGTGTTTTGCTAATAAATTTAGGTGGGGGTTTGTGTGTAAATGCTGATGTGGGGGGAATGTAGGGGAGTGGAGAATTCGGGGGTATTTGGGGAAACTGGGGCTTGGGGAAAGCACTTTGGACAAAGGAAACCCCCGGGGAACCCCTTTGTTTCCCCCCCTTTTAAACTGGGGGGAGAACAACGTGTGGGAAAAACAACCCCAGGAGAGAGAGAGAGAGAAGGCAAGGAGAGAGAGGAGAGGGAGTGGAGGACGGGAAAAGGGTCAGAGAAACGTGGCCCTGGGAGAAAAGAAGAACAGCAAGGTTTAAAAGTTAAAGACAAGCTGGAAAAAAGGGAAAAATTTAATTTTTGGGAAGCCCAGAGGGGGGTAAAGCAGGAAAAACTAAAAAATTTGAACCCCAGAGGGGGGTTAAAGAAGACGAAGAAGAAGGTTCACGCCGAGATCCCAGAGACGCCCACGAAGCCCCCAGCCCTGAACCCTGGAGCCAGTCAACCAAGGGCATCCCCCCTCAAGCAGGGGTGAAAAAAGAGGGAAAAAGAGTTTTTTCCCAAAAAACTTTTTTTTGGGTGGGGGAAAGCGTGGGTTGTGTGGTTAAAAACCCGGGCCCAGGTAAAAAGGGTCTTTTATTATAAGGGGTTTTGGAAGTTTTGGATTTTTTAAAAATTGTTGATTTATTCTTTTTTGGTGATTGTTTTGTTCATGTTTAAATTGGTTTAGGAAGTTTTTTGATCTTTTATGTTCTGATTTTTCATTGTTTGATTTGTTTTTGTTCATGTTTAATTATAAGTAGCAAAAAAAATTTGGGCATTTCTTGTTCTCAGCGTGAAAAGGAGGGGGGAAAAAGCGTAAACCACCCCTTTCCCCAAAAAGAGGGGCCCGAAGGGGTTTGTTTGGGCGAATGAGTGTGCATATGGGTATGAGGGCAAAGAAAACCCCTTGGTGTTTTACCTGAAAATAATACATCAATTAGTGATTAAGAAAATCCATAAACGATTTCCCCCGCCTGGACAAAGTGGCGAGCCTCCCAGGTTTGGGCATGGCCCCCCAAATTAGTTTTAGGAGGGAAAAAAAGCGAGAAACTAGAGTAGAAAGGGGGCGAAGCTTTTCCACAAAAGGGGTAATTTTAATTGCCTTTTAATTTTTTCCCTTTTTGGTTCTTTGAGTGTTGGCATTGTCTTGGGGTGTGGGTGGTTGTATTAATCAAAGGTCGTTCAGAAAAACGAAAAACGGGGTTTTTTAGTTTTAAACCCTTTTCACAAAACCCTGGGGTTTTTTAAGTTTAAAGGCTCCTTTTGGTTGGGGAAAAATCCCCCACGGGTTGGTGTATTTTGTCCCGTTTAGTAAGATAAATGTGTACCCTTTTTTGGGTTTAAAAAAGGGAGTAAGGGTTTTAGTAGGGGCCAAAAACATATCAAAAAGAAAATGGCAAAAGAAAGTTTTACCCCCATTGCGGAACGATTAGTTTAGGGGAGAAACGGGGTTTATACAGGAGTTGAATTTGCTTTAGATTTTTGAAACTCGCAAAAGAAGGGAAGAGATAAAAAGGGTTTGAAAGAAAAAATTTTTTGAAAAGGGGAAACGTATAGAGCAAAAAACCACTCCCGTAAAAAGGGTAAGCGATGCAGAACGAAAGCTGCCAGAGCAAGAGCGATGAGAAGTGGGGCGAGAGCTAGAGCAGATCCCAAAAGGGGCCCAGCCCCAGAGCAAAAGCAGAGGGCGAGAGGGGGGAGACCAGAAGCGGAATCGAGATTCAGCCCAAAAAAAATTGAGTTAAAGAAAAAAGTCTAAAAATTCGTAGTGAATTGACCCCATTTCTGAGTCAGTGGGCCCGAAACCCAAAGTTTGCCACCAAAGACCTAAACTCCCACTTTTCCCAAAAGAAGAAACGGGATTCGATCGATCCCAAAACAGTGGTTTTGGGGAATCATTTCCCGGCGCGGGGGCCTGGCCCGAAGATGACTGGGAAAAATGTCTGCCTTGTTGACAGGTGTGCGTTACCCAACAGTTTCCACCTTCCCCAAAGGGGGAATCAGAGAGTTTTAAACAAGGTGAAACCAAGCATTACTAAAGGGGGAAAGTTTTTGATGAAGAAGGTTTTAGGCGTAAGTTTCGCGGGGCGAAAAATCAAACAGGGTGAGACAAAACACACGGGTTTTGGATTTAAAGGACTAAAATTTTACTTTAACAAGTGGATAAAAACTGAGTGAAGGGACTGTGTTTTTAAAAGGCCCCCCAAGGGAATTTGGGGGATGAAAGAACGATATTTAAAATTTTTTTGGGGGTGGGCCGGGGCCTCACAATAAAAACCCCAAGGGGGGGGGTGTCGTGACAATAGTGAAGTCTTAAAGCAGAAAAGGGTTTTAAAACCGAAAAGGGCCGGGCGCGACTTCCCTAACAAAAGGGGGGCCTTGGAGGCATATCCGGGGACGGTGGGGCCAGACTTTAAACCAGGGTAATAAAGCCCAGAGTACACACCCTTGGGCCCCGGCGTCACGTGAGCAAACAAGGGTAAAACCCCCAATAGCCACGTGGTAAAATGAGGGGCCCTGTTTTTTGGGCAATAAGAAAGGGCATTGGCTGGGGATTGTAAAATTCAAGCCCCAGAAAAAGCGCGCAATGAGGATCAGGCCCAGGGATGCAGGTAGAAAAAATGAAAAAGATGACAGTGTTTTTTTGTCTGAATTGTGCTGTGTTTTAACAAAATTCAGGCGATAACAGGATGTGCACAAAGGCAGATTTGGGGAAAAAGGGTTAATGTCAAAGAGACTCTGGGTTTTGCACGGGTGTTATGGTTTTTTTGGGGTCCCCGGTTAAGAAGGGGCAATTTACCGGAAAAACACAGAGGTGTAACAAATAGATGGGAACAGTAGAGAATTCAAAACAGCATGGTGTTTTATTGATACACCCATTTAAGTGGAGTGTACAGGCTTTTGGGTTTTCCAAACCACCGATGATTTGGGGGATTGGGGTTTTTTCAAAGGGGCAAAGTGGGTACGAAAACCCAAAACCCGACTTCACAGTTGAATCAGGGAAAAAAAAATACGTGGGGGAAAAAAGGCCCCCCGGCAGCAAAAAACTTTAAAAGCACTGGGGCTTGGGCCGGTGAGGAATTTCCCCCTCACTTACGACAGAACAAAGGGGATTTTCCCCTTAGAAAGCTGTTCGGTTTTGTCTAAGGACAAAAGAAAGGTTTTTAAGGGGAAGGGGCCAAAAGGTTTTGGATGAAGGATGGGTATTGTTTCCGGGGCTTTCACTATTTAGTTGGGGAAGACAAAAAGACAGATTTGTGCCTTTGAAAAACGAAAGGGGGTTTAAGGGCAGAAAAACATGTGGTCAGCCCCGGGCCATCCGATAAGAAGGCCCCCAAAAGGGTTTTGAGCAAGAGAATACTGGAGGGATCCTTGGTGATATCAGGCCTTTCTTTTTGCGCATTGCAACACATTTTGCGCGGTTCGACAAAGGGGGGTTTTGAGATTGAAGAAAAGAGTGAGGGACCCAAAGGCCCCCAAAAAAATGGCGGGGGAAAAAATCGAGTAGGTGTGCGGGGTGTCTTTTTTCAGTGTCCCCCGGGATGCGTGGGGTGGTGGTTTTAGGCCCCTGTTTTAAGGGGAAGGGGGGGAGAATTTCCGCAAAACATAAAGGTTATATGGCCCACGCTTTGGTGGGGGGAGATTTCCCCCTTTTGTTGATATTTGCTTTTATAGTGTGTATGTATTATTTTTTCTATAATTTTTTTTTTTCAAGAAAAATTTGGTGGTTTTTTGGTGTTAAATAGGCTTATGAAGGCGAAAATTAGCATGGTTTAAATTTGGGGAAAATTTTTTTTGGGTTTTATCTCCCCCGAATGTTAAATTTTTTGGCCAATCGGGCATTGTCTTCGAAATGGGGGGGGGAAATTTTTCAAGGAGCGGAAACCTCCACAAAAAGGGAATTTGACGCTTTGGGGAAAAAAGGGACATTTTTAAGTGGGGATACCCAAAAAGGTAATTGACCAAAATTTAAAAAGGGGTTCCCCACCGCACACCCGGGAAAATGTGTGAAGGAGGCCGGAGTGGGCCCGATGAAAAAACAAAACCCAGGGAGAGTTCGGGGCCCCGGGTGGTGGCGAAAGGGGGAAGGGGTTTAACCCCAAGACCCGGGGGCCCCCCAAATGGGGTGCTAAATGCTCGGTCAGTGAGGGTTTTTTGTGTAAAAGTCAGTGAAAGCAAGGGGGGGCCTTTGGATTTGTAAATGGGATTGCCCGGGGGCACTGTGTTGGGTTTTTTTTCAGGGTGGGTAATGGGAGTGGAGGTTTTAAATAGGGGCCCTTTCCCTTAAAAAAAATTTTGTGTTAAGTAACCCCCGGGAAATCGGCGGGGAAAGTTCCCTGTCCATCTGGGGCTAAGGTTTTTGTAATAATTAGGTGGGGGGTTGTAAAACTGATTTGTTGGAATGTACGGTGGAGAAATTTAGGGGGACTTTTTGAACTAGGGGTTGGAACACTGGAAAAAGGCATTTGGCCCGGGGGGGGGGGGGGAAGGGGGAATCCCTTTTTTTTCCCCCCCTATAAAAAATGAGGAGAAAAACGTGTGGGGAAAAAACAACACCCGGAGAGAGAATAGAGAGAGAAGGAGAGGGAGAGAGAGAGGAGAGGGGTGAGCAGGACAGAAAAAAAGGGTCCAGAGAAACGGGTTTTGGGAGATAGAAAAGACCGCAAAGGGCTTAGAGTTAAAGACAAGGGAAGGAAGGGGGAAAATAAGTTTTTAAACCCCCGAGGGGGGTTTAAGACAGACAAAATGAATTTGAACCCAGAGGGGGGGAAGGGAAAACGAAGAAAAAAGAGTTCGACGTTTGAGATCCCCGAGACACCCCGAAAAACCCAGTCCTGGGAAGGGCCTTTGGGGGCCATCAAAAGGGCATAAAACCCTCAAAACAGGCTGAAGAAGAGTTTAAGAGACTTTTTAAGAACTGGGGGTGTGGTGTGGGAAAACGTTGGGTTTTTGTGGGGTAAAACCCGGCCCGGTAAGAAGTTATTTTTTTAAAACCCGGGATTAGGAAGTATTGATCCCTTTTTAAGTGTTGATTTTTTCAAATTTTGGGGATTGATTTTTTCCTGATTTTTGGATTAGGAAAATATTGATCTTTTATGTTTTTATATTTCATTGTGTTGATTTGATTGTTCATGGGTTAAATTTTTAATTAAACTAGAAAAAAAGCAAATTTTTGTTCCAGTCGTGTTAGGAAAAGGAGAATGCTGAAAACCATTCCCCGTGAGAGGCGAAATTTTTTAAAGGGGCATGAGTTTTTGTATTTTGGGGTATGAGTGCAAAGATAAACCCCTTTGGGGTGTTAACCCGACTTTAATTTAAAAAATAACTTAGTGCACTTAAACAATACCATCACGATTTTTCCCCCCTCCCGGGGGCACTAAGGAATGAAAGGGGTGATTTTTGGTTTCAAGGAAAAATAATGAAGCCAAAAAATAGAATAGACCCCCGCAGTGCTTTTAATAAAGCCTTCCCAAAAAGTATGTGGCTGTAAAATTTTGGTATGGAAATGTTTTTCCATTCCTTTGATTTTGAGTTGTTAAAAACGCATGCGCCATACCTTTTTAAGGGGGCATTAAAGAAAAGATTGTCCCTAGGAAAATAACTTTTTAATTTAAAACAAATTTTTTTATCAGATCAACATAAACCCAAGCAAAGTACGGAATTTTTTTGACAAATTTGTTAAGGGTTTTAAAGTTGTTTGCCCCTAATTTAGCAAAGGTGATTGGGGCAAAATATAGTCAAAATTAGCAATATTTTTACGAAAGAGTGATTCATCATACAACATACCCCGAAAACAAGGGCCCAGCAAATGGAAAATTTTGTTTTAGTGTCGCAGCAAAAATCGCTTAAAGGTATTTTTTTGCTTGGGGTGAAGATGAAGAACATTCGAAAGAGGAAGTGAAAAGTTTATTTAAATTTAAAAAACGAAAGTACAAAGTTCGATTGAGGGGATCCTAAACCCAAAATTTTTGCTTGGGGGTTAAAAAACCCCTTTTCAAAAATTTTGACGAAATTTAAAAATTGTTTTTGGGGGGGGGAGGGGTTTTAAAATAACAGTAGACCTTGTTTTCTAAAAGAATTTTCCCTTCACATGTTAGACTCATGATTATTTTAAAAAGAAAACAGGGGTTTGGGTTGACCAAGGTCGACAGAGGAAAATCTTGCATTAAGTGGGGAAAGGTTTTAAAAAAAGTAATAAACATTTAAAAATTTATAAAGAAAAAAAATGGGGAAAAACCCCTTTAATTTCACATTTGGGTTTTTTAAAATATGATGCCAGGTGAAAATTCAAGAAACCAATTTGAAAAATTACAATACAAAATTTTTTTTTAAATTTTTAAAAAAACCTGTCGTTCAGCTTTAATCCAAAAGAAGAGATAGTAGGCAACTCTGCTGCTAAAAAGAAAGCCCAAAACATAAAAACTTTCAGTTTAAACCCCACATTACACAAATGCAACAAAAAACTAGAGCAGGACCTTTCAAAATACAGCAAACCAAACGAAGGTATTCTGCTGCCTTTAATGCTGTTACATATTTTAACTACTGAACATCAATATAAGTGCTCATCAGCAGGAACGAGTGTGGGCCTCTTAGCAACAGGCGTAGGTGCACCCGCAGCTTTACCTCTAGGTGGTTTGCTTTAGCTTTTGGGCCTGTGCTCATTAGCTGTAAGTACCTGCCAGCAAAAAAATAAAAACTAAACTCCAAAAGCACAAGCCATGGTTCAACTAATAACGGCTAACTTAGTTCCTTCAAACTGACAATAAATAAAGCATAGCTGACTCAAACATCACGGATGAGAATTTAGTCGTTTACAGACTGATTTTAAAGGACTACAAAAGACAAAAGTTTGATCTTCAAAGAAAGGCGAGGACAACTTTTTCTCAACAGCCAGACACTGAGCAGATAAAAAAGAAATGTTTAAAAAAAGTAAACGAGACATTAAACTCTGTTCTAAACAGCTCACATTAACAACATCAAAGGGCGTTTTATACTTTAGTTTATGAGTCCAGCACAAAAAAAACCGTTGATATTGATTCGGATTAAGTATTTTTTTTTAATTTAAATAAATATTTTAGTTAAAAAGAAACTCAGCATGGAAAAGATATTGAAGGTCCAGATGAATTGTTTGAAGGAATGCTCGAGGAAGAGCGTTTGTCAAGAGCACTGAATGATATTGATTAGAATCATTGATCCAGAAAACGTCAGGCAAGCGTTGTACATGCAATTTCTAAATTTCCAGGTAAACTTACAAAGACCCACCAGTTAAAGAAATGTTAGCTGTTTTAATCGACTATGTAACATAAATAAAAAAAATTTCTAGATAGTCTGGGTCTCGACAAAACAACAGACTATTCTTTCTCATAATGACTTAAAAACCCCGGTTGGGGCAGACCAACTGCTTACACAGTTTTGATGAAGCCGCTGAAGAAGCCAAAATGAGAGACTCTGGTTGGTCAGAGGGCGAAGCTTAGAGATCAGATTAAAACAGGCTAAGTATGCACCGATTGTAGGCAAGGGGCTTACTTCGCTGCCCCCAGCATTGGTAGCGAAAAGAGCATTTTTAAACATAAAGAATTCAGACAGCAAATGTTTCATGTGGTGTTTCTCGCAAGGCTGCATCGTGTTAGAAAAAACGCAGAGAGAGTGTTTAACTATTGGGATTACATTAATGATCTTAACTTTGATGGAATAATCCTTTCCTGTTAGTGTAGATCAAATTGATCAGTTTGAAGAACAAAACAAACCAAAAAACTGTTAATACTACACATGGATGAGGAAACAAATCTACAGCCCATTAAAGTGTCTTAAGAACAGCCCAACGATTGGTGAACCAGACAAAAGCCATGTGGACTTACTCCCAATGTTTTCACCAACAGGGCTACCACATTACACATTGATACGGACAATGAGTAGACTAATGCAGCATACTTCAAAACCAAAGACGCAAACAAGAATTCTGTTAAAATGTTTAACAAGAATTCCATCTGTTCAAGCCACGAGTGAACATAAAAACTTTTGTATCAGCCCAGTTGACTGTAATACAGAACTAATTACCCCCCCACCTGGATCTAAAGTTAGTTTTAAGAACTGGAAACGGAGCAAAATTCTCCATATGTTGTTTACGCAGACTTCGAGTCGCTTATGTTCCTATGAAGGGCCAGCGCCACAAAAACTTCGAAAACCAGTCTTAACCCTCTTTTGCATGCATTTACCTTAGCTTAGTTACGCTGAAAAACCTTTCGGCAAGGTAAGTAACTCCGTAATTTGAACAGGGTTACCCAATTAAAAAAATTAATTTAAAAGGGAGAAGAAAGGAAATAGTCAAATGAAAATAATTTTTTAAAAGTCCTTACGAATATATATTTTTGCTACATCATAAGTTTGAAGAATAACACATGAGCCATTTACCGGGGGAAAAAAAAAAAAAAATTTCTTCAGAACTTTCTTCCGAATCATAGGGCCTACCTGAAACATCATCCCAGTCGAAATCTAGGTCACTCTAACTTCATTACCCAGCACTTTCACTAAGTGTTATGCCCTAAATCCTACAAATCACAGTATCTTCATCACTAATCTCGTTATAGAACGGCAAGAAATCAATGTTAGCGATGCGAAAAACAGCATTTCGACCACAAAACTTTAAAAAATTCGTAAATCGAGAATACGGCACGTTCGACTCCGCGTTTGTGCAAACGGAAGAGTTTGGGCCCCAGGAAGAAGGGAATCACGTTCTCGCGAGACTTCCTTTTCTACAAAATATGGCGGCGCCCATTGTTGCCACTTGTTTTTAAACCGGGCGCTGGCGGGGGGCTCAGCGTTTGGCTGTGTAACTTCCGCCGGGGGCGCTAGCGGGCGCTCTACGTTAAGAGGGTTAATGAGTAATCATCAGATTTGTTCATTTGCCCCTTTATTGTTAGGGTCGGATGGCGCCAATTCAGCACCAGAATTATATAGAGGCCCAGATGCTGCAGAATACTTTTTAGAACGCATGCAGAAAGGCGTAATGACTGTTCTAATAATCTAAACTTATCTGAAATCATAATGACGCCCGAAGACCAACAACAGTATAAATCAGCCACACATTGTTGGATTTGTGGGTTTTGAACTAATGTCCCAACAGTGAGGAAACCAATCCGACAGTAGGAACCATGATCACATTAGTGGAAAGTTCAGAGAGCAGCACACAGTAAATGCAATCTTCAACTAAAGTTTGAAAAACCCAAAGACATGGAAAACTGCCTATATTCTTTCACAACTTTCGAGGGTTTCGACTCTCACCTTATAATGCAAGCATAAACCCACGCCTTTTTGGGTGTCATGCAAATTTCACAGTCACAGAAAAGTAAAAATGTGTTTCACTTTAAATAACATGTCTTTTTATGACTCTATGCAGCACATGATGGGATCATTAGAGTCACTAGCTATGTCCTTAAAAACCTGCCCAATAACGGAAGAATATTTTGACCCAACTTTGTTAGAAAGGGCGTTTACCCTTATGAATACATGAACAGTTGGGAAAGGTTTGACGAAGACACACTTCCCTAAAGTTGCGTTCTGTTCTAGTCTTAGAGGAAAGAAATCAGTGATTTTCCCATTACCAGCATGCTCAAAATGCGTGGCAGAATTTTGAGTGTAAAAAAATGGGAGACTATCATGAAATTTATACTTGATGGCTGATGTATGTTTGGGTTTGGGGGACGTCTTTTAAAATTATAGGGGGACCTGCATGAAACCTTACAGGGCCCGGAACCTGCGCATTAAAATTTCTGCGCCCGGGATGAGCTGGACGCTTTCTTAAAGTTTACAGAAACAGATTGATTTATTGTCTGATTTAACCAATGATTCAGATGATTGAAAACGGATTGCGTGGAGGAATTAGTATGGCGTCGCATCATTACTGTAAAGCAAACAACAAAATACTTGGCGATTAGATCCTAGTAAAAGGTCTAACTATCTCATGTAATTTTGAAGCAAACAATCTGTATGGATGGGCAATGGCGCAATCGCTTCCATTACTCAACTTTTAAAATGTACACAGAAATACAAATAATTCAAGGAGCATTAAAGTGGTTGAAACAGTTTTAACGCCGGTCAACCACAGGGATTCATTCTAGAAGTTGACTTAGAATATCCTCAGGAACTCCATGACCTGCATAATGACTATCCATTAGCAGCAGAAAGTCTAAAGATGGCAAAAACAGAACCACCTAAACTTGTCCCTAATCTTCGTGGCAAAAAAATTATGTCTGTCATTACAGACTTCTACAATTTTATTTAAGACATGGTTTGAAGTTGACGGCTGTTCATCGTATAATTGCTTTTGATCAAGAACAGTTCATGAAACCATACATAATAAAGAACACTGATCTCAGAACTAAATCCACAGATGCTTCAGAAAAAGACTTTTTCAAGCTGATGAACAACAGCTGTTTCGGAAAGACTATGGAGAATCCGCACAAGCGTAAAGATGTCAGATTGGTCACCAGAGAAAACGAAGCAATTAAGCTGACTTCAAAACCTAATTATCAGGACTTCAGAAGATTTCATGATCAGCTTTTTGGTATAATGATGAAAAAAAAGAAAGTCAAATTGGATAAGCCCGTTTTTATTGGGTTTACTGTTTTAGAATTATCAAAGCTTTTGATGTTAGAATTTCTTTATGACTACTTTAAGCCCTCGTATCCTGAGTCCAGAGTACTTTACACAGATACAGACAGTTTTGTTATAGATATCCCTACTGAAGATATCTATAAAGACATGGAATTAGAAGTAGCTAAAGGGCATGCGGGATGGTACGACACATCTGATTATCCTAAAGATTCGCCTTTGCATTCAATTACTAACAAGAAGGTTTTAGGAAAGATGAAGGATGAATTATCTGGAAAGGTGATCAAGGAGTTTGTTGGGTTAAGGTAAAAAATGTACAGTATTTCGAGCCAGGAGAAAACTATTAAAAAAGCAAAGGGAATATCTCGCAGTGTCGTGCAGTCAAACATATCGCATGACAACTACAAAGAAGCATTGTTTGACAATAAGACTTTTCATCATGACAACGTAAAACTACGATCTAATCTACATGAGATCAACACAACTGTTGTAACAAAGAAGTTATTAGATAGAACAAACACAAAACGTGTGTTTGTTAATCCAGAGTTTTCATATGCAATCGGGCATTGGAAAACAGCATAAACATATATCTTCTTCGGGTTTATATTCGGGTTCATATTTTTCATCAACTTTATCTAGAAAATCAATCATATCATCCTCCAATTCAGACAAATTTTTTCTCATGTTTGCTTGATGCGCTCGAATTGTTTTTTTATTTCAAGATATTCTTTATCCCATATTTGATAGTCAAAATTTGGGATTTTGGGCTGTAGGTGATCTGGATGGTTTAGCATGTGTTGCTGAACCCTCACAAGTGTTGCTTTAATAGCACAATTCGTATCATATGTTTCTCGTATTAATTCTAAGGTCTCTTTATTTATCATTCTTGTTTCATTCTGCGCTTCCTTCTGGGCTTCCATTTTAACTCAAATATATTTACGTAAATCAGTTAAAGCGGAACTGTGTCTGGCGGAATTATTTGCAGTTCTTCCTTCACAAAAGATCTTTGGGGGGCTGGTTGTTTTGTTGTGTCAGTTTCTCGTAAATAATACACGGGCGGATTCATCTTTACAATTCTTTTTATTTCATATGGATCAACACTCCAAACTGGATCGGTTGCCCTGATGCGAGTGTCCCCTTCTGCTTCCCCCGGTAAATAAAGGTACCTTACTTTCAAGCCAAATGGTAATAGTTTGCTGGGTGTACTGGAGTCTTCAGCAACATTTATTGTTTGTTTTTTGATTGCTTGTACTGGTTTTAGCCCTTTAAATTCTTCATTATTCATTGCGCGCAAAACTGAGGGCAGTCTTCTAACCCATTCTGTGTTGCGAGAATTGTCAATCAGCTCTCTGTGATACTGGTAGGAGAAAAGTCTTTCAGCTAACTGTTTGTTAAAGTTTTCAACTAAAGCCTGTGATCTGTGAACTCCCGGAATGCCTCTTTTAATGGTAACTCTGTTTTAACAATAATTGATTCACTTGGCCTTTAAATTCTTTTCCATTATCGACTTGAATCATGCGAGGATAAGTTAACGGGCCTCGTTGATATATTAGTTGTATAGCGACAGCAACAGCAGAAGCACTCTTTTGTGTTAATGGTTCCGCATCTTTGTATCTTGAAGCTATGTCAATGACTGTAAGTGCGTACTTAAATCTTTTTCGTCTGATCGTATCATGGGGTAAATATAGAAGATCCATTTGATGGGTGTCGTTCGGTATTGTATTCACAAAGTGAGGTCTCTGTATTCGTCTAGGCGCAGGTAAATAAATTTGCCAAATCGCTTGTTTAGATAACCATTCCTTTGCTGTTTGTTCACTGACTCCCGCTGCTTGGCTTAGCTTTTTAATTGCTGTAATTCCCTTCCAATATCCTTTAGGCGAATAATAGATTTTGTTCATTTTTTTATTCAGCCAATATTATGCGCAACAAAATACACAACGGTCATACCAAAGACGATAAACACGATTTCTTGCATCTTTTGTTTTTCTGATGGATGATAAAAGTCGCTGAATTTTGGTGGGGCAATGTCTCGATTGGTTTGCCTGTTACAAGATAATATTCTTTTATTGCTTGATCAACATCTTTAAATGTGTAAGCTGCATGTCCCTGTTTTTTCAGTGTGTCGTTAATAAAATCTAACTGCTCAATTCTCTGCTTTTCATAGTGATCTTGTGCTGCGGCTAGTTGCTCCATAGCTTTGTTATGTCTTTTTCTCTCGCGTCATCCCGCAGTTTACTAAAAGCGTAATTATTTCCGCTAAAGAGCAAGCGCATTAACCACAGCGCCACCAATCATTACGAGTGAAGCCATTTTTTATAAATGTTTTTTTTAAACTTTACATATTGATACTGTCTGGAATTATTCCTTGCTTAACTAGAAAATCTTTCGTAGCAAATGAAGCTGCAATGATAACAATCAGTTTTGCCGAGTCTTCAAAGTCTAGTTTGCCAAGATCTGCCGGTTTTATTTTTAACAGGCTTTTACCAAGCATTGTGTATCCTACACTTAGCCCCCAATAGCAGCAGAATGGTATACAAGGTTGGTAACAGTTTTTCGGTGCTCATTTTTAGAAAATAAAATAATTATAATTAATAAAAAAAAACATGAACAGCGACGATCTACTACAGCTACAGGGCAGCCTAAACCTTCCTGAACTTATGAATGACCAAGTTGATGACCAAGCTATTATGTCCAAAAAGGAAAGGCTGTATTCTTTGGCAGCATGTGGAAAAACAAAACAGTTCCTCGGAAATGAATTCAGCATAGAACAGATTCAACAAATGTCGCCACAAGACATTGTAAAAGTATCATAACAGGTATGAAGCGCAACTAGGATCAAGAATGGTAAAAAGTGTCAGGCAAACGGTTCTTAGTTTGTACACGAAACTAGTAAGTAAATTTTCGCCTATTGATTCTGAACAAGACTTTATGTATGATTTAACGCAGGATCCAGTTTTAGCAAAGTCATTAGAGTCTCTAGGGTGTGATCTGTATTACAGATTTGGAACATTATTGTCGCCAGTGATCGCAGGATTAATTACTTTTAATCATATAGATTTTGTTACCTTCAAAATGACCGAGCCAGAAAATCAGCAGAATCAGAAAACACTGAATCAGGTGGAGAAAGTGACCAGTAAAAAGCCTCCTCATCCTGGGCGTGTTGCAGCAGGAAAAAGATTAGCAGAGTGGAACAAACGAACAAAATTAATGTTACAAAATATAACTCATAATGAAAACATAACGCCACCAACACCAACAGTTGTTTCAATGCCAGCTATAAAAAACGCCAGAACAAGAACAAGTTGATTCAAGACCTATAACACCAAAGTCTTCGTGGAAAAATTGAACTTAAAAGAGTTGTTATTTTTGGCGCCCTTGCTGCTGGGGGTGGGTTTACTGTTATAGAATGTATATAAACAACGCTGGCGAAAACCCAAAAGCAGTCAAAAAAATCTGAACCACTAAATACAGAAGCCAAACAAAAAAGCATGCCAGAACCGCCAACAACAAAAGATCATTTTGATCCATTTCAAATGCAATAATACATTCAGAACTTAATTTTAAAAATTTGTTTCTTTGATAAAAATAGATGACGGATTATTATTTGTTTAAAATGATGGAGTCAATAAATAAAGACATGGAGTCTATAAAAGACATTTCCATAAACCAGAATTGTAATCAATGCGGTTGCTTACGGTTGTAAGAACTTCATTAAGATCTATGCTGACCGATCTCGCGCCGAGGACGCTGAGCAAGACATCCTCAGCGATGACGTGTTTTTTGAGGCGTTGTGTACTATATTAGACATCTACTATTTAAGACAAAAACATAGATTGTATTTGTTTTTTTTCTGATAATTATAAGATAACTTGAATAAGAACTTGGTTGTACTTAAAGGATGACTTAATTACAATCTTGAGGTGACTTGAGTAAGAACTTAAGGTGACTTGGGGGTGACTTGAGTAAGAACTTAGAAGTGACTTGAGGATAACTTGAGGACGACTTGAGTAAGAACTTGAGGATGACTTGAGGACGACTTGAGTAAGAACTTAAGTAAGAACTTAGAAGTGACTTGGGGTGACTTGAGTTAGAACTTAGAAGTGACTTGAGTGTGTGCATGCGTGGGGTGGGGGTGGGGCGTGCGTGCGTGGGGTGGGGGTGGGGACGTGCGTGTGTGTGTCGCGCACCTTTGATTATTTATAAGAAACGAATGTTCAGAATATGATATAGTTATAATCAGTAAAACAACAACAATGACAGCAGCGACAACAACAACAATAACAGCATATATATACAAACACGATTTGCACACACACGCACGCACACAAACACACACACACACAAGCATTTAAAAGATAAGGAGGTGCTTGCATGGGGAAATGTGAAAGGGGTTTATGGTTCGCGCTTGAGCACCGTAAATTCAAGACGGCTGTCGGTCTCTCTGTCAACTGAAGATTATTCAAAGCGGCCACCAAGTGCATTTATCAAAAGCTTGATTTAATAAACAAGACAGTTGAATAAAGTACACTCTGTGGCCGCCTGAATAGGCAGCCTTTGAAGCAGGACGTTGAAAGGAGCATTGAAGCAAGTGGAGCAAGAAGTTGAAGCAAAACCCCGGTTATGCATAACCGTTATTTTTAGAATCATGTCATTTCGCCTTGCTGGGTGGTTTGTGACAGGTGCTCTACTGTGAATGTTGCTGCTCCAAGTCGGCTGGCACATGTGGGATCTGTTTCCAGTAGTTAGCATATTCTGGAACCTGCAGCATGACTTTAATTGCTTTCAGTCTACTGAGGAAGAAGTTTAAAGGAACCCCAAAACACAAAAAAAACTGTTTAATCCAAAAAAGTACACTTGCAAGTGCACGCAGTTTTCTAGCGTGGTCATCAGAATAATCCAGTTTTTTTTCCTTCAACCAGTCTCCCCAATGTTGCTGTATTTCCCCTGTTTTGCCGAGTCTCATGCATCTTTACACAAATTCAAAAAATTCCCAAATTGAATGTAGATCATGATAGTTTTGGCATCTTGCCTTCGAATGTTCCTGACCCCTTTTTTCAGTCTTTTAAATGATTTCATCTTCACTTTCAGTGTTGTTAAATAGCTATCTGTAAATCCTCTCTTGTTTTTTTTTTTTTCGTGTCAGTTTTGTTTGCAAGAAGGTATTCACGAAGTTCTGCTGGAGTTGAAAATTCTTTCCTGCTCTTTTTTATTGTACCTTCCTTTCTTTGAATAAAGCTTCAAGTTTTCTTTTGTTTTTTTTGGCAGTTTCTGCGGTGCTTTGCAGTTGAGTTTGGGTAACAACATCTTTCATTTTTCCAAAGTAAACAAAATATTCATGCAACAGCAGCTTTTCTTCCTCAGTCCAATTGTAAGCAGATGGAGGTGGAAAATGTAGTAGATGCAGTAGATGACTGAGGAAATTGGTTGACTAGGTTCAGTACTCATGATTGGGAAAATAAGTGACGTTTCTTGAATAGAATAACCCAAACAGAGCTTGATGTGCAGCGTTTTGAAACTCAAATTTCCTGTGCGTAATTCCTTGTGAAGAAGGACTACCTAGTAAATCCCTCTCTTCTTCTGAAAAAATGCTATCTTGAGACATAGAATCAATCAGCAAAGTTTTAAAAGTCACAACGCTTTCCTAACTGAAAATCACACACAGTCACGTCTACACAGCACACCAAACCCAATGTGAAAATGACAAGAAGCTAGTTCAGTTGCTAACAACACAAGTGCTGGCAGAAATTCGTCATGTCCGTCACGCAGTATTGCACCTTGCCAAGTCAGAAGACCCAACAACGCAAATTAAATAATCAGGTGTCAGCCTAATGACGGGTCTCGCATTATTCTGATAGGTGGATTCCTTAGGCGGGTCGACAATGAGCGATTAAAGACATGGCGTGATCCGCCGGCCTAACCTACCCACCAAAACCTAGTGTCTGTTTGTCTGTCTACTCGTTTATAAGATTTACCCATGCTAGGAAAGTGTGCGATTTTAAAAGACTTTAGAGAACAGGAAAAACACGGGATTAAGCAAAAACTGAAATCTGAAAAGTTTTGTAAAATTAGTATAAAAACGGATAATCCTAACAGTATGTTTGTTTGTAAATAATCGTTATTTTTTTTTGTTATTGAAAGAGAATGTGTGATGGATTATTATTTTTAATTCGTTGTTAAAGTGTAATTGTCCGAGAACGGAAAAGCTCATTCTAGGGTTCAACCACCCAAAACGGTTTGAGGGTGGTTGAGCAAAAATGAGCTTTTCCCATCTTGATGTGTTTACAGTGGGGAGATACTTGGTTAGAAGATGAGAAAAGTCTGTGAAATGATTTAACTGGGAAATCTTTGGATGAAAAAACAGTGAGGTGAGTTGCCAGGTAATTGATTGGATCAGAAGACTAAATGAACTGACAGGTAAATTATGTATAAAAAAGTTTGAAGATGAAATCACAGATAAATTACAGGATGAAAAGACTGAGATGTAAGTTGATGGTAAATTACGGTGTGTAAATCAGGGAGAAGTATGGACAGTGAATACAGGATGCAAAGACAGATGACAGGTGAATTGCAAGATGAAGAGACTGGCATGACAGGTAAATTTCACTGATGGAGAGTGAGAGAGATGAGTTGACAAGTAAATGACAGGATTAAAATGTTGAGATGACGTCTAACTACAGGGTTTAAAAGTCTGTTAGATGAATTGGCAGGTAAATTACAGGATGAAAAGTCTGTTTGATGAATTGGCAGGTAAAATTACAGGATGAAAAGTTTGTTTTGCGAGTTTACAGGTAAATTACAGGATGAAAAGTCGTGTTTTAGATGAGTTGACAGGTTAAATTACAGGATGAAAAGTCTGTTAGATGAGTTTTACAGTAAATTACAGGATGAAAGTCTGTTAGATGATTGACAGGAAATTACGGGATGGGAAAAATTGACAGCTGGGCAGATGGTCAGTTAGGGGATAGGAGGAGTGTATTTTCTTCAACAGTGAAAGGGATTTCTCTTGAAAATGTGTGTAACAGATCAGATGTGGTTGTTGTAAAGTAGTTGTTAGTGTTTAGGGTTTTTAGTTTTTTAATATGAACGGATTAAAAACAAAAAATTTTTTTTTTATTTTTTATGTTGTGATCAGTTTTTCATTTTTAGATAACACCGAATACTTTGAAGTATCTCTTTGCATGACATTCAGACATGGAGATTAAAGTAGCTAAGCATAAATACACGCATACACTTCACTGTCAATGTCAGCAAGATTTACAGAAGGCTGTCAGTTCATGAGATGTTAATGTAGACATAAAACAATTAACATATCTGGGGATTTCGTGAAATAATCTTCAAACAAAGAATGAAGATGTTGATTGTGTAGTGTAGAGGGGGAGTGATGACCTAAACAGTATCATGAGTATGTACAGAGAATCCATGATGACCTTCACCACATCCCCTGATCCGTAACTGACCCCCTGCTGTCTGCACTCCTCCAGTGAAATCAGTAGGAAAGTTTCCTCTCATCTATAGATATAGAAAGTCAGCAAAAAAAACCCTCAAGGTACACATAGAAAAAATGGCCAGCAATGGGGTGCAACTGTTTGATAGGTAATTTAGATCAGTTGTAAATGATGTGATTTTAAAGCAATGACAAGTAACTCTGATCGGGAATGATATGGGTTATATACTTGTGAATCGGTTTACTGGGTTTGTTCCAGGAAGGTAGATAGACTTGTTGTTTCATGTATGTGATTTGTGTATCTCTAGAGAAAAGACGGTGAGCCAGGAAGGCTGACACATGCAATAGATTTGGGTTTTTAAAAATTTTATTGATTTATTTATTTATTTTTAATGTGCATGATGATATGTATCGCTGTAGTGAAGACGATGTGCCAGGAAGATTGAAATTCGCGCCAGTTTTTTTTTTTCATGTTCGCGATATATGTAGTGAAGACAGTATGCCAGGAAGGCTGATGCTAGTGAAAGATTGTGCTTTTTCTTTCCTGTTAATTTTATGTGTATCTCTAGAGTGTAGACAGTGTGCCAGGAAGACAGACACAAGTATTTCCTTTAACATGTAAAATATATGTCTTAAGTATCTCTTGCATGAAGACTGCAAAGAAGATGGAAAGTAATGATGAATTGTGTTTTTTTCATGCATATTTGTGGTGTGTGTATCTCTAGCATTGTGACGGTGTGCTGTGCATATGCAGGGGGCATGATGACCCAGTGTGTACAGACAATCCATGATGACCTTCATGTCATCCCCTGATCCGTAACTGACCCCCTGCTCTGTGTAATCCTCAGGTGATATGGTGTAAATGCATCCTGTCAACAGTGTCAGTCTGTTAAGGGTCCATCTAATACAGCTGACATTGTAGCTAACACTGGCCTGCATTGAATAACTGTTTCGTTGTCAGACTAGGAGAATGATATGAGGGTTGCAGTATATTTGGAATTTGAAGAGAGCTTTAGTGATGTATGATTAAAGGTACAGTCAACTCGACAGTTCTGTTTTATTTTTCTATTTCAGTTTTATCACCACTTGCAGGATTAATTCTTTTTGTTGTGATATATAAATTAGTTTTACTGTTAAAGTTTTCCATTTCAGTTTCATCACCACTTGCATGATCAAACTTTTATTCTTATATTTTCAGATCAAAATGATTTTTACTTACAAAGGGCTGGGTAAACAGACTGACATTGTGAGATGTGTTTACAGTGGGGGAGATGCTTGATTAGAAGATGAGAAAAGTCTGTGAAATGATTTAACTGGTGAATCATTGGATGAAAAGACAGTGAATTGAGTTGACAGGTCATCCTCAGGTTTTCAGTTTTTAATATGAACAAGATTAAACTGTAGAACTTTTATTTTTTATGTTGTGATCAGTTCTCATTTTGAGATAACACAGGGATACTTTGAAGTATCTGTTTGCATGACATTCAGACATGGAGATTAAAGTGGCTAAACATAGAAATGATAGATACACGCATACTCTTAACTATCAACGTCAGCAAGATTTACAGAAGGCTGTCAGTTGATGAGATATTAATGAAGACATAAAACAATTAACATATCTGGGGATGTGAAATAATCTTCTAACAAAGAATGGCGATGTTGATTGTGTAGTGCAGAGGGGGAGTGATGACCTAAATAGTATGTACAGAGAATCCATGATGACCTTCATCACATCCCCTGATCCGTAACTGACCCCCTGCTGTCTGCACTCCTCCAGTGAAATCAGTAGGAAAGTTTCCTCTCATAGAGATGAGAAGTCGGCAAAAAATCCCTCAAGGTACACATAGAAAAATTGGCTAGCAAAGGGGTGCAACTGTTTGATAGACCTGTAATTTAGATCAGTTGCAATGACAAGTAACTCTGATCGGGAATGATATGGGTTATATACTTGTGAATCAGTTAACTGGGTTTGTGCCAGGAAGGCAGATAGAGTTGTTGTTTCATGTATACATGTGATATGCGCATCTCTAGAGAAAAGACGGTGTGCCAGGAAGGCTGACACAAGATTGGTTTTTATTTTATTTTTAATGTTCATGATGATATGTATCGCTGTAGTGAAGACGATATGCCAGGAAGATTAAATTAGTGAGTTTTTTTTTTCATGTTCGCGATATATATCTATATCATGTAGTGAAGACAGTATGCCAGGAAGGTTGATGCTTGTGATATGTTTTTTCTTTTCTGTTTATAATATGTGTATCTCTAGAATGTAGACAGTGTGCCAGGAACTGAGGAAGACAGATGCAACTTTACAAGTGTTTTCTTTAACGTGCGTGGTTCTATGTATCTGTTGCATGAAGACTGTGTGATGTGTGCGGAAGGCTGAAAGTAATGATGAATTGTGTTTTTTCATGCATAACTGTGGTGTGTGTATCTCTAGCATTGTGACGGTGTGCTGTGCATATGCAGGGGGCATGATGACCCAAACAGTGTGTACAGACAATCCATGATGACCTTCATGTCATCCCCTGATCCGTAACTGACCCCTTGCTCTGTGTAATCCTCAGGTGATATGGTGTAAAAGCATCCTGTCAACAGTGTCAGTCTGTTAAGGGTCCATGTAATACAGCTGACATTGTAGCTGACACTAGCCTCCATTGAAGAACTGTTCTGTTGTCAGAGGAGGGGAATGATATGAGGGTTGCAGTATATTTGGAATTTGAAGAGAACTTTAGTGATGTATGATTAAAGGTACAGTCAACTCGACAGTTCTGTTTTATTTTTCTATTTCAGTTTTATCACCACTTGCAGGATTAATTATTTTTGTTGTGATATATAAATTAGTTCTGCTGTTTAAGTTTTCCATTTCAGTTTCATCACCACTTGCATGATCAAACTTTTATTCTTTTACTTTCAGATCAAAATGATTTTTACTTACAAAGGGCTAGGTAAACAGACTGACATTGTGAGATGTGTTTACAGTGGGGGAGATGCTTGATTAGAAGATGAGAAAAGTCTGTGAAATGATTTAACTGGTGAATCATTGGAATGGATGAAAAGACAGTGAATTGAGTTGACAGGTCATCCTCAGGTTTTCAGTTTTTAATATGAACAGGATTAAACTGTAGAACTTTTATTTTTTATGTTGTGATCAGTTCTCATTTTGAGATAACACAGGGATACTTTGAACAGGGATGAAAACTCCTCCGCCGTCTCCGCCGTTATTTTTTCGCATCTCCGCCGAAAGAAAAAGTCTCCGCCGAAAATTATTCAAAGAATGAAGCTCAGAAACGATCTCAACTTGTCTGCACAGCGAATTTCTTCTCTGTCGGTAATGTTCTCAAACGGCGTAGTTCTCATTCTGCTTCCTTCCAGTATCATTTCTCACCATGGCATCGATTCACAGTGAGAGTTTGCCGCCAGTGAGTGCAAACAAAACGAGAAAAAAAAAGAAAGAAGTTTCTCCGAAGATGGAGTATGGCTGCCTTAATGGCGGGATAGAAAAGGGTCATACACACAAAACTCCACTGCCTGGCTATACAGGGAGTGTCCGCAGGAGTATCAGCCTGCGTACGCAGAAAGAAAGAAAAGAAAAAAGAAAGAAGTATGTGAACCACTAGAAGACCGAGTGGCAGCAGAAGGACGTGTGTGACCGCAGAGTCGCGGATGTAATAAGAAAACATGACAAAGACGGCGAATTTGAAGTGTTTTGCAAGCCTTGCCAAAAACGTGTCTACTTTGGTAGTCGTGGCTTTGTGGCAATCAGAGATCACATCGAGCGTCCCAGTCACCAACAGAAAATGTGTGTGTTTCCCACACCATTACAGCATGTTTTCAGATCATTGGGTATGCAACAATCTACGTTTAATTTCCAAAGATAGTTTGACTCCTAAGTACTTCCACACGTAGAGTCTTCAAAGCAAGGGAAAAACGTCAAAGTGACAAAAAGAATATAAAAGAACAAATGACATCAAAATAAACTGATGTCACAACAGTGTTGTGTAACACTTTTCCCCTGGTATAATGCAAACGTTTGCTACATGTGTTAGGTGTGTGCTAACAGCCCCCCTATGAAATCCTTTTCCACCAGCCCACTCCCCCCACTACCTATCTACTTCCTCTACTCCTCCTCCTCCCCCAACCGCCACCCTCACCCCACAACACACATACCCCACACACTTCGCCCCCTCCCCCCCCCACCCCCGTCCCCACCTCACACACACACAACACCCCCCTCCCCCCCACACACACACACAATCACACACACACACACACACACACACACACACACACACACACACACTTGTCAAGTGGGGGGGGGGGGGGGGGGGGGGGGGGAGGGTGGTATGATTAGTTGTAAGGGGAAGTGGGGGGAGGTGTACTGTTGTGACATCAGTTTGTTTTTATGTCATTTGTTCTTTTATGTTCTTTTTTGTGTTTAGTGTTTCCTGACGAAGGGTCTAAGGCCCAAAAGCTTCAGTTTTTTTTTTTTTTTTTTTAAAGGACTTCAAAGTAATCATTTTTCATATTGTGTTTATTGAAGTCCAGCAGTCGTTTTCATACATCTGATTTACTTAAGTTTGATTTCCCACTCTGATTTACTTATCTACAGGCCTTATTCTTTATGTCCTGAAAGCACTGTTTGTCAAATTTTCTTTAGCTAGAGTTCTGAGGATTCATCATACTAAATGTTTGTCTCAATTGACATAGTTTCTTTCCACATCAGTCTCAGTCTTCATGGTGTTGAAAGCTGTTCTATAGAACGAGTTGTTTAGAAGCAAGAAAGTGATTTCTAAAGATTTTTATGCCTTATTTAATACAAAATATGCTTCAGCTTCAGGGGGCGCCGCCCCTGACCCCCGCCAGGCTGTTGCCCATGTACCCCACTGGGGGCCCATGGTGAACCCCCGAGATCCCCGCCAATCTCCTCTTTTAAAAAAAAAACTGTCCCTGTTTGAAGTATCTGTTTGCATGACATTCAGACATGGAGATTAAAGTGGCTAAACATAGAAATGATAGATACATGCATACTCTTAACTATCAACGTCAGCAAGATTTACAGAAGGCTGTCAGTTGATGAGATATTAATGAAGACATAAAACAATTAACATATCTGGGGATGTTGTGAAATAATCTAACAAAGAATGGAGATGTTGATTGTGTAGTGTAGAGGGGTAGTGATGACCAAGACAGTATGTACAGAGAATCCATGATGACCTTTGTCATCCCCTGATCCGTAACTGACCCCCTGCTGTCTGCACTCCTCCAGTGAAATCAGTAGGAAAGTTTCCTCTCATCTATAGAGATGAAAAGTCAGCAAAAAACCCGTCAAGGTACACATAGAAAAATTGGCTAGCAATGGGGTGCAACTGTTTGATAGACCTGTAATTTAGATCAGTTGTAAATGATGTGATTTTAAAGCAATGACAAGTAACTCTGATCGGGAATGATATGGGTTATATACTTGTGAATCAGTTAACTGGGTTTGTGCCAGGAAGGCAGATAGAGTTGTTGTTTCATGTATACATGTGATATGCGCATCTCTAGAGAAAAGACGGGTGTGCCAGGAAGGCTGACACAAGATTGTTTTTTTTTTTTTTTTTAATATTCATGATGATATGTATCGCTGTAGTGAAGACGATGTGCCAGGAAGATTGAAATTAGTGAGTTTTTTTTTTTTTTTTCATGTTCGCGATATATATCTATATGTAGTGAAGACAGAGTATGCCAGGAAGGCTGATGCTTGTGATATATTGTTTTTTCTTTTCTGTTTATAAATATGTGTATCTCTAGAATGTAGACAGTGTGCCAGGAACTGAGGAAGACAGATACAACTTTACATTTTTTTACAAGTGTTTTCTTTAACGTGTGTGGTTCTATGTATCTGTTGCATGAAGACTGTGTGATGTGTGCGGAAGGCTGAAAGTAATGATGATTGTGTTTTTTCATGCATAACTGTGGTGTGTGTATCTCTAGCATTGTGACGGTGTGCTGTGCATATGCAGGGGGCATGATGACCCAAACAGTGTGTACAGACAATCCATGATGACCTTCATGTCATCCCCTGATCCGTAACTGACCCCTTGCTCTGTGTAATCCTCAGGTGACATGGTGTAAAAGCATCCTGTCAACAGTGTCAGTCTGTTAAGGGTCCATCTAATCAGGGACCGTACAGCAAAGGGACTAACAAGAGCCAGATGGGCCGCGCGAAGTACTGCTCGCGAGCAGACGGCCGAACTTGGGCGTAAAGAACTTCCGGTGGCAGCTTCTAGCAAGTAAACAATGTATGGAACACGCGTGTCGGATGGTGTAAATCTCGTTTTTCGCATGAACACTCCAATTTCTTGTACCAAAACCACATCGCATCTAATATGGGGGGTGCAAACTGTGCCATTGTTGGCTGTCCCGCCCGAAATCTAAACACAAAGGGCTTACATTTCACAAATTACCGGAGAATGCAGCTGATCAACAGACAAGATAAATCGTTCAACCCCGACAGGGCTACAATTTGCTCCCGTCATTTCAAGGATTCTTGCTTCAAAACTGGTAAGTCTGAGCATAGACTCTATATCGTTCAGTTAATAGCAGTATTTCATCGAATAGGTTTCTGTAATGACAATTAAGTTCGGGCATCCAAAATTCAGTGATGTCCAAGTGTTGGTTGTTTTACAAGGGCCGCTCATTGAAGTAAACAGTTTCCATTCTGTGTGTGTGTGTGTGTGTGTGCGTGTGTGTGTGTGTGTGTGTGTGTGTGTGTGTGTGTGAGAGAGAGAGAGAGAGAGAGAGAGAGAGAGAAAGAAAGAAAAAAAAAGAGAGAGAGAGAGAGGTATGTTTATGTGTGTGTGTCAGTGCATGTTTATGTGTGTGCGTGGTAATTTCTGAAGTCACGGTAAAGGCAGAACACATCGTCTTTTTTGTTATACACACAAATAGTAATTGATGTACATGTACTCTTGAACTTGCATGATGTAGTCAAGCCATACGTCACAGGTTTCATCAGTAGACTACAAAGCCTTTTAGACCTCTCCTCTCTCTCTCTCTCTCTCTCTCTCTTCTCTCTCTCTCTCTCCTCTCTCTCTCTCTCTCTCTAACACACACACACACATACACATACACACACACACACACACACACACATATATATATATATATATATATATATATATATATATAATATACACACACACACACACAAACACAGAGGTTAAGGAGTCATTCTTATTTATTTGGTATCAGATGACCAAAGTCCCTTGCTTTGATATGCAAAACAATAATTTTGTATTTACATACAGAAATATTCCGCCTATGTTTCTAGGTCCTGGTGGGAAACTGAGGAGACTCATTGAAGGCAGCCTGCCCACTGAGTACATGCCGATCCGAACAATTGAAACTCCAAAAACAACAGAAAGGAAACCACCGGTAAGCAAAAACATACAATTTATATCCAGTAAAGTCATTTACGGTATATTTTGTCATCAAAACGGAAAGAGAAAAGAAAGGAAAATGATCGCAGAATTCAAAACATGTATGTACAAATAATATTACTGGAGCAATTGAAGAGCATGCTTTGTTGTACAGGTGTAATGTATCTACATAATGAATCTATAGTGTATGTATCTATAATGAATGAATCTATAATGTATGTATCTATAATGTATGTATCTGTTTTTTCTACAGGTATAATATGCACAAATGAACATAATATTATATATATATATATATATATATATATATATATATATATATATATATATATGTAAGCCGAAAACAGGCAACTACAACCCATATCCTTTTGTTCCAGATGCAACGGGAACCTCCTCCAGAAACCCAGAGAGTGTGTTACTTCACACTTAAAGACCTGAGGAAAGACTCCACTCGGCTGCCTGCACCTTGTAATCTGAAAAGGTTAAAAAAAACATCATCAACGTTCTGAATTGTGTGTGTGTGTGTGTGTGAGAGAGTGAGAGAGAGAGAGCATCATAATGTGATGCATACCACTATGTAATTATTTTGAGTGTTGTCTTTGTTGATGTTGCCACACTGTTGATGTATCAAAAGTCAGTAAACATGTCATAACACATTTAGTCTCTCTCTCTCTCTCTCTCTCTCTCTCTCTCTCTCTCTCTCTCTCTCTCTGTCTTTCACACACAATCACACACACACACACACACACACACCACACACACACACACACACCACACAGAGAGAGAGAGAGAGAGTTGAATTAACTTACCAACATTGGCTGTGGTTCGCTGCCTTTTTTTTGATGAATCAGCGACTGGTATCGGTGTTCGTTTCTCTGCCATTGCAACAGGCTGAGCAGTGTTCACTGCAGTCGCTTCTGTTTCCTACAAATGAACCAGCAATACCCACTATAATAACCAAAACGAAGACTGAATCTACGAAAGTACTGAAAAATATAGCAACCAGCTGAACATCAATGCATACAAGAAGGGAGACATGAAAGACTAAAGCTGCGCGGAGCACAACTACACACTGACTAGCGCATCTCTCGAGCACAGGCATGGTTTGTTTACATGCTTGTACACCGAGTAAACTGTGGCCGCGTTATCAGTTATAGGGTAATTACTTGCACATGTCGATAGGTTTCGCACTCTACATTCCTCCACAACACAAAGTCATAACACATGTCTTAAAATAAACGCATAACAACCGCTGAATTATGGAAAAAGAATGCTTACCTCAACGATGTTTTGGCTGCCAAACTCCATGTTACCACCGACACCGGAAGTTCTGTACGCACTAGATGGTGGGGCCCGCCCCTTTCAGTACTTCGTTAGTGACTCAGAGAAGGGGAAGCCGGCCAGCTGCGCATCCCTTTGCTGTACGGTCCCTGATCTAATACAGCTGAAATTGTAGCTGACACTGGCCTGCATTGAAGAAGTGTTCCGTTGTCAGAGGAGGGGAATGATATGAGGGTTGCAGTATATTTGGAATTTGAAGAGAACTTTTGTGATGTATGATTAAAGGTACAGTCAACTCAACAGTTCTGTTTTATTTTTCTATTTCAGTTTTATCACCACTTGCAGGATTAATTATTTTTGTTGTGATATATATATATATATAGATTAGTTCTGCTGTTTAAGTTTTCCATTTCAGTTTCATCACCACTTGCATGATCAAACTTTTATTCTTTTATTTTCAAATCAAAATGATTTTTACTTACCAAGGGCTAGGTAAACAGACTGACATTGTGAGATGTGTTTACAGTGGGGGAGATGCTTGATTAGAAGATGAGAAAAGTCTGTGAAATGATTTAACTGGTGAATCATTGGATGAAAAGACAGTGAATTGAGTTGACAGGTCATCCTCAGGTTTTCAGTTTTTAATATGAACAAGATTAAACTGTAGAACTTTTATTTTTTATGTTGTGATCAGTTCTCATTTTGAGATAACACAGGGATACTTTTGAAGTATCTGTTTGCATGACATTCAGACATGGAGATTAAAGTGGCTAAACATAGAAATGATAGATACACGCATACTCTTAACTATCAACGTCAGCAAGATTTACAGAAGGCTGTCAGTTGATGAGATATTAATGAAGACATAAAACAATTAACATATCTGGGGATGTTGTGAAATAATCTTCTAACAAAGAATGGCGATGTTGATTGTGTAGTGTAGAGGGGGAGTGATGACCTAAACAGTATGTACAGAGAATCCATGATGACCTTCATCACATCCCCTGATCCGTAACTGACCCCCTGCTGTCTGCACTCCTCCAGTGAAATCAGTAGGAAAGTTTCCTCTCATCTATAGAGATGAAAAGTCAGCAAAAAACCCGTCAAGGTACACAAAGAAAAATTGGCTAGCAATGGGGTGCAACTGTTTGATAGACCTGTAATTTAGATCAGTTGTAAATGATTGATTTTAAAGCAATGACAGTAACTCTGATCGGGAATGATATGGGTTATTATACTTGTGAATCAGTTAACTGGGTTTGTGCCAGGAAGGCAGATAGAGTTGTTGTTTCATGTATACATGTGCATCTCTAGAGAAAGACGGGTGTGCCAGGAAGGCTGACACAAGATTGTTTGTTTTTTTGTTTTTTTTTAAAAATATTCATGATGATATGTATCGCTGTAGTGAAGACGATGTGCCAGGAAGATTGAAATTAGTGAGTTTTTTTTTTTTTTCATGTTCGCGATATGTATCTATATCATGTAGTGAAGCAGTATGCCAGGAAGGCTGATGCTTGTGATATATTGTTTTTTTCTTTTCTGTTTATAATATGTGTATCTCTAGAATGTAGACAGTGTGCCAGAACTGAGGAAGACAGATGCAACTTTACAGGTGTTTTCTTTAATGTGCATGGTTCTATGTATCTGTTGCATGAAGACTGTGCGATGTGTGCGGAAGGCTGAAAGTAATGATGATTGTGTTTTTTCATGCATATCTGTGGTGTGTGTATCTCTAGCATTGTGACGTGTGTGCTGTGCATATGCAGGGGGCATGATGACCCAAACATGTGGTACAGACAATCCATGATGACCTTCATGTCATCCCTCGATCCGTAACTGACCCCCTGCTGTCTGCACTCCTCCAGTGAAATCAGTTGGAAAGTTTCCTCTCATCAATAGAGATAAAAAGTCGGCAAAAAACCCCTCAAGTTATTGAAAAATTGGCTAGCAATGGGTGCAACAGTTTGATAGGTAAAGAACTGTTGTAAATGATGTGAATTCAAGGTAAAGACGAGTAACTGATCTGGAATGATATGGGTTATATACTTGTGAATCAGCTGGTTGTGCCAGGAAGTAGACAGACTTGTTTCATGTATTGATATGTGACCTGTAGAGAAAAGACGGTGTCCAGGAAGGCAATAGACGTGGGGTTTTTTTTTTATGTGCATGATATATGTATCTCTGTAGTGAAGATAATGTGCCAGGAAGATTGATACTAGTGGCAGATTTGTTTTCATGTGTGCGATATATACTATCTGTAGTGAAGACAGTATGCCAGGAAGGCTGATGCTAGCGATAGATTGTGTTTTTCTTTCCTGTTTATAATATGTGTATCTCTAGAGTGTATAGACAGTATGCCAGGAACTGAGGAAGACAGATACAACTTTACAGGTGTTTTCTTTAACGTGCGTGGTTCGTGTATCTGTTGCATGAAGACTGTGCGATGTGCGCGGAAGCTGAAAGTAATAATGATTGTGTTTTTTCATGCATAACTGTGGTGTGTGTATCTCTAGCATGTGACGGTGTGCTGTGCATATGCAGGGGGCAGATGACCCAAACAGTGTGTACAGACAATCCATGATGACCTTCATGTCATCCCCTGATCCGTAAACTGACCCCCTGCTCTGTGTAATCCTCAGTGGTATGTTGTAAAAGCATCCAGTCAACAGTGTCAGTCTGTTAAGGGTCTATCAAATACAGCTGACATTGTAGCTGACACTGGCCTGCATTGAAGAAGTGTTCTGTTGTCAGAGGAGGGAATGATATGAGGTTGCAGTACATTTATAATTTGAAGAGAGCTTTAGTGATGTATGACTAAAGGTACAGTCGACATCAACAGTTCTGTTTTATTTTTCTATTTCAGTATCATCACCACTTGCAGGATTAATTCTTTTGTGTGTGATATATGAATTAGTTCTGCTGTTTAAGTTTTCCATTTCAGTTTCATCACCACTTGCATGATCAAACTTTTATTCTTTTATTTTCAAATCAAAATGATTTTTACTTACTAGGGCTGGGTAAACAACTGACATTGTGAGATGTGTTTACAGTGTGGGGAGATGCTTGATTAGAAGATGAGAAAAGTCTGTGAAATGATTTAACTGGTGAATCATTGGATGAAAAGACAGTGAATTGAGTTGACAGGTCATCCTCAGGTTTTCAGTTTTTAATATGAACAAGATTAAACTGTAGAACTTTTATTTTTTATGTTGTGATCAATTCTCATTTGTAATAATACAGGGATACTTTAAAGTATCCTTGCATGACACTCGGACATGGAGATAAAGTGACTAAGCATAAATACATGCATACACTTAACTGTCAATGTCAGCAAGATTTACCGAAGGCTATCAGTTTATGAGATGTTAAATGTAGACATAAAACAGTTAACATATCTGGGGATTTCGTGAAATAATCTCAAACAAAGAATGGAGAGTTGATTGTGTAGTGGAGAGGGGGAGTGATGACCAAGACAGTATGTACAGAGAATCCATGATGACCTTCATCGCATCCCCTGATCCGTAACTGACCCCCTGCTGTCTGCACTTCTCCAGTGAAATCAGTAGGAAAGTTTCCTCTCATCTATAGAGATAGAAATTCAGCAAAACCCCCCTCAAGTTGTACATAGAAAAATGGGCTAGCAATGGGGTGCAACTGTTTGATAGGTACAGATCAGTTGTAAATGTGATTTCAAGGTAAAGACAAGTAACTGATCTGAATGATAGGGTTATATACTTGTGAATCAGTTAGTTGGGTTTGTGCCAGGAAGGTAGACAGACTTGTTGTTTCATGTATGGATATGTATCTCTGTAGTGAAGACAATGTGCCAGGAAGGTAGACAGACTTGTCGTTTCATGTATGTGATATGTGTATCTGTAGAGAAAAGACGGTGTGCCAGGAAGGCTGACACAACATTGTTTTTTTTTTTTTATATATATATTTTTAATGCTCATGATGATATGTATCTCTGTAGTGAAGACAATGTGCCAGGAAGATTGATACTAGTGACAGATTTTTTTTTCCATGTGTGCGATGTATATCTATCTGTAGTGAAGACAGATGCTGGGAATGCTTATGCTAGTGATAGATTGTGTTTTTCTTCCTGTTTATAATATTGTGTATCTCTAGAGTGTAGACAGTGTGCCAGAAGACCGATACAAGTGTTTTCTTTAACGTATAAATGTTTAACTTTAACTCAGTGTAATCTCTGCATGAAGACTGTGTGAGGAATGCTGAAAGTATAGTTGGGTACTTCGTGTGTTTGGTTGGTAGCTTTTGAGTTAGACTGTCCCAAGCAAGCAGGGATATGCAAAGCAGAAAATAGTGTAGTGGTGTACTGCTCATTTGTGAGATTGGCCTTCTGCCCTTTTTGACACAATGTGATAAACAACTAGAGGTAAAACTGCTGTGGTGAGGTGATCATTAAGAACACGAGTTAAGATTTGTCGTCTGTTAACTATATGTGTTGATTGTTGCAGAGCAGGTGACCACCTCACTAGTCAAGCAGATGTGATGTTCAAACAAGTGACACCCAGTCTTCTGTCAAGATTCACATATGTTAATGGCTGCCTAGAGATAGTGAGTTCCTTTTTAAAGTAAGAATACTAGGATGAATGCTTTCATTTTTGATAGTTTTTTCAAATTTTGATTGAGGGGTTTGGATGGTTAGGCAAATGAATTTGAACTGCTCTTGGGCAGGTAAAGGGAAAGAGAACATGGAATTATTTTGAACAGTCCCTTGGGCAAGTAAAATGGAAGGAGTTGATGGAATTGAAAACATGAATCAGTCTTTGAGCAGGTTAAGGGAATATGTTGCTGGAATTAAAGACATGGAGTCACTTGAACAGCCCATGGAACAGCTAGAGGAAATATGTTGGAAATGAAGACATGGAATCATTGCCAGTGTCTAGGTTTGTGTGCCTCCAAAGTGGCCTTACTGGCACAGGACTCAGTCTGGCTCCCCAGACACAGCTGCAGCCAGGTGTATTGCCAGCCAGGTGTGTTGCCAGCCAGTGTATAGCTGGCCAGGTGTATTGCCACCAGGTGTGTTGCCAGCCAGGTGTATTGCTGGCCGGTGTATTGCCAGCCAGGTGTGTTGCCATCCAGGCCAGCCTAGTGGGCCACAGGGTCATCACTGTCAGGTGGTCTGGAGGAATCTCACCACAGAGATGCTGCACTGCTCATGCTTACTTCTGTGTGGTGTTCAGCAATATCTGTTCTAATTCAGTGAATGCAGGACACCATATGATATGCTAAGCCCATACAATTATAACTGCTTAGTTGCAGAACCAGCATGAATGAGCTTTTGCTTCAGAGGGCGATTTCAGTGTGTATCTTTGCGAACTGTCCAATGCATGGACACTGAAGCCAACAGCAGTAGGGCATGAAGAAGCACACAGTTGGGAGAGAGTGTGTGTGTGTGTGTGTGTGTGTGAAGTATGATCAGCTCTCTGAGATGCCTCCATCATGTGGGTGAAATTCAGCTGTGTGGTTTCAGTTTTTGTAATGGAGCTTGTAGCACTCTCAGCTGTGCGTAAGGGCGAGCTGAGACTGAAATGAACAAAACAGAATGTCTCTGATGGGGGTCGAACATAGAATCACCCAGCCTATATAGCCCAGAATGCTTTTCATAGCACCAGAACTGTGATTGATTGAGGATGTTTTAAGAACGATGTGTAAAATGCTGCCACAGAACAAGTGGGAGTGGTTATGTAGGGATGATGACAACAGTGATGTGGGAGCTGTCCTGAACTGTGTGGGGGTAATTCTGGAGAGAGATCGGAAGGCAAGGGAGAAAAGAAAAAGATAAAAGATACATGTTTTGCAATTCTGGAATGAACTGTGAAGTGTGTAATGCGATGGAAAGAATAAAGAAGTCGAGAGAGAAAAATGATAAAATAGATATGTTCCACAGTCCTTAGAAAATGTACTTAGGAGGATGGGGATGAAAGGGTAATCCACCCTGGACCATCCCTAGGAGGAGGCAGGGGCTTGGGGAAAACCTGTTTGATTAAATGAAGTCTGGCAGCTTTTGTTGGCCCATTGCTTGCATCATGCTGCTCCCAGTGTTTAGTATGGCCATTGAACCATGCATTGTCCTAATCTGAAAGTGAGGAGGAGGAGTTTTAATGCCGTCCTTTGCATTCATCTGTTAGTGGTGTTCACCAGTCTAAGTTTTTTGTGGTCTGCTTAGAAGGTCCCAGTCTGTGTGTTCTAGTTTTGGGTTTGCTAGTGATGATCACCTGTCTGTGTGTTGTCGTTTTCTGGTCTGCATGATAGACCCCCAAAATGAGATCATCCTGTGCCTGTGTTTTCATTGGACTCCTGGACACTGCCTACTACTCTTGTACACAGCCCAACTCCAGAGCTCTCTGAAAGGACATTGATGACTAGCTAGGAGCCATAACCATGCCAGCACAAGATCTCCGCAGCTTTCTCAGGTTGGTTCAGAACCTTCACCCATCCATCAGATTTCCATACCATTACCATGCAATCAATTCTTAGACGTCTTTGTCTCTGTCAAGTACGGACCCCAAAACCCTCCATTTTTTACAGACTCGCTGATTAGCATTTATACCTGGCGTATACATCTTGCCATCACCAATCCACAAACACAGTATTTCATAATCCAAATTAATCCGCCTTTGCAGACTGCTCTGAAGAAAATTTCATACTGCAAGCAGCCAAACGTTTTTATTCCACCAGCCATAGATGACACCAGTATAGTAGTTGGGCTTTCAAGGCGTTTTTTATTTCCACAACCATAGCACCAGTACTGTCATAAGATCTTCTTCTAGTAGTTGGCTCTCTGGCATTGGCTTTAAGGCAGTTCTCTGACACGTTA